>CM055121.1:337027362-337627362 GCA_029206835.1 Rana muscosa
ATAAGGTCCGCAACCTTACCCTTATATCGTGGATCAAGGAGAGTGGCCAGCCAGTAATGGTCCCTCTCCTTGATCCAAAGAATACGAGGATCCTTCCGCAGGCTTTGAGGGATCAGGGAGGCCATGCAGCGTAGGTTAGCTGAGGGATTCGGTCCGGAGTCCTCTGGGTCACTAAGGACGACATGATCCGCAGCCACCTCCTCCCAGCCACATACAAGTCTACTGGTTTCTTGGGACTGTAAATCATCCCTAAAAGACTGCTGCTGCTGATGCTGAGTGGCAGGCTCCATCTCCATGCTGACACAATCCTCCTCCTCCTCCTCTTCCTGTGTGATGGGTGGGACAGAAGGAACACTGTCTGGATAAAGGGGGCCTTGAGAGGCAAGGAAGTCCTCCTCTTCCTGCCTCTGTTCTGCCTCAAGTGCCCTATCCATTATTCCATGCAGCGTATGCTCCAACAGGTGGACAAGAGGTACAGTGTCACTGATGCATGCACTGTCACTGCTCACCATCCTCGTGGTCTCCTCAAATGGTGCCAGGACAGTGCATGCATCCCTGATCATGCCCCACTGGCGTGGTGAAAAAAAAAACAAGCTCCCCTGACCCTGTCCTGGTGCCGTAGTCACACAGGTACTCATTGATGGCCCTCTGCTGCGTGTGCAGCCGCTGCAGCATGGCCAACGTTGAGTTCCATCTGGTGGGTATGTCACATATAAGGCGGTTCTTGGGCAGGTTCAACTCCTTTTGCAGCTCAGCCAGCCGAGCACTGGCATTATATGATCGGCGGAAATGCACACAGACTTTCCTGGCCTGCCTCAGGACATCTTGTAAGCCCGGGTACCTGCCCAAGAACCGCTGCACCACCAGGTTAAGGATGTGAGCCACACAGGGCACATGGGTCAGTTGTCCCTGTCAGAGGGCGGAGAGGAGGTTGGTGCCATTGTCACAAACCACCATTCCTAGCTTAAGCTGGCGTGGCGTCAACTACCTCTCGGCCTGTCCCTGCAGAGCTGACAGAACCTCTGCCCCAGTGTGGCTCCTGTCCCCCAAACACACCAGCGCAAGCACGGCATGGCATCTTTTTGCCTGCGTACTTGCGTAGCCCCTTGAACGCCTATGGAGCACCGCTGGTTCCGAGGACAAAGCACAGGAAGAGGCCATGAAAAAGAAGAGGAAGGGGTGGAGGAGAGAGGTGTGTCACAACCAGTAGTAGCATTTTGGGGGCGTGGTGGCGGAACAACCTCCAACACTACTGCACCTTGTCCTGCATCCTTCCCAGCTGCCAAGAGTGACCCAATGGGCCGTGAAAGATAGGTAATGTCCCTGTCAATGCCTGCTGGACCATGAGTCAGCGGTAATATGCACCTTACCGCTGACCGCCCTGTCCAGCGAGGCATGGACATTGCCTTCCACATGCCGGTAGAGAGCCGGAAGGGGGCCGAGTCTACCAACTGAAAAGGCAGCAGTTGAAGTGCTAGCAATTTAGCCAAGCTAGCATTCAACCGCTGGGCATGTGGATGGCTGGGAGTGAACTTCTTTTGACGGTCCAGCAGCAGGGGCAGGGAAATTTGCCTGCTACAATCGGACGTCGGTGTACTGCTAGCAGAGTGCCCACAACTACTTGACTGTGACACACCTAATTCTACACCTTCATTCCTCTCAGTGCAGGTTTCAGAGAGGACTGAAGGTATAGTGGGGTTGGAGATCCCAGATGATGAGGAGCAAGGAGAGGTCCGCTTTGTTCTTTGGTGTGGGTCTTTAAGGTACGCCTGCCAACGAGCTGCATGGCAGGTCAACATATGTCTGGTCAAGCATGTGGTGCCCAAGCGGCTGATGTTTTGGCCACGCGAGATACGCTTGAGACATATGTTGGAAATAGCAGCGGTGCGATCTGATGCACTCGACTCACAAAAGGCCCACATCAAAGAACTTTTGGAATAACGGGCAGAGGCAGCGCCCTGCACAGGCGGAGCTCTGCGGTGTGATTCAGTTGGTGTGCTGCCCTTACGCTGGCCCCCGGAGGGCATCCTGCCTCGTTGGAGATGTGCCTCCTCCTCATCCTCCTCCTCTCTCCTATCAGGCACCCACGTGGAGTCAGTGACCTCATCATCCCCTCCCTCTTGATCACTGGAGCAAACCTGGCAGTATGCTGCAGCTGCTGGAACATGACTGCCAGATTGCTGTCCTTCTTGAGCATCCCCTCTCTCTGCGCTCACGCTACTGCCTTCCTCTAGCTGGGTATCATCATCAGTTTCTTCAAAACGCTGGGCATCCTCCTGGAGCATGTACCCAACACTGTGCTCAAACAGTTCGGGGGACTCCTCAGGAGGACATGGTGGGTCCAGGGAAGGAGTGACTGATGATGACATTGATACACAAGAGGACACATTGGCAGCTGCTTTGCCAGTACCCTGAGCCTGGGTGAGAAAGGATGAGGATGATGAGGAGGGCTTGGTCATCCACTCTACCAAGTCTTCGGCATGATGCGGCTCAATACGTCCAGCTGCCGAAAATAAGGACAAGCGTGTCCCATGGCCACGTGCTGATGACAATGCATCGCGTCCACGACCAGCACTGTTGCCCCCAGACACAGAGCCTGCTTGCCCTCTTTTATTGGCTCGTGACTGTCTGCCTCTCCTTGTTGGCCTTCCAGACATTCTAATGGCCTGCAGGGAGATGGGAAAACCAGCAATAAGGGGTAGCTTCAGGTGTATACTGTGCAGGAGGCACCTACACCCACTGTAACTGCTTGCAGATGCCTGTCTGTGTTACACAACAGAACAACACCACGAGCAATAAGGGGTAGCGTATATTGTGCAGGAGGCACGACACCCACTGTAACTGCTTGCAGATGCCTGTCTGTGTTACACAACAGAACAACACCAGCAATACGGGGTAGCTTCAGGTGTATACTGTGCAGGAGGCACCTACACCCACTGTAACTGCTTGCAGGTGCCTGTTAGTGTTACACAAAAGAAAAACACCAGCAATACGGGGTAGCTTCAGGTGTATACTGTGCAGGAGGCACCTACACCCACTGTAACTGCTTGCAGATGTCTGTCTGTGTTACACAACAGAACAACACCACAAACGATAAGGGGTAGCGTATACTGTGCAGGAGGCACCTACACCCACTGTAACTGCTTTCAGATGCCTGTCTGTGTTACACAACATAACAACACCACGAGCAATAAGGGGTAGCGTATACTGTGCAGGAGGCACCTACACCCACTGTAACTGCTTGCAGATGCCTGTCTGTGTTACACAACAGAACAACACCACGAGCAATAAGGGGTAGCGTATACTGTGCAGGAGGCACCTACACCCACTGTAACTGCTTGCAGATGCCTGTCTGTGTTACACAACAGAACAACACCACGAGCAATAAGGGGTAGCGTATACTGTGCAGGAGGCACCTACACCCACTGTAACTGCTTTCAGATGCCTGTCTGTGTTACACAACAGAACAACACCACGAGCAATAAGGGGTAGCTTCAGGTGTATACTGTGCAGGAGGTTTAGCAAAGAATAACACTGACACTGTCCCTGCCTATCCTTCTCTCTCCCTGCACGCCAACACACTGTAAATGCACAAGCTTTAGCAAAGAATAACACTGACACTGTCCCTGCCTATCCTTCTCTCTCCCTGCACGCCAACACACTGTAAATGGACAAGGTTTAGCAAAGAATATCACTGACACTGTCCCTGCCTATCCTTCTCTCTCCCTGCACGCCAACACACTACACAAGGCCGCCGCGCTGGCAGGCTTATATAGTGTGGGGCATGTACTAAACCCCCCTGAGCTATAATTGGCCACAGGCATCCTGCCTGTGCCCAATTATGGCTCTCCTCGCTGCCGGCGCTGTGATTGGACAAGCATGCGGGGTCACAGTGCATGCTTGGCCAATCACAGCGCCGGCAATGCACTGCGATGGCGCAGTGCATTGTGGGCCATTCGCGTCACACGAATTTGGCGCAAACGGCCCACAAAGTTCTAGTTTTCGCCAAACTCATCCCTAGTTGCCAGGGTAGAGGCAGTGTGCGGGCTAAATGGGGGTAAAAAACTCCCCCTCCCCCCACCATATTCTGGGAAAAGCTCTGACTCAGACTCGGGCCTGGCTTTGACACAGGACCCCTGTTCTGAAGTGTCAGAGTATGCGGACCAGGACCATTCGGACAGTGAGGAAGACTCAGTGTCTGGGTCAGCTTAAGAGAAGGCGCTTGTTGGAGCACTTATCACCGCAGTGCGGGAAACCCTCAAGTTGGATGATGCGGCTGGGGCATCTTTTGAGGTGTCGGTACCTTTTGGGTCCCACAAGCCGACCCGCACCACTAAGGTGTTTCCTTATGTAACTTATTTTGATAAGTTTATAGACAAAGAATGGGAACGACCGCAGAGGACCTTTTCGGTCCCAAAACGCATGGCGGTCCGTTACCCTTTTGAGGAGAGCCTTCTGAAAAAATGGGCATCTCCCCTGGTTGTAGACCACCCGGTATCCAGGTTAAACAAGGTAACCACGATTCTGGTTGAGGGGACTCCTGCATTTAAGGATCCTGCAGATAGGAGGTCCGAGGCGTTGGCCCGGTCCATGTTCACCATGCTGGGGTCAGCATTACGGCCAGTATTGGCTGCGGCCCTGGTGTCACAGACACTTACTGAATGGGCAAAATTGTTCCACCAGGAGTTGGAGAAGCAACAGGTTTCCCCAGTCTGCGCAGAACTGGCTGACCAGTTGGTGCATGGCCTCAAATATGTCGGATGCAGCCCTGGACACAGCTCCCCTGATTTCCAGAGCCTCAGTATCTGCGGTGGTATTGCGTCGTCTGATTTGGCTGAAATGCTGGTCCGCAGACCAGACTTCCAAGAAAGCTCTGGCTGATTTACCCTTCCAGGGTGAGAGGCTATTTGGAGCCTCGCTGGATGATATTATTAAGAATATCACTGGGGGTAAGAGCACGCTGCTCCCACAATCCAGCAAAGGTAAGGAGCCACGCTGTAGGCCAGGGCCATCCTTTTCCGCTCAGAAGCATTTTTTTCGTCAGTCCGGGCCCGCAGGTAAGCGTCCCCAAGCCAACAAGGGGCCAGCTGAGGGACAAAAGCGTCCCTGGGTTCGCAAGACAAACAAGCCTGCAAACAAATCTGCGACTGCATGAAGGTTTGCCCCCGCCTGACTCTCGGGTGGGGGGTCGTCTTCGCGAGTTTGCAGCTTGGTGGACCTCCCTGCTTTCCGACCAGTGGGTTTGCGAAGTGGTGTCATCAGGGTACAAGATAGAATTTCTTTCTTGTCCATCAAACAGATTTTTTCCCTCCAACCTTCATCTCCCTCTGGCTCGTCGGAAGGCCCTATTTGGGGCAGTGCAGGACCTGCTGAGGCGCAGGGTAATAGTACCTGTGCCGCTGCCGGAAAGGTTTCAGGGATTCTACTCCAATCTGTTTGTAGTCCCAAAGAAGGACGGGTCCGTCCAATCCTGGAACTCAAGGCCCTCAAATCCTTTGTAAAAGTCTGAAGGTTCAGGACGGAATCAGTTCGCTCTGTGGTCGCTGCACTCCATCCGGGGGATTTTCTGGCGTCCTTGGACATCAAGGACGCATACTTGCATGTCCCCAAATATGTCGGGCATCAAAGATTTATGTGTTTAGCAGTCAGGGACAATCACTACCATTTTGTAGCTCTCCCTTTTGGCCTGGCATCGGCACCAAGGGTTTTCACCAAGGTGCTCGCCCCGATTCTGGCCTTGCTAAGACAGCGAGGAATCGCTATTGTGGGCTACCCGGATGACCTCCTTCTGAGAGCTGCTTCAGACTCAGAATTAGAGGAGGCAATTGCCAGTCAGACCCTTCAAGAATTTGGTTGGGTACTGAACCTCCAGAAGTTGGTGTTGGTGCCAACTCAGCGCCTGGAATACCTGGGCTTGGTTCTGGACTCCTCATGCCGTGTACACACGATCGATTTTCTCGACGGTGAAAACACCGTCGAGAAAATCGACGGGAAAAACGAGGAATGGCTTGGTCCCCTACACACGGCCGTTTTTCCCGTAATTTTTTCTCTTGGTCGAGAAAAACGACCGTGTGTAGGCTCCCCGGCAGTGTTTCCCTATGGGAAAACTGCCGCTGAAAAAAATGCCGTGAATCACGACGAGAAAAATTAGAGCATATTCTAATTTTTCTCGTCATGATTAATGCCGTTTTTCTCGTCTGGAAAAATGACCAAAAGCCCACACACGGTCGTTTTTCTCGTCAAAGAGAAAAAATTTCATTTTTCCCGACGAGAAAAATGGTTGTGTGTACGTGGCATCAGAGGTGAGTTTTTCTCCCGTTGGAAAAATTGCAGACTCTTCAGGCGGCGGTGAAGCTGTTGGCATTTTGCAGGTGGTCGTTGCTGCACTTTTGCATGCGAGTCCTGGGTCTCATGGTAGCCTCCTTCGAGGCGGTACCGCATGCTCAATTCCACACTCGAGTCTTGCAGAAGGAGATCCTGTTCAAGTGGGACAAGTCTCCATTGTCCCTGGATTGTCAGATCCAGGTGAGCCAACTAGTCAGGACTTCCCTGGTCTGGTGGCTAAGATCTCCGGCCCTTCAGTCCGGAAAGTCATTCCTTCCCTTTCACTGGACGGTGATCACGATGGACGCCAGCCTGACCGGTTGGGGGAGAGTTTGGGGTGTTCAGTCGACACAGGGTCGCTGGACACAGGAGTAATCCCACCTGCCGATTAATGTGCTGGAACTTCGGGCGATCAGGCAGTGCCTCTCCACATGGTCACAGAGGCTACAGGGGCGTCCAGTCAGGATCCAGTCAGACAACGCCATGGCGGTGGCGTATGTCAACCATCAAGGAGGAACAAGAAGCTCGGCTGCAGCATCCGAGGTCGCTCACATCCTGCAGTGGGCAGAACGGAGCGTGGCGGCTCTATCGGCCGTATACATTCTGGGCGTAGAAAACTGCCAAGCGGACTACCTAAGTGGCCAGATGCTGGACCAAGGAGAATGGTCGCCACACCCAGATGTGTTTCAACTCCTTTGTCTGAAATGGGGTACGCCATATGTGGATCTCCTGGCTTCTTGACTCAATCGGAAGGTAGTGAGGTTTGTGGCCAGGTCAAAAGATCCCTGGGCGGACGCGACAGATGCATTGGTGGCCCCGTGGGGACAGTATCAGCTAATTTATGCCTTTCCCCCACTGAAACTTCTTCCTCGTCTGCTCCACAGAGTGGTGTCCGAGGGGATTCTGGTGATCCTAATTGCCCCAGATTGGCCTCGGCGTCCCTGGTACGCCGACCTAGTGCGTCTAGTGGCAGATGCCCCTTGGCGACTGCCGTCACGGGAGGACCTTCTGTCGCAAGGTCCTATACTTCATCCTGCTTTACAGTCTCTGGCTTTAACGGCATGGCTGTTGAAAGTCAGGTTCTGAGGGACCGAGGCCTGTCGGATTCAGAAATTTCCACCATGCTGAGGGCACGGAAGTCATCTTCTCGGAAGATCTATCATCGCACGTTGAAGGCCTACATCTCTATGCGTGAGGACATAGGGTGGCGTCCACGGGCATATTCGGTTTCCAGGATCCTGCTGTTTTTACAGCGTGGAGTTGATCAGAAACTTGCATTAAGCACCATTAAGGGACAGATTTCAGCCTTGGCTGTTTTCTTTCAACCACCCTAGGCGGCTCATTCACTGGTGAGTACGTTTGTGCAAGGGGCCCGACATGTGGCTCCTCCGGTTCGACCACCACTACCTCCGTGGGATTTAAATCTGGTGCTCTCGGTATATCAGAAACCTCCCTTTGAGAAGATCAGAGAGATTCCTCTTTTGACACTCTCTCAGAAATTTGCCTTTCTGGTGGCCATTACATCTGTCAGGAGGGTTTCTAAGTTGGTGGCCTTGTCTTGCAAGTCCCCCTACTTGATCCTGCATAAGGATAAAGCGGTGCTATGCCCGCAGCCTTCGTTTCTTCCTAAGGTGGTTTCGGTTTTTCATCTAAATGAGGACATTGTACTTCCATCCTTGCGTCCTCGGCCGTCGCATCCCAAAGAGGTTGCGTTACATTCCTTAGACGCGGTACATGCTCTGCGTTTCGGAGGTCAGACTCACTGTTCGTGACGGTGATTGGTCCAAAGAAATGCCTGGCGGTCTCGACGGCCACCATTTCTCGGTGGATCAGACAGATTGTGATTCAGGCTTATGCCCTTAAAGGGCGGGCGCCTCCCTTTCCTGTCACGGCGCATTCGACCAGGGCAATTGGTGCCTCCTGGGCTTTTCGACATTAAGTGTCTGTCTCACAGGTGTGTAAGGCGGCGACCTGGTCGTGCGTTCACACTTTCACTAAGTTTTACAAGGTTGACGTGCATGCGTCTGTGGATGCTTGCTTCGGCCGCAAGGTTTTGCAGGTGGCTGTTTAAAGCGGAGGTTCACCCAGAAAACATTTTTACATTAAAAATCCTATAAAAAAAAGTAAAAAAATTATAGAAAAAAAACTACATTTATACTCACCCAAAATGCCCGTTGCTATGCGGAAGTCCCCTAATCTGCCTCTAATGTGCCTCTTCTCATCCGCGGTGGATGTCCTTCCGCTTCCTCTTCTTGTGAACGGGGCGTGCTGCCTTCTGGGAACTGTGTGTATCCCAGGAGGCAAGCCGCCCATTCACAAAGCGTCGTGTGAGTGGCGCATGCACAGTAGGAAACGGGCAGTGAAGCCGTAAGGCTTCACTGCCTGTTTCCCTTAGTCAGGATGGAGGAGCCGGAACCTGCCAGCAGCGATCCGATCGCCGTCGGGGGACCAACATCGCGGGTGAGTAGGACAGGTAAGTGTCCTTATTAAAAGTCAGCAGCTACACTGTTGGTAGCTGCTGACTTTAAAAAAAAAAAAATTGCGGGTGGACCTCTGCTTTAAGGTTGTAACTCCTCCGTTGAGGAGCTCTGTTTGTTTGGGGTTAAGTTTGTTTGATTGCTGTTCCCACCCCTAGTTTTTTTGACACTGCTTGGGGACGTCCCTAATGTCAAGACTTAAGGAAGCTGTGTCCGTCTATGGACGAAAGTGAAAATAGAATTTTGTACTCACCATAAAATCATTTTCTCTGAAGTCCATGGACGGACACAGCACCCACCCCTCCTTTTTATGTTTGTACTGCTTTTTGACGAACTGAGCTGTTGAGTGCAGGGTGAGGGGTTGTTCAGCTTTGGTATAATTACATGTTTTTAAATATCTAACATGTCTGCCTAGTCCTCTCCTAATAGACGGAATATAACCCTAATATCAAGACTTAGGCCCCTTTCACACTGGGGCGGTTTGCAGGCGCTATTTTGCTAAAAATAGCGCCTGCAAACCGAGCCTAAACAGCGGCTCCTTTCTCTCCAATGTGAAAGCCCTGAGGGCTTTCACACTGGAGCGGTGCGCTAGCAGGACGGTAAAAAAAGTCCTGCTAGCCGCATCTTTGGAGCGGTGAGAGGAGCGGTGTGTTTATCGCTCCTCCACCGCTCCTTCCCATTGAAATGCATGGGATATCGCGGTAATACCGCCCACAAACCGCGGCTGTAGCCACGGTTTGCGGGTGGTATTAACCCTTTATTGGCCGCTAGCGGGGGTTAAAACCGCACCGCTAGCGGCCGAATAGCTCAACAATCCCGACGGTATAGCGCCGCTAAAAATAGCGGCGCTATACCGCCACCGCCCCCACCGCCCCAGTGTGAAACCAGCCTTAAGGAAGCTGGACTTCTGAGAAAAGGATTTTATGGTAAGTACAAAAATCCTATTTTTATTTGCTTGAAATATATTTAGAACCCCAAATATTATATATATATATTGTGAGGGGGTTAGCTCAGCAGCGGGTGTGTGTGACCCCCGGGATGGGCTCCCCACACAAAAACAGGCCCAGCAAACGGAGGTTGTGGTTTTCAAAATCAAAAAGGTGCGGTTTATTTTCTATTTACAGTGACAAAACACAGCAAAGCAAAAGAAACATAACCAAAATAAATCCTGGTCAAGTTGACCTCTGACTAAACATACAGGTTTCCTAACTAACAACTGGGATCAGCCTAGTGCTGTCCTAGTCCCTAAGTCCCTGGTTTTAAATGTCCAAGCAAATAGCCACACAGGCTTTGTCTCACCGCACAGGGGTTCACTCTCCCTAGACAGTCCACACAGGTCTGGTTCCAGGCATGAGCTAACATCTAATGAAGCTGGGAGTTCTTATAGAGGCCTAAATGAGCTGA
This sequence comes from Rana muscosa, assembly GCA_029206835.1. NCBI lineage: Eukaryota > Metazoa > Chordata > Amphibia > Anura > Ranidae > Rana > Rana muscosa. The sequence continues at coordinate 337,037,568 of CM055121.1, forward strand.
CAAGCTTCAGCTGGTCTCATCAACTCCCTGTCTGCACGACGCCCAGCCCTCTCCCTAGAGGTATGAGTCATCCATGAGCCCACTAGCCTTATACAACTCTCCACCTAGTTGTATAAGTCGGCGTAAAGCCTGAATCTGGGCGAAATATATCTACCCCCCTGGATGCAACCAGGTGACTTTACCTTCCTGCTGTCACATACCCCCCCTCTTGTTTTAACCTCGGGGTTGGAACACCAGCAATCAGGCATTCATGTACTCGAGACAAAGCATCCACATTCCCCATTTGAACGCCAGGGCGATGCTTTACTGTGAAGTTGAATTCCTGGAGGGCCAGGAACCACCTATTCACTCTTCTATTTGTTTCCTTGTTTTGAGCCATCCACTTTAACGGAGCGTGATCCGTAACCATGTCAAAGTGCCTACCTAGCAGGTAGTACCGAAGGGAATCTAGAGCCCACTTCACCGCTAAACACTCCTTTTCAACGGTGGCGTAATTTACCTCATGGGACTTCAACTTCCTGCTGAGGTAAATGACTGGGTGCTCTTCCCCGTTCCAGACCTGGGACAATACTGCTCCTAACCCCACATCTGACGCATCACTTTGTACGACAAAGTCTTTAGAGAAGTCGGGTGAGTACAACACTGGCTGGCTACATAAGGCTTGTTTCAAGAATTGGAATGCTGCCTCAGCCTCGGGGGTCCATTTAATCATGACCGACCCTTTCCCCTTCGTCAGGTTGGTTAGGGGCACAGCCTTAGAAGCAAAGTGGGGAATGAATCGCCGATAATACCCAGCGATTCCCAGAAAGGCTCGTACCTGCTTCTTGCTGTTGGGACGTGGCCAACTCTGGATGGCCTCGACTTTGTTGAGTTGGGGTTTTATTACTCCCCTCCCAATGGTGTACCCAAGATATTTGGCCTCCTCCTGCCCAATGGTACACTTCTTGGGGTTAGCCGTAAACCCCGCTTCCCGAACAGAGTCCAGGACTGCTTGCACTTTTGGCAGATGTGAGGCCCAATCTGTGCTATGGACAATTACGTCATCCAGGTAAGCCGCAGCATACTTCCGATGGGGCCTCAGCATCTGGTCCATTTTCCGCTGGAATGTGGCCGGCGCATTCTGTAACCCGAACAGCATTCTTTTATATTGGAACGCCCCGTCTGGGGTTACAAATGCGGTTTTCTCTTTGGCCGACTTGGCCAGGGGGATTTGCCAATACCCTTTTGTGAGGTCAAGAGTCGTCATGTATCGGGCTGTTCCCAGCTGGTCGATCAACTCATCTATACGTGGCATGGGGTAGGTGTCAAATTTTGTAACTTTGTTCAACTGACGAAAATCGTTACAAAATCGCCAGCTCCCATCCGGTTTAGGCACCAACACGATGGGACTAGACCAATCACTTTGGGACTCCTCTATCACCCCTAAGTTCAGCATTTTCTGTACTTCCTCCCGTATTGCCTCCCGTCGAGCCTCTGGGATCCGATAGGGTTTTAACTTCACCCTTTCACCGGGCGGGGTAATGATGTCATGCTCTACCCCAGATGTTTGTCCCGGCAGCTCAGAGAATACCTCCTTGTTGCGAAGCACAAACTCCTTAACCTCCTGTTGTTGGGGTTGTGACAAGGTGGCTGCTATTCCAACCTCAGGAATCACGCAACCAGTTTGAGCTGGTGACCAAGTGTCTGCGACTAGGGACTCTCTATCCCTCCAGGCTTTCAACAGATTAACGTGATAGATCTGTTCGGGCTTTCGCCTTCCTGGCTGTCTGACCTTGTAATTCACTTCGCTCACTTTTTCCATTATCTCGTAGGGGCCTTGCCATTTGGCAAGGAATTTACTTTCAACCGTAGGGACAAGTTCCAATATCCTATCCCCCGGGGAAAAGGTACGGGTCTTGGCTCCACGGTTGTACACTCTCTGCTGTGCCAAATGCGCTTGGGCCAAATGTTCCTTCACGATGGGCATTACCTGTGCAATTCGATCTTGCATCAGGGCGACATGCTCAATCACACTCCTGTGGGGAGAACTCTCACTTTCCCAAGTTTCCTTGGCAATATCCAACAGCCCACTTGGGTGTCTCCCATACAGTAACTCAAAGGGGGAGAATCCCGTAGAGGATTGGGGCACCTCCCTAATAGCAAACATCAAATAAGGAAGTAAACAGTCCCAATCCTTTCCATCTCTATCCACCACTTTCTTCAACATTTGTTTTAGGGTTTTGTTGAATCTTTCAACCAGCCCATCGGTTTGGGGGTGATACACAGACGTACGCAATTGCGTCACTTTGAACAATTTACACAGCTCTTTCATAACCCGGGACATAAAGGGTGTACCTTGGTCCGTAAGCAGTTCTTTACAAATACCCACCCGGCTAAAAACAAGAGATAGCTCTTTGGCTATGGTTTTGGCCGAGGTATTTCGGAGAGGGATCGCTTCTGGATAACGGGTGGCATAGTCCATTATAACTAATATGTACTGGTGCCCCCTAGCGGACTTGATTATAGGACCTACCAAATCCATGGCGATCCTCTCAAACGGGACCTCAATGATGGGTAGAGGGACCAGCGGGCTACGGAAATGTGGCATCGGGGCCAACCTCTGACACACAGGGCAGGAGGAACAATAATTTTCTACGTCCTTCATCACCCCCGGCCAATAGAATCTCTGTAATACCCTCTCTCGGGTTTTCTCTGTCCCCAGATGACCTCCAAGAATGTGCCCATGGGCCAACTCCAACACCAACTTCCTGTAAGGTTTGGGCACCACAAGCTGCTCAACGGTTTCTTCTGCCCTTTTTGCCACCCGATACAGTAGGTCCTTCTCTACGCTGAAGTATGGGTAAGTGCAGGTATTATCTGGGTTCACTAACTCGCCATCTATTTTCACTACGTTTTCCCGTGCCTTTATTAGGGCGGGGTCTTTCAACTGTTCTGTGGCAAAGTTTTCCCTGTGAACCTCAAGATCAGAAAACTCCACAGACGGTAGGTTTTCGTCTGAGGAGGTGGGCTCCTCTCCAGTTTCTTGAGTCTCCCCTGCCAATACTGATAAGGGAAATTCCGGAGAGTCCTCACCACTCTCAGGGGAGTTCTGGCTATCACATTCCTGGTACATAGGGGCACCAGTGAGGGGCTCAGGATCATCCCACAGTTCCCAGAACTTCGGAAAATCCCTTCCCACAATGGCGTCATGCGGTAACTGAGATACTAAGCCCACTGGATGAGAGAGGGTACCTTTGGGGGTCTCGAAACACACTGTAGTCACTGGATACTCTCGGGTGTCCCCATGCACACAAATAACAGCTACCTTGCTATTCCCAGAGACCTCTGTTTTAACTAACTCAGCCTTTATCAGGGTCACAAGGCTACCTGAATCCAGCAATACCACAACATTTCTACCATTAACACACATTTTGCATAAATGTTTCTCAGTTCCTCGAATGGCAGTGCATGCGACTGTCGCACACAGCGACTGACGTCTGCCCGTCAGAAAGTCACACTGCATGGGTTCCTCCACAACCGGGCAATTGGCTGCAATATGTCCCGCTTGCCGGCAGCGGTAGCAAACTATCCTTCTTGCCGCCTCTTGAGCCGCTGATTTCCCAGGCTGTTCTCGCCAAACTTGGGGTAGAGCTCCCACCCTCTCACTCTCTCCACCCTCACCCCTTGGAATCCTCTTATCTGCCCCTGGGGATGGTCTGGTCTTAGGGTGGAAAGTCCGAGTGTCTCTGGAAGAGGCCGTCAGGTTCTCTGTAGCCAAGTATTTCTCCACACGATCCACAAGACCATCGGCCGTCTCTGGGTCTCCATGGCTTACCCACTTTTGGATGGCAGTAGGAAGAGCTCTCAAAAACCGATCCATTACAACACGTTCCACAATCTTTGGTGCGGACAAAGTCTCTGGCTGTAGCCACTTTCTGCTCAGGTGAATGAGATCATACATTTGAGACCTGGGGGGTTTTCCAAGCTGGAAAGTCCAGTTATGCACACGCTGAGCCCGGACAGCCTGGGTGACACCCAGCCTTGCCAATATTTCAGCTTTTAGCATCACATAGTCTTTTGCTTGGTTAGGCTCTAGGTCATAGTAAGCTTTCTGCGATTCACCAGTTAACAGAGGAGCCACCAGTCCAGCCCACTGCTCCTCAGGCCACTTTTCTCTTTCAGCGGTCCTTTCAAATGTGGTCAAAAATACCTCTGGATCATCCTCTCCAGTCATTTTTGTCAATAAACGACTCACCCCAAAGGACGCGGTATTAGTGGGACGGCTTTCCTCACTGGTCTGCGGACGTTGCTGCATTACTGCTTCCATCTGTTGTTGTAGTCTCTGCTCTTGCTTCTGCAACAGGTCTATGAAGCGGGCCTCAGATTGCTGCTGGGCTCGTTGCTGAGCCTCCAGACTCTGTTGCAAAGTTGCGTTTGTCTGCTGCTGGGCTGCAAGGCTCTGTTGATGAGCTTGCTGCTGGGCTGCGAAGTTCTTTTGCAAACCTGCATTTGTCTGCTGTTGATTGGCATTTGCTAGAGCCAGCTGCTTCAGTATCTCCTCCATGCTGGCTTAAAAAAAAAAAACTGCCACTGGTTCTCCACCAACTGTGAGGGGGTTAGCTCGGCAGCGGGTGTGTGTGACCCCCGAGATGGGCTCCCCACACAAAAACAGGCCCAGCAAACGGAGGTTGTGGTTTTCAAAATCAAAAAGGTGCGGTTTATTTTCTATTTACAGTGACAAAACACAGCAAAGCAAAAGAAACATAAACAAAATAAATCCTGGTCAACTTGACCTCTGACTAAACATACAGGTTTCCTAACTAACAACTGGGATCAGCCTAGTGCTGTCCTAGTCCCTAAGTCCCTGGTTTTAAATGTCCAAGCAAATAGCCACACAGGCTTTGTCTCACCGCACAGGGGTTCACTCTCCCTAGACAGTCCACACAGGTCTGGTTCCAGGCATGAGCTAACATCTAATGAAGCTGGGAGTTCTTATAGAGGCCTAAATGAGCTGACAAGCTTCAGCTGGTCTCATCAACTCCCTGTCTGCACGACGCCCAGCCCTCTCCCTAGAGGTATGAGTCATCCATGAGCCCACTAGCCTTATACAACTCTCCACCTAGTTGTATAAGTCGGCGTAAAGCCTGAATCTGGGCGAAATATATCTACCCCCCTGGATGCAACCAGGTGACTTTACCTTCCTGCTGTCACAATATTTAAGCAGTGGCCCTAGAGAATAAAATGGTGAGCATTGCAATTTTTTATGTCACACGGTATTTGCGCATTTTTAAACACAATTTAAAAAATCTACATATATACTTTAATTAATTTTAATGCACAAAAACACAAAATAATACCCAATTGTTTGGTAAAATATAAAAGATGATGTAATACCATGTAAATAGAAACCTAACACGTCACAATTTAAATTTGTTCATGCCTGTGGAATGGCAACAAACTACGGTACTTAAAAATCTCCATAGGCAATGCTTTAAAAGTCTTTACAGGTTTACACAGGAGGTCTGGAAAGAAAGAATTATTATGCCGCGTACACACGATCATTATTCACGGCGGTTAAAAAAACGCCGTGAATAATGACATTAAAAACGAGGGAACGGCTTGTTCCCCACACACGGTCGTTTTTCACAACATTTTTTCTCTTGTCGAGAAAAACGACCGTCTGTGGGCTCCGCGGCAGTGTTTCCCTATGGGAAAACTGCAGCGGAAAAAATGTCGGGAAAAACGACGAGAAAAATTAGAACATGTTCTAATTTTTCTCTGCGTTTTTAATGCCGTTTTTCTCATAGAGAAAAACGACAAAATCCCCACAGACGATCGTTTTTCTCGTCAAAAGGAAAAAATTTCGGTTTTCTCAACGAGAAAAACGGTCGTGTGTACACGGCATTACTCTCGTTATAACGTATTGGAAACCCACATCCAATTTGCATAAGTGTGAACCCAGCCTTAACCGCTTCCGGACTGCCCCACGTACATTTACTGTGGCTGGGAAGCCCGGGTGCGCAAAATCACGTACCTCATGCACGCGGTTTAGGGGGTGCGCGCGTGTCACTCCAGCTGTAATTCCACACAGTGGGAGCCAACCAGCGATCGTTCACAGGAGAGATGGAGCAGCGGTGTGCTGATGTAAACAAAGCCCACCACTGATCTGTCAGTGAGGAAAAGAGAGAGATTGTGTTTCAGCTAAGCTGAATCACAATCTCTCTTTTCCTCCAGTGAATCCACCCTCCCCCCCCCCCCCACAGTTAGAAACACCTCCCAGGGAACACATTTAACCCCTTGATCGCCCCTGTAGGTAACCCTTTCCCTTTATACAGTATTGGTGATCACTGTATTGGTGTCACTGGTCCCCAAAAAGTGTCACTTAGGGTCAGATTTGTCCGCCGCAATGTCGCAGTCACCGATAAAAAATCTCAGATTGCTGCCATTACCAGTAAAAACAATAAAATAAATAAATAAAAGTCCCTAAATCTAGCACCTATTTTGTAGATGCTATAACTTTAGCGCAAACCAATCAATATACGCTAATTGGGATTTTTTTTAACAAAAATAAGTAGCAGAAAACATATTGGCCTACACTGATAAAGAAATTTGTTTATTATTTTTTTGGATATGTATTATAGCCAACGCTGTATCCTGGCCTAGGCCAACAAGGCCCAGGCCTAGGGCAGCACTTTGCAGGGGGGCAGCACAGAAAGAGTCCCCGCCGGCTTGCTTTACACTGTTAGTGTAGCGCCAGTCATATGGGGCGGACTGGGCTGAGAGGCAAATTAGTCTAGCGCCTCCATAAAGCGGCCGCACTGCTTCTAGTATGCGAGCTGCCAGCATTCTGCAACTGTGTGTGGGGGGCGCTGCTTATAATTTTGACTGTCCTATCATCCTGGATCACAAACCTTCCTCACTGTGCTATATATTTTCTGCTGCACCATTGGCATGGTTATATCTTCTTAGTCCTCTCCATAAAATTATCAGAAATTTGTGCTTAAGAACAGAACTATAGGCAACACTTTTTTTTCATTTTGGATAGAGTAAGGGAGGGTTATAGCCCCTATCAGTTTATTTTTTACCATCCCTGTCCCATTGCAGAGACTTCCCTTCTCTTCCTGCCCCTAGGCCCTCAGAACTAGTGTCCGCACTGGAAAATTTCAGGGCGGGTCTTAAACAGAAAGGGGTGTGGTCTTGACAGGAAGGGGTGGGTCATATTTAAATTAGGGGTGCACGATTTTAGTCAGGCCTAGGGCAGCACAAAACCTAAATACACCACTGATTATAGCAGAAGAAAAAAAAATTGTTCAAAAAATCTAATACGACTAAAAGAAAGCTCTATTTGTGGAAAAAAAAGATCATCATTTTTATTTGGGTACAGCATCGCGCGACCGGGCAATTGTCAGTTAAAGTGATGCAGTGCGTATCGCAAAAAATGGTCTGGTCAGGAAGTGGGTAAAATATTCTGGGTCTGAAGTGGTTAAACCATAGAGATGGTCGGGAAAGTTCCGGTCCTCGGTCATCTCTGTGGTAAGCCAGCATAACCATCGGTCCCGAGCCCAGGAGGTCAATCAAAGGTAGCTGGAGGGGAGGAAACCTCCTTCCGTTGCGTGTAAAAGGATTCCTTTTACTTTTTTCAGAATCGCGGGCTGAAAAGATTGATACCAAGGTTATGGCTGCAGCCATGGCCCCAGTATAACCACCTAAACCAGAGGACGTGCAGGGGCGTCCTATAGGTGGGAAGTGGATAAGATCAGTCAAATTTCACGCAGTACACAAAAATGGCTAACTATTTTAAAATGAGCCTGTGAAGGGCAAAGTTAATGGTAATTTATATTAGTGCATTGTTCACAGCTGCTTATGCTCATCTTCACTTTACGGAGGGCAGAAGACTTTCCCTGCCCCATGGGACAGCAATGGGTATCTAATCAACCAGTCACTGAGTACCAGCACTGTCTTATGGAACAGAGAAAAAGTCAAATATCAAGCCTGTATGTACCAAATATGATGCTTCACATCTTTGCAGCAACAGAACAGTGGGGGAATGAAGGGAAGGTACATGTGCAGATAAAGGGGCCATTATTAAACTTAAATGGTAAGTGCACTAACTGCAAACATCTTGGCCACCCCTTCAGACCACACTGCACATAATCATATTAGGGCTGATGCACAGCACAACCGCTATGTGCAACAGGGTTCAGAGCGGTGGCCAGGATATTTAGAGTTAGTTCATCTTTAAAAATGTTTGTGAAAGGTTGAACTTACCCTTTAAAGAGGAAGTAAACCCTTTGGAAAAAAAATACACCCTGCAAGACAAAGGCATATTGAGCTAGTATGCATAGCATACTAGCTCATTATGAATTACTTACCTGAGATTGAAGCCCCCGCAGCGGTCCTCGTTCCTCTCCTCCGTCGCCGCCATCTCTCCCGGAGTGACTTCGGGTATCGCGACTCCGGCGCTGTGACTGGCCTGAGCCGCGATGACGTCAATCCCACGCAGTGACGGCACGATCGCCTTCGGAAACGGCACACTCAGTGCACTTGCGCCGTTGTCTTCGGCGCGCATGCGCCGTAGACATCGGTGCCGTCTTTTTTGCAAATATCTCCTAAACCGTGTAGGTTAAGGAGATATTGCAAGCACCTACAGGTAAGCCTTAATGTAGGCTTACTTGTAGGTGAAAGTTGTCCCTGAGGGTTTACAACCACGTTAAAGCCTATCTAAACCCAAAAACTAAAAAAAATGATATATATCGCAGCTAATCCTTAAATGTCATGGCTGCATATGTTTTCTCTTTTTCTCTTTATTATCACACGGTGATCTGGCCAGTAACACACTGCCTGTATTAGGGTGGCTCCACTTGGTGACGAAGCAAAGGGTAACAAAATTAAAATGGCTTTAAATAATAAGAAAATAACTTTAAAAAAATATAAAAATGAAGGAACACTATCATCGTTTAAATACTACAAAGAATATAACAGAATATGTAAAAAGGAAATCAAGGATGCAAAAATTCAAAACAAACAGCAGATTGCAAAAGATAATAGGACAAACCCCCAAAAAATCTTCAAATATATCAATAGTAAAAAGGTCAAGTCTGAGCATGTAGGCCCTTTACAAAATAATCTAGAGTGACTGGGGACAAAGAGAATGCAAATTTATTAAATACTTTATTTAGCTCTGTGTATACAAAGGAGCATGGGGGAGCTCATGTCCATAATGGGGATGGTATTGACACAGCCCAAATGATCCACAATGGCTCAAAAGTGATATGGTCCAGAAATATTTAGACAGAATAAAGGTGGATAAAGCACCTGGACCAGATGGCATCCACCCACGGATCCTAAAAGAATTGAGCTGTGTCATTTCAAAGCCATTGTTTCTAATTGTTAGGGACTTGTTAATGACTGGAGTAGTACCACTAGATTGGCGTAGGGCCAATGTGGTGCCCATATTTAAAAAGGGATCAAAGTCTTTACCAAGTAACTATAGACCTGTTAGTTTAGCTTCTATAGTCAGGAAGATACTAGAGAGTTTAATAAAAGGCCACTTAAACGAGTTCTTGCTGGAAAAAAATATTTTAAGCAACAGACAGCATGGATTCATGAAAGACAAAAGGGTTTGACAGTTCCCCACACATGACTAATGTGTAAGGTAAAGTATGCAGGTTTGGAAAGATTAATTTGTATATGGATAGAAAACAGGCTAAAAAAACTAATTCAGAAAATAGTGGTTAATGATTCTTACTCTGAATGGTCTAAGGTTATCAGCGGTGTACCCCAAGGTTCAGTGTTGGGACCCTTACTTTTTAATATCTTTATAAATGATATAGGGTCTGGGATTAAAAGTACCATTTCTGTCTTTGCAGATGACACCAAGCGATGCAGTGGAATAACATCCTTACAAGATGTATCGAATTTACAAGCTGCACTGCCTAATTGGGCAACTAAGTGGCAAATGAGGTTTAATGTTGATAAATGTAAAGTTATGCACTTGGGAGCTAAGAATATGCATGCATCATACATACTAGGGGGAGTACAACTGGGGGGAATCTGTAGTGGAGAAGGATCTGGGGGTTTTGGTAGATCATAAGCTCAATAATAGCATGCAATGCCAAGCTGCGGTTTCAAAAGCGTGCAAAGTTCTTTCTTGTATTACGAGAGGTATGGAATCCAGAGAGAGAGATAATTTTGCCCCTGTCAATCATTAGTAAGACCTCATCTGGAATATGCCGTTCAGTTTTGAGCACCAGTTCTCAAAAAGGATATCGGGGAACTGGAGAAAGTGCAAAGAAGGGCAACCAAACTCATAAGAGACACGGAGGAGCTCAGATATGAGGAAAGATTAGTGGAGCTGAATTTATTTTCTCTTAAAAAGAGGAGATTAACGGGGGATATGATCAACATGTATAAATACATAGGTGGTCCATATAGTGAACTTGGTGTTGAGTTATTCACTTTAAGGTCATCACAGTGGACAAGGAGGCATTCTTTACGTCTAGAGGAAAAACAATTTCATCTCCAAATACAGAAAGGTTTCTTCACAGTAAGAGCTGTGAAAATGTGGAATAGACTCCCTCCAGAGGTGGTTTTGACCAGCTCAGTAGATTGCTTTAAAAAAAATGCCTGGTTTCTTTCCTAAATGTACAAATGTATAACTGGGTACTGACATTTATAGGTAAAGTTAATCCAGCTAAAATCCGATTGCCTCTTGGGGGATCAGGAAGGAATTTATTCCACTGCTGTAGAAAATTGGAGCATGCTCTGCTGGGGTTTTGCTCTTTCCCCTGGATCAAATGTGAGTGAAGGATTGTGTATATGGGATTGTATTATTATTTTTTGGTTGAACTAGATGGAAAATCTGGTGCAGCTCTTCATAGAAAGCAATCAACTTCCAGGTTTTATTATCAAAGTCTAATTGAGCAAGCTGAAGTTAGGAGCTGGTTGTCTACCATGCACAGCTGCACCAGATTTTCAGTGCTCCAGTTTTAGTAACCCCCCCCCCCCCCATAGTGTGTATCAGGCTTTAGACAGCAGTATTCTCAACCTGGGGAGGGGATAGTGGGTCTTGCAGTAGGACTAGTAAATTTATACGGACTTGACTAAAACTATACTTCAGCTAACACTTAAAGCAGTTAGAGCAACATTTTTTTTCCTTTTGTGATAAAGGTTGAACATAAAATGACTAAAAGCTGATCATTGAAAGCACCCCTGTCAGTGGTAAATAGTTAGTCTCAACCGTCTAATTTTTCTGGGCAGCTTGGCCTGTTAAAGTGGTTGTAAACTCAGTACAACCACTTTCACCTACGGTGCTCTTTCTAAAGGGGTCATTCCGTGCATGCGTGGGAGTGACGTCACGTGGACTCCGGCCAGTCACAGAGCCGGAGTCCACGGCCCCGGAAGAAAGAGGGGTGAAGGATGGACGCTTCCTGCACAGGGGACAGGCTTCGGTTTCAGGTAAGTGACACATAATGGGCTGCTATGTGATGCATAGCAGCCCATTATGCTTTACCTTTGCAGGGAATCGAAGAGGAAGTAAAACCCATCAGGGTTTACTTCCTATTTAAAGGAAGTTGAAAAATAACAGATTAAAGGCTGGATCACCAGGTGAAAATAAGGGAGAAAGGCCTAATAAAGAAAACAAATGCAGCCACCACATCTAAAAATTGGTAAGCTACAATATATTACATTTTTGGGTTTGGATACACTCTAACCTGTTGCTTTTTCCTTGCTTTGGCAAAGCACAGGTTTATTTTAAGTTCATAGACTCTTCCCAAACACATAGCCTAGTCATTCCAAGATTTTTACTCTTCTCTGTACAAGCTGAACCTGAACCCTACCTCCCAACCTAGAATCACCGATTACTGGAATGCTGGACTTGGAAGCTCCGATCCCGCTGGAGGAACTACAGACCGCAGTTGGCTCTGCTAAGTCTGGCAAAGTGCCGGGCCCAGGTGGCTTTACGGCACAATACTATAAACTTCTATCACCAGCTCTGGGTCCCTACTTGATAAAGATTTTAAATACCCTAGATGACTCAGCATCCTTCCACAGGGAGTCTCTGAAGGCTCTTATCTCAGTCATTCCTAAAGATGGGAAAGACCCCATGCAATGCGGAAGTTACAGGCCAATCTCCCTACTAAACACTGACCTAAAGCTCTTTACAAAGATACTGGCCTCCTACCTTCAAATGCATCTACCTTTTCTGGTCCATTTGGACCAAGTGGGATTTGTTCCGACATGGGAGGCAAGAGACAACACCACTAAAGTTCTTAACCTAATGCATGTAGCTTGTCAATCCCAGACACCATGTGTATTCTTGGGAACGGATGCGGAGAAAGGTTTCGCCCTGGTTAATTGGCAATTCATGTTTGCTGTCCTGAGGCATTATGGCTTGGGAGATAATATATTCCAATGGATCTCGAGTATTTACTCGTAACCGACAGCGCAGGTTAGGGTGAACAGTGTTTTGTCATCTTCCTTCCCAGTCACAAATGGGACCAGACAGGGATGCCCCTTATCACCCGTCCTATTTGCCCTTACATTTGAGTCCTTTCTGTGTACTATCCGCTTAAACCCAGATATCCCTGGCATGTGTTTTGGGCGATCCCAACATAAGGTCTCGGCGTATGCCGATGACATGCTTTTCTCTTTGACCGTTAATCTCCCTTCCAAATTTGCTCAGGAAATTTGAACTGTACGGGTCCCTCTCTTACCTTAAGATCAACTTTTCGAAGTCTGAAGCAATGGGTGTAAAAATTTCCTCCTCCTTGCACCGGTCTTTGCAGCTCAGCTTTAAATTTAAGTGGACAGACTGAGCCCTAAAATATTTGGGGACCCTTATTCCTGCTGACCTATTCCGCACTTTTGATCTCAACTTTCCCCCCTACTACAAAATGTGCATGCCCTCTTGGAAAAGTGGAACTTGGTGATGCACTCTTGGTTCAGGAGGTGCAATATTGTTAAAATTAGTGTCCTGCCCAAGTTTCTCTACCTCTTCCAGGCTTTACCTATAGCAATCCCTACAAGATATTTTAAGCAGGCACAGGCCCTTTTCATCCGGTTTATTTGGGCTCATAAACACCCATAGATTGGGAGATCCTTATTGTCCCTCCCGAAACATTCCGGGGGCCTAGAAGTCCCCGATCTCTACAAGTACTACCAAGCTACACATTTAGGACGTCTTATAGACTGGTGCCGTCATGGGGATGTCAAACTCTGGCCTCGGGTGGAACATGACCAAAGTTGAGTGTTTGTTGTTACATAGATCCCTTTGGTGTTTTGAGGACCTTCGTCCTTCTATAAAAAAACACCCGCTTATCGGAACTACGATCCGTCTGTGTTTCCAACTCATTTCTAGGCATAAGTGGTTTTCCGTGGAGTCTCCACTGTCCCCTATACTAGGTAACCTCTGTTTTTCCCCTGGTATTCGGGCGGGTCCTTTTAATACGTTAATCGAGTCAGGGCATTATCAAGTTTCGCACTTTGCAACCTCAGGGGCTTGGCCATCGATACAGGCTCTGACTGATTGTAGTGGCATTTTTAAACTCGATATTTGGTAAGCACCAGCCCCTGATTCTTACTAATGCAATCTGACCACATTGGAAGAATATTGCTCTGAAAATGGCACATTCCCCCACGCCCTTTCGGCAATGTACATTCTCTTAGTTTCTCTACCTGATGACCTCCTGCCACCCTACTTGACAAAATGGGAATCAGACCTAGGTAGAACATTTACAAAACCACAACGCTCCAACATAACCCGATTTTCTCTGAAATCCTCAATCTGCACAAAAGTGCAGGAAACCAATTTCAAGATCCTTACCAGGTGGTATTGTACCCCAGCCCCTCTTTATAAATACTACCCAGCCACTTTGGCTCTGTGCTTGAGATGTCAGGAGGAACGGGGGGGACGCTGCTACAGTCTCCTTGTCCTGTACTAAACTAGGTGATTTCTGGAGGGAGGTTCATGCGGTTATCCAAAATGTCACTGACTATAGGGTCCTCGGGGATCCAACGTTTTTCTCACTGCACACTTCCACTATCCCTGCCAAGGTTTACAAAAAATCGATACTTCGACACCTTCTAAACGTGGCCAAGTCTTGCATTCCCCTCATCTGGAAACAGACACAGCCTCCAACAGGTGAACTGTGGCTGAAAAAAGTTGAGGAGCTAAACCGGATGGAGGACTTGACTCTGACATCTAGGCAGAAATGAGAGACTTACACTCCTGGACATTGTGGAACATGTTCACATATTCTGAGGAGGGGAAGGCTCTCATCGAAGTGGCTCCTAATGATTGAAAGCATCTATACGTCCCATGGTGGACTAACTCAGAGTTTACACTATTTCTTTTTTTTTCTCTTATCCCCTTACTTTTATTTCTCTCCCCTCTTGTTCCCCCCCCCTATATGTTCACTTACCTGTTTAAAATGGTCAGTTTCCCATCCTTTATAGTTCTACCCTGGAATTTTCCCTACTGTGGGGTTATCCCCCGGTGTTTTGCTGCAATGGGCCGACCTATAATCCATAGGGGATGTTTCCCTTCGGATCCGTTGATGGGTTCATACCCTACCTGGCATGAATATGTGAAAATGTAACTGGCTGTTAATGCATTTCCTTCTCTCTTTGTGTACTTCCTACCTTACATGTATACGTTTATTTGGAGTCTTCCTTTAATAAAGAAAAAAAAAAACAAGTGTGTAATTTCATCTCAGTATAAATACGGTTTTTCATTGAAGGCCTCAGAGGTTTGTTGGAGAACCTTAGTGAACAAACAGCATCATGGAGGCCAAGGAACACACCAGACAGGTCAGGGATAAAGTTGTGGAGAAGTTTAAAGCAGGGTTACGTTATAAAAGAATATCCCAAGCTTTGAACGTCTCAGGAGCACTGTTCAATCCATCATCCGAAAATGGAAAGAGTATGGCACAACTGCAAACCTACCAAGACATGGCCGTCCACCTAAACTGACAGGCTGGGCAAAGAGAGCATTAATCATGGAAACTCTGGAGGAGCTGCAGAGATTGACAGCTCAGGTGGGAGAATCTGTCCACAGGACCACTATTAGTCGTGCACTCCACAAATCTGGCCTTTATGGAAGAGTGGCAAGAAGAAAGCCATTGTTGAAAGAAAGCCATAAGAAGTCCCGTTTGCAGTTTGCGAGAAGCCATGTGGGGGACACAGCAAACATGTGGAAAAAGGTGCTCTGGTCAGATGAGACCAAAATTGTACTTTTTGGCCTAAAAGCAAAACGCTGTGTGTGGCAGAAAACTAACAGTGCACATCACCCTGAACACACCATCCCCACTGTGAAACATGGAGGTGGCAGTATCATGTTGTGGGGATGATTTTCTTCAGAAGGGACAGGGAAGTTGGTCAGAGTTGATGGGAAGATGAATGGAGCCAAATACAGGGCAATCTTAGAAGAAAACCTGTTAGAGTCTGCAAAAGACTTGAGACTGGGACGGAGGTTCACCTTCCAGCAGGACAATGACCCTAAACATACAGCCAGAGCTACAATGGAATGGTTTAGATCAAAGCATTTTCATGTGTTAGAATGGCCCAGTCAAAGTCCAGACCTAAATCCAATTGAAAATCTGTGTCCCTTACCCGCCCTGGGTTTCTTCTCTCTGTCGCTCTTCCCGGCCCCTTTCATTCCCGCCTTTGGAACTATAGGCAATTTATGAACATACAAACCTTTAAGTGTGATGTGGTGTGGGGGAGGGAGGGTTGGGAGGGTGTAAATACGCCAAGGCGTGATTGCAAATTGCACAATGTTACAACTCTTTTTCTTTGTTTATTTGTGTCATTACTTTGTTCACTGTATTTTGAATTGTATGTACGCATATCTGGTATGAAAAACAACAATAAAAAGTAATTATATAAAAATAAAAAAAATAAAAAAAATAAAATCTGTGGCAAGACTTGAAAATTGCCGTTCACAGACATTCTCCATCAAATCTGACAGAGCTTGAGCTATTTTGCTAAGAAGAATAGGCAAATGTTTCACTCTCTAGATGTGCAAAGCTGGTAGAGACAAACTCAAAAAGACTTGCAGCTGTAATTGCAGTGAAAGGTGGTTCTACACTTTTCAGATATTTATTTGTAAGTAGCACAGTGGTGAATAGCAAAAAATGCCCCAGTATTGAAGGGGGTAAAACCATCCGGAGGTCAAGTAGTTAAAAAAAGGATTTTTTAACCTAAAATTTATTTCTGTCTATGTAGTTATCGCCTTAAAGGTCCGACTGTTTCATATACTTAAATATTTTTTTTTTTTATTTTAAGTTAAAATGTAGATAATACATTGCCTCTTTTTTACATAAATTAACTGAAAATAACCTTCTCTACATTTCAAGGATTAAAATTTTAAATCATTAACCAGCTATCTTAACGATAATCAGTTTTGAAATCCGTCAATTACAGTGTTTCCACATTTACCCAATGGTAATTAATCTCCAGAGCCGGTCAATGACAAAGGCGTCCACTACTGTATCATTATAAGCTGTGTGAAGGATAGTGTGGGATCTTCAACATTTTCTTTTCTTTTCTTTTCTTTTTTTACCTACTAAATATTCTGTCTGCTGTAAATACCCAGCACAATTAGAATAACTTTAATAACTTTTTTTATTGAATCAAAACTCTTATTTTAGCTATTTTGTGCATCTATTTGTTTTGGTTTTGGTATCTAGTACTGGCAACATTTTATTGATGACTTTTAACTCTCTCATTTATGTTTTTTCTACAAAAGCAGTTTGGTTTATTTATTTTATATGCAACCATACATACTGATTTATTTTCCCACTAGCTTAGTTATTGGAACACACATTCACATTAACCTCATAAGTGTACAAGAGATCCACTGAAAGATGAATACACACTTGAAGCACATATGTCAGAGCTGGATTGCCTGTCAGAGGTTTCTGTGTTTCTACTCATCTAGTATTGGGAATTGCCTGAAGCACAACCAGTTTTTCAGTTTGATGATATACAAGACATCAGTAAGTGTCTCCACCCTCATCCAAAAATGCCAACCTCCCTAAATAGGGTATACAACACAACAGTGGTGAGGTTTGATGACCCGTCCTCCCTCTACTAGAGTTAAGCATAAGCGGCATAGCTTGGTCACCACCAGCTTGTGATAAAGGAGCAGGAACATATGATCTCGCCTTCTATCAGCAAGATCTGTGTTAGTTCATATTCATTTAGCAGGGCCTAATTGGCCCCAGTCTGAGCGCTGTTGTACAGTAGATTACAAGAGGCTGAAACCAAGACAAATCAAGGTACTTACACTTGTTGCAAATCAAAATACTTTTAATAACTTTTAATTAAAACCTAGTAATGTTAGTTATTTTGTATGTGTAATCTATTTTAATCGATTTTCATAAAGAGTAAGTACTTTTCACATTGTATTAAAGTGATTGTAAAGGAAGATTTTTTTTTTTTATCCACTAGACCTCCAGAAGGTTTACCCCCCTTCTTGACGAGGCCATTTTTTGCGATATGACACTGCGTTATTTTAACTGACAATTGTGCGGTCATGCTACACTGTACCCGAATAAAAACTATATCCTTTTCTTCCCACAAATAGAGATTTCTTTTGGTGGTATTTGATCACCACTGTGTTTTTTATTGTTTGCACTATAAACAAAAAAAGACCAACAATTATGAAAAAAAACCAATATTTTTTACTTTCTGCTATAAAACACGTCCAATAATTTTTTTTGGTTTTTTTGCATTTAATTCCTTCATAAATTTAGGCCAATATGTATTTTACTACTACTACTTTACTTTACTACTACTACATGTTTATGGCAAAAAAAGAAAATCCCAATAAGCATCTATTGATTATGTGAACGTTAAAGCATCTACAAAATATAAAATATATTTATGTAATTATTTTTTTACTAGTAATGGCGGCGATCAGCGACTTATAGCGGGACTGCGATATTGCGGTGGACAATCAGACATTAACTGACACTTTGTGGGAACCAGTGACACTAATACAGTGATCAGTGCTAAAAATATGCACTGTCACTGTACTAATGACACTGGCTGGGAAGGGGTTAAGCATCTAGTGCGATCAAAGGGTTAACTGTGTGCCTAGACAGTGTTTTGGTATACACATGGTGCTGCTTTCACTAGTGGAATAGATGGATTCTAGTCCCTGCTTTGCAGGAACACAGGATCGATCCCTCCCCCCCTGTCAGAATTGAGATACAGTCAGGTCCATAAATATTGGGACATCGACACAATTCTAATCTTTTTGGCTCTATAAACCACCACAATAGATTTGAAATGAAACAAACAAGATGTGCTTTAACTGCAGATTTTCAGCTTAATTTGAGGGTATTTACATCCAAATCAGGTGAACGGTGTAGGAATTACAGCAGGGACTAGAATCCATCTATTCCACTAGTGAAAGCAGCACACTGTGTATACCAAAACACTGGCACACAGTTAACCCTTTGATCGCACTAGATGCTTAACCCCTTCCCAGCCAGTGTCATATACCCTCAAATTAAAGCTGAAAGTCTGCAGTTAAAGCACATCTTGTTCGTTTCATTTCAAATCCATTGTGGTGGTGTATAGAGCCAAAAAGATTAGAATTGTGTCGATGTCCCAATATTTATGGACCTGACTGTATGTCTTGTTTACATTTCTCAGTTCTCTGTATATTGCTGACGATTGGTAGGTGCCGGAGAACATCGAGTGAAGTATCACAGCAGAAGAAGCCTGCGGCGGCGGCGTGCGTGCCCCCTGCAGGTGGAGGTGCAGGATTACGAATATATACACGTGATCCTGCACACAGCTGCCTCCCTGTGGCAGTAAAAGTGCTATAGGGCAGTCAGCAAGCAGTTAAATAACAAACATCTCTATACTTACCTGCTCTGTGCAAATCTATACCATAGATAGATAATAACATTGGAATAGAAGCACTTTAAATATCACAGTAGCGTATTCTGCCTTCCATTCCAAGGTTAAACAAGAATGAGCATAACAAAGAAAGAAGTCGTATGGGTGATTGGCTGATGTAAATTTGATACAAAGAAGCCTAAAAGGAAAAGAAGTGGCTGAAAGAAGCTGGAGGAGAACATTCGGACAAGTTTTTGATTATTCAGAGATTCGGATACATCCGAATCTCTGAATGAAATAGTAACAAATAGTAACGAATTTTGTTGAAATACGTTAAAATTTGTTTAGTTTATTATTTTCTAACGAATTCCAATTTTTTATAATGATAAGAATGCGAATCGGTCAAAAAACGATTGGCCAATTCAAATTCTGTGTGAATATAAATAGCTGATTGTTAAGCAGTGGGTCGGGAAGTCGGCTGCCTGCATCCTTAACAACCATGAGTCATCATCTGTCAGCGGGCATCCCCACTGACAAATGAATGTAAAGATAAAGAATGCCAGGAATTGCCCTGCAATAGAAAAATATTTAAAAAAACAACGGAGTAGGGTCCCCCTCAGTCCATACCAGGCCCTTCAGGTCTGGTATGGATTTTAAGGGGAACGCCATGCCAAAATGTAAAAAAAAAACTGCGTAGGGTTCCCCCCCAAAATCCATTCCAGACCCTTATCCAAACATGCAGCCTGGCAGGTCAGAAAAGGGGGGGGGGTCGAGCGACCCCCCTGAACCATCTCGGGCCACATGCCCTCAAGATGGATAGATGCTCTGTGCCCCCCCACCCCAAAGCATCTTGTCCCCATGTTGGTGGGTACAAGGGCCTCTTCCCGACAACCCTGGCCTTTGGTTGTCGAGGTCTGGGGGTGGGGGCTTATCGGAATCTGGAAGCCCCCTTTAACAAGGTAGCCCCCAGATCCCGCCCCCCCCATGTGAATAGGTATCGGGTAGATCGTTCTCGAACCCATGCATCAAAAAAGTGTCAAAAAGTAAAAGTCACTGCAGAAGTAGAGAGAGATCGCTGTTCCTGATCACTAGGAACAGCAGATCTCTCTCTATTTCCCTGACAGATTATCAATGTAAACAGACAGATCCCTGTTCTGTCTCTCTCAGGAGCAATCGCAGGTAACCAGCGGACATCGCCGGCCGCCGGCCACACGCATCCGCTCTGGCACGTGCCCCCTATACCCCTTAAAGGGGCCGCCTTACAGCTATGGCGATTCACGTAAGGGAGCCACCTTGCTGCCGTATAACAATGGCGGCTGGTCGGCAAGTAGTTAATTAACAACTTTATGTAAAAAATAAAAATAAAATCAATTTCTTTCCTGCATTTTCCAAAAACTTGTGTCGAAAAATTACATTTTCAAAAGACTCACTATGCCTTTCAGAAAGTAACTTGGAGTGTTTGCCTCCCAAAATGGGGTAATTTTGTGACTGTTCCCACTGTCCTGATGCTCTAGGGCCTCCAAAAATGTGTTAGGTAGTCAGGAAATTAGTTGAGTAATTTATGCTCCTTAAAAGCCCAAAGGTGCTCCTTGGATTTTAGGACCCTCTATGCATCTAGGCTGTGAAAAAGTCTCACACATTTGTTATACCCATACTCAGGAGACAGCAGAATGTGTTTTGGGGTGTAATTATAAGTATGACTATGCTTTGTGTGGGAAATAAGTTGTTAAAATGGCAACTTTGTAAAAAAAAATAAAAATAAATCTTATTTCTAAATTTTATTTATTTTTCCACATTTTTACATGCTGTCACCAGAGAATTACAGAGTCATAATATGACTGGTATGGCAATGATCAGGGGCACGGACTGGTGATAAAAAAATTATTTTAAAAAAATGACATTCTAACTATTTTCTTTTTCTTTTTTACATACTGTCTCCAGAGTGACACTATACTTGCTCTGGGTATGAGGATTTTTTATTCACTATGTGTCTGGACCTGGGCTTGAACCCGGTACCTCTTCTGTGTCTGGCATTGACTCTTCCCACTCCTTGCTCCTCCCATGAACTTCCTATATAAGGCTTGCCTCAGCACTTCTTCTTTGCCAGGTTATTGTGCCTTTTCAGCCAGTGCCTTGCTCTTGTCTTCCCTGCTGCCGTCTGTATTTTTGCTACCGCTTGTGATCGACCCTTGGCTTGTTCCTTGACTACTCTACTGCCTTATCCCAACCTGCAACTACTCGTTACCGACCTTTTGGCTTGTTTATTGACCACGCTGCCGTTTGATCCTTATCTGCTCATCCGCTACTGGACCCCGGCTTGCTCACACCCTGGTGGGGCAAACCTGAGGACCGCGACCTGGTACTAGCACGCAGCTAAATCCATCTCCACCATCAGGAGCTCTAGTGAACACTGGCTAGTGCTTAGACTCTTCCCACTGAGCTATCTGGGATGCTGGACAGCTTCCTGTCTGATCTATGGGCAATCCTATCTGAGCCATTGAACAACCCTGCCTTGTCTTGATTGCTGTTGAACCTTGAACTCCTTGCTCCTCCCATGAACTTCCTATATAAGCCTTGCCTCAGCACTTCCACTTTGCCAGGTTATTGTGCCTTTTCAGCCAGTGCCTTGCTCTTGTCTTCCATGCTGCCGTCTGTATTTTTTGCTACCGCTTGTGATCGACCCTTGGCTTGTTCCTTGACTACTCTACTGCCTTATCCCAACCTGCAACTACTGGTTACCGACCTTTTGGCTTGTTTATTGACCACGCTGCCGTTTGATCCTTATCTGCTCATCCGCTACTGGACCCTGGCTTGCTCACACCCTGGTGGGGCAAACCTGAGGACCGCGACCTGGTACTAGCATGCAGCTAAATCCATCTCCACCATCAGGAGCTCTAGTGAACACTGGCTAGTGCTTAGACTCCGCACCTCAGGTGAGCCTGTGTCATCTGCCAGTGTGACTGCCTGTATACCTTGCCTGCTGGTCGGTGGTAGTCCTGCAACTGCTATAGCAACTGGTCTTCAAGCCTGATGCCTGATCGTGACACTATGATTGCTTACTACAGTTATAAGTAGGGTTGTCCCGATACCGATACTAGTATCGGTATCGGTACCGATACCGAGCATTTGCCTGAGTACTTGTACTCGGGCAAATGTTCCCGATGCCTGATCCGATACTTGTACAGTCAGCGGTGATCGTGTGTGGGGGTGTTACAAGCACCGATCACCGCTGTGTAGATTTAAAAGACTGACAGCTGTTTCTCCGCTTCTCTCTACCCCGCGCGGCTTTCAGTTGCTTTAAAATCAGCTGTGGTCGGTGCTTGTAACTCCCGCACACATGATCACCGCTGATTTACCCCGTATCCTCCTCCAGCCCCCTCCGTTTTGCTGCTGTCTCCCTTCCTCCGTGTCCCCCTCCATGCTGCTCTCTCCCTCCATGTCCACCTCCATGCTGCTCTCTCCCTCCATGTTCCCCTCCATGCCGCCGTTCCCCTTCACCTCCATGCCGCCGTTCCCCTTCACCTCCATGCCGCCATTCCCCTTCATGCTGCCGCCCCCCTCTGTTTCCCCCTCCGTGCTCCTCCTCCACCCCCTCGGTATCTCAGGATGGAGAGCGGAGGTAGGAGCCGGTAAATCCGGCTCCTTACTTGTCGGAATGTACAGCGTCATCACTGACTCTGTCCATTCACAGAACTGAAACATCGTAAACTGTGTTTACAATGTTTCAGTTTATGAATGGAAAGGAGCCGCTTGTCTTCTCTCCATTCATTTTCAGCGCAGCTGAGGCTGCTGAGAAAGGGACTGGGGAATATGTGTCCCTAGTCCCTTTCCCTGTCTCAAAGGGGAGATGTCAGAGGTCTGTTAAGACCCCTGATATCTCACCAAAGCCCCCCCAACAGGGCTGATAAAAAAAAAAGAATAAAATAAAATAAAAATTATTTGTAAAAAATAATAAATAAAAGAAAACACACACACTGACACTGTCCAGCCCCCCCCCCCCCCTTAAAAAAATAAAGCATTGTAAAAAATAAATAAATAAAAGAAATTGTAAGAAAAAATAAAAAATTAAATACTGACACAGATTAAAAAAAAGTATCGGTATTCGGTATCGGCGAGTACTTGAAAAAAAGTATCGGTACTTGTACTCGGTCTTAAAAAAGTGGTATTGGGACAACCCTAGTTATAAGCAATCATTTTGATGAATGACATGCATTTATTGGCCACTGTGTACTATTGTTATAGTATCTGGTGGTTAAATACCATCAAAAGAAAACACTGTCTCAAAAAAGAAAAAAAAATGGATATAGTGTTGCATGGCTGAGTAATTGAGTAATTGCCATTCAAAGTGCTGAAATCTGAAAACTGGCCTGGGTAGGAAGGGGGTGAAAGTGTCCATTATTGAGGTGGTTACCATAACATAAAAGCAAGAGACTTTCATAGTGCTAAACCATCTTTATAAAAACATTTTGCAAAACAATGTGGTATAAAACTCAGTTGCTGAATGCACATCCCATCCTCAGGAGTAATCACTTAGCCTTTTCAGGGTCCCAATCTGTCACACCAAACAGCGTGCACGTGCATGTCCCATACATGATGATGTCACTCCACCCAGCAGGTTTAGTCACGTCTGAACTTTCTCAAGAGCGGATGAGCCATAAGTATCTATATATTAAATAGGACCTTTATCTGAAACATCATTTTTTTTATGAAATTGGGGTTAAAGGATTAGTTCACCTGCCAATAAACACAAACTGTGCATCTGTAACTAAAGTTGGATAATGCCCTTGCTATAGGTGTAGGCCATTTACTGTACATACCCCCTGAAAGCCTGGCTGAAAAAATTCCAGAGATTCCCAGCCTGCCTTGCTGCTTAGACATTGCTAAGACACTCTAAGATGTCACTTGTTGTGAGCACTCTAACCCCTGTACATGTGTGGTCCACTATCTCCTCCATTGTACCATCAATTAGATTGGATCTACTGCAACAGGGAACAGAGAGCGCATAGGAGAGGGTTTGAATTGGTTGGGAATGTCCTAGCAGCTAAACAGGATGATGCCAAATCTGGAAGTTTCTCAGCCAGGCTTCAGGAGGTACAAAAATGGCCTACAGCTATAGAAAATTATTTAACTTTGGTCAAAGCTGCACAATTTGTTTTTATCTACAGGTGCCCCTTATCTGCATGAGCAGTTTTTTGGTATAGGTGAACTAACCCTTAAATCCCCTAGAGTGGCAGCTGTTTTCTGTATACCTTTACTAGCAATCTACCTCGTCTTTAAGAGCATTTGTCTCAATTTAGTGTGTAATGAACAATCTCTTGTTGAAATGATCATATTGTATTTTTAAAACTAATAATTAATCTCCAGAGCTGAGTAATGATCAAAGCATTTATATGAAAAAGCTTTATATTTCGTTCTGCTGTGCCATAGTCGGGAGGGAGTATGAGATCCATTACTCTGAATCTTTGTTTTCTTGTTAGGTTTGTGATTATTATTTAACATTCAGCAATGTAATAAGCCAGATTTATTTCCAGATTTAAATGCTAGGTCAGCTGATTATCATTTACAGGCATATGGGCATATGTATGGATTTAGCTTGTTTTTATTGAACAGTTTTAAATTCTTTCTTATTCATTTTTGACATGATTAAAATCATGTCATTGTATACAGTCACACCTAATAGCATAGTTGTTAGATCCTTATTTGCTCTTACAGATTGAAGCCTAGAAAGGATAAAGAGTGACATCATGGCAGAAAAGCTGCCTGAAAGATCCTGAAAGTCACGTTTTGGCCACCTACCACTGCTATTTTTAACATGTAACTCCTTGTCTACTGAGGTACATTTCCTGGTATTCAAGGAGTTAAAGCTGTGAGTTTAGTATTGAATTTTAGGAGATTTTGGAGATGGGCATTCAGGTAAAAGTGATCCAGGTGGCTCTAGAGCCAACCAATCACTTTTTCAGGGCTCTGAAGGTGCTACTGATAGTAAGCTACTTTAACATTAAGAGCAAGAAGAGATCAGGGAACATCCATTTCCCAATTCCACTGCAACTAATGAACCTGGAAGCGATATGATATCACTTCTGGGTAGTTGTCATACTCCTGGACTACTTTAGCTGGGAAAACAGCTAACCAAGCATGATCTGTGATTGATTAGCTGCAGTGGAGGGCAAGGGAGACATTGGGGGTGGGGGTCTAATAGACCCCCTATGTCTCCATAAAGAGGAACTGTCCATGCTATCAAATAGGTAGCTTGTTAGCACCCTTGCAATAGCAATACAGTTAAATAAAGAATTGAAAAGTGTTTAAAAAAGTAAATTACACTAAAATAACTAAAAAATATATGTAAAAAAATAAAATAAAAGCACCCTGTGAACCCTGTACACACTCCACTGCAAATCTAATCTCTAACATCTCACATAAAATTTAGTTTCAATCTTTTTAAAGCTCCAGCTTTCATTACTTATAACGCAACATCCTAAAATTCTGCCAGAAAGGTCATTATTTATTCACTTCCAGCTGGGTGGGATATCAACACTATGTTCCTGTTTTTCATTTGTTCTTGTGCTTTGTCACCCTTTTACAGTGATGACTATACCAGGTCATGCTGACACTTATAAGACAGGTAGGATCCTCCAACATCACAATCGGGAATGACAAACAACTGTTACTTGAACAAGTGAATGTAGACAGGAAGTGGCTGAAAGAAGCTGGAGGAGAACAGCAGCCCTTAGATCCAAGAAAGAATAAAAAATAGATGAAAACTAAAACAATATAAAGCTAAATATATTGCAAAAATATAAATAAAAAGTATAGCAGTAATATATATATATATATATATATATATATATATATATATACACACACACACACACACAGGTGATACTCGAAAAATGTGAATATCGTGCAAAAGTTAATTTATTTCACTAATGCAACTTAAAAGGTGAAACTAATATATGAGATAGACTCATTACATGCAAAGCAAGATAGTTCAAGCTGTGATTTGTCATAATTGTGATGATTATGGCTTATGCCGCGTACACACGATCGTGATTCATGGCGGTGAAAACACCGCCGTGAATCACGGCATGAAAAAAAATGAAAAACGAGGGAACGGCATGTTCCCCCACACACGTCCGTTTTTCCCGTCATTTTTTTCTTTGACGAGAAAAACGACCGTCTGTGGGCTACGCGGCAGTGTCTCCCTATGGGAAAACTGCCGCGGAAAAAAATGATGGAAAAAACTATGAGAAAATTTAGAACATGTTCTAATTTTTCTCGTCGTTTTTTCTGCCGTTTTTCTCAACGAGAAAAACGACATAAAGCCCACAGACGATCGTTTTTCTCGGCGAAAAAAATTTTTTTCATTTTTCCCGACGGGAAAAATGATCGTGTGTACGCGGCATGACAGCTCATGAAAACCCCAAATCCACAATATCAGAAAATTAGAATATTACATACAAATCAATAAAACAAGGATTGTACATAGAACAATATCAGACCTCTGAAAAGTAGAAGCATGCATATGTACTCAGTACTTGGTTTGGGCCCCTTTTGCAGCAATTACTGCCTCAATGCGGCCGCGGCGTGGAAGCTATCAGGCTGTGGCACTGCTGAGGTTTTATGGAAGACCAGGATGCTTCAGCTCTTCTGCATTGTTCGGTCTCATGTCTCTCATCTTTCTCTTGGCAATGCCTCATAGATTCTCTATGGGGTTCAGGTCAGGCGTGTTTGTTGGCCAATCAAGCACAGTAATCCCACGGTCATTGAACCAGGTTTTGGTGCTTTTGGCAGTGTGGGTAGGTGCCAAGTCCTGCTGGAAAATGAAGTCAGAATCCCCATAGAGCTCGTCTGCGGAAGGAAGCATGAAGTGTTCCAAAATCTCCTGGTAGACGGCTGCGTTGACCCTGGACTTAATGAAGCACAGTGGACCAACACCAGCAGATGACATGGCTCCCCAAATCAACACAGACTGTGGAAACTTCACACTGACTTCAAGCATCTTGCAGTGTGTGCCTCTCCATTCTTCCTCCATACTCTAGGTCCTTGGTTTCCAAATGAGATACAAAATTTGCTTTCATCAGAAAAGAGGACTTTGGACCACTGAGCAACAGACCAGGTCTGTTTTTCTTTAGCCCAGGTAAGACGCTTCTGACGTTGTTTGTTGTTCAGGAGTGGCTTTACGAGAGGAATACGACATTTGAAGCCCATGTCCAGGATCCGTCTGTGTGTGGAGGCTCTTGATGCACTGACTCCAGCCTCAGTCCACTCGTTGTGAAAGTCCCCAACACTTTTGAATGGCCTTTTCCTGACAATCCTCTCCAGGCTGCGGTCATCCCTGCTGCTTGTGCATCTTTTTCTTCCACACTTTTCCCTTCCACATAACTTTCTATTAATGTGCTTTGATACAGCACATTGGGAACATCCAACTTCTTTTGCAATTACCTTTTGAGGCTTTCCCTCTTTATGGAGGGTGTTAATGATGGTTTTCGGCACAACTGTCAGGTCAGCAGTCTTTCCCATGATTGTGATTCCTACTGAACCAGACTGAGAGACCATTTAAAGGCTCAGGAACCCTTTGCAGGTGTTATAGCTTAATTAGCTGATTAGAGTGGGACACTTTGAGCCTAGAATATTGCACCTTTTTACAATATTCAAATTTTCTGAGATTGTGGATTTGGGGTTTTTATGAACTGTAAGCCATAATCATCACAATTATGACAAATCACGGCTTGAACGATCTTACTTTGCATGTAATGAGTCTATCTATATTAGTTTCAACTTTTAAGTTGTATTAGTGAAATAAATGAACTTTTGCATGATATTCTTATTTTTCGAGTATCACCTGTATACAGTGCCTTGCAAAAGTATTCACCCTCCTTGGCATTTTCCGTGTTTTGTTGCCTCACAACCTGGAATTAACATGGATTTTTTGAGGATTGGCATCATTTAATTTACAGAACATGCCCACAACTTTGAAGATGTTTTTTCTTTTTTATTGTGAAGCACACAACAAATAGGACAAAATAACAGAAACAGTCAATGTGCATAACTATTCACCCCCCTAAAGTCAATACTTTGTAGAGCCAACTTTTGCGGCTATCACAGCTCCAAGTCACTTTGGATAAGTCTCTATGAGCTTGCCACATCTTACCACTGGGATTTTTGCCCATTCCTCCTTGCAAAACTGCTCCAGCTCCTTCAAGTTGGATGGTTTGCACTTGTGAACTGCAATCCTTAAGTCTGACCACAGATTTTTTATTGGATTGAGGTCTGGGCTTTGACTAGGCCATTCCAACACATTTACATGTTCCCCTTAAACCACTCAAGTGTTGCTTTAGCAGTGTGTTTGGGGTCATTGTCCTGCTGGTAGGTGAACCTCCATCCTAGCCTCAAATTACACACAGAGTGGTACAGGTTTTGCTCAAGAATATCCCTGTATTTAGCACCATCCATCTTTCCCTCAACTCTGACCAGTTTTCCAGTCCTGACTGCTGAAAAATTGTGTTCTTTGGGTTATGTGATGTGCTGGGTTTGCGCCAGACATAGCATTTTCTTTGGCCAAAAAGTACAATTTTAGTCTCATCAGACCAGAGCACCTTCCTCCATACATTTTGGGAATCTCCCACATGCCTTTTCGCAAACTCAAAACGTGCCATTTTGTTTTTTGCTGAAAGTAATGGCTTTCTTCTGGCCACTCTGCCATAAAGTCCAACTCTATGGAGCGTACGGCTTATTGTCGTCCTATGTACAGATACTCCAGTCTCTGCTGTGGAACTCTGCAGCTCCTCCAGGGTTACCTTAGGTCCCTGTGCTGCCTCCCTGATTAATGCCCTCCTTGTCCGGTCCATGAGTTTTGGTGTGCGGGCGTCTCTTGGCAGGTTTGCTGTTGTGCCATGTTCTTTCCATTTGGTTATGATAGATTTGATGGTGCGCCTAGGGATCATCAAAGATTTGGATATATTTCTATAACCTAACCCTGACTTGTACTTCTCAACAACATTGTCACTTACTTGTTTGGAGAGTTCCTTGGTCTTCATGGCAGTGTTTGGTTAGTGGAACCTCTTGCTTAGGTGTTGCAGCCTCTGGGGCCTTTCAAAAAGGTGTGTATATGTAATGACAGATCATGTGACACTTGGATTGCACACATGTTGACATCATTTCACTAATGTGACTTCTGAAGGTAATTGGTTGCACCAGAGCTTTTTCAGGGCTTCATAACAAAGGTGGTAAACACATACGCACATGCCAATTATCATTTTGTTTATTTCTGAAAAAAAGTTTTAAGTATATATTTTTCGAATTTTACTTCACCAACTTAGACTATTGTGTTCTGATCCATCACATATAAATCAGATTAAAAAACATTTAACTAAAGGCTGTAATGTAACAAAATAGGTAAAAAGCCAAGGGGGTGAATAATTTTGCAAGGCACTGTAGGTAGATCTATATATATATATATATATATATATTTTATATAAAATAAAAATATATAGCATATCCAATATTCACGCAAGTAATTTTTTAATGGAATGTCATTGAAATTACCTTTGCTTTTCAATCTGCAGCTCTGTAATTTTCTGTAAAAAATAGGAAAGGAGCAAGGCGGACTTTAGAGTGCTGTATTACAACAACAGTAATTCAAATCTACTGTAGCGGGTATGTACTTTCCCGGGTGTAATTTGAACTTGGCAGAGACATCAGTGATGTATAATTCCCTGCGGCCCAGTGGGTGGCGCTGTCGCCCTGGGTTGGGGTTGAATCATTGCTGTGTGCCGGGCCTCCTTTTTGTCCTCTCTCGGCAGGAGTATGGTGGGGCGGGGAACCCGCCGTGCTTGCTGGGAGAGGGTATAAAGGGCCGGCAATCTTTGTCACGGGGTCGGAGTCCCAGGCACCATCAGCTTGTGGACGGTGGGTCGTGTCGCTCCTCTGGGTGGCCTAGGCCTAGAGGACAGTCGGAGGTTGTGTTCCATCTCAGGCACCTTTAGCCTGGGGTGAGGTACTCGGATGGGGGTCTGGAGCTCAGTGCCCAACACTGAATTCCGCGAGGGAAGGAGATCCTAGGGAACCCCGGGAGTGGGTACCCGAATCCGGAAGGCGTAATGGACCGGGGGGGAGCTCCTCACTTGAAGACCCGGTGCAGCATATTGCCGGTGACGGGTGAGTCTCTCGTCGGAGACCGCCTGGAGGGAAATCTCCCCCCTCGTGCGGAGACCATAGCCCACTTTCAGGAAGGAAAGTGGAGAACGCATTGTGTCTGGGCCTATTCGCATCCACACCTCCTTTCCTGTTCTATTCATCAAGGGAGTTCAACTGATTGTGTTCATTCGCATGAGAATAAAGGAGTGTTGAACTTTAATGGTGTGGGGCTCATTTCCTGACAGACATTGTTCAAGGTGACTCTTGGAGGGAGGATCCAGGTGCACAGCACTGACCCGAAGGTAAAACAAGAACGTTGCTTATACCGCACTGACACATGTGGTGGAGGCCAGGCGTAGTGTCCCCGCTCCCTCCCCTCTAAGATACCCCTAGACAAGAGAAAGACGAGCTGAAGACAAGAGTGGAGTGAGGGGGGCGCTACACTACATTTTCTATTGACATGTATGAAACAGTTAAAAGACATTATTAAAAAACAGTTTAGTGACTCCCTGGAACTTCACTCTCTCAATCAACTTAATCAACTCTCTCAATCAACAATTTTAATCCTCATGCTGCCAGCATAAGTAAATAGGTTAGGTATATTATATTTACTTGTTTCAATTTTTTTTTTTACATTTCTTCAGTTACTTTCTTTTTTCCTGCATTGTTATACATTCCAGGTGTCTTCAGGAGGGACTTCCTCAGCTAAGCACACCCTCCTGTCTGCATGCCTGAGCTAAGGGCAGATGGATTCCAGGAAGTAAATGCCCTTACTCTAGATGGGTGCAGCCAAAAATGCTAGGGGATGTTTTCAAAGTGATTTCTCAGCAAAATATGGCATGGAGACCTGGATGGATGGGTGGATGAGATGGATGTTTGGAATATAAAAAATAAGTAAATAGCCTTTTTGGTAGATATGTGCAGAACAAAACCATTTGTTTTGTTTAATTTAGTTATTTACATAAATTTGTTTAATTAAAATTGTTTAATGCGTTTAATTCATTTTCAAAATTCATTTAGTTTATTCATATTTGAATCGATTAAAATTTTCCGAGTTCTAATTTGAGTAGTTTTTTAATCAATTTCGAATAGTTTTCAAAATTGAAAAGTTTTCGAATTTGAATAGTTTTCGATTTGTATTACAGATTACAAAAATAATAAAATAGAATAGAAAATAAAGGAATAGAATAGAAACAAATATAATAGAAAATAATATAGCAGAAAATAAAAGAATAAAATACAAAAGAGTAAAACAGAACAAAATAGAATAGAAAATAAAAGAGTAGAATAGAATAAGATAGAAAAAATATAACCATCTTCTGAAATTCGAATAGAAAAGAATAGAATAAAAAAGAAAATAATTAAAAAAACAATAGAATAGAATAGAAAGAATATAAGCATTTCCCAAAATTCAAAAGTATCAATTCAAATTTGAATAGAATAGATTAGAATAGAATAGAAAATAACATTTAAATTAGAATTTTGGGAAATGGTGTATTCATTCTATTCTATTGTATTATATTCTTTTCTAGTCTATTGATTTATTTTCTATTCTATTATTTTCCATTATATTCAATTATTTACTATTCAAATTCAAATTTATTTATTCTGTTGTTTTTTTTCTATACTATTCTGTTATTTTATTTTCTATTCTATTAATAATTTGAATTGATTCTATTTGAATTTTGGGAATGGTTATATTCATTCTATTCTATTCTATTCTGTTGTTTTTTTTATTTCTATTCTTTTCTATTCTATTATAGTCTAGTCTATTCTATTGTTTTCTATTCTATTCTTTTTTATTCATTTTTTTCTTATGTATTCAAATTACAATTTATTCTATTTGAAATTTGAATTTCAGAAGATGGTTATATTCTTTCCTTTTTTATTTTATTCTATTCCATTTGTTTCTATTCTATTATGTTCTTTTATTTTCTATTTTATTTTGCTGTTTTACTCTAATATATTTTATTCTTTTATTTTTTATTATTTTCTATTATATTATATTTGTTTCTATTCTATTCTTCCTTTTTTTATTCTCTTTGGAAAACTATTCAAATTCAAAAACTTTTCGAATTCGAAAACTATTCAAATTTGAAAACTATTAGAATTCTAAAATTATTCTAAATTGATTTGACAACTATTCGAATTTGAATTTCATCCAAATTTTTTTTCATTATCATCGGATACATTTGAATTTCCAAAAATGAAAAATTTGTCCGAACTTCAATTCGGAACAAAACGAACTGTGCATGTCTAGTTTTTGGTGCTCAGATGCAGCATAGTCCTGCTTTAAGTTAGTATCCATAGACATCAAACCCCAGTGGCAGTAATTCAGTAAAAATGCTGAGTCCAATGACTTCTAAATGTACTTAGGGTATCTTCCATATGGGTAGAATACCTCGATGCGTTTTTCACAGGAACAATCCGTTTCTTCAGAAAATGGAAGGAGTGAAAAAATTATAACTTATGAAAAAAAAACTATAATTATTATAAAAAAAAAACATTAAAAATAATCCATACAGTATAAGTAAATATAGCATAAGCTCACCAATCCAATGGAAATCCAACATCTCGAGGAGGAGCTGTAAAATGCAAGCAATATGGCAACCTGGAGGCTTTCTGTACATGCATGATGTACAGAACGCCCCTAATAAAATTTTCTGCTTATGTGATTGGCTCACTGATTTTTCCAGAAGTCTGCAGAAGATACAAGTCAGATTTCAGGCATCCCTTGCAACAAAATAAATCATTTTTGATTAGATACTTCCAATGGGAAATCACATTCAATGTGATGCAGACACTGTCACTTTCCTCATTACAGCCCTGCAGGTGCAGCAGATGATTGATAATTATGAAATCACTCCCACTATTATTCATTTCGCACATGGACACAGGCATGCAAACAGTTATTTCTTCAGAATAGTAAAAGGTAGAAAACTACAACAAAGTTTGGAAAAATCCCTGCAATGTACATAGATCACCCAGAGGGGAATATTTATTTTTTCTCAACAAAAGTGGAGTTAGTCTTTAAAAAAATACCTGTCACCCAGATAGGCTTTGCATCTACCTTTACTTCTTTACAGCTACCTTATTATGGTAAAGCCTGTTTTATGATTTTTAGTTATAGGATTTTGATCTCCTTAAAGTAGAAGAAAAGCCTACCCTGTAAAAAAAAAAAAGTTCTGCGTATGCACTGTTTTTTTAACCACTTCAATACCGGGCTTTTTGTACCTATTCAATACCGGGCCTATTCTAGCACTTCTCTCCTACATGTACAAATCATCATTCTTTTGCTAGAAAATTACTCAGAACCCCCAAACATTATATATGTTTTTTTAGCAGACACCCTAGGGAATAAAATGACAGTCATTGCAACATTTTTTCTTGCACGATATTTGCGCAATAATTTTTCAAACGCCTTTTTTAAAAAAAAAAAATGGTTTCATGAATTAAAAAATAACAAAACAGTAAAGTTAGCCCAATAGGGGACGCTTTCATTTTTTTTACAGGTTACCAGGTTAGAATTACAGAGGAGGTCTAGTGCTAGAATTGTTGCACGCGCTCTAACGCACGCGGCGATTCCTCACATGCGTGGTTTGAACAGCGTTTACATATGTGGGCGACTTACGTGTGCATTCGCTTCTGATCACGAGCTACCGGGGACAGGGGCGTTTTAATATTTTTTTTTTATTATTTTTTTTTTTTTTTTACAGATTTATTTATTTTTTTACAATAATTTTACTTTTTTTTTTTGATCACTTTTATTCCTATTACAAGGAATGTAAACATCCCTTGTAATAGGATATGTGTGACAGGTTCTCTTTATTGAGAGATGCGGGGTCAATAAGACCCCACATCTCTCCTCCAGGCTGGAAAGCATGAGATCAGTGAAATTCTTTTCACTGATCTCATACTTACAGCCGCAATGGCGGCTTTGTTTACATTTGAAGCCCGGGCGTGACGTCATCACATCGCGCCCGGGCCTCCGACGATCATAGAGATGACTGGTGACCATCTGGTCACCAGTCATCTCTATGCTCATCACGTGACCCCACCAACGACGCCGGAAGATTCGCTCCGGGTCCCCGATCGCACGGGGAGCCCGGAGAAGCACCGGATGGCGGCGGAAGGGGGGGATGTCCCCTCCCACCGCCTGTAAGAACAATCAAGCGGTGGAACCGCTGCTATGATCATTCTTATGGTGCGCAGAATCGCTGGCACTTCAAAAGGATATCTGAATGATGCCTCTAGCTGCAGGCATCATTCAGATATCCCCCTACAAAGCCGAGGACGTCATATGACGTCCACCCAGGATGGGAGATCCCATCTGTGGACGTCATTTGACTATGGCTGGGTAGGGAAGTGGTTAAACTGGTCGAGTCTGGTCACGTGATCCTGCAATCCTAACTCCCCTATGTCAGTGAGTGGCCACTGCAGGGTAGGGGACGGGAGTGCCGAGAACTGCTGGGCCACGGAAGCCTATTGGGGATGTCATTGCTCCTGGAATAGCCAGGCTTATGCATAGAATGCATGAAGGTAGGAAAACCTTTAGCCTTTGTAACCACTTTAAATGAAAATAAATACATATACATGATACAGGATATGTAAAATATGCAACATGATATAGACAATAGTTTGTGAATACCTGGCCATTACACCTTTAAGAGTTTGTTTGTAATTTTGTAACTCACCCCCTGTGCAAGATTTTGGATTCTGTCTCTGGGGATTTGCATCCAAAAAGGCATTTTGAAGTCATGTACTCATGTTGGACAAAAAGGTGAGCCCAGTAGGGTTGAGATCAGGGCTCGGTGCAGGCCACTTGACCCCCCGCCAAACTCATCAAACCGTGGGGTTGATTTACTAAAACTGGCGAGTGCAAAATCTGGTGCAGTTCTGCATAGAAACCAATCAGCTTCCAGATATTTTGTCAACACTTAATTGCAGGGGCGGCCCGTCCATTAGGAAACCCCCCCTATCCATGCGTCCGGATCCTTGCAGGACGCCGGGTGCATGAATTCCAATATGGGGGGTGTTTTTTTTTAAGCACTGATTAGAGCCAAAGGCTCTAATAGGCTTCAAAATAGGGTGGACTCGGGGTGCAGAGAATAAGCTCACAGCCCACCCAGATGTGTTAGAATAGCGAATTAATATTCTCTATTCTAACACTAATCCTCCTACCGGACAGTCAGGAAGCGGGTCTGAGAGCCATCACCCGATTGGCTGAAAGGATATGTGATCCTATTGGACGCCTAGGAGGAGATGCACAGCCCGTGATGGAGGAAAGGGACACAGAAGCCGCTGCCGGATGCTCGCTGCCCGCTGCTCCATGCCTTCTGTCCGATGCCCGCTGCTCCATGCCTTCTGCCTGAGGAACAGTTGCTCCATGCCTTCTGTCCGCTGCCCGCTGCTCCATGCCTTCTCCCGATGCTTCCGGTGCCCGCTGCTCCATGCCTGCTGCCCGATGCCTCCGATGCCTGCTGCCTAGATAGGGTAAGTGCCAGATCGACCTGCAGATGGGGGGGTTGTTTTCCGCCCCCCCCCCCAAAAAAAAACAACAGCCACCACTGCTTTAAGTATTTGTAAGGCTTCGTTTTTTTTTTTTAAATAACAAACATGTTATACTTACTTCCACTGTGCAGTTCATTTTGCACAGAATGGCCCCAATCCTAGTCTTCTGGGGTCCCTCATGGCTGTCTCGGCTCCTCCCTGCAAGAGCTAACCCCCTTCATGGGAAGCGCTCTCCCAAGCGGGTTAGCTTGCGGGCGCGCTCCCGTGGTACAGCAGGCGGCTATAGACACAGACTGTATTACTTGGCCCTGCCCTCGGCGCGCCGCGTCATTGGATCTGATTGACAGCAGTGAGAGCCATTGGCTGTACAGAAAGACTTTCAGTTTACCTCTTTTTATAATAAACTTAATTTTCATATTTCATATATACTGTGGCCAACATAAGGTAAGGCTTTCCTAACCACAGTGTTTTATGGCATTTCCTCCAGTTCCACAATAGGGATCCAAGTTGTCTGACCTTCTATGGCATAGATAGAGTTAAATATCACTGGAGAGGTACGGATATGAAGAAGGCTGTTTCCCAAAATGAGACTCAGTGGTTGTATCGTTTGAGAACTATGCAGCCGCTGGGGCTCAATATAGACCTGGATCTAAATTGCTTTCCAACCAATGATTAACTCAATTTTTCCATAGGTTCTATGACACTACATGGGTTCCCTCGCACCTCTTTTATACCCACTAGGCCTTTTTAGTTTAAATTTTAAATCCATTTTTAAATATTTTATTTTATTATTTTGGTAGTCTGATGTTCTATTTGCAATGTTCCTAAATATAGTGAGACTTGCACAAGGATAGATCATCATTATTATGTATTTACATGGTGCGTTATATATTACCTGATGTATCCTTTTATCTAGCTGGCTGTCAGTATTGTTGTGTTGTTCAGACTGGGGCCGAGGCTGTGGTAACTTTTCAAATTCTCCCTCACACTGATTGCCTAATTGACAGACACATATAAACCAGTAAAAGAAAATAAAGGTCTGGTGTGACCCCTCTGACACCTCCATCCCTAATAGTATACAAAAAGACAAAAGAGGTCGCCCTGGGACTTTGAATGAGGTGAGAGAGGTTTAGCCAATGTTCACAACAAACAATGAGATAAAAATCAATTCATTTGTTTCAAAGTGTTATGTAACGAAGCGGCAACAACAATGATTGTGAGTTACCCGGCATAATAGCCAATGTACACAGCACAGATGAAAGTAAATGTATAAAGATTTATTACAAATGTTATACATCAATGAGCAACAGTAAAACTTGAAAGTTGCTGGACCAGTGGATACACATATACAATAAGAAAATAAAATGTGCATACATATAAACAGGGAAATATGTAGACACAATGCAGACATCGATAATATCCAGCATGTACAGGCATAAAACAAGCATCAATTAAGCCCTACTAGTTTCGCGAGACCCTGCTCGCTTCTTCAGGGGCGGATGCATGAATGTTGTATCTGCAATGTAAGTGATAAAATCAATAGATGTATGTTGTTAATAAATGGGGGCAGGCGGAATGATTGGCAAGAGAGGTCTGAAGAGGGACCTCATACTTACCGACGGGCTGAAATGAATTGCCAAACGCTGGATATCAAGATGGCGGCCGTGTAGTGCATCCAGCTTGGGAGCTGAGGAGACGGAGCAAACAAAAGCCACAACAGGGGAACATCCGGAGGATCAGCATGGTCTGGATAGGGGTATTTCTCACTGCAGTCTCCACTAAGCCCCTTGAAATCATGTCTAGAAAATATCTGCAAGGATGCACATGTATCAGAAGGCATCATGGTTGCAAAATGAGCTTAATGTGTAAGGTTCTGCTAGATAATATTTAATCTATATATAAATGTGTAAATAAATCAATTAAGCTTACTACAGTATGTTGGTATGAAAAACTATCTGAGATATGGGATATGGTATATACATGAATACAAACCAACATGGTTACAAAGTTGCTATAGGCAGGGAGACTACGGGACAATGTGGAAATTATATAAATATTACATGTGCAAAAGAACATTGTAACAGACCCACTGGGTGTCAAGAAAGTATAAAAGTTGTACCTCAGTTTGTTCTTAAGAATGTGACCACTCTATCCCACCATCATGTTGTGAATCAAAGTCCCAGCCATGCTGAACGTCCAGATATGCCCACAAGGGCCCAAGGGCTCCGCCCACAGCATCATGTACAGGCGGCAACGCAGAGGCGTCAGTGAGACGTCCACTGCCAGAGGCGGTGCGCAACTGCCGCAACCACCCAGCCGTCCAGGATGACCCACACAGCCCACACCTCAGTGACATCAGGGAGACGTCCGTGTGTGGGTGTGGAAAACATGGCACCGGTTTGCAGGTTGCCACCCCCGTCTACAGAAAGGGGAGGACAGCAAGAGATCATGAGAAGAACTCCCCTATGCACATCGCAGCCCCCGAGCTGGATGGAAACCACCGCCATCAAAGACAGACAGCGAAAGATGAACAGATCAGCCCAGCAAGGCCCCCTGGGAGTAATATGCAAATATGGCTGGCCAAAAGGTGATGATGCACTAGATGTAATGATGGACAATGGCTAATGGTAACAACAGACCAGTTTGTGGGCTAAATGGGTGTCTTCCACCCGGGTTCAATCAGAAAAATAAAATAATAGTCTGTTGTGACCCCTCTGACACCTCCATCCCTAATAGTACGCAAAAAGACAAAAGAGGTCGCCCTGGGACTTTGAGGTGAGAGAGGTTTAGCCAATGTTCACAGCAAACAATGAGACAAATATCAATATAAACCAGTACATCCAGTGACTAGGCACGCTTCCTGAAGACATATCATACGAAACGGACGTAGAGGCGGCACCTGGTCACGTACCAAGGTCACTTCCGGTTCCTTTATGCTTACTGCGGTGCAAGGTGGAACGTACGCTATCACACACGAGTCGGGACCTTCTCCCCAATTTGATCCATGCCATCCAGCCTCAGTGCCGGGCCTTGGGCACTCCCTAAGTAAGCAGCCATTTGGCTTTTTATTTGTAACATTTTTAAATGAATAAACGGGATTACACTATTTCGAATCCATCTTCTTATTTGCATATGCTGTTCTGAGCTTCCCTGGGCTAAGAGGTTATACCAGAATCTGTCCATCCATCTGCCAACAATAAGCAATATCTGCTATAAAGCACATTTGAACACTTTTTTCAGTAAAAGGGTCAACTACTTGTGGTAAGCTGCCATCTTTTGAGCACTTTTTTGGGGTGTTCCTATATTAGTCGGTGAAGGTGGATCATCTACAGCTTCTATCACTGGATTTTATTTTCACGGATATTCGCAGCAATTGTTGTAGACTTTTACAGTGCACTTTAGTTTCAAGGACTCACTGTACCAGCACAAGTATTTATGTATTGTGATTATGCAATATTATTCACAGTTGTACATATTTTTTATTAATGAGCACGTATTACCAAGTGTAATTTACCAGGTACTTGCTACGTCATTGTTTCAAGCTGTTATTGGTGTTGTGACATTTGGTTATTAGATTAAAGCGGAGGTTCACCGGGAGTTTTTTTTTAAAAAGCCAGCAGCTACAAATACAGCAGCTGCTGACTTTTAAAAAATGGACACTTACCTGTCCAGGTCCCCCGCGACGTCGGCAGCCGAAGCCGAGCTACTGCTCGGCTCTCGGCTTCCCCCGCTGCCATCCTCGGTGAGGGAATCGAGAAGTGAAGCGCTGCGGCTTCACTGCCCGGTTCCCTACTGCGCATGCGCAAGTCGCGCTGCACGTTCTAACAGGTCCCCGCTGTGTCCTGGGAGCCGAGTGTTTCCCAGCACACAGCAGGGGGGGGGGTGACGCGAAGGGGCGGGACTCCCGCGGGAGTCTATACCCGAAAGTGGTGCAAATACCTGTTTTATACAGGTATCTGCACCCCCTCCCCCTGAAAGGGGGGGAGGGTTCCGAAAAGCGGAGGTTCCATTTTGGGTGAACCTCCGCTTTAACTAGGTAGGCTGTTGTGTCACTTGCTATTTATATTAATTTTGTATTTGTGATTATAGCCATTTATTCTTTTAGTATCATAATCAGCGCACTCACCCGTTTTTCAGATTCATATATACTGTATATTTGGATACTCCCATATAAACCCTAATTTTATATTATATAGAAATGTAATTTCTTTTACAAATATTGTTTTTCATATATTTACAATTTTTAAAATCTTATTGCTGTTGATCTTCTGGCTCCTCCCCTTGCAGCCACTTCCAACCTACATGCACTCCATTGATGGCTGTATGGCATTTCTCAGGGTAGGTTTCCCATTGGTGACTGTGGGCCATGTCTGTATAATGTATGATGAAACAACCATTGGAATGACTCCTTCTGAAGCCTACATGACGAAGTGACAACACAGAAGCACAAATGAGAGAAAGGAACAGAGAGTTGTCACCCTATAACAGGAACTGCCTGAACAGGGACCTTTATGGCATTATTATGGGGATCATTTAAAGGAAAGTTTGCAAATTCAAGCAAATTGAAATTACATTTAAAAGTACATTAACAAGAACTTTCACCTAAAATATAAATACATAAAAAAGAAGTACCAATTTTCCATCAGAATTCCACACAATGGACAACAAGACAATATTCACAGAAATCATTTTGTTGGGATTCAGCAAGGATCTGAGGATAAACACTTTACTATTTATTTTATTTTCCCTTATCTATTTGGTGACTGTTTTTGGAAATGGTCTCATCATAGGTATAATTCTACATAACCATCACTTGCACATCCCCATGTACTACTTCCTTTGTATGCTTTCTGTCTTTGACTTGAGTTACTCGTCCACTGCTGTGCCCCGGTTGTTATCAGACCTCTTTTCTTCCAATAGGGCCATCTCGGGGGGAGCTTGTGTCATCCAGATCTACGTTATCCTGCTTCTAGAGGGATGTGAGTGTCTTCTCCTGGCCATCATGGCTTATGACCGTTACGTGGCCATCTGCCAACCTCTCCATTATCCCGTTCTAATGAGTTGGAGTATTTGTTACAAACTGACCGCCATGATATTTATGTTAAGCTTTATGATGTGTATTTTCCCGTCGATTTTTATGCGGATTACTGTTTGCTACAACCAGATCAATCATTTCATGTGTGAGATTCTAGCAATCGTAAAATTGGCTTGTGGGAACATTTCATCTAATGAAATTGTCATCTTCTGTATCAGTTTTATTACTCTTCTCCTCCCCTTTGTTCTTATTATAATATCATATATTTGCATTTTGTCATCTATATTAAAGATTAAGTCTGCGGGAAAAGCTAAAGCCTTTTCCACTTGTTCCTCCCATCTAGCTGTAGTGGGATTGTACTTTGGGACAGTGATGCTCATGTACTTTGGCCCATCATCTCAGTACTCCACCGATCAAGAGAAATACAGCTCTGTATTTTATGTGATTGTGTCGCCCATGCTGAACCCTATCATCTACAGCCTCAACAACAAGGAAGTTAAAGATACAGTTAGAAAATTGCTGTCAACACTCATTGTTTTTCAGACATGCACTCATTAAAAGTTGGACTTAAGCTGAACTAGGCCATTTTGAAGAACTTTACAGAGAATACTCAAGTATTCATGTTTGTCCCTGCCCTGAGGATCTTGTTGTAAGATACAACACTAGCTCAGGCTCTATAACCATTATTGCACCTAAGCAGCCACTTTTCAATGATGCTTTATATGTGTGTACTGGTACTTGGGTGCTCCCAGAAACGTATTTAGTAGATTAAGAGCATGGGCAGAATGCCTGTTGCCTCACGTGGGTAGCAGATAGACCAGCAACCTAGAAAGCGAAAGGAACAGCTATGCTGAGCTAGATGATTTACAAGGACGGATTGGTAAAATAACTGGGGATAAAAAGCAGTCAGGTGTTTCTAAGTAATATGTTAGAGTCACACTTTTGGGTATTTACTACCTCTGACTGGGGCTTTTTCTGTCAGAGAATAGGTCCAGGTACTCAACACCCCATACAGTACAGAGGTCCAGAGGGCAGAACACTCAAGGCTCAGGAGTATATATTGCACTGTAGGTCTCAAGAGTGCATAATACACAGGGTAGAGGGCTCAGGAGTGCGTAACACA
Source organism: Rana muscosa (assembly GCA_029206835.1). NCBI lineage: Eukaryota > Metazoa > Chordata > Amphibia > Anura > Ranidae > Rana > Rana muscosa. The sequence goes on from CM055121.1 coordinate 337,079,207, forward strand.
TAAAGTGCAGTGCTCAGAGGTGTGTAATGCACAGAGTGTAGGGCTCAGGAGAGTGAAATAAACAGAGTGTAAGGCTCAGAAATGCACATTGTGTACCACCCAGGGCTCAGGGGTATATTGCACAGACTGCAGGGCTCAGGAGTATATCGCACAGAGTGCAGGGCTCAGGAATGTGTAATGAGCAGAATGTAGGGGGCAGGAGTATGTAATGCGCAGAGTGTAGGGGTCAGAAATGCACATCATGTACCACCCAGGGCTCAGAAGTGTGTATTGCACAGAGTGCAGGGCTCAAGAGTATATCGCACAGAGTGCAGGGCTCAGGAGTGACTAGTGTGTTGGGTAGTGGGCTCAGGAGTGTGTATGGTGAAAGGGTTAGGTGTGTGAATCACAAAATGTGCAGGGGTCAGGAGTGCATAACTCACAGAGAACAGGGCTCAGGAGTGTATAATGCACAGGGTAGAGGGCTCAGGAGTTTGTATTGCTTATTGCACAGGACTCAGGAGTGCATAACTCAGAGAGTACATAAGTGCAGCAGTCAGAAGGTTGCAGCACAAAGGGTACTGGGGGGAGGGGTGCATAATGCACAAAGTGCAGGGGTCAGAAGTGTATAATGTACAAAGTTACAAGATTAAAGTCTGATCACGGGGGAGAGGAATATTTTAGTGTTACAGGTATACAGTTGATGTGCATTGTGATATGTTTAGTGGTCGGTGAAACCACCCATTACAGCAAAAGGAAAATAGCAAATGATGGGGGAGGGTGGTACAAAACCAACAACTTTCTTACTGTAGTCAGTACTTCCATGGGGTGCACTATAAAAATAATTCTCTATTCAAATATCTATTTAGACTGGCCAACAAAAAGTTAACTCACTGCAGAGTGAAAGAGTGGAGAGCATTAGAAAGCTTCCCAAAGTCAGAGAGAAATGACAGCTCTGAAATAGATATTGAGCCTGCTCTAAAACTGGAAGTGACAAAATTCTCTTCGTTTTCAGGTTCATTAGTCATCATGGATAACAGATGTTCTTCAGACTCCTTCTCCCACTGGCCAGTTTATTGTGCTCCTGGACTCCCCGGAAGAACAGGAGAGTCTGGGAACCTGTCTCTTCTCACTACTCTATGAGTGATCGGGTGGCTGTAAAGCTTCCAGGTCACTTTTATTGAACAGCTGATCACTATCCAAAAAGATTTAATCAAGCTCATGGCTGCAATTGGAGCCATGAGCTTGTTTTCACCATATATGGCCTAGGACATTTTAAAACAGCCTAAGGACATGGAGTGGTTAAAGAATATATAAGCCCAACATTGCATATCCCTTATATGTTCCTGCTGTACCATGTACTTTTGTTATAAATTATCCTGTTCTCTTTTTGTTGCTTCCTTTGTGTGAAATTCCCAGTGCTTATGTAAGTTTCATCTTCTTTCCTATTAAAAACTGACCACACCAGGCATGAAAGACAGCGTGGTCAGTTTTTCAGTTGTACTGAAAACTCAGCTTGCTCTCCTCCAATGATCAGACTTGTCCTGACACGCCCCCTGCACAGCCATTCACTGGAAAGATCAGTGTTCTTTTACTTCTCCTCTCCCATCTCTCTGAGCTCCTTATGCAGCTGAGAACAGAGGATATGTGATCACTTATAAAAAGGCATTTATAAAGTTTTTTTTTATATGTATACACAAATGTTTTGCCTTTCATTTCTATTTTAAACTGAATGGGTTGTTATCACAAGGTGAGGGTTCACACATACTTTAACCACTTAAGCCCCGGACCATTTTGGGCCATTAGGACCAGGCCTGTTTTTGGGATTCGGCACTGCGCTGCTTTAACTGTAAATTGTGCGGACATGCAATGTTGTACCCAAATGAAATTTGCGTCCTTTTCTTCCCACAAATAGAGCTTTCTTTTAATGGTATTTGATTGCCTCTGCGATTTTTATTTTTTGCGATATAAACAGAAAAAGACCGAAAATTTTGAAAAAAAATTATATTTTCTACTTTTTGTTATAAGAAAAATCGAATAAACTCAATTTTAGTCATACATTTAGGCCAAAATGTATTCAGCCACATGTCTTTAGTAAAAAAAATGTCAATAAGCGTATATTTATTGGTTTGCGCAAAAGTTATAGCGTTTACAAACTAGGGTACATTTTCTGAAATTTACACAGCTTTAAATTTATGACTGCCTATCTCATTTCTTGAGGTGCTAAAATGGCAGGGCAGTACAAAACCCCCCCAAATGACCCCATTTTGGAAAGTAGACACCCCAAGGAAATTGCTGAGAGGCATGTTGAGCCCATTGAATATTTTTTTTTTTGTCCCAAGTGATTGAATAATGACAAAAAAAAAAAAAATTACAAAAAGTTGTCACTAAATGATATATTGCTCACACATGCCATGGTTATATGTGGAATTGCACCCCAAAATACATTCTGCTGCTTCTCCTGAGTACGGGGATACCACATGTGTGGGACTTTTTAGGAGCCTAGCCACGTACGGGACCCCGGAAACCAAGCACCGCCTTCAGGATTTCTAAGGGCGCAAATTTTTGATTTCACTCCTCACTACCTATCACAGTTTCGAAGGCCATAAAATGCCAAAATAGCACAAAACCCCCCCAAATGACCCCATTTTGGAAAGTAGACACCCCAAGCTATTTACTGAGAGGCATGTTAAGTCCATGGAATATTTTATATTTTGCCACAAGTTGCGGGAATATGACAAACTTTTTTTTTTTTTGCACAAAGTTGTCACTAAATGATATATTGCTCACACATGCCATGGGCATATGTGAAATTACACCCCAAAATACATTCTGCTGCTTCTCCTGAGTACAGGGATACCACATGTGTGGGACTTTTTGGGAGCCTAGCCGCGTACGGGACCCCAAAAACCAAGCACCGCCTTCAAGGTTTCTAAGGGCATAAATTTTTGATTTCACTCCTCACTACCTATCACAGTTTTGAAGGCCATAAAATGCCAAGATGGCACAAAACCCCCCCAAATGACCCCATTTTGGAAAGTAGACACCCCAAGCTATTTGCTGAGAGGCATGTTGACCCCATTGAATATTTTTTTTTTGTCCCAAATGATTGAATAATGACAAAAAGAAAAAAAAAATGTACAAAAAGTTGTCACTAAATGATATATTGCTCACACATGCCATGGTTATATGTGGAATTGCACCCCAAAATACATTCTGCTGCTTTTCCTGAGTACGGGGATACCACATGTGTGGGACTTTTTGGGAGCCTAGCCACGTACAGGGCCCCAAAAACCAAGCACCGCCTTCAGGATTTCTAAGGGCGTAAATTTTTGATTTCACTCCTCACTACCTATCACAGTTTCGAAGGCCATAAAATGCCAAAATAGCACAAAACCCCCCCAAATTACCCCATTTTGGAAAGTAGACACCCCAAGCTATTTGCTGAGAGGCATGTTGAGTCCATGGAATATTTTATATTTTGCCACAGGTTGCGGGAATATGACAAACTTTTTTTTTTTTGCACAAAGTTGTCACTAAATGATATATTGCTCACACATGCCATGGGCATATGTGAAATTACACCCCAAAATACATTCTGCTGCTTCTCCTGAGTACGGGGATACCACATGTGTGGGACTTTTTGGGAGCCTAGCCGCGTACGGGACCCCAAAAATCAAGCACCGCCTTCAAGGTTTCTAAGGGCATAAATTTTTGATTTCACTCCTCACTACCTATCACAGTTTTGAAGGCCATAAAATGCCAAGATGGCACAAAACCCCCCCAAATGACCCCATTTTGGAAAGTAGACACCCCAAGCTATTTGCTGAGAGGCATGTTGACCCCATTGAATATTTTTTTTTTTGTCCCAAATGATTGAATAATGACAAAAAGAAAAAAAAAATGTACAAAAAGTTGTCACTAAATGATATATTGCTCACACATGCCATGGTTATATGTGGAATTGCACCCCAAAATACATTCTGCTGCTTTTCCTGAGTACGGGGATACCACATGTGTGGGACTTTTTGGGAGCCTAGCCGCGTACAGGGCCCCAAAAACCAAGCACCGCCTTCAGGATTTCTAAGGGCGTAAATTTTTGATTTCACTCCTCACTACCTATCACAGTTTCGAAGGCCATAAAATGCCAAAATAGCACAAAACCCCCCCAAATTACCCCATTTTGGAAAGTAGACACCCCAAGCTATTTGCTGAGAGGCATGTTGAGTCCATGGAATATTTTATATTTTGCCACAGGTTGCGAGAATATGACAAACTTTTTTTTTTTTGCACAAAGTTGTCACTAAATGATATATTGCTCACACATGCCATGGGCATATGTGAAATTACACCCCAAAATACATTCTGCTGCTTCTCCTGAGTACGGGGATACCACATGTGTGGGACTTTTTGGGAGCCTAGCCGCGTACGGGACCCCAAAAACCAAGCACCGCCTTCAAGGTTTCTAAGGGCATAAATTTTTGATTTCGCTCCTCACTACCTATCACAGTTTTGAAGGCCATAAAATGCCAAGATGGCACAAAACCCCCCCAAATGACCCCATTTTGGAAAGTAGACACCCCAAGCTATTTGCTGAGAGGCATGTTGAGCCCATTGAATATTTTTTTTTTTTGTCCCAAATGATTGAATAATGACAAAAAGAAAAAAAAAATGTACAAAAAGTTGTCACTAAATGATATATTGCTCACACATGCCATGGGCATATGTGAAATTACACCCCAAAATTCATTCTGCTGCTTCTCCTGAGTACGGGGATACCACATGTGTGGGACTTTTTGGGAGCCTAGCCGCGTACGGGACCCCAAAAACCAAGCACCGCCTTCAAGGTTTCTAAGGGCATAAATTTTTGATTTCACTCCTCACTACCTATCACAGTTTTGAAGGCCATAAAATGTCAAAATAGCCCAAAACCCCCACAAATGACCCCATTTTGGAAAGTAGACACCCCAAGCTATTTGCTGAGAGGCATGGTGAGTATTTTACAGCTCTCATTTGTTTTTGAAAATTAAGAAAGACATTTTTTTTTCTTTTTTTTTTTCTTTTTTTACATTTTCAAAACTTTGTGACAAAAAGCGAGATCTGCAAAATACTCAACATACCTCTCAGCAAATAGCTTGGGGTGTCTACTTTCCAAAATGGGGTCATTTGGGGGGGTTTTGTGCCATCTGGGCATTCCATGGCCTCCGAAACTGTGATAGGCAGTGAGGAGTGAAATCAAAAATTTACACCCATAGAAATCCTGAAGGCGGTGCTTGGTTTTTGGGGTCCCGTACGCGACTAGGCTCCCAAAAAGTCCCACACATGTGGTATCCCCGTACTCAGGAGAAGCAACAGAATGTATTTTGGGGTGTAATTCCACATATGCCCATGGCATGTTTGAGCAATATATAATTTAGTGACAACTTTTTGTACATTTTTTTTTTTTTGGTCATTATTCAATCACTTGGGACAAAAAAAAAAATATTCAATGGGCTCAACATGCCTCTCAGCAAATAGCTTGAGGTGTCTACTTTACAAAATGGGGTCATTTGGGGGGGTTTTGAACTGTCCTGGCATTTTATGCACAACATTAGGAAGCTTATGTCACACATCATCCACTCTTCTAACCACTTGAAGACAAAGCCCTTTCTGACACTTTTTGTTTACATGAAAAAAAAAAATTTTTGCAAGAAAATTATGTTGAACCCCCAAACATTATATATTTTTTTAAAGTAAAGGCCCTACAGATTAAAATAGTGGGTGTTGCATTTTTTTTTCCACACAGTATTTGCGCAGCGATTTTTCAAACGCATTTTTTGGGGGAAAAACACACTTTTTTTATTTTTAATGCACTAAAAAACACTATATTGCCCAAATGTTTGATGAAATAAAAAAGATGATCATAGGCCGAGTACATGGATACCAAACACGACATGCTTTAAAATTGCGCACAAACGCGCAGCGGCGACAAACTACATTCATTTTTAAAAGCATTTAAAAGCCTTTACAGGTTACCACGTTAGATTTACAGAGGAGGTCTACTGCTAAAATGACTGCCCTCGATCTGACCTTCGCGGTGATACCTCACATGCATGATGCAATTGCTGTTTACATATGACGCTAGACCGTCACTTGCGTTCGCCTTTGCGCAAGAGCAGGGGGGGACAGCGGTGCTTTTTTTTTTTTTTTTTTATTATTTATTTGGCTTTTTTATTTTATTTTTAAACTGTGCCTTCCATATTTTATTTTTTTACCATTTTTATTGTTATCTCAGGGAATGTAAATATCCCCTATGATAGCAATAGGTAGTGACAGGTACTCTTTTTTTTTTGGGGGGTTAGACCCTAGATCTTTCCTCTGCCCTCAAAGCATCTGACCACACCAAGATCGGTGTGATAAAATGCTTTCCCAATTTCCCAATGGCGCTTTTTATATCCGGGGGGGGGGACATTCCCTCCCACTGCTTGTAAAAGCAGTCTAGAGGCTAATTATCTGCTAGAATTGCTTTTACATGAAAGCCGGCCGCTGGCTGAAAAGAATGATACCAAGATGATACCTAAACCCGCAGGCATCATTCTGGTATAAACATTCAAAGTCCAGCAACATACCAGTACGTTGCTGGTCCTTGTTGGACATGTATTGTAATCTTTTTTTTCATACAGCCTATTGGCTGAACGAAAAAAATAGATTGATTGGTGGGTATGCCCACCATTAGAATACCTCCCTTCATCCACCCACTTCTAATGATGGGCATATATGCCGAAGCATGGGGGCATCCTCCCGCAAAAAAGTTATGCCGCGTATACACGGTCAAGCCTTCGTCGGAATTTCGACCGTATGTACGCGGCATAAAAGGTTATGCCGCGTACACACGGTCGGACTTTTCCACGGACAAGCCTCCGTTGGAATTTCGACCGTATATACGCGGCATTAGGAGCAAAATCGCTCCTCCGCCCCTGCTGCCCCCATGCTTCGGCATATATGCTCTTTTTTTTAACTGTGGTGGTGAAATCACCTCCTACAGCGTTGGAGTCACGGCTTTATGTATCGTGGGAGCAAACGCTGTTGCTGTCAAGATAAATAGATCCGCGCTGCAACTGAATGGCGTACCTGCTAAGCAAATGGTGGTTAACATTAAAACAAAGTAACATTACAGTACAACAGTAAGACCTTACCATGCCATACCTGCAAAGCAAATACCAAAACAAAACCTAGTAAAAAATAAAAAAATGTTTTAACGCAACCTGTGCCTAAAATATATATATGCCGAAGCATGGGGGCATCCTCCCGCAAAAAAGTTATGCCGCGTACACACGGTCGGAATTTTCCACGGGCAGGCCTCCGTCGGAATTTCGACCGTATGTACGCGGCATTAGGAGCAAAATCGCTCCTCCGCCCCTGCTGCCCCCATGCTTCGGCATATATGCTCTTTTTTTTAACTGTGGTGGTGAAATCACCTCCTACAGCGTTGGAGTCACGGCTTTATGTATCGTGGTAGCAAACGCTGTTGCTGTCAAGATAAATAGATCCGCGCTGCAACTGAATGGCGTACCTGCTAAGCAAATGGTGGTTAACATTAAAACAAAGTAACATTACAGTACAACAGTAAGACCTTACCATGCCATACCTGCAAAGCAAATAACAAAACAAAACCTAGTAAAAAATAAAAAAATGTTTTAACGCAACCTGTGCCTAAAATATATATATGCCGAAGCATGGGGGCATCCTCCCGCAAAAAAGTTATGCCGCGTACACACGGTCGGAATTTTCCACGGGCAGGCCTCCGTCGGAATTTCGACCGTATGTACGCGGCATTAGGAGCAAAATCGCTCCTCCGCCCCTGCTGCCCCCATGCTTTGGCATATATGCTCTTTTTTTTAACTGTGGTGGTGAAATCACCTCCTACAGCGTTGGAGTCACGGCTTTATGTATCGTGGGAGCAAACGCTGTTGCTGTCAAGATAAATAGATCCGCGCTGCAACTGAATGGCGTACCTGCTAAGCAAATGGTGGTTAACATTAAAACAAAGTAACATTACAGTACAACAGTAAGACCTTACCATGCCATACCTGCAAAGCAAATACCAAAACAAAACCTAGTAAAAAATAAAAAAATGTTTTAACGCAACCTGTGCCTAAAATATATAAATGCCGAAGCATGGGGGCATCCTCCCGCAAAAAAGTTATGCCGCATACACACGGTCGGAATTTTCCACGGGCAGGCCTCCGTCGGAATTTCGACCGTATGTACGCGGCATTAGGAGCAAAATCGCTCCTCCGCCCCTGCTGCCCCCATGCTTCGGCATATATGCTCTTTTTTTTAACTGTGGTGGTGAAATCACCTCCTACAGCACTGGAGTCACGGCTTTATGTATCGTGGGAGCAAACGCTGTTGCTGTCAAGATAAATAATTCCGCGCTGCAGTTGAATGGCGCACCTGAAAACAAAAAATTACATACCTGAAAAGCAAGCATGATAAAACATTGCAGAATAGAATACAGTAAAAAAGAGCAGAACAATAGAGAGAAAATAGAGAGAGAGAGAACAATAAAACGACAACTATTTTTGTTTTTTTTATTTTATATTTTTTTTGTGTTTTGTTTTTTACGTTTTTTTTTTCTTTTTTACACTTTTTTTTGTATTTTTACAACTGTAATGGTTCGGGTCTCTCAAAATGTAATGGCATCTTGGGAGACCCTGTGTAAGTGTGTCCTTGTCTGTGAAATGCTGTACCCTACGCTAAAACTTCACTTTTGAGTGGTAGCGTTCAAAACATTCACCTTGGCAAAGACCAGGCTTGTCAGGACAGAGTGGACAAAAACTACGGGTGTCACGCCTAAATCCGCGCTCGCTACAGACACGACATCTTTTTTGGGGGTGGCTTTGGGTAGGGGTACTCGGGAGGACATACGAATAATGCCTCTCATGCAGCCGGCTTACTGCATTTGGTTGGGGATGGTGAGGTGCAGAACCGCCTGGATACAGGAGTTCTGTGACTATCTCATTCTGGAATTTTAGAAGAGATAACGTCCCGCCTGAAGCTCTGTATAGCACATGAGCGTTCAGCAAAGCCAATTGGAATAATGATAGAGACACTTTTTTGTACCAGCGTCTCGCCTTACGGTCAATTAGATACGGCGCCATCAACTGGTCGTTGAGGTCCACCCCTCCCATATTTTGGTTATATTCGTGGACACAGAGGGGTTTCTCCACAACACCAGTCGCCGTACGAATTTGGACTGTCGTGTCTGCATGAAGGGAGGTAAGAAGGAAAACATTCTTATTGTCCCTCCACTTCATAGCGAGCAAGTTATTACACTTCAAGCAGGCTCTCTCCCCCAGCCTAAGACGGGCATCTACAAGCCGCTGGGGAAAGCCCCGGCGATTAGGTCGCACGGTGCCACATGCTCCAATCTGATGATCAAACAAGTGACTAAACAGTGGCATGCTCGTGTAATAATTGTCCACATACAAGTGGTACCCCTTTCCGAATAAGGGTGACACCAAGTTCCACACTATCTTGCCAGCGCTCCCTATGTAATCCGGGCAGTTGACCGACTCAATCTGACTGTCTTTTCCCTCATAAACCGTAAAGTTCACTACATAGCCTGTTGCCCTGTCACAGAACTTGTAGAGCTTGACCCCGTATCTGGCACGCTTGCTGGGAAGGTACTGCTTGAAAGACAAGCGGCCAGAAAATTTAATCAGGGACTCATCAACGCAGACAACTTGATCGGGAGTAAACAAGGCTGCAAAACGTTCGTTGAAGTGGTTTATGAGGGGCCGAATTTTATAGAGCCGGTCGTATTCAGGGTCCCCACATGGACAACAAAGTTCATTGTTGTTGAAGTGCATGAACCGCAAAATCTGTTCGTATCGTGCCCTGGACATGGAGGCAGAGAACACGGGCATGTGGTCAATTGGGTGTGTGGACCAATAAGCACGCAATGACGGAAATTTATGTGTGCCCATGTTGAGGGAAAGGCCCAGAAAGGTCTTAAATTCGGAAACCGTAATTGGTTTCCAATTTCTGGCAATTTTAGGCAACTGGGGGTTAGCGGCGATAAATTGACCAGCATATAAATTACTCTGGTCCACAATAGATCTATAGAGATCTTCCGTGAAAAACAGCGAATAAAAATCAATTGGAATAAAATCAGCTGTTTCCACCTGAATACCGGGTTGGGCAGTGAATGGGGGAAGTACGGGTTCTGCAGAAGTGGTGGGGACCCAATCAGGATAGGCGAATTCTGCAGGAAGGGCAGTATGGGCACGACGGGCCTGCCTTTGTCTTCTTGGTGGCAGCGGGACACTACTTGTGCTTGCCACCTCGCCAGCTTGAACTGCACTTATGGGACTCGCCACGTCACCAAGTGTTACTGCAGTGCTGGATGTACGTCCAGGCTGTACTAGGCCGCTGGTGCTTGCCAGTTCACCAGAAGGAATAGCGGCGCTAGTACTACTCTGCTCCATGATACGAGAGACCTGCGGTTCTTGCTCCTCAACAACCTCAGAAGATCGGGATCGGGTACACCTGACCTTAGCAGGGACCTCAACTTCGTCGTCAGAGCTATCTGACGTGGGGCCGCTGACGTCACTGTCTTCTACGGGAAGATATTCTGAGCCTGAATCTGACAGATACGTGACCTCCTCTTCACTATCTGTCATGCTCAGAATCTCGTAGGCCTCTTTACTAGTGTACCTTCGTCTTGCCATTTTGGGCTCTAAATTTAGGGGTACACTAGTAAGATTCACAGGAAAAAAAGCACCTGACTGTCGTCAGCAAATATATCAAACGCTACAAAAAAACTGTTAGCGATCGCAGGGATCAGGCCTGTCTCTGCGAACGCTGCAGTTATGTGTGTTGTGTTTGGTAAGTGACAGTGATCGATCGATACTGCACTTGGGTGGGCTGGGCTGGGCGGAGGGGCTAAACGCAGGCGCTAGCAGGTATCTGGGCTGATCCCGCTAACACTGCGTTTTTGGGAACCCTAAACCGCTGGGGATGCTAGTATAGATCTGATCAGATACTATACCACTAAGGGGGGTGTATGCTTTGCGCGTGGGTGTTAGCGTTACTGGCACTAACCTAACACTGCCTGGGGCGACGCAGACCCTCTCTGGCGCTAAAACCTAATTGATCTCACCCGCCGGGCGATCAGGGGGGTTAAACCTTTATTGGGTTATATACGGCGGGTGCCCTGATGCTATAAAAAGCAAACTAATCAACCAGCGTCACCTGTAACCTTTATATGGTGATCACTGGTGAAAGGGTTAACTAGGGGCAATCAGGGGGTTAAAACCTTCATTAGGTTAAATATGGGGGTACCCGACGCTATATAAAAACCTGACGGGTTACCTAAATAACTAGATAACTTACTGGCTAACCAGTGACACCAGTGACGCTTATACGGCGATCACTGGTGAAAGGGTTAACTCTAGGGGCAATCAGGGGGTTAAAATAATATATGGGGGTACCTGACACTAATAAAAACCTGCGGCGAACCTAAAAAAAAATAACTGCCTATCTAAAACACCAGCGACACGAATACAGCGATCGGAAAAACAATCGCTTAGTGACGCTGAAGTTAGGGGGTGAAAGGGTTACCTGGGGGGTGATCAAGGGGTTAAACCTTTATTAGGGGGGGGTTAGGGGGCTACCCTGGACCTAAAGGGGCCTAATCCTAACTGCCCTGCAACTTTTTACAATCACAGATGACACTAAATGCAGTGATCAGTAAAATAAATGATCACTGCAATCAGTGACACTGTGATTGGGGGCTTTGGGGTGACCTGGGGGGTGATCTGGGGGTGACTGGGGGGTGATTTGTGTGCCTATGTGTACCTACGTGTCAGTGGACTGTTGGAGCACTAACCTCTGTCTTCTCTCCTCGGCGCCGGGAACGAAAAGACCGCGGCGAGGGAGATGACATCACTTCCTCCAGCCTGTGTTTACATCACATGGTGGAGGAAGCATTTTCATTGGCCGGGAGCGATCGCGAGGGGGGGGCGGAATCGAGCGGCCGCCCCCTCATGCCTGATCGCTCCCGAACACTTAACGGCCGCTCACTGCAGTGAAGGGGGGTCCGGATGGACCCCCCAACTGCACAAAGGCGATCACGTAGATCTACGTGATTCTGCCTGTCCGTGCCATTCTGCCGACGTAAATCGGCGGTGGGCGGTCGTTAAGTGGTTAAAGAACATTACTTTGACCTCTCTCTCTGATTATTGGCGGGAGCCCTTCCCTCTGGGCCGGGGACCCTTCCCACTGATCCTGGGGCCCTTTACTCCCATCAGGGGGCCCTTTATTACGGTTCCACAGTGGGACTGTTTCATATGTTCTGCCATGCGGCGGAAAACCCAGTCGCCAGTAAGACATTTGTAACTCTAGTAGCTCCGCCACTGGTGGCAGTTTTTGTTGTTATATCTAGGGGCAGCAGGACCTAGATAGGAGGGGTGGTGGGGGCGGCATATAGAGGAACTGATACCCTCCATTTTCCTCCTGCAGACACTGAATGTATTCAGGAGGGAGAGGAGGAGAAGAAAATGTTCAGCGGCTGCAGGAGGAAAATGGAAGGCATTGGTTCCTCTATATGCTACCCCCACCACCCCTCCTATCCACAATACACTGTTGGACCCTTGAGGTAAGTCACAGTTAGTGGTTGAGTGTAATCATTAATTTGTTTCCCCCTCATGGGCTCCTCTGCCCCTTCCCCCTCTTTTGGGACTTGTAGTTTAGCCTTCTCTGGATCTCCTTTCCCGTGACAGATCCTCTTTTCCCCTCCCACTGATGGGTGTATGGCTCAGGAACAGGAGTGCAGGGTGGGCTTAGTGACAGAGGGTTGGGTTACCAATCTCTAATCCATTTTTCCCCATGACAGACCCTCTTCACCCCTCCCACTAACTGGTGCAAGACTCAGGGGGAGGGGGGTGGGTGGGCTCAGTGACAGGGGTGTGGGATTTCCAGTCTCTAATACCTTCCCCTATGACAGGTCCTCTTTCCCCCCCACCAGTGACCGGTATATAGTTCAGGGACAGGAGTGGGGTGGGCCCAAGGACATGGGGCAGGGTTACTAATAACATACCGGGCTCCTCCATGTTTTCACTGTCCTGGGTGGCCACTGTCAGTTCCTCTCTCACACTACTGGACCATCATGTCTCTCTTCCTCCAGGGCTACCCCACAGTGTGCTGGCCACTATATATTTTAGGCACTGGATAAATGCAGAACAGACGGGGCGTGGCTTGGACGGGACTCGGGATGGCCGCATGATCTAAGAGCTCCTGCACTCTGAGGACATTCAACGCTTCTTATGGGGTATTTTCTTAATCCTTTAAGAATGGGCCAATCAAATAGGAGCGCCTCGACACCTCGCTCCCAGAAGGAATCCACAACTCAAGTCAGCGACAACATACCGGAGATGTTCCGGACCCGGGCCTCAACGCACCACGTGGAGTCGCAGGCCTCACAGGACTCCCAGACCTCATCACCGAGCTCGCCTAGACGTACCACCGAGCCGGTGCCGGTGCTGGACAACAATAGATCTACGAATCCGAGCCTCCTTGATCTGCAAAGAGACCTGCAGATGGTCTCCCTAGACATCAAACATGCACTGACGGCTGCCATCTCTGACCTCAAGCTGGAAATTCAGGGGATGAATAGCCGCCTGACTGAAGTGGAGGAGGACACACAGCTCCAAGCTGCAGCGATCAGGCAAGTGCAAAAAACGTACGATATGCACTTGCCACACATGTTTGAACTACACAGACAAGTGGAAGATTTGGACAATCGGGGCCGTAGACACAATGTCCGAATCAGAGGAGTCCCAGAGGGAATAGAACAGGCCTCCCTAGTCCCTATCACAGGCAATATGCGCCATCTTTAATGACCTGCTTGGCAGACCCGCAGAATCCCCCATAGAGATGGAGAGACTACACCGTGCCCTAAGACCCCTCCCCAGGGATTCCGAGCCCCCCAGGGACATAATATGCTGTCTTGTGAACTTCCCTCTGAAAGAGGAGATCCTCAGGAAAGCGAGGGACAGGGGACGCATAATACATAATGGCGCCGACATAAAACTCTTTCAGGACTTGTCCCAAATTACACTGCAAAACAGGCGTACCTTACGCCCCCTGCTGGATACATTACGATCCCGCAACATCCAATACAGATGGAAATTCCCGTTCTGCTTATCAGCAACCACCAGAGGTCGCACGGCACTTCTCCGAACACCGGAAGACCTATCTAGCTTCTGCGCGCAACTTGATTTACCGCCTGTTGACATTCCCGACTGGCACTCATTTTACTTCCCCACGGAACCATGGAGACCGGTCTCGCATGTGTCGTCACCTAAGGCTCAGCGTCAACGATCCAGACGCCGCAGACTAGATCCCACATCTCCGGGGGACCGCCCTGCCCATCGGGATCTTTCCTCACACCCTCCTGGACATGCTGACACCCCTCGAAGGGGGCACCGTGACATGTAACCTGCTATACATATGATTGCTGACCCACGGGTTAGACAATGGAGTTTCTTCCTTCTCCATGTTTTGTTTTTGACTTTCTCCATTTGTCTTTTTGCTCCTGTAAGTGATCCATCACAACGAACGTTCAAGAATTCCTGACACGACGTGATGACCCCTTCCTCCCACCTTTCTACCAGGTACAAGAGACTCTCCAAGGACTGATCTTAAACAGGTACTGTTCTCATTGTACCATAAAGTATCTCTATGCTTGACATACACCTGAGTATCTGTGTGCACCATTGCGGTACTGCCTAGTGATCCTTTTGTCACCACTCTGGCTTCTTGCCACTTATACTTATCCTGTACTATAATCAGAGACTCTGTGTTGAAGCCGAAGGAACAACAATCGTCATGGCCAGGAGCACTCTTGCTTTGACTTCCTCCGCCCCCCCCCCTTTTTTTTTCCCCCTCCTTTTTTTTTTTTTTTTTTAGCAAGCTGCAGGTAGTTATAGGCTCCTGATCTAACAGTGGAGGTCAGCCTGAGACTTGTGCCAGATCGGTGAGACATTTAGCAGACAGTCTGTTGATGCACCTGATTCATTATTCTTCTAGGCCGTTGTAGAGACTGGCAACTTCCCTGGCCTACAGAAAACGCCAGATGGGCAAGATAGCTTGGCTGACTTGTGTTGGAGGGAGGTACACTACAGTACACTGGTGTATCCTCAGGAGAACACCTTCCGCATTCTTACAGTACTGATTATCACCTCCACGTACCCAGTTATAAAGAGCACCCTCATGCAACACACGCCTACCACTTAAACCCCACTAGTTCTTACTCCCACACACCCAGCTACAGGACCCGCATACCCCTCAATAGGGATGAGCTCGGTGTTCGAGTCGAACATAGGTTCGACTCGAACATCGGCTGTTCGCGCGTTCGGCGAACAACAAACGATTTGGGCTGTTCGCGCCAAATTCGAGTGACGCGAACGGCCCACAATACACTGCGCCATCGCAGTGTAATCCCGGCGCTGTGATTGGCCAAGCATGCACTGTGACCCTGCATGCTTGGCCAATCACAGCGCCGGCAGCGAGGAGAGCAATGATTGGCCACAGGCAGGATGCCTGTGGCCAATTATAGCTGAGGGGGTTTAGTACACGCCCCACACTATAAAAGGCCGCCAGCGCGGCGGCCTCGTGTAGTGTGTTCCGGAGCAGGGAAAGTGAAGGATAGGCAGGGACAGAGTCAAATCCATTTTTTGCTAAACCTTGTGTGTAGGGACAGAGAAGGATAGGCAGGGAGAGTGTCAGTGTCATATTCTTTGCTAAACCTTGTGTGTAGGGAGAGAGAAGGATAGGCAGGGAGAGTGTCAGTGTCATATACTTTGATAAACCTTGTGTGCAGGGAGAGAGAAGGATAGGCAGGGGACAGTGTCAGTGTCATATTCTTTGCTAAACCTTGTGTGCAGGGAGAGAGAAGGATAGGCAGGGAGAGTGTCAGTGTCATATACTTTGATAAACCTTGTGTTCAGGGAGAGAGAAGGATAGGCAGGGGACAGTGTCAGTGTCATTGTTGCTAAGCCTCCTGCACATTATACACCTGAAGTTAGCCCGTGTTGCTGCTTTTTCCTGGTGTGTTACACCAACAGGATTTTGCGGCACTTACAGCAGGCGGAGTGTGCCTCCTGATCATATTACACCTGAACTTAGCCTGTATTGCTGCTTTTTCCTGGTGTGTTACACCAACAGGATTTTGCGGCACTTACAGCGGGCGGAGTGTGCCTCCTGACCATATTACACCTGAACTTAGCCTGTATTGCTGCTTTTTCCTGGTGTGTTACACCAACAGGATTTTGCGGCACTTACAGCGGGCGGAGTGTGCCTCCTGACCATATTACACCTGAACTTAGCCTGTATTGCTGGTTTTCCCATTTCCCTGCAGGCCATTAGAATGTCTGGAAGGCAAACAAGGAGAGGCAGACAGTCAGGAGCCAATAAAAGAGGGCAAGCAGGCTCTGTGTCTAGAGACAACAGTGCTGGTCGTGGACGCGGTGCATCGCCATCAGCACGTGGCCATGGGACACGCTTGTCCTTCTTTTCGGCAGCTGGACGTGTTGAGCCGCATTATGCCGAAGACTTGGTAGAGTGGATGACCAAGCCCTCCTCATCCTCCTCATCCTCTCTCACCCAGGCTCAGGGTACTGGCAAAGCAGCTGCCAAAGCATCCTCTTCCATGGTATCAATGTCATCATCAGTCACTCCTTCCCTAGACCAACCATGTCCTCCTGAGGAGTCCCCCGAACTGTTTGAGCACAGTGTTGGGTACATGCTCCAGGAGGATGCCCAGCATTTCGAAGGGTCTGATGATGATACCCAGCTAGAGGAAGGCAGTAGCGTGAGAGCAGAGAGAGGGGATGCTCAAGAAGGACACCAATCTGGCAGTCATGTTCCAGCAGCTGCAGCATACTGCCAGATTGGCTCCAGTGATGAGGAGGGAGGGGATGATGAGGTCACTGACTCCACGTGGGTGCCTAATAGGAGAGAGGAGGAGGAGGAGGAAGAGGAGGAGGCACATCTCCAACGAGGCAGGATGCCCTCGGGGGGCCAGCGTAAGGGCAGCACACCGACGGAATCCCACCGCAGAGCTCCGCCTGTGCAGGGCGCTGCCTCTGCCCGTTATTCAAAAAGTTCTTTGGTGTGGCCCTTTTTTGAGTCGAGTGCATCAGATCGCACAGCTGCTGTTTGCAACATATGTCTCAAGCGTATATCGCGTGGCCAAAACATCACCCGCTTGGGCACCACATGCTTGACCAGACATATGTTGACCTGCCATGCAGCTCGTTGGCAAGCCTACCTTAAAGACCCACACCAAAGAACAAAGCGGACCTCTTCTTGCACCGCATCAGCTGGGATCTCCAACCCCACTATACCTTCAGTCCTCTTTGAAACCTGCTCTGAGAGGAATGAAGGTGTAGAATTAGGTATGTCACAGCCAAGCACTTGCGGGCACTCTGCTAGCAGTACACCGACGTCCGATTCTAGCAGGCAAATTTCCCTGCCCCAGCTGCTGGACCGTCGAAAGAAGTTCACTCCCAGCCATCCACATGCCCAGCGGTTGAATGCTAGCTTGGCTAAATTGCTAGCGCTTCAACTGCTGCTTTTCAGTTGGTAGACTTGGCCCCCTTCCGTGAGTTTGTGCACTGTGCGGTTCCTCAGTGGCAGGTTCCCAAACGCCACTTTTTCTCACGGAAGGCGATTCCGGCTCTCTACCGGCATGTGGAAGGCAATGTCTTGGCCTCGCTGGACAGGGCGGTCAGCGGTAAGGTGCATATTACCACTGACTCATGGTCCAGCAGGCATGGACCGGGACGTTACCTTTCTTTCACGCCCCATTGGGTCACTCTTTTCGCAGCTGGGAAGGATGCAGGACAAGGTGCAGTAGTGTTGGAGGTTGTTCCACCGCCACGCCTCCAAAATGCTACTACTGGTTGTGACACACCTCTGTCCTCCACCCCCTCCTCTTCTTATTCCTCCGTGGCCTCTTCCTGTGCTTTGTCCTCGGAACCAGAGGTGCTCCGTAGGCGTTCAAGGGGCTACGCAAGTACGCAGGCAAAAAGATGCCATGCCGTGCTTGCGCTGGTGTGTTTGGGGGACAGGAGCCACACTGGGGCAGAGGTTCTGTCTGCTCTGCAGGGGCAGGCCGAGAGGTGGTTGACGCCACGCCAGCTTAAGCCAGGAATGGTAGTTTGCGACAATGGCACCAACCTCCTCTCCGCTCTCCGACAGGGACAACTGACCCATGTGCCCTGTGTGGCTCACGTCCTTAACCTGGTGGTGCAGCGGTTCTTGGGCAGGTACCCGGGCTTACAGGATGTCCTGAGGCAGGCCAGGAAAGTCTGTGTGCATTTCCACAGATCTTATAATGCCAGCGCTCGCCTGGCTGAGCTGCAAAAGGAGTTGAACCTGCCCAAGAACCGCCTTATATGTGACATGCCCACCAGGTGGAACTCAACGTTGGCCATGCTGCAGCGGCTGCACACGCAGCAGAGGGCCATCAATGAGTATCTGTGCGACTACGGCACCAGGACAGGGTCAGGGGAGCTCGGGTTTTTTTCACCACGCCAGTGGGGCATGATCAGGGATGCATGCACTGTCCTGACACCATTTGAGGAGGCCACGAGGATGGTGAGCAGTGACAGTGCATGCATCAGTGACACTGTACCTCTTGTCCACCTGTTGGAACATACGCTGCGTGGAATAATGGACAGGGCACTTGAGGCAGAACAGAGGCAGGAAGAGGAGGACTCCCTTGCCTCTCAAGGCCCCCTTTACCCAGACAGTGTTCCTTCTGTCCCACCCATCGCACAGGAAGAAGAGGAGGAGGAGGAGGAGGATTGTGTCAGCATGGAGGTGGAGCCTGGCACTCAGCATCATCAGCAGCACTCTTTTAGGGATGATTTACAGTCCCAAGAAACCAGTGGACTTGTACGTGGCTGGGAGAGGAGGTGGCTGCGGATCATGTCGTCCTTAGTGACCCAGAGGACTCCGGACCGAATGCCTCAGCTAACCTACGCTGCATGGCCTCCCTGATCCTGCAAAGTCTGCGGAAGGATCCTCGTATTCTTTGGATCAAGGAGAGGGACCATTACTGGCTGGCCACTCTCCTTGATCCACGGTACAAGGGTAAGGTTGCGGACCTTATCTTACCGCCGCAGAGGGAGCAGAGGATGAGACAACTCCGGGAGGCCTTGCAGAACGGTCTGTGCAATGCGTTCCCAGAGACTGGGAGGTTACAAACTCCTGGTCCTGGACAACCAGTTGCTGAGGCTTCGGTCAGTCAAAGAAGGAGCGGTGGGGAAGGTGGCCGTCTGACCGATGCGTTCAGACAATTCTTTAGTCCGCAGCCCCAAGGTATGATCGGTTCCAGCAACCATCGCCAGCATCTGATATACATGGTGCAGGAATACCTAGGGGCAAGGTCAGACTTGGACACCTACCCCATCAAAAATCCTCTGGCTTACTGGGTCTTGAGGATGGATCACTGGCCAGAGCTTGCACAGTATGCAATTGAGCTACTGGCCTGTCCTGCATCCAGCGTTCTTTCAGAACGCACATTCAGTGCTGCTGGAGGATTTGTCACGGATCACAGGGTGCGCCTGTCCACCGACTCTGTTGATCGACTGACCTTCATAAAGATGAACCAGTCTTGGATCACCACCAGCTACCAAACACCTGAAGCTGATATAACAGACTAATTTATTTTCAAATGTCACATCCCTTCAAGACTGATGCTGATGCTGAGAGACTGTCCTGTTATGTTGACTGACTATCCTCCTCCTCCTCAATGATCCGATTGATGATGATAGCTTGGAAGAACATTTTTGTTTCTGGGTGCCGCCACCAGTGGCTAAGGCCCAATTTTTCAGCCCCTGTTTAACAGGGGCATGTAATTACAATTTTTGATGCAATACTTTGCAACAGGGCTCATTGCTGTGCTCCAAGTACAGTATCTGTGAGGGGTTGCAGTGTTGTGGCACCAGTGCCTAAGGCCCAATTTTTCTGCCCCTGTTTAACAGGGGCATGTAATTACAATTCTTGATCTAATAATTCACAGCAGGGCCCATTCCTGCGCCCACCAAGAGTAACTGTGAGGCCTTACAGTGTTGTGTCAACACCACCACCACCACCACCAAAGGCCCAATTTTTCAGCCCCTGTTCAACAGGGGCATGCAATTACAATTCTTGATCTAATAATTCACAGCAGGGCCCATTCCTGCGCCCACCAAGAGTAACTGTGAGGCCCTACCGTGTTGTGTCAACACCACCACCACCACCACCACCAAAGGCCCAATTTTTCAGCCCCTGTTCAACAGGGGCATGCAATTACAATTCTTGATCTAATAATTCACAGCAGGGCCCATTCCTGTGCCCACCAAGAGTAACTGTGAGGCCTTACAGTGTTGTGTCAACACCACCACCACCAAAGGCCCAATTTTTCAGCCCCTGTTCAACAGGGGCATGCAATTACAATTCTTGATCTAATAATTCACAGCAGGGCCCATTCATGCGCCCACCAAGGGTAACTGTGAGGGCTCACAGTGTTGTGGCAACACCAACATGTAAGGGGCAAATTTCAGCTGAGTATATACGGCAGGCCCCTACTTTCAAACATCCAACTTACAAACGACTCCTCCTTGCAAACGGAAGGATACAACAGGAAGTGAGAGGAAATCTACCCCTAGGAAGGCAAATTCTCTCCTGTAAGATTTAATATGGGAAAAAAAGTGTCTCCTCTCCACTGATGCTTTATCACCAATTCTTGTTTCAATAAAAACCCCAAATTTTCAAAAAACATTTGTCATTAGGACGGCAAGTGAGGTGAACTGTTCTGAACAGGTGCACACTGCACAGACAGCAAAACAAATGTTACAGGGGTGATAACCCTTCCCTATTTTTTCCAAAAAGCTTAAAAATAGATTTCTTGGCTGGAGCTACACTTAAACAATGTACCTGTTCAAAATTACAAACAGATTCTACATAAGAACAAACCTACAGTCCCTGTCTTGTATGCACCGCCTGTATACGGCTGTTCAGAGTATATAGGGCCTTTTTTATTTTGTGTGCGGGGTTCCCCTTAATATCCATACAAGACCCAAAGTGGCTGGTAATGGGCTGGGGTAGGGGGGGTGGGGTGATGGGGTAGCTATGCCATTTTTCTTAAAGACTTTCATCCATATTACTGGGACCAGACATTACATTAAAGCCGCAAGCAGTTTTAAATGGCTTTTTTTCCTTCAGAAATGTAATTTTGTGCAGGGACAGTTCTAAACACGGGAAACACGATATTTAAAGGAATATTTGACTCTTTTTTTTTCACTTTATGCATCATTAAAATGACTGCTCCCGAAAAACGGCCGTTTTTAAAACTTTTTTTTGGATTGATACATGTCCCCTGGTGCAGAACCCGGGTTCCCAAACCCTTTTTAGGACAATAACATGCATTATAGTTGTTATAATTAGAACTTTATATTTCGAACGTTCGCATCCATTGTATTTAATAGGGTTCTAAAGTTCGTGCAAACTTTCGGTCCGTTCGCGGGTTCTGGTGCGAATCGAACCCGGGGGTGTTCGGCTCATCACTACCCCTCAACGGAAACAGGGTGATATACCTCTTCTGTGCTTAGCTCACAGTAGCTCCAATTGCACCAAATCCTTTAATCCATTACCGCACACAAGCAAAATTGTGGCCTGGGGGGTGGAGAGGGGAGAAGGGGGTTGTGTTGCTTGCGAACCTTACACGTTCTGTTATTTTTTGGGTTTAGCTCATTGTTTGAACATTGTTGTTACCTTATGTTTAGTTATATGACAAGATCCTCAATGTGTACCCAGTTGCACAGTCTGTTATAGCCACATGGCTAGCATTGAAAGTCTCGCTTGTTTACTTATCGTCTGACTATATTCCCTGATGTTTCTTCCATGGCCCTCCTCATCAAGGGAAACCCACAACCATTAGTTTGTTAATTTAAACTTTACAATTACCATCCCCCTATGTTACATATGCATGACCTTATTGTCCTCTCGAGTGCTACCTCTCTTGACCCCCTTCCAGCTTACTGCCCGCACACAGCTGTCCAGTAGGACGATAGCTGAAGCCCCGGACTTTTCTCTATAGGTGAATAGGTATACCTACTTTCACCTCCGGAAACCCCTCCCTTAAGATACGTGGGCTTCCCACTGCTGGCCCACCTCATCTAACCTCCTTTTCCCTTTCCTTGTTCCCCCCCTGATCTCACTGCCCAAAGACCTGTACTCTAAGACCTAATTATTTTCTTTCCTTTCTTTCTCTTCTGTATTTGCTATCCTCTCTATCTTCTACTCTTCCCCCCCCCCTTTTTTTTTTTTCTTCTTTCTTTGTTGTTTACTCTGTTTTAGGGGGTCGCTCCTCCTTGTTCCTGGTCCTGCTCCCACCTGCATCAGTCACTGAGACTACACGAATCATACGTCTTGCGACATCCTAACTCGACACCCCACAAAATGTGTCCTGTTCAGTTGTCCAAACGTAACCATTTATCCCTTAAGTGCCTATCACTAAATGTGAGAGGTTTAAACCTGCCAGAAAAGAGATCTCAGGTTCTTTCCGCCCTGTCCAAACACAAGGCACACTTCTTATTACTCCAGGAGACTCATTTTCGGTCAGACGCCATCCCTAAACTAACAAACCACCTCTATAAACAAGCACTGCATTCCACAAACCCAGACTCTAAAACCAAAGGGGTTTCCGTACTTATTTCTAAATATGCAGATTTCCAATTAGCTGACTCACTGATTGACCCCGAGGGCAGTTATATCTTCCTCAAGGGTACGTATGCATCCAAACCAATCACCCTGGCCAATATTTACAGCCCAAACGAACATCAAGTTGCATTCTTTAGAAAAGTGGGTGACCTCTTGACCATCTTTCAGGAAGGCATGCTAATCTTAGGTGGGGACTTCAACGTGCCACTTAACCCCACGCTAGACACCTCCTCGGGTTCCTCCGCTCTATCCTACCGAGCACTCCGCCAGATCAAACTCCAACTCCAAAACCTGACTCTCCATGACACCTGGCGCACCCTCTTCCCAAATGACAAAGACTACACTTTCTTTTCTCCCCCACACCAAAAATACTCTAGAATCGATTACTTCTTTCTCTCCCAAACAGATTTATAATTTCTCACACGGGCAACTATAGAACCTATGTTCCTATCTGACCACCACCCAATCTCCGTGACACTCACTTTCCCTAAATCAAATGAATCAACTAAAACCTGGCGTTTGAACCCCACTCTACTAAAAGACCCAGTAACAGTAGAACAGCTTAGATCCCATATTCAACTTTACTTCCAGGAAAACTCCACCCCAGATATTACCCCAGTCACACTATGGGAAGCACACAAGTGCGTGCTGAGGGGGAAACTAATTTGCTTGGCAACAACTGCCAAAAGGAGACACCAAGAACAAATTAGAACGCTCATCAAAACGATAAACAGACTTGAAACTGCCCATAAACAATCGACATCACAAACCACTTTACAAGACCTTTTACACGCTAGATCGGCACTACTAAACGAACTCGGAAAACGCACAAGGAGACGCTATGTCCTCCAACAGAAAGTGTTTTATGAACACGGCAACAAGAGTGGCAGATTGCTGGCACGCACAATTCAAACAGCTAAACTAACATCTAGGATTCACCAAATAAGAGACAACCAAGGCACACTCCTCTCTAGGAACGATGAGATAGCTGGCCATTTCGAGACCTTCTACTCTGAACTGTACAACCTACCCCAGAAAAGTACAGAGGGGGCGAAAGCGACCCAACGTGCTTCCCAATTAAAGGACTTTCTCGCCCAGTATTGCCCCAAACATATTTCTTCACAGCAGGCTGAAGCCCTGGAAGACCCTCTCACCAAAGAAGAACTCCACCTAGCTATAAAACAAATGAAAGTGGGAAAAAGCCCGGTCCGGATGGTCTTCCATTAATATACTACATAGCCTTTCAAGACACGCTGTCACATGAGTTACTCAAGATGTTTAATTCCCTGGCAGACCCACATACCTCACCAGGCAGATTACTAGAAGCCCACGTTACAGTTATTCCAAAGGAAGGGAAAGACCCCTCGCTAGCCTCCAACTATAGACCTATCTCTCTACTTAACGTAGATATCAAATTGTACGCTAAGATTCTGGCTAATAGATTACTTCCCCTTATCCCTGGCCTCATAATGCCAGACCAGGTGGGATTCATCCCGGGTAGGGAGGCCAGGGACAATACCATCCGCACTCTGAACATACAGCACTGGTTGCAATCGTCGGGCACCAAAGGCTTTCTTCTGTCCCTTGATGCTGAGAAGGTGTTTGACAGGGTGGCGTGGGACTATATGCAGGAGGTTCTGAGGGGAGTAGGCCTCTTGCCCCGCATGTTTGCATACATTAACGCCCTATATACCAACCCCTCGGCGAGGGTAAAGACTAATGGCCTCCTGTCGGGCGCCTTCTCTATCAGCAACGGGACACGCCAGGGTTGCCCCCTTTCCCCATTGATTTTTGTCCTGACACTAGAAACCCTTTTGAACAGATTGCGCAACAACACCGACATCAAATGTATCACTATAGCACGTAGAGAATTCAAAGTTGCTGCCTTTGCAGATGACATACTGCTCTCCCTACAATCCCCCTGAATCTCCCTACCCAATCTACTGAAAGACATCAAACAAGTTGGAGAAATGTCTAATCTCAAGATTAACTATTCAAAGTCACATGCGTTAAATATTTTTCTACCCCCACAGGATGTAGTGCATTGCCAAGAATCCTTCCCGTTTCAGTGGAAGAAAGAAGCCATTACATACCTCGGCACCCAGATCACTAGGAAAACAATAGACCTCTACAGC
Source organism: Rana muscosa (assembly GCA_029206835.1). Taxonomy (NCBI): domain Eukaryota; kingdom Metazoa; phylum Chordata; class Amphibia; order Anura; family Ranidae; genus Rana; species Rana muscosa. Next base: position 337,104,079 of record CM055121.1, read on the forward strand.
CACAATTTCTTAGCTGCCCTTTCCAAAATTCAAACACACCTAAAGGAATGGACCAATTTAAACGTGTCCTGGTTTGGCCGTGCGGCCATAATTAAAATGGTTGTGCTCCCCGCCTGTTATATCTAATACAGACGCTCCCAATCCATCTTCCTCCTTCCTTCTTTGTGGCATACAGGAAAGCCTGTACAACCTTCCTGTGGAAGAACGGCCAACCACGCATCAAATATTTCCCTCTAACCCTCTCTAAAGCCGCAGGTGGGATTGGCCTTCCAGACCTCCAAAAATATTATCTTGCATGCCACCTGACTAGAATTGTAGATTGGAGGGTACACCACTTGGGGAAAACTTGGGTTACCTTAGAAAATCATTTCATACGTACCCCTACACACATACTCCCCTGGATTCCACCCCATCTATGGCCCCAATCACTTAAGACACATCCACTGATATACCCCTCCCTAATGGCCTTTCACAAAGCAGTGTCTCTACACAACCTCTCATCATACCTAGGCCCAATGACCGAATTGAGGGGGAATCCAGATTTCCCTCCTGGGAACTGCACTGCATTCCTCCAAAAAGAATGGCCGCACGAAGATTTACGAGCACAACACTTCTTCCAGGGAGGTAAGATTAGGTCTTATGAACACTTAGTTTCCGAGTCGCTCACACATTCGTTCCCCTTTTGGTCTTATAGACAGCTGAGACACTATCTCACTTCTAGAACCCCAATTGAGACATGGACAAGGTGGCTCACTCCATTTGAAACCCTCTGCTTATGCTCCACACCACAAAGACACCTCATATCCTACATTTACATTCTTCTCCAGGACGATTCCCCCTCCTCAGCGACAATGCCCACATGTATTTCGTGGGGAAAAGACCTGAACCTAACTCTTACTGACGAGGATTGGGGAACCATCTTTACACATGCTCATAAGGGATCGATGAATGTAGCGATCCAAGAAAATGGATATAAAATTATAACCAAATGGTACAGGACTCCTTCGCGCTTGCACAAATTTTCGCCCTCTATCCCGAACGTCTGTTGGAGATGTAAAGAAGCGATAGGCTCCATGATCCACATTTGGTGGGAGTGCAGCTCCATCCAACCTTTCTGGGCAGAGGTGCACTCCCTCATAAAATGCATTACCACCTACGAGCTAGATTACAACCCTGCACAATACCTCTTACATCACACAACCCTCCCTAAATGCACCTATCACAAATCATTAGCTATGCATATGGTCAATGCGGCAAGACTCTGTATACCTGTGCACTGGCGATCACTGAATGCACCTACCATTAGAGAATGGTTGATTAGGATAGCCAAGACAGAAGAAATAGAGGAACTGATCTACACTGCTCAGGAACGACTACAAAAATTCTCGCAAACATGGGCGTGCTGGTCCCACTTCAAAACATCAGACTGTTACAAATCATATTTCCCTCCTTAAGTGCTTGAACTCTTGATACCTCAGAATCACTAAACGCAAACTATGCCTCTGCCGCAGCATGAGATGCTTCAGGAGATCGGAATCGAGGAGCGGCCCCCGTGACCCACCTCTTTTCTTCTCTTCACTCTCCTCTTACTTTCCTTTCCCTTTCTTCTTCTCTTCCCCTCCCACCGATACATCCCTCCTTTCCCCCAAACTCTCAGTCTCTCACAAATCAAATAGCCTTTTCATTCCCCTCCCCACCCATCCCAGTAAATGCACACACCGACAGGACACCTTTCTGTGATAGATCACCCCAACATCAACACCCAGTTATTCTCATGCCTTTGGGAATGCAAGTGTATCTCGTATGCCTCTAATGCCACGTTACAGCCTGTTGAGAGTGACCCATGTGGCCTTGCCTTCAAATTGGGGGTGACTAGAAACTAATGGGATGTTTCTTCCCCCATGAGGTTACTAGGTTGGTTGTTCTTTTACAGTATATATGCTGAAAAGTTTTCTATAACTGTATAAGTCCCCAAATGTTTTCCTACTCCTAACTTTTGATATAAAACCCTGTTTGACTTGATTATTGTTTATACTTGTCTCGATACACCTGACAAACGTATTTCTTTGTACACTTGAATTTTCTTTAATAAAATACTTTTTTGTGGAAAAAAAAATGCAGAACAGAGCGGGTAGGTGGTGTGGGAGTTCCTGAGGTACAGGAATGACAAATTGGACACCGCACGCATACCTGGAAGTAGGACCTGCATAGGAGAGGTGGCATATAGAGGAACTGATGCCCTCAATTTCCTCCTGTAGCCGCTGAATGCCTGCAAAAGGGAGAGGAGGAGAAGTGGGCATTCAATTCCTCCATATGCTGCCTCTCCTAGATATTCAGGTGTACAGGGGAGCTGCACGGGCCCCATGGAGCAAGGGACCAGGTCACAATTGTGACCTCTGCTACCCTATAGGTACACCCCTGAAATGATGTGTCGGTGAGCAGTGAACATACAGAGGCTGACATGAACGAGAACAGTGTATTAAGAAAACTATGCACAATTAGACCCTGGGAGTAGGCACAGATGACCAGAGCCACTTACAAAAACTGTAGCAGCGGAGTGTTAGCTTCGAATTAGTTTCTGCCACGAGGAGCAAGAAAGTGGCCTGGCCGATCCACACCATGGGAGACATAGTGCCTGCACTGTCCCTACTCCTCCGGGACTTTTCCCAAACTCTAAACACTCTCCCTGACAAATGGGAAACCTGTCGCTCTGCCCTTACCCAAGATGGCCGTGGAGGTCACGAGGGCACCAGCATCCAATTGAACAGCTGATCCCCTGGTGACCGCAGGAAATCATAGAGGAATCAAGTTCCTCACAACTTCCTTCCTCTACTGTATTGCCACTTCAGTTGATCCCCATCTACAGTGGGGAGTACAGACTGCACCTGCCAACAAACATACCCCCTACTGGGTCAAACCTATAGTTCTGTAATCAGCAAAGCACATGCTACCTGCTGAGTTACTCAGAGGTGGCACAGCCAACCACATTTCATGTTTCTACCAATAACACATTCCTGTGCACATTAAAAGTCTGCTACCTGCTGTGCTACGTGGTCTGGTCCTCGTTGTTGCTATCTATACCCAGTTTGTGCATTTTTTTTATGTTAGCGTGTACTATGAACTTACTGTGTACTGTGTACCAACAGATTGATCACTCTGGTCCATACACTTAGAACTAGACTGCTAGCTTAGTAGTCAGTTAGGTTTCCCTACTGCACATCAGTACTAAGTGTATTGCCGCAGGGCACACAGATTGTCTCCTTCAGCCTCATCATACCTTGTGTGCCTAAAATCTGAACCCTGAATACATTATACAATAAAGACTAGGCACTGATGGGTTCTCTGCTTTATATATTACATTACAAGATCATAAAGTTCAGGGAAAACCATGAAAAAAAATACCCCCATGAATTTACTGTTTTCTGTTTGTCTAATATATTGCTGCTGAACAGAGAGTTTTTTTCCTTATTTTGTTTAACATTTTTATAGAGTATTGAAGGAGCAACCATAGACCGTGTTACTAGTTCGGTAGGAGACTGAAAATAAAAAGATATCAATAAAAAAATGCTACTCTAGATACTGTAAGGCTATTGCACATAGATTAGTCTGTAGGACATCCCATCCCAGAACCATGGGCATTAATATAGAATATGAGGCTATAACAACCTCCATCCTTCTGGGAAGGCTTTCCTCAAGACCTTGGAGTGTGTCTGTGAGAATTTGTGCCAGATCAGCCAAAAAAGCATTTGTGAGGTCAGATACTGATGTTGGATAAGAAAGCCTAACTCGCAACTGGCATTCCATATCATCCCAAAGGTGTTCAGACAGGTTGAGATCAGGACTTTGTGCAGGTCAGTTGAGTTCCTCTATACCAGACTGAAACCATATATTTATGGAGCTGGATTTGTGCACAGTGGCACAGTCATACTGGAACAAAAGTGTTACTATACAGCTGGTCTAAAATGTCTTTGTATACTGTGTAGCACTGCCCCCTTGGGGGTTGCTTAGAATTGCATATTCATCTGCACCGCCTTGACTATGTAAACTTTCCAGCCCTCCTGACACTCTAGGTTCAGACATGTTGTGTATACCTTTAAATAACACACTGACACAAGTTACAGTATATTGATTAGCTTTCTCTGATTTTATTTAGTCAAGAGGAGAGTCTTTTAACAGGGTATTAGTCAGCTAAATCCTGGATAAACAGCCAAGTTGAAAAAGTCCCCCAAAGCAATTAAATGACAATTGGCAATGACAGAAATATAATATCAAGGCATACAGAAAGCAGACAAATTTACGGATTTCAAAAGGGCTACTGTTTGCTGAATATAATACCACTGCTAAAGGGAAACCCCAGGCCGGCCTACTATAACTTTAATTCTAATGAGAGATGAAGTAATATAGGGGCTAGTGGTGTGTCCCTTTAAATAGAGATGGAATTAGCAGAGAAGCCTTGCAGTTGTCTTCACTGGCATGTTGGAGCTCAAAGAAACAAGACTTCTAAATTTGGCACAGTTATATGCAGTCAAGGCAAAGCAGCTGAGACTGACCAGTGGCAATCCTTAAGGTAATTCGGGGATAAGATTTCTGTATACAGTGTCCTGTGGAGTATGATAGTAACTTGTACTGTGGGCAGGTGCCCGCTCACCAATCTGGAGACAGTGTAGGAACTTCCTGAAGAGCGATCCAAGTTGATTCATCCTTCTTCAGAACAGGCTGAGATAACGGACTGGCTGCTGGAACAGTGAATTGTCTGGTCCTGCTGGTTTCAGCGATGCTGCGGTGGTGCCCCTTGTGTAGCTAGTGGTGTCAGACCCGCAAAAAATAGAAAGAAGCTTGGACAGCCGCACTCCAAAAAAATTGGTTCTTTTATTAATACAAAATCACAAAGTACATGCCACAGCAAAAAACAGCAGGTATGAGCTGACGCATTTCACACTGCAATTTAGTGCTTATTCATAGCTAACATACAGAGCAAATGCACATCTAATATATACTCTTGAACACATGATAAGTGGGAAAGCAATTAAGACTTCCAATTGAATAATTGATAGACTTATAGGTATACCCTGTGAATGCAATTGGAATACATCATGTGATTGAAAGGCACATACACATCTATATAAACTCATAAAAACCTATTGACTATATACACAAATGAATATATAAATTGTCCGTTTATATAGGAGCTTAGCACCGATTAATAAAACTATATAAAAAAATATACATAAAAATACATAAACAATATGTATGAATGATGTGCATATCTACATATGAGGTAATAAATTTGCACCATAAATTTAAAAATGTGAAATTTAGGCTGAGTGCCTCATATGGACAGTGAAAGGATGAATGTATGTGAATGAAAATAAAACATGAAACCGAGTTAAGTGTTCAGGGTGACCAAAAATAAATAAATACATTTATGTAAAATAACCCATACTTGGATACCTCAATGCATAATATTTAGTTAATATCTATATGAATTAATGACTCATGGGGTTATTTTTTGTGAGGTAAACAGGGTGACTTGTTTCCATTGTTGAATGTGTGCTAAATTGTAGCTTATGTAAATCCATACACGTTCCTTCTAGTGAATATAAAGTAAAATTGCATGTGGTGTGTAGAATCTATTACCGTACGTTAAATTGGGTGATAATGAGTGAAAAATTTGTAGGATATAATGACAAAGTAAAATATGGAAGAAGGGGAAGGAAGAGGAAGGGAATAGGGAAGGGGAGGCAACTCATATGTAATCACATGCAAGCCTGGTAATGTAAAAGCCAATGAATGGATAGCATGTGAAAAATCTTTAGGAGTTGACTCCCGATTCGATATGGTCCTTTATACCATTCACTTACTTTTTATAATTTTGTTTAGTTTTATAATTATTAGATACAGTAACCATATATGTAAAATCATTTTTCTAAAAAATTAATAAAAATTAAGCGAAAAATCGCTAAAAGAAATCGTTAACTGTAACTAGAGTTAAGCGGACACCTGGATGTGTTCAACGGGTTCGGCCGAACTTCAGAAAAAAGTTTGGGTTCGGGACCGAACTTTACCCCGAACCCGAACCCCATTGAAGTCAACGGGGACCAGAACTTCTGAGGACTATTAGCGCTGTTTCCCGTGCTTAGAACTGTCCCTGCGCAAAGTGTAATTTCTGAAGGTCCGCTGGCACCCGGTGGCCCCGCCCCCCTCTGACACCATGGGGAAAGTCCCTGTGAAATCCATGTGCGTCAGAGGGGGGCGGGGTCACCAGGTGGCAGCAGACCAAGAGGTGAACTGAAGAACTGAAGCGTCACACAGCGGGAACCTCCAATTCAAACGGAGTGGCCGAAGAAAGAAGAAGGGAAGAAGAAGCCGGAGCAAGATGCGGAGAACACCGAAGGAAGAAGGAAGATGAAGATGAAGATGAAGAGGAAGAAACCCGAATGGAGAAAAGAAGAAGATGGAAGAAGAAGAAGGAAGAAGATGGAAGAAAATAGAAGACATTAATAAAGGAATTTTCAAAAACCGGCTATTGTAATTTTTAACATTTTTGACACTTTCTTCGTGAAATGATAGGGGTACAATGTACCCCATTACCATTTCACATAGGGGGGGCAGGGATCTGGGGGTCCCCTTTGTTAAAGGGGTCTTCCAGATTCCGATAAGCCCCCCGCCCGCAGACCCCCAAAACCACCGGGCAAGGGTTGTGGGGATGAGGCCCTTGTCCCCATCAACATGGGGACATCCTCCCCATGTTGAGGGCATGTGGCCTGGTACGGTTCAGGAGGGAGGGGGGCCGCTCTCTCGTCCCCCCTCTTTTCCTGCGGTCTGCCAGGTTGGGTGCTCTGGTAAGGGTCTGGTATGGATTTTTGGGGATACTCCACGACATTTTTTTTTTAAATTTGGGGTGGAGTTCCCCTTAAAATCCATACCAGATCTGAAGGGCCTGGTATGGATATTTGGGGGAACCGCACGCATTTTTTTTTTAAATTTGCGTCAGAGTTCCCCTTAATATCCATTCCAGACCTGAAGGGCCTGGTAATAGAATTTGGGGGGATCCCCACGCTTTTTTTTTATTTATTTTTTTATCAATGACTTTTCTATGTATTGCCGGGAGCCGACAATTCATTAATAGCCGCGAGTGAATTTTAAATGACTTTTTTTCCTTCAGAAATTACACTTTGTGCAGGGACAGTTCTAAGCATGGGAAACAAGCGCGACTTTACATGCATATTGCCGAACACCGGACCCGAACCCGAACATACAGTGAATTGTTCGGGTTCGGGTCCGGGACCCCAAAACCCAAAAGTTCAGTACGGTCCCGAACTTTACAGTTCGGGTCCGCTCAACCCTAACTGTAACTAATGGCAAGTGAAAGTAAAATGTGAAAAATCTAAATAAATGTCCCACGGATATATATCTTGGGACATTAAAATGTTAAAGAACACACATGAAGCGATGGTTAACTGATCGACTGTGTTGAGCATAATATCAAATGTGTGTGTAGCGGGGTCCTCAATTTAGTGGGGTACATTTGGGGAGTAGTGTGACCCAAGTGTGTAATTATGTTAGGGTTCAGACCCCTTTTTTCTTATTCGTGGAGGATTGGGTGGTGTAATATTCTCTTCGACCAGTAGGTGTCAGTGTACCTACTGGCTCGGGGTAGAATCGCTACCGCAGTGCTACTCTTCTTTGTCCCTTCCTGGAGATGGTGCGGTCGGGGCGGGGAACCCGCCGTGGTATCGACGGGAGGAGATAAAGGGGGGAGACGCTCTCGCCACGAGGTCTGTCTTCGGGGATCATCTCTTCACGCACCCAGGCACCTTAGGCCTGGGTGCGGGCGGTTCAAGGTTCCGGCCTAGGCACCCTAGGCCTGGCCGGGATGAAGATGGTGTCCATCCCAGGCACCTTCAGCCTGGGATGAGGTACTATTGAGGAGGCCTGGGACCCGGTGACTCCGACTGGGTCCCGCGAGGGTGGAGTTGCTCCAGGGCGCCCCTTGCGAGGGGACCCGCATCTGAGGTGAGGAGGCTGGGGAGGTCACTCGTTCGAAGACCCGGTGTAGTGTCAACCCGGTGACGGATGGGCCTTCAGTAACTCCCTTGGAGGACATCTTCCCCTGATAGAGGCCCGCAGCGCAACGGAGGTATTCATGTCAAGACTCCTACAACCCTTGGTCATAGCATAGGGGGTGTAGGGACCCAGATCAGTAGTGTGCCTCGACCTGCTCATCCCACCGTATCATGCCATCGCATTGCCTTGTAACTGAAGATACGGAATAAATCTAACCGTTGGACTGTGATCGGTGTATGGACTCTGTTAATGGGAGCAAAGGGTGGTTTGGTGGTTTCTGCACGACAGACTCGGTACATGCTCTGGACACACCGGCCCGAGGAAACATCAGGTATTTGTCTTCACCTCGCCCGTAAGTAGTGGGGAGGACATGGGCCGTAGCGCACCTCACCCCTGTCGCGTGACATACCCCTAGGCTAAAGAGGACGGGGTGAGGGGGCCGCTACACGTGGGGGCTCGTCCGGGATATCGTGTGTCTTAGCAATGATACTGAGAGCGTCTGTGTTTGAACTTTGCTGCCCGGAGGAGTTCCGAGCGGGTCGGCCATGTGATTGGCCAGAGTGCATCCCTGCTCGGAGTTGTGGACATGACCCTAAGTCGGGAAAGGCCCACGCAGAGGAGCGTAGAAAGGGAAAGGTCCAGCCGTGTGAAGTACTACATGTGGGGACTGTTAATGCACTGCGCCACAAGGCACCCCATGACTGTACAATTCGTGGGCGGAGGCTGGCGGAAGCCCGCGAAAACGTACAAGTTGTGGGAGGAGTCTGGCCACGTGTGGAGATACACGTGGAGACTCCGGCGCGTGGTCAGCGCGTGATGGAACAGCAAGTGGTCGGGATGGCCTCAAGCTCCCCGTGGATACCGGTACCTTACCCCACGAAGATGACTGCATTTGCTGCTCCCCTGACAGACACGGGGATAAGACTTAGGCCCCGAGGACAGTTGGCTCTGTATTCATGCAGAGACACGGAGGCTCTCGGTGTGATCTGTCCCGGATGCTCGGGACTGGTGGTCCAACTAAAGCCATTCGGGCGATGTGAGGCATGCAAGGAGTTCCTTTTTGAGGTTGAACCATACACGGAAAGGCCCCGGGCCCTACGCCTCAACTGCATCACAGGAACCGCCACTCCGGAGGGAGAGATCCAGGCCTCTGCGGAGGTCCCCGTACGCGCTGACCAGGGCGAAGTGACTGCCCAACCAGAGATTGAGAGAGAAAAATCCGAAGACACTGCTTCGGTCACCACAGACTCCCTGCTGCCACCCCCGAAGAGGAAGATAGGCCTGGTGCAGGCATCCTGTGGTCGTGGTCGAGCTTCACCCCGCCGCTTGCCTGGCCTGGATGGCGCCGGTAGAGAAGAGAGTCCCGGACATCCCAGTTCTTCAGTAGGTCCAGGTGAGCTAGGGGCTGGGACTGCGGTGTTGGTGGGAGGTGTCGGGAGTTCACAGCCGGTGGAGCCCGAAAGAGAAGGTAGCCTTCCGTCTACTAAAGACTACCTTCCCGCCGAGATGTATGACACCTCCGACCTAGAGTCGTTGTCAGACTGTGGGGATGACGGGGAGATAGACGAGCTGTTTCACCGGAAGGGCTGGGACAGACGCCCGCTACCTGTGCTGAATAAACCACAGGATTCCCCCATGTCCATAGAAGATAATACGCTCCGGGCGCAGACCCCGGAGTTCCAGAGGAAATCTAACCCTTTGACCAACTTTCCTCATTCAACTACATCACCCGCTCTGATGGTGGGGACGCAGCGTGCCTCGTTGCGGGCACCAAAGACAAAGCAACCCGAGATGGTGAAGGTACCTCGGCACCCGGAGGCCATCGTACAGCCAGGAGAAGGTGAGCGAGATGTGATGCCGCCCTTAGCCAGATTGCAGAGACTTTTCTCCCAGAGAGTCGCCCGTGAATATGGGTGGGAGTACCCCTACTTGCCTCGGGACTTATTGTATGAAGTTGAGGTCCTGCGATCAAGGTGGTATGACGAGTTTGTATGGGAAAAGCTTAAAGTACCCCATGCCAGGCGATACCTGTCATGTTCGCCGCCTGTGTCTAAAAAGTTCAAGGACTGCAGAGCTGATTGGAGACTTGGGCGCTATATTCATGCTGATAAGGTGCTCATCTGTAGGAAAGAAGGAGAGGATGTCGAGTATTCGGTGGAAGTGTTTGACGGGCACCTGAAGCCTCTGTTTCTGCCGGATCCAAGGTTCTACTTATAGGAGGAGTGAGCTCCTATCTTGTTGCTGTTGAAACTTTCTGGATGAGACATTCCCAGACGCCTAGAACTGTGCCCTACTTTTGTTTTGATTTGGGCTTTTCTTTTACTCACTGGAGACTTGGGAGCTGTTGTGTTTTTTTATCCCTCTTCTTCATGTGCCAAAGGCAGAGACTTTTGGGGTAGAGTCAGAGTAGGAAAGCAGGAAGAATGAAGATCTCACCAAGTGTCATTACCGCAGCTCTGTCACCAGGTGGCAGTGTTGCGCAACGAATGTTTGAAAATTTTACATATGCATTATTTGCTTATTGGAGTGAGCGGGTCTCTCGGCCGACAGACCCACTCATGCCAAGTTAACACAGAGTGTTAGGATGTGTTTTCTTTTTGTTGTTTCCCTTCTGCAGGAGATTCATCGGTCAAGACTACTGAGAGTAGGGTGGTTCTTAGACAGCGATGGGAGGGATTGTACATGTGTACAGAATAGATGTCTTATGTAAATGTTTATCGTTTTATATTTCCCTTTTCCCTTTTGAGCAGGTCTTGGCACATTTAGTATTCAAAAATTTGAGGGATAGCCTCTGGGGCCCACTTCATGTCACCACTCTTTGAGAGACATGGGTGTGCACCTGACGCTGGGGACCAGCGTCAAATCACAGGGGGAGTGTGTAGCGGGGTCCTCAATTTAGTGGGGTACACTTGGGGAGTAGTGTGACCCAAGTGTGTAATTATGTTAGGGTTCAGACCCCTTTTTTCTTATTCGTGGAGGATTGGGTGGTGTAATATTCTCTTCGACCAGTAGGTGTCAGTGTACCTACTGGCTCGGGGTAGAATCACTACCGCAGTGCTACTCTTCTTTGTCCCTTCCTGGAGATGGTGCGGTCGGGGCGGGGAACCCGCCGTGGTATCGACGGGAGGAGATAAAGGTGGGAGACGCTCTCGCCACGAGGTCTGTCTTCGGGGATCATCTCTTCACGCACCCAGGCACCTTAGGCCTGGGTGCGGGCGGTTCAAGGTTCCGGCCTAGGCATCCTAGGCCTGGCCGGGATGAAGATGGAGTCCATCCCAGGCACCTTCAGCCTGGGATGAGGTACTATTGAGGAGGCCTGGGACCCGGTGACTCCGACTGGGTCCCGCGAGGGTGGAGTTGCTCCAGGGCGCCCCTTGCGAGGGGACCCGCATCTGAGGTGAGGAGGCTGGGGAGGTCACTCGTTCGAAGACCCGGTGTAGTGTCAACCCGGTGACGGATGGGCCTTCAGTAACTCCCTTGGAGGACATCTTCCCCTGATAGAGGCCCGCAGCGCAACGGAGGTATTCATGTCAAGACTCCTACAACCCTTGGTCATAGCATAGGGGGTGTAGGGACCCAGATCAGTAGTGTGCCTCGACCTGCTCATCCCACCGTATCATGCCATCGCATTGCCTTGTAACTGAAGATATGGAATAAATCTAACCGTTGGACTGTGATCGGTGTATGGACTCTGTTAATGGGAGCAAAGGGTGGTTTGGTGGTTTCTGCACAGCAGACTCGGTACATGCTCTGGACACACCGGCCCGAGGAAACATCAGGTATTGGCCTTCACCTCGCCCGCAAGTAGTGGGGAGGACATGGGCCATAGCGCACCTCACCCCTGTCGCGTGACATACCCCTAGGCTAAAGAGGACGGGGTGAGGGGGCCGCTACATGTGTATACAGTAATAGTATGGTAATAAACAGATATCAAAGAAAGACCCTATATCTACCTACTCTATTTCCCCCATATATAAATAGGTGTTACGGTGTGTGTGTCTTTTTCCAAAAATTATCTGTCCAAGTGCATTGTTAAAAGAAAAGGACGCCAAAAAATTAGCTTAGTCCCATCAGTCTATACTTGTATACATATGGACAGAAAGTGGAAAAGAGGTTGCACTTGAGTCTGCAGAACTCTTATGCCCCATACACACGATCATTTTTCATGCCGTTAAAAATGGCATTAAAAAAAATGGCCATTAAAAATGATCGTGTGTATGCTCCAGAGCATTTTTAACGACGTGAAAAACGGGCATTAAAAATTTCGAACATGCTCTCTTTTTTCACGTCGTTTTTCATGTCGTTTTTTTTAACGACGTGAAAAACGATAGTGTGTATGCTTTAACGACGTGTAAAAAAATGCGCATGCTCAGAATCAAGTATGAGACGGGAGCGCTCGTTCTGGTAAAACTAGCGTTCGTAATGGAGATAGCACATTTGTCATGCTGTAACGGACTGAAAAGCACTAGACTGAAAAGAGCGAATCGTCTCTCAACAAACTTTACTAACATGAAGGGTGGCGCCATTCGAACGGAACTTCCCCTTTATAGTGCCGTCGTACGTGGTGTACGTCACTGCGCTTTTCTTGAACATTTTTTTAAATGATGGTGTGTACGCAAGACAGGCTTGAGAGGAAACAAGAAAAAAAATGACGAGAAAAACGTCAGTTTTAAAAATGACATTAAAAATGATCGTGTGTATGGGGCATTACATTTAAACAGATATGAGGCCGATGGAAGTGGTGTCAGACCCGTTTGGGTCAGAGCTGGGAGAACCTTGTTGCTGCGTGGTAGGCCGCAGTCCTCTTGCACAGCAGCGAAAAGGGATGTTTATTTGATGAGATCCGAGAAGCAAGAGAGCTCCAGCCCTCTCTGCTGACCCCTTTACAGCCTCTCCCAGAGTTCTCTTCCTAGAGCAGATGGCCTGCTGGGAGGTACAGTTCTTGGATACTTCTGCAGGTCAGGGATGTCTGTTCAGGAGACTACAGTTCCCACAATGCTCTCTGCTTGTCTTTGGAATATGATGTGTGTAATCCAAACCCAGCACTAGGGGAATACAGAGGCAGCTTAAGAAGGGAGAGGGATAGTCTGCAGTGCCAGATAACTGTAGTCTGCTGTCGGCTACATCTGTAACAATACCCTTTACTGGAAATACCTGAACTTAATCATTTCAAGGGGTTTCCACATACTTTTGTCCATATAGGTAAGTGTAATGGTTAGGTGTCCACAAACTTTTGGACATTTTATTGTACAGACCACCAAACAAGAAAGGCTGTGGGAAAGGGTTGAACAATTCTTGTATTTTAGAGATGTAGGTAAACAGTCAACAAGCAAACAGTAATCTGCGATCACTAGTATAGGTACAATGGCTTTAGAAACTGTGGCCCAAACTTGAGGTAGCAGTTCCAGATACTCTTGAACTTGCAAATTCAGTAACACTAGCGGTACATGTACAAATGCAGTAATGTTGGTGGCCCACGATGTCCCTCAGAACTGCATATGTAGCGGTTCCCCCGTAGGAGCTGCTGGTTTAGTTTTGGGTCTGCACGTTACCTTACTGTTCCAAATGTTCGGCTCAGGGGTTCTCCTTGAAGAGTTTATCCGGAAGAAATGTCTGCACCAACACAAAGTCTCTTTCAAGGGTTTTATTGAATAAACTTCCAACAGAGGCGTAGAGGAATGGGGAGGACTCCGGTATCTTACTTGTCGATCACGGAAATTTCCCAGGTCCAGAGGAGCAACTGTCTCCACGCTGGACTCAGCAACCACCGGATAGGCCCACTCTCACCGGCCTAGCAACCGGCGCAAAGCTTGATCAAAGATAGTCTCTGCCACAGACTAGGTATTGGAATTTGTTCAATAGTCTCTGCCACAGACTAGGTATTGGAATTTGTTTAATAGTCTCTGCCACAAACTCGTATAACCCCTCACTGGGTTAGCTCCCTCAGAAAGAACACAGCTCTCAGTGCCAGGATCTTTCAGCCGCTCCGGCAGCACTGTGAGGTCGATTTTTGGGATCCGGGTACATCCTCCAATTGAGTCCTCAATTGCTCGGTCCCTTCCATCAGGCAAGGTGACGCAGGATCGTCCCTGGATCAGCAGGCCAAAGTAACTCCTGGGCCTACATCTCAGTTGCGAGGCCTCGGGCCAACGTGGCCCCGAGGTGGGAACTGCCAACACATCCCTGAGGCCAGGAGGTCCCTCAGGTGAGGATCGAAGAACGAACCACCCCACAGAATGGTGTCCGTCCCTTAAGTACCCTCTCCCAGCATGCACAGCGGGTTCACCACACCACTTGGGCTGCTTCTGGGAAAGAGGTACCCAATACGTCCAGTCTTTTGCCTTTCCAACCCTGACCAGCGGTGACAGCGACACCCACCACTGGGGGGGGGAATCATGCAACCAGCTTAACTGAAACAGCGCCATAATTTGAATAAAATATCTCTGGGCCAAACTAATGGACAGACAACTATAATTTCACCATATAGCACCCACTCATTGGGAGCAGGGCGCTACACATACGTCACACAGGTATGGCCTACATTACCTGAAGTGGTGGCTGACTGCCAAAGTGGATGACAGCAGAACATACAGAGATGTCCCAAAGCTTTCCCGCCTTGCCGGTTATCAGCTATTCTTTCTTCACATAGACATGGCGCACAAGGAAAGAAAGGACTCCCGATAAATGACAAGTCTGTTTAAAAGGGATCAGCTGTGATTTGGACACAGCTGATTACATGGTAAAGGGCCACAGAGTGCGCTCAATGCATGCTCCAGAGGAAGTGTAGGGGGTGGGATTCTGGGAGGATGTCCATGGATGCCCTCCCAGAACTAGACGACCACGGAGTAGCCATCTTTCTGCTATAGCATGGTATTGAAATGGATATACTACTATGGATATACTACACCTGCCTACAAGGCAAGTTGGTTTCATATTTCCTCAGCTATGAAGAGCCTTTTGGCTGCTATCAACATCCTATAAACCCACTGCTCTAAAGCCTCGTACACACGACCGAGTTTCTCTGCAAAAACCAGCAAGAAACTTGCTGGCAGAGATTTTTTGCCGAGAAATTCGTTCGTGTGTATGGTTTCTCGTCAAGAAAAGCGACAAGAATCTCGACGAGAAAATAGAGATCCTGCTCTCTATTTTCTCGTCGAGATTCTCGTCGGCATGTTTCTCGACGAGAAAAGTGAGTGTGTGTACACTTACCTGTCCTCCCAGAAGCCCGTGCATGTTCGAAATGAATTTGACGCATGCGCGGTAGCTTCCTAGGCATATGTAGGGTATACCAAGATGGCGGCGACGGCACCGAATGTGACGAGCGCATGCTTGTCGTAGTTGATGACGTCACCGCGTACGCTCCATTCAAAGAACCACGGGTTCTTTGAATCGAGCGTGTGTACACTCGGCCGGGACAAGTTTCTTGTCCAAGAATCTCGTTGAAAAAAACGACATGTTTTTTTCGACGAGAATCTCGGCCGTGTGTACGAGGCTTTAGAGTTTTCTTGCTGAATTTAGACACAAATGACCACAGGTGGTCAAGAGAAGGTGTCAAGAACGTTGTACCAGCTGTCAGGCTAAAACCCATGCTCATAAGTATGTTCATTTTTGCAAGCATAAAAGTCAAAATAAACATCATTGTGAGCATGTTTACGCGCATGTCCACTGCTGCCAAGCGGGCTATTTAAGCCTGGACTCTGTGTAAGCTCTTTGCTGAATGTTCAATCTTGTTCCTGTATTTTTAAACCTGATACTCATTCTGATTCTATGATTGACCCAACTTCCACCTGACCTTGGTTTTATTTTTTTTTGTTTTTTTCATAAATCTGTCTAAATCTGTGTTAGTGAGCACTTCTCGTTTGCCAAAATAATCCATCCACCTCACAGGTGTGGCATATCAAGATGTTGATTAGACAGCATGATTATTGCACAGGTGTGCCTGATGCCGCGTACACATGACCGCTTTTCTCGACGTGAAAAACTGCATTTTTTTTTTCGCCGAGAAAAACGATCGTCTGTGGGCTTTATGCCGTTTTTCTCGTTGGGAAAAATGGCAGGAAAAACTACGAGAAAAATTAGAACATGTTCTAAATTTTCTCATCGTTTTTTCCATCATTTTTTTCCGCGGCAGTTTTCCCATAGGGAGACACTGCCGCGGAGCCCACAGACGGTCGTTTTTCTCGTCAAAAAAAAAATGACGGGAAAAACGGTCGTGTGTGGAGGAACATGCCGTTCCCTCGTTTTTCATTTTTTTCCATGCCGTGATTCACGGCGGTGTTTTCACCGCCGTGAATCACGATCGTGTGTACGCGGCATTAGGCTGGCCACAATAAAAGGCCACTCTAAAATGTGCAGTTTTATCACACAGCACAATGCCACAGATGTCGCAAGTTTAAGGGAGCGTGCAATTGGCATGCTGACTGCAGGAATGTCCACCAGAGCTGTTGCCCTTGAATTGAATGTTAATTTCTCTACCATAAGCCATCTCCAAAGACGTTTCAGAGAATTTGGCAGTACATCCAACCGGCCTCAAAACCGCAGACCATGTGTAACCACACCAGCCCAGGATCTCCACATCCAGCATCTTCACCTCCAAGATCGGCTGAGACCAGCCAGCCGGACAGTTGCTGCAACAATCGGTTTACATAACCAAAGAATTTCTGCGCAAACTGTCAGAAACCGTCTCAGGGAAGCTCATCTGCATGCTCGTCATCCTCATCGGGGTCTTGATCTGACTGGAGTTCATCATCGTAACCGACTTGAGTGGGCAAATGCTCACATTCAATGGCGTCTGGCACTTTGGAGAGGTGTTCTCTTCACGGATGAATCCCGGTTTTCACTGTACAGGGCAGATGGCAGACAGCATGTATGGCATTGTGTGGGTGAACGGTTTGCTGATGTCAACATAGTGGATAGAGTGGCCCATGGTGGCGGTGGGGTTATGGTATGGACAGGGGTATGCTATGGACAACGAACACAGGTGCATTTTATTGATGGCCTTTTGAATGCACAGAGATACCGTGATGCGATCCTGAGGCCCATTGTTGTGCCATTCATCCACGACCATTACCTCATGTTGCAGCATGATAATGCACGGCCCCATGTTGCAAGGATCTGTACACAATTCCTGGAAGCTGAAAACATTCCAGTGTTTGCATGGCCAGCATACTCATGTTTGCAATGCTCTGAATCGGCATATACGACAGCGAGTTAGAGTTCCTGACAATATCCAGAGGAATGGACGAACATTCCACAAGCCACAATCAACAAACTGATCAACTCTATGCAAAGGAGATGTGCTGCACTGCTTGGGGCAAATGGTGGTCACACCAGATACTGACTGGTTTTCGGACCCCCCCCCCAATACAGTAAAACTGCACATTTTAGAGTGGCCTTTTATTGTGACCAGCCTAAGGCACACCTGTGCACACCTGTGCAATAATCATGCTGTCTAATCAGCATCTTGATATGCCACACTTGTGAGGTGGATGGATTATCTTGGCAAAGGAGAAGTGCTCACTAACACAGATTTAGACATATTTTTGAACAATATTTGAGAGAAATAGGCCTTTTGTGTGCATAGAAAAAGTCATAGATCTTTAAGTTCAGCTTATGATAAAGAGGGGCAAACACAAAAATGTTGCATTTATAATTTTGCTCAGTTTATATCTGCTACTGACCTCAGCCTGAACTACAAACTCCCTCCTGTCCATCAAAATTGTATACCTTACTGTCCATTTGTTGCCAGCCATTGTCTCTGATCCTGCCTACAACCTGATACTTTTCCATTCAGTTACTAGATCAGGCTTGGGACCATACTCTGCCTTTAACTGAACTTGGCATATCCCGGAGTGCGGGAGTTACCGCCCAATCTCATTGTTGAACACTGACTTAAAGCTTTTTTCAAAATTACTGGCTGCACGCCTTCAACCGCTATTAGATCAACTGGTACATAAGGACCAGGTGGGGTTTATCCCAGCCCGAGAAGCCAGGGACAATACTATCAAGGTACTCAACTTGGTCCATTGGGCAAATGAAACAAAAACACCTAGTATCTTTCTAAGCACAGACGCAGAAAAGGCGTTTGATAGAGTGAACTGGAGGTTTATGTTCAAGGTGTTGAGACAAATGGGAATAGGAGAACATATGATAAAATGGATAGAGGGAATGTATGCTTCCCCGGAGGCATCGGTCAAAGTCAATGGGATATACTCTGAGCCATTTAAAATTACAAACGGGACGCGACAGGGATGCCCACTCTCCCCTATGCTGTTTGCTCTCTCCCTCGAACCTCTATTAAATAGAATTAGGCAAAACTCAGACATTAAAGGTTTTCAAATAGGAAGCCATAATTATAAAATTTCAGCCTATGCAGACGATCTGTTGTTCTCTCTATCTAGCCCTCGTGTTTCCCTGCCAAATTTGATGAAAGAAATAGAGGGATTTGGAGCACTAGCAAACCCAAAAATTAACTATGCTAAATCGGAAGCGATGGGGGTGGCCCTCCCTCTATCAGTGCAGAAAACTATTCAGCCCAATTTTAATTTTAAATGGGTAGGGGTAGCATTAAAATACTTGGGGATACATATACCGTCAAAAACAGAGAAGACCTTTTTGGTCAACTTTCCCCCGTTATATAAAGTAGCTTGCTCGTTACTAGATAAGTGGCAGTATGGATTACACTCATGGTTTGGCCGTTGTAACATAATTAAAATGAATATACTACCAAATTTTTGTATCTATTTCAAATGGTGCCTGTAGAAGTACCTTCTGCCTTTTTCCGGCAAGTAAATACACTTTTTACAAAATTTATCTGGGCAAAAAAAAGACCAAGGATTAGTCGAAGTCAGATGACCCTCCCCAAGAGTCATGGGGGCCTCGCAGTCCCAGATGTCTCTAAATATCATCAAGCAGCACACTTGGGCAGGGTCATAGACTGGTGTAGACACGTAAAATGGAAACAATGGATCAAATTGGAGCAAGAGATTAGTAAGGTCCCGTTGGGCAGGGCACCCTGGTGCTATTCAGGATTGCCGGACCCTCTAAAAAAACACCCATTTATAGGGCCAACCCTTTTGATTGGCTCCAAAATATGCCAGAACACTAAATATTCATCATTACAATCACCATTGTACCCGGTATTGGGGAATCCAAGTTTTGGCCCAGGGATGGAGGTAGGGACGTTTCGGAAGTTGTGGGAGAAAGGTTGCACGCAAATCTCACATTTTCTGGACTCAGACCTTTGGCCGACAGTTGAGACTTTGACTAAGAAGGGAAGTAGGTTTGAAATAGAACACTGGCAGGCACTACAACTTAGGCACTTCCTGGGCTCACTAGGCTCAGCGAAAAGCTTTAGACGGGGTCTGACACAATTCGAAATATACTGTGAGGAGAAGGACCCCCTCCCCCGAACAATATCCAAAATATATACGTTGCTAATCTCGCCCCCAGATAATTATCAGGTCCCAGCAATTGTAAAATGGGCAAGGGACCTGGAGAGGACATTTACATTAGCTGAATATCAGAAGATAATTTATCTCTCCTTGAATACATCAGTCTGTTCTAGAACTCAGGAATTGAATTATAAATTAATGACCAGATGGTATTACACACCTTCGAAATTACGTAAGTTCTTCCCAGAAGCCTCTGACCAGTGCTGGAGATGCAGGAGGGGACGTGGAACTCTGTTACATATCTTTTGGACATGTCCCAGGATCAGACAATACTGGTCAGAGGTAAGAAGGATCTCTCAAAAATTTACAACTTACCCAATGCAAGATGATCCTGCTTTTTTTTATTACACCTATCAGAAATACCAATACAAACTTACAAAAATTCAGTGTTATGCCATTTGGTCAATGAAGCCAAGGCGTGTATTGCACGGTGTTGGAAAGACCCTAGACCGCCATTAATTGCAGAGTGGCTTAATAGGGTAAGAAATGTGGGAGCTATAGAAGACTTAGTCCTCTCGGCTCAAGACAAAAAAGAGCAATACACCCAAATTTGGACTATATGGAATCTTTTTATTAACTCGGAAGAAGGAAGAAGGTTGATGAGAAGGGATTAAGTCCGTCTTGTCTATAAAAAAGAGGAGGGGCTGGACCGACTCCACTGGGAGGGGGATGGAGAGGGGAAGGAAGAGAGGTGTGTTTTTTTTTTTTTCTTGTATTGCTTTGTTCTGTTTAGTTTGTATCTGTTTGGGTTAATGGGAGGGGGGAGGGGGAGGATGAGTGGGGGAATAAGATATAAAAGGGGGAGGTGGGAGGGTGTGTGGATGGATTGGAGTACAGACAATGAAAAGGTGATGGTAATGGAAGGAATTATAGAAATATCTGAGGGAATGAATTGGTGACATTATGAAATTTTAACCGTGATAAGTTGACTATATTAATTTTGTAAGGTGGGTCCCACAGATCTTGTAGAGCGAGCGAAATGACTGTTTTTTTTTTTAGCCAAGTGCTCCCTTTGTGGCTTTTTTTCTTTTTTTTTAATATATGTACAAAGTAAATGGAAGTGTTGTACTGTATTTTATTTTCTGTACCCCCTTTGAAATATAAATATAAATAAAGAATATATAAAAAAGAACTTGGCATATCCTCAGTGTTCTAACAGCTGTATACCTGCTCCCCGACTCTGAAGTTCCAGTCCACAGTGTAGGCACCCTGGCACTGCCTTTCTATTGTCCTTGCAGACACTGTCCCAACCTCCAGGAGTGCTTGGATGGGAACAGTGCAAGAGGCCACACTTCTCATCTCAGGCTCCGCAGATGAAAACAAAAGAAGCAAAATGTATTAACATTTGTGAGGCTTGATGCTGCCCTAGACACTGGGCAATGAGTGTCATTATAGTAAATACATCCTTTGGGGTTGATTCCCCGAAGGCAAATAGGCTGTTCAGCTTTTATTTTCTTTGTATGAAATTGGATATTTTTTGCAAAGTGAAATTTCACCACATTCACTAAGCTCTGGGGAAAATATCCTCGCAAAGTGCAACTTCTCTTGCAAAGTTCAACTTCACTTGCAAAGTGAACAGCCTATTTGATTTTAGGAAATCAACCCCTTTGTCTGAAACATCATTCAACTGTAGAGTGGAGTGCAATTAATCCCTTATAATGTCCACTTGTTTTTGTTTTCTGTATACCTTTACCATTAACATATATCGTCCTCGAGGTAATTTACCTCATTTAAGTATGGACAAAAAAAAATCACAAATGTAATGAATATTCTGTTGTTGAAATAATCATATTGTATTTTTAAAAATATAATTAATCTCCAGAGCTGGGTAATGATCAAATCATCTGTATGAAAAGGTTTATATTGTGCTCTGCCGTGGCAGTCAGGAGGGAGTACGAGATCCATTACTCTAAATATCTTTTTATTTCTTGTTAGGTGTGTGATTACTATTTAACATTCACAATGTAATAAGCCAGATTTGTTTCCAGATGCAAATTCTAGGTCAGCAGTAGGGATGAGCTCGGTGTTCGAGTCGAACATACGTTCGACTCGAACATCGGCTGTTCGATCGTTCGCCGAACAACGAACGATTTGGGCCGTTCGCGCCTAATTTGCGGCCCACAATGCACTACGCCATCGCAGTGTCATCCAGGCGCTGTGATTGGCCAAGCATGCACTGTGACCCCGCATGCTTGGCCAATCACAGCGCCGGCAGCGAGGAGAGCAATGATTGGCCACAGGCAGGATGCCTGTGGCCAATTATTGCTGAGGGTGTTTAGTACACGCCCCACACTATAAAAGGCCGCCAGCACGGCGGCCTAGTGTAGTGTGTTCCGGAGCAGGGAAAGAGAAGCATAGGCAGGGACAGTGACATTTTTTTTTTCTTGCTTAACCTGGATTCCTTTAGTTTAGGGAAAGAGAAGGATAGGTAGGGAGAGTGTCAGTCTGTTTTACTGTGCTAAACCTTGTTTGTAGGGACAGGGAAGGACAGTGAGGGAAATTCTCATTGTGCTATACTGTGCTAAAGCATTCCTCATCAACCATCTTTAAAAAAAAAAATGTATAGGGACAGAAAACTATAGGTAGGGAGAGTGTCAGTGTGTTTTACTGTGCTAAACCTTGTTTGTAGGGACAGGGAAGGACAGTGAGGGAAATTCTCATTGTGCTATACTGTGCTAAAGCATTCCTCATCAACCATCTTTAAAAAAACATTTTTTATAGGGACAGAAAACTATAGGTAGGGAGAGTGTCAGTGTGTTTTATTGTGCTAAACCTTGTTTGTAGTGACAGGGAAGGACAGTGAGGGAAATTCTCATTGTGCTATACTGTGCTAAAGCATTCCTCATCAACCATCTTTAAAAAAAAAAAAATTATAGGGACAGAAAACTATAGGTAGGGAGAGTGTCAGTGTGTTTTACTGTGCTAAACCTTGTTTGTAGGGACAGGGAAGGACAGTGAGGGAAATTCTCATTGTGCTATACTGTGCTAAAGCATTCCTCATCAACCATCTTTAAAAAAACATTTTTTATAGGGACAGAAAACTATAGGTAGGGAGAGTGTCAGTGTGTTTTACTGTGCTAAACCTTGTTTGTAGGGACAGGGAAGGACAGTGAGGGAAATTCTCATTGTGCTATACTGTGCTAAAGCATTCCTCATCAACCATCTTTAAAAAAAAAAAAATTATAGGGACAGAAAACTATAGGTAGGGAGAGTGTCAGTGTGTTTTACTGTGCTAAACCTTGTTTGTAGGGACAGGGAAGGACAGTGAGGGAAATTCTCATTGTGCTATACTGTGCTAAAGCATTCCTCATCAACCATCTTTAAAAAAAAAAAATTATAGGGACAGAAAACTATAGGTAGGGAGAGTGTCAGTGTGTTTTACTGTGCTAAACCTTGTTTGTAGGGACAGGGAAGGACAGTGAGGGAAATTCTCATTGTGCTATACTGTGCTAAAGCATTCCTCATCAACCATCTTTAAAAAAAAAAAAATTATAGGGACAGAAAACTATAGGTAGGGAGAGTGTCAGTGTGTTTTACTGTGCTAAACCTTGTTTGTAGGGACAGGGAAGGACAGTGAGGGAAATTCTCATTGTGCTATACTGTGCTAAAGCATTCCTCATCAACCATCTTTAAAAAAAAAAAAATTATAGGGACAGAAAACTATAGGTAGGGAGAGTGTCAGTGTGTTTTACTGTGCTAAACCTTGTTTGTAGGGACAGGGAAGGACAGTGAGGGAAATTCTCATTGTGCTATACTGTGCTAAAGCATTCCTCATCAACCATCTTTAAAAAAAAAAAAATATAGGGACAGAAAACTATAGGTAGGGAGAGTGTCAGTGTGTTTTACTGTGCTAAACCTTGTTTGTAGGGACAGGGAAGGACAGTGAGGGAAATTCTCATTGTGCTATACTGTGCTAAAGCATTCCTCATCAACCATCTTTGAAATCCTTGTTTTTTGGACAGTCAGGGAAATTGTCATTGTGCTATTCTGTTCAAAAGGGGCATGTAATTACAATTCTTGATCTAATAATTCACAGCAGGGCCCATTCCTGCACCCACCAAGAGTAACTCTGAGGGCTTACAGTGTTGTGGCAACACCACCACCACCACCACCACCACGAAAGGCCCAATTTTTCAGCCCCTGTTCAACAGGGACATGCAATTACAATTCTTGATCTAATAATTCACAGCAGGGCCCATTGCTGCACCCACCAAGAGTAACTGTCAGGGCTTACAGTGTTGTGGCACCAGCACCACCATCAAAGGCCCAATTTTTACTACCACTGTTCAACAATTATATGTAATTACAATTCCTGATATAATAGTTGACAGCAGGGCGTTCCAGCACCAACCAAGAGTAACTGTGAGTGCTTACAGTGTTGTGCCAACACCAACAACTAAGGGGCCTATTTCTGCAGAGTATATACGGCAGGCCCTACTTTCAAACATCCAACTTACAAACGACTCCTACTTGCAAACGCAAGAAGACAACAGGAAGTGAGAGGAAATCTACCCCTTGGAAGGAAAATTCTCTCCTGTAAGAATTAATATGGGAGAAAGGTGTCTCCTCTGTACTGATGCTTTATCACCAATCCTTGTTTCAAGAAAAACACCACATTTCAAAAACAGTTGTCATTGGGACGGAAAGTGAGGTGAAATGTTCTGAACAGGGGCACAGACAGCAAAACAAATGTTACAGGGGTGATAACCCTTAACTATGTTTTCCAAAAAGTTTAAAAATAGATTTTTTGGCTGGAGCTACACTTAAACAATGTACCTGTTCAAAATTACAAACAGATTCTACATAAGAACAAACCTACAGTCCCTGTCTTGTATGCACCGCCTGTATACGGCTGTTCAGAGTATATAGGGCCTTTTTTATTTTATGTGCGGGGTTCCCCTTAATATCCATACAAGACCCAAAGGGGCTGGTAATGGGCTGGGGTAGGGGGGGGGGGGGGGTCATGGGGTAGCTATGCCATTTTTCTTAAAGATTTTCATCCATATTACCGGGACCAGACATTACATTAAAGCCGCAAGCAGTTTTAAATGGCTTTTTTTTCCTTTAGAAGTGTCATTTTGTGCAGGGACAGTTCTAAACACGGGAAACACGTGGCACTTCACAGGCATACTTTAGACACCCCCCAGGTACGATATTTAAAGGAATATTTGACTTTTTTTTTTTCACTTTATGCATCATTAAAATGACTGCTCCCGAAAAACGACCGTTTTTAAAACTTCTTTTTGCATTGATACATGTCCCCTGGTGCAGAACCCGGGTTCCCAAACCCTTTTTAGGACAATAACATGCATAATAGTCGTTATAATTAGCACTTTAGAATTCGAACGTTCGCATCCATTGTATTTAATAGGGTTCTAATGTTCGTACGAACTTTCGGTCCGTTCGCGGGTTCTGGTGCGAACCGAACCCGGGGGTGTTCGGCTCATCACTAGTCAGCAGATTATCATTTACAGGCATATGTATGTATTTAGCTTATTTTTTTTGAACAGTTTTAAATTCTTTATTTTACATTTTCAATTAATTTAAATAATAAGTACCGTAATTTTATATAGTCACACCTAATAGCATAGTTGTCAGATCCTGATTTGCTTTTACAGACTTGAGGCCTAGAAAGGAATAAGAGTGACATCATGGTGGAAAAGCTGCCTGCAAGATAATGAAAGTCATGGACTGGCCACCTACCACTGTTACTTTTTGACATTTAACCCATTTCTAC
This sequence comes from Rana muscosa, assembly GCA_029206835.1. Classification (NCBI taxonomy): domain Eukaryota; kingdom Metazoa; phylum Chordata; class Amphibia; order Anura; family Ranidae; genus Rana; species Rana muscosa. Next base: position 337,129,336 of record CM055121.1, read on the forward strand.
CATTTATAATAGTTCTGTTGTACAAGGGGTTAAAGCTTGCTTTTTATTTTTGGATCTGATAAAGGGCTTTCAGGTAAAAGTGATCCAGGTGGCAATAGAGCCAACTGATCACATTTACAGAGCTCTACAAGTGTGCCCTCACACCTGCAGCCAGCGTCCTTGGTAGTTCCCGGGCTCTCCTGTTCCGCCTGGGAGCCTCGTACTACAGTAAACTAGTAAGCTACTCTAACACGGAGAGTAGGAGGAGATCGTGGAACATCCATTCCCCAATCCCACTGCAATTAATGAACCCAAAAGCAATGTGTATGACATCACTTCCGGGTTCAGAGTTGTCATTGTCCCAGACTACTGTAGTTGGAAAAACAGCTAATCAAGAATGATCTATGATTGATTATCTGCAGTGGAGGTCAGGGGAGTTTTCAGGGGTCTAATAGACCCCCGATGTCTCCATAAAAAAGGCCTATTACCTGCCCATGCTATCACATTGGAGGCTTGTTAACCCACTTATGTTAGAAAGAAAGTTGAATAAAAACAAAATGTTGAAAAAAGTAAATTACAATATATATAATAAAAAGAAAATTAAAAGCACCCCCATCACCCCTGTACAGACCCCAATGCAAGTGTGCACGTGCACACCTGTATGTAAACATAAGTTGCACCACACATGTGAGGTATTTTAGGGCCATAATTCATGGTTAACTTTAAAGACTTTTTTGCCACCTATGGCAAATTTTAGGTAACATAGTTACATAGTAGGTAAGGTTGAATAAAGACAATAGTCCATCCAGTTCAACCTGCATGTGTGTCAGTGTCTATAATTATTTCCCATATCCCTGTATGCTGTGTTCTTTAAGATGCATCTCCTAGAGTCTTTTAAAAATAGCCTTACTCCCCGCATCTACCACCAATTGTGGAAGAGAGTTCCACATCCGTATTGCCCTGACAGTGAAAAAACCCCTACGCAGTTTAAAGTTAAACAGCTTTTCCTCCAATCTCATAGTGTGTCCCAGTGTCCCCTCATGATGGCCATACACTATACGAAAAATCGGGCGAAAATCGGTCGTTCAGACAGTTCTTTCGTTTTTCGAACAGTTAATGGGCGCAAAATCGATAATCTTTGGGACGTTTTTGAGCCGAATAAAAGAAGGACAAGTTTGGAAATTTTCTGCCGAACGAACGATAAATCGGAAGGTTAATGTGTTTCCCGTCCGAACTTTCTGCACTAGGTATATGTAAAAAAAATATATATTTTTTTTTATTTATTTATGTCCACTGAACGATTTATCGGTCATTACATGATGGCACTATCGTTTGCGCTCACGAACGAACTTTCGTTTTTCGGACGATTTTTCGTATAGTGTATGGCCAGCATTACACTCCTTGAGACTGCAAAGTTTTTTTCCTATGCAATTTTTAGCAATTTCACAGATGTGTGAAATTGTACATGTTTGGTATCCATCTACTTGATGCAACTCCACCTTTTCTATTTTACTAAAAGATTGGATAATATATTTTGTTTGTTTGCCCTAATATTTATTTTAGTTTTTTTTTTTTTGCTGAAACGGTGCGTTTATTAAATAGCTGCACAAATTCTCCGCTTTCAGAAAATATATAGTTGTTTTGGGGTTTAATGTAATTTGTAGCACAAAATGGCGATTTTAGCATATGTACACAAAATTTAAAAACTTGCCTGGGAGACAAGTGGTTAAAGCAGATATGAACCTGAAATGGAAGTCATTTAGTTTGCTAAAACACGTTAAACACATATACACATTATCACATATAAAATAATGTTTCCACCTTGTTTTTCGATTCATCGTTTTCATCTGTGCTGCTGATTTCCTCCAGTCATTCTTAACCACTTCCTGGACGCCTGTAGTTTGGTATCATATATACAAAATTATTAATTAAGAAGGTGGGAGAACGAATTATTGTCAATATAGAAACAAAGTTATCTGGGGCAGCATCCCATGTAATCAATAAAGAATTGCTTAACCACTTCAATACCAGGCATTTGAATGACAATTGCGCTGTCATGCAACACTGTACCCAAACAATTTTTTTATCATTTTGTTCCTACAAATAGAGCTCTCTTTCGGTGGTATTTGATCGCCTCTGCGATTTTTATTTTTTGCACAACAAATAAAAAAGAGCGGAAATTTTGAAAAAAAATAAGTTTTTCTTTGTTTCTGTTAATTTTTTTTGTAAATAAGTAACTTTTCTACTTCAATGATAAGGCGGCACTAACGGGCACTGATAAGGTGACACTGATGAGCATTCAATGAGGTGGCACCAATGAGGTGGCACTGATGAGGTGGCACTGATGGGCACTGATGATGGGCACTGATAGGCGGCACTGATGGGCACTGATATGTGGCACTGGTATGCGGCACTGATGGGCACTCATAGGCGGCACTGATGGGCACCCATAGGAACTCATAGGCGGCACTGATGGGCACTCATAGGCGGCACTGATGGGCACTTATAGGCAGCACTGATGGATACTTATGGGTGGCACTGATAGGTGGCACAGACGGGCACTGATAGGTGGGCACTTATGGGCAGAGATGGGCACGGATGGGCACTGATAGGTGGCACTGATGACACTGGTAGGTGGCACTGATGACACTGGTGGCTGGCATTGCTGGGCATCACATGCCATGATGGTGCCAGTCAGTGCCCATTTGTGGGCACTGATTGGCATATGTTGTGTGTGTATTTGTGCATGTGGATGGCCATGGGGGACTTACCTGGCCATCCACATGCTTGGGGCTTCCCTGGTGGTCCTGGGGGGCTTCCCTGGTGGTCCAGTGTGGATATCTGAGGGGGGCTGCGCTGATAAACAATCAGCGTGAACCCCCCCTGTCAGGAGAGCCGCCGATCAGCTCTCCTCTACTCGTGTCTGTCAGACGCGAGTGAGGAAGAGCTGATCAACGGCTCTTCCTGTTTACATCGTGATCAGCCGTGATTGGACACGGTTGATCACGTGGTAAAAAGCCTCCGCCGGAGGCTCTTTACCGAGATCAGTGTAGCGGTGTGTCAGACTGACACACCGCTCCACCGATCGCCGCGATGCGCGCCCCCCCCCGGGCGCGTGGCGGCTGTTATCCTGCAGGACGTCAATAGACGTCCAGTGTGGATAACAGAACCACTTCCCGGACGTCAATCTCCTATTGACTGGGCAGGAAGTGGTTAAATAAAGGGGACTTCCCATTGTATGCCACTGGAGAACCATACATAATCAAGCAAACAAAATTGAAACATAGTTGGGGAGATTTACTAAAACTGGAGAATTAAAAATGTTGTGCACCTCTGCATAGAGTACAATCAGCTTCCAGGTTTTATTCCCAAAGCTTTAATGAAAAAAATGAAGTTAGAAGCTGATTGGTTACTATGCATAGCTTCACCAGATTCTACGTGCACCGGTTTTAATAAATCTCCCCCAATTTATTTTATTCTATAAAAACTTAAAATTTCACGCCTAAATGCTATATTAAAAACAATCCAGTACATAACGAGCGCTCAGAACCTGTGGGCTAGATTTATAAACCTGGAGAGTGCAAAATCTGGTTCAGCGCTGCATAGAAGCCAATCAGCTTCCAGATTTTATTGTCAAAGCTTAACTGAACAAGCTGAAGTTAGAAGCTAATTGGCTACCATGCAGGCTTGCATCAGATTCTGAATGGTCTAGTATTAGTAAACCTCCCCCATAATGACTTAGGTCTACTTGTTTCACAGTTACCACCATTTCCTCAGGACCTCCAACACTGGTTTTTTTTAACACTGAAGTAGTAGTGAATAAGTCCTCTATAATTGAGAAAAAATATTAATTAACTTTGAAAAGAGGGGGAAAAATGGGAAAAAAATTTATTAGTTAATATCTACATGTACAAGTTATCAAATTCTGTCCAAACTAACACTGAGAAGTAAAAACACACTCACCACAGAAGATGGCACAGCCATTTTGGACCTGTGCCATCTTCTGGATGTGGGATCGAAAGTGTCTGTGCCATCTTCTGGATGTATTATTATTATTATTATTATACAGGATTTATATAGCGCCAACAGTTTGCGCAGAGTTTTACATCAGGGAAGACAGTACAGTCACAATACAATTCAATACAGGAGGGATCAGAGGGCCCTGTTCGATGTAGGGTCTAAAGTGTCTGTGCCATATTCTGGAATTAGAATCTAAAGTGTTTTTGCCATTTTCTGGGTGTAGGATCCAAAGTGTCTGTGCAATCTTCTGGTTGAAGGGTCCAAAGTGTTTGTGCAATCTGCTGGGTGTAGGATCCAAGGTGTCTGTGCCATCTTCTGAATGTAGGGTCCAAAGTGTCTGCAATCTTCTGGGTGTAGAATCTAAGTTATCTGTACCATCTTCTGGATGTAAAAAGTATCTGTGCAATTTTCTGGCTGTAGGATTCAAGGTGTCTGTGCCATCTTCTGAATGTAGGGTCCAAAGTGTCTGTGCCATCTTTTGGATGTAAGATCCAAAGTATCTGTGCCATATTCTGGATATAGGATCCAAAGTGTCTGTATAATCTTCTGGGTGTAGGATCCAAGGTGTCTGTGCCATCTTCTGGTTGAAGGATCCAAAGTATCTGTGCAATTATCTGGATGTACGATCCAAAGTGTCTGTGCAATCGTCTGGCTATAGGATCCAAAGTATCTGTGCAATCATTTGAATGTTGGATCCAAAGTGTCTGTATAATCTTCTGGATGTTGGATCTGAAGTGTCTGTGCCATCTTCTGGTTGAGGGATCCAAAGTGTATGTGCAATCTTCTGGATATAAAATCCAGTTAATATTTTGTAATAATTTTCTTACAATAAAATTTTGATTGTGAAAAAAAAAAAATCCAAAATGTCTGTGCAATTTTCTGGATATAAAATCCAAAGTATCTGTACAATTTTCTGGGTGTAGGATCCAAGGTGTCTGTGCCATCTTCTGGATGCAGAATCCAAAGTGTCTGTGCCATCTTCTGGTTGAAGGATCCAAAGTATCTGTGCAATTATCTGGATGTACAATCCAAAGTGTCTGTGCAATCATCTGGCTATAGGATCCAAAGTATCTGTGCAATCATTTGAATGTTGGATCCGAAGTGTCTGTATAATCTTCTGGATGTTGGATCTGAAGTGTCTGTGCCATCTTCTGGTTGAGGGATCCAAAGTGTATGTGCAATCTTCTGAATATAAAATCCAGTTACTATTTTGTAATAATTTTCCTACAATAAAACTTTGATTGTGAAAAAAAAAATCCAAAGTGTCTGTGCAATTTTCTGGATATAAAATCCAAAGTGTCTGTGCAATTTTCCTGATATAAAATCCAAAGTAGCTGTACAATTTTCTGGGTGTAGGATCCAAGGTGTCTGTGCCATCTTCTGGATGTAGGGTCTTAAGTGTCTGTGCCATCTTCTGGATATTGGAGCCAAAGTGACTGTGCCATCTTCTTAATGTAGGGTCCAAAGTGTCTGTGTCATCTTCTGGGCGTAGGGTTCAAGCTGTCTGTGCCATCTTCTGGACATAGGCTTCAAAGTGTCTGTGCCATCTTCTGGATGCAGGATCAAAAGTGTCTATGCTGATGGGTGGAGCCAGCAAGCAATGGATATGGCCGTATGAGAACACAGCTCCCGGCCACCTGAACATACCGGAGCTATTCACATCGACACAGGGCACCCAGGAACGGCGGTTTCGGGTCACACTAGTTCGGGGACACTAGTAGAGCATGGGGAGGAGGAGAGGAGAAAGAACAACGCCGGGTAAGATGACGGACTTCTACTCACTGTCAGACCGCCACAGCCGCCAAAATGGCGCCGGCGACGTGCAGGGATCTGCACACACACACAGCCTGAAACCACATGAGGCAGGCGCTTCTCCCCAATTCTTCTCTGCTCAGACATTGCCAGGCTCTCAATTATCATCCGCAGCTAACAGCCCTGTTAAGGCTAAGCAGAAGCTTTCTCTGCCTGCATCTGGGACCATGGCTGATGGGGAGGGAGGCATGCGGATTGATGACACACTACAATTTCAGGATGCCATAGCAGCTTTCCCTACAAACAACCAACCTGTCATGGACTCCACACTGAAAGACATGCTAGTGTCCCTTAGAGGTGCTATACATACGGACATGCTGCAGCTTGTGAACAAATGCAAATCAGAAGTGACTGAAATCAGGGACAGGGTGGCTCATATAGAGGACAAGATGGGGGATTTCTCTGAGACCTTTAATACCATGGTGGATGCACACAATGACCATGAGGAGGACATTGTTTGGCTCAAGTCAAAGGTCACTGACCTCGAGGACCGTTCCAGAAGGAACAACATTAAAATCAGAGGGTTCCCCGAATCGGTAAAAAACTCAGAATTGACTGCCTTCCTCACCAACATAATGAAAGAGACCCTCCCTGACCTACCCCTGGAGGAAATTATCATTGATAGAATACATAGACTGCCTAAACCAAAACATATCCCTGAAAAGCTGCCCAGGGACACCATCGCTAGGATTCACTACTACACAGTTAAGGAAAAACTGATGCATGTGACAAGGCGGGCTGATAATCTTCCTGATTGCATGCAGGGACTGTCCTTTTTTGCAGATCTGTCTGCACACACGAGGCAAAGAAGACGTAACCTCATGACCATAACCAAACCTCTTAGGAATCACCAGATTCCCTATCGCTGGAATTACCCCGCTAACCTACTGATCACCAAGGGAGAAAAGGACTTTCTGGTGACCACCTTAGAGGATGGCATCAAACTGTTGGAGAGATGGAAGATTCTCCCTATTGGGACAGAAGATGATCACCTACCATCTGACTCCTTTCATGCCCGTACTAAATGACTATGAGGCAAGCCACATATATGGCCCTATCATAAATACTTACCTCAACATGTTCCCGGATGTTCTACCGGCATTAACTTTTAGTTTCTTTAAACCCCAAAATCAACAGGTTTTATCCCTGCCCAGATTTCGATAGAAATCGTACATTTTTAAAGTGCGCCTAGTTCTGCGCAGACTGTTCTTTTATATCTACGTTTGACTCGTTTTTGTTTCTCTCAGACTGTTGACTTGCATTTCCAGTTCAATTTATCTCCTGTACCAGCCAGCAAAAAGCCTACCGTGACACAGCGGACAGCTTCGGTGTCAGGGTCACCTGTGGCCAGGTGACAGATGCACACCGTACGGGGACAGGAGTGCACCGCGAGGTAGTGAACCCTATGGCTGGCTTCTGCGGATAGGAAACTGGGTGGTTGTGGAAAGCGGGACCAGAGGAGCACAACCGGGATCCAAACGGAAGCTAGAGCCAAGATTCCCCAGGGCGCGGAGTCTAAGACCCAGCTGGTCTTCTCCAGGGCCTCTAGTGATGAGGATGTTAGCTGCAGGCTGGGACCAGGTCGCGGCCCCTGGAGTTTCCTAGCTCACGCCCCGTAGGATAAGGGGAAAAGAGGGGAAGCAGCAGCACACGATAAGAGAGAACCGAATAACAAGCTGAAGGTAAGATGGCAGACAACCACTACTGCATATCCATGACAGTACCCTCCCTCTTATGGGCCCTCCCCCGCCTGGACCCAGGCTTAAAGGGAAATCTCTGATGAAACCTTCTCAACAGATGAGGTGCAGCGACATCAGATGCAGCGATCCAAGACGCCTCCTCAGGACCAAAACCTCTCCAATGCACAAGGTACTGAAGAATGCCTCTGCAGAGCCGAGCATCCAGAACTTGTCTAACCTCGTACTTAAAATTATCCTCAGAGACCGAAAACGAGGTAGGGAGATGACAAGAAGATCTATTGAGGACCAAAGGCTCTCTAGGAATAAGCAAGGGCATGAGAGGATCAACAGGAATCTGAGGAGGGTCCCCTAGACCCTTAAAGGGGAACTGGTCATCTTGCACAGGACCATCAGACTGGGCAGATGTCAGTGGAACCCTGAAGTCAGGTTGGTTAGAAGGAGACATGTCGCCGGAGTCAAGCTGGGAGGAGATTATAAAGGAAGCCAGGTGAAGGAGGTCTGGTCTCTAGATGAACACATGAGGAGGAAGGTAATATGGCAGACAACCACTACTGCATATCCATGACATTCGGTCCCAGAAACTCGACAACAACTGGAGCAAAGATCCACACGCCTACTGCCAAAAACTACCTCAACCAACTAAACCTACTGCAGGTACACGAACACACGTCACGCACGTGTCGCACCACATTCTCTCAGAGGCCCATTTTCTCACAGCTTCATTGAATTTGCTACGGTCTCCCCTTTTCCAATGTACCTACTCACCTGACAATGGCATTTAAAATTACATCTCTGAATGTGAATGGCTTGAATAGCCCACAAAAGAGACATATGCTATGGAAAGAAGCCCGTGCCCAGAATTGTGATGTATTCTGCATCCAAGAGACTCATTTTAAAGTGCAAAATCACCCAACTTTAACGCACAACCTGTACCCACATACTTTTATGGCATGCGCCCCTTCCAAAAAGAGAGATGTTGCTATCCTGGTGAAGAACACGGTGGTGTTTAAGCTACTTTCCAGTCACTGCGACGAGGAGGGTAGATATATTATCCTTTCCTGTGAAATTAATGGCACAACATAGTGAATATCTATGTACCAAATACTTGACAACTGCATTTCCTGAATAGACTCTGGAAAAAAGTTAAGCAGCATAGCTCAGGGCACGTTATACTTTGCGGTGATATGAATTCCATATCCGATCTTCAGCTAGATATCTCTAATGCCACTGTCAGGAAAAGCATCAGACACACTTTATCAAACTTTCTCAGCTCAAACAACCTTTATGATACTTGGAGATGTCACCATTCTACCGAGAGGGATTTCACTTTCTTTTCCCAGGTCCACTTGTCCTACTCGAGGATTGATAGGTTTCTAACGGACAAGTTTTTACTGCAAAACATTTCACATACGGACATTGGTCATATCACATGGTCTGACCATGCCCCAGAGTCTATAACTGTGGGGAGCCGGGGGTTACAACCCAGGCAAATAGATGGAAAAATGATGTCCATCTATTTTCGGACCCAATAATTGCAAAGGACATTGAGAACTCACTGTTAGAATTCTTTGCCAACAATGATACCACAGGGGTAGACCCATTCACATTGTGGAATACCCATAAAGCATTTATCAGAGGGTTACTGATGAAACACAGTGCTTCGTTAAGGAGAAAGAGGGGGCAGCAAATGGAATCCATCCTGAGGGATATCACGAACTTGGAAGCTCAAAACAAATCTTCCCCTATTGTAGACCTTAGCAATAAATTAGCTGCAACAAGAGATGACCTTCGAACCTTACTTCTTACACAGCATGTACGTAACACCCACACATTTAGGTCTAATTTTTACACTCATGGTAATAAGGCGGGTAAATTACTAGCAAACCAAATTAAAGACAAAGTCATGAAACAGAAAATCCCGCACTTATACCACCCTAAGAGCGGATCTAAATTGACCAATCCTAAAGATATAGCTGATGCATTTAGTAGTTACTACGGCAGCTTGTACAACCTACAGGAACATACAGGGATACCCCAACCTACCCCGGAACTCATAGAAAGTTTTTTTACAAGAGATATCCCTTCCTCAGCTGTCCCAGGATGATTTATACTCCCTGAATTCTCCAATATCTATTCTAGAAGTTACAGATACCATATCGAACCTCCCGACTACCAAATCACCTGGCCCTGATAGGTATTCTTCGGAATACTACAAAAAATTAGTTAGTACGTTATCACCTATACTGCTACGGGTATTCCATGCTGCTGCCTCCTCAGCCTCATTTCCTTCAGAAATGCTACAAGCTACAGTGGTTACATTACCTAAACCAGGGAAAGAGCCGGACAGAGCACAGAATTTTAGGCCTATCTCACTTTTAAATGTTGACCTAAAGGTGTACGCCAAGATTTTGGCCAATAGAATTGCGTGCATGCTCCCCATGCTGATTAAACCCAACCAAGTTGGTTTTGTGGTGGGCAGGCAGGCTACGGATGCCACAAGGCGAATTTTGAATTTGATACATTCATCATCTATTTCTAAAAGACCCTCGGTCCTCCTGTCATTGGACGCAGAGAAGGCCTTTGACAGGATCCACTGGGGCTATCTATCAAAAGTCCTCACGAAGTTTGGATTCTCAGGCCACATATGTTCCGCCATTTCTGCTTTATACTCGAACCCCTCAGCTATGGTTTTTACGGAAGGCATATTCTCTGAGCAATTCTCTATCACGAACGGCACAAGGCAGGGGTGCCCTTTGTAACCCCTGATCTTTGCTCTCGTGATGGAGCCTTTAGCTGAGAAAATTAGAACCAACCCCCAAATTAATGGAATTCGCTTAGGGAAAGAAGATCATACAATTACACTGTTTGCGGACGACGTGATTCTGGCTAAGTCCCTGACAGTAGTGCATGAAATATTAGAGATGTTTAATACAGTGTGTGGGGGGGTTAGCTCGGCAGCGGGTGTGTGTGATCCCCTGGATGGGCTCCCCACACAAAAACAGGCCCAGCAGACGGAGGTTGTGGTTTTCAAGATCAAAAACAAAATAAACCCTGGTCAGCTTGACCTCTGACTAAACATGCAGGTTTCCTAACTAACAACTGGGATCAGCCTGGTGCTGTCCTAGTCCCTAAGTCCCTGGTTTAGTAAATGTCCAAACAAATAGCCACACAGGCTTTGTCTCACCGCACAGGGGTTCACTCTCCCTAGACAGTCCACACAGGTCTGGTTCCAGGCATGAGCAAACACCTAATGAAGCTGGGAGTTTTATAGAGGCCTTAAACGAGCTGACAAGCTTCAGCTGGTCTCATCAACTCCCTGCCTGCACGACGCCCAGCACTCTCCCTAGAGGTATGAATCATCCATGAGCCCACTAGCCTCAGCTGGGCTTCATCAACTCCCTCCCTAGTTGTATAAGTCGGCATAAAGCCTGAATCTGGGAGAAATATATCTACCCCCCTGGATGCAACCAGGTGACTTTACCTTCCTGCTGTCACATACCCCCCCCTCTTGTTTTAACCTTGGGGTTGGAACACCAGCAATCAGGCATTCATGTACTCGAGACAAAGCATCCACATTCCCCATTTGAACGCCAGGGCGATGCTTTACTGTGAAGTTGAATTCCTGTAGGGCCAGGAACCACCTATTCACTCTTCTATTTGTCTCCTTGTTTTGAGCCATCCACTTTAACGGAGCGTGATCCGTAACCATGTCAAAGTGCCTACCTAGCAGATAGTACCGAAGGGAATCTAGAGCCCACTTCACCGCTAAACACTCCTTTTCAACCGTGGCGTAATTTACCTCATGGGACTTCAACTTCCTGCTGAGGTAAATGACTGGGTGCTCTTCCCCGTTCCAGACCTGGGACAATACTGCTCCTAACCCCACATCTGACGCATCACTTTGTACGACAAAGTCTTTAGAGAAGTCGGGTGTGTACAACACTGGCTGGCTACATAAGGCTTGTTTCAAGAATTGGAATGCTGCCTCAGCCTCGGGGGTCCATTTAATCATGACCGACCCTTTCCCTTTCGTCAGGTTGGTTAGGGGCACAGCCTTAGAAGCAAAGTGGGGAATGAAGCGCCGATAATAACCCGCGATTCCCAGAAAGGCCCGTACCTGCTTCTTGCTGTTGGGACGTGGCCAACTCTGGATGGCCTCGACTTTGTTGAGTTGGGGTTTTATTACTCCCCTGCCAATGGTGTACCCAATATATTTGGCCTCCTCCTGCCCAATGGTACACTTCTTGGGGTTAGCCGTAAACCCCGCTTCCCGGATAGAGTCTAGGACTGCTTGCACTTTTGGCAGATGTGAGGCCCAATCTGTGCTATGGACAATTACGTCATCCAGGTAAGCCGCAGCATACTTCCGATGGGGCCTCAGTATCTGGTCCATTTTCCGCTGGAATGTGGCCGGCGCATTCTGTAACCCGAACGGCATTCTCTTATATTGGAACGCCCCGTCTGGGGTTACAAATGCGGTTTTCTCTTTGGCCGACTTGGCCAGGGGAATTTGCCAATACCCTTTTGTGAGGTCAAGAGTCGTCATGTATCGGGCTGTTCCCAGCCGGTCGATCAACTCATCTATACGTGGCATGGGGTAGGTGTCAAATTTTGTAACTTTGTTCAACTGACGAAAATCATTACAAAATCGCCAGCTCCCATCCGGTTTAGGCACCAACACAATGGGACTAGACCAATCACTTTGGGACTCCTCTATCACCCCTAAGTTCAGCATTTTCTGTACTTCCTCCCGTATTGCCTCCCGTCGGGCCTCTGGGATCCGATAGGGTTTTAACTTCACCCTTTCACCGGGCGGGGTAATAATATCATGCTCTACCCCAGATGTTTGTCCCGGCAGCTCAGAGAACACCTCCTTGTTGCGAAGCACAAACTCCTTCACCTCCTGTTGTTGGGGTTGTGACAAGGTGGCTGCTATTCCAACCTCCGGAATCACGCAACCAGTTTGAGCTGGTGACCAAGATTCTGCGACTAGGGACTCTCTATCCCTCCAGGCTTTCAACAGATTACCGTGATAGATCTGTTCGGGCTTTCGCCTTCCTGGTTGTCTGACCTTGTAATTCACTTCGCTCACTTTTTCCATTATCTCGTAGGGGCCTTGCCATTTGGCAAGGAATTTACTTTCAACCGTAGGGACAAGTACCAATATCCTATCCCCCGGGGAAAAGGTACGGGTCTTGGCTCCACGGTTGTACACTCTCTGCTGTGCCAACTGCGCTTGGGCCAAATGTTCCTTCACGATGGGCATTACCTGTGCAATTCGATCTTGCATCAGGGCGACATGCTCAATCACACTCCTGTGGGGAGAACTCTCACTTTCCCAAGTTTCCTTGGCAATATCCAACAGTCCTCTTGGGTGTCTCCCATACAGTAACTCAAAGGGGGAGAATCCCGTAGAGGATTGGGGCACCTCCCTAATAGCAAACATCAAATAAGGAAGTAGACAGTCCCAATCCTTTCCATCTCTATCCACCACTTTCTTCAACATTTGTTTTAGGGTTTTGTTGAATCTTTCAACCAGCCCATCGGTTTGGGGGTGATACACAGACGTACGCAATTGCGTCACTTTGAACAATTTACACAGCTCTTTCATAACCCGGGACATAAAGGGTGTACCTTGGTCCGTAAGCAGTTCTTTACAAATACCCACCCGGCTAAAAACAAGAGATAGCTCTTTGGCTATGGTTTTGGCCGAGGTATTTCGGAGAGGGATCGCTTCTGGATAACGGGTGGCATAGTCCATTATAACTAATATGTACTGGTGCCCCCTAGCGGACTTGATTATAGGACCTACCAAATCCATTGCGACCCTCTCAAACGGGACCTCAATGATGGGTAGAGGGACCAGTGGGCTACGGAAATGTGGCATCGGGGCCGACCTCTGACACACAGGGCAGGAGGAACAATAATTTTCTATGTCCTTCATCACCCCAGGCCAATAGAATCTCTGTAATACCCTCTCTCGGGTTTTCTCTGTCCCCAGATGACCTCCAAGAATGTGCCCATGGGCCAACTCCAACACCAACTTCCTGTAAGGTTTGGGCACCACAAGCTGCTCTACGGTTTCTTCTGCCCTTTTTGCCACCCGATACAGTAGGTCCTTCTCTACGCTGAAGTATGGGTAAGTGCAGGTATTATCTGGGTTCACTAACTCGCCATCTATTTCCACTACGTTTTCCCGTGCCTTTATTAGGGCGGGGTCTTTTAACTGTTCTGTGGCAAAATTTTCCCTGTGAACCTCAAGATCAGAAAACTCCACAGACGGTAGGTTTTCGTCTGAGGAGGTGGGCTCCTCTCCAGTTTCTTGAGTCTCGCCTGCCAATACTGACAAGGGAAATTCTGGAGAGTCCTCACCACTCTCAGAGGAGTTCTGGCTATCACCTTCCTGGTACATAGGGGCACCAGTGGGGGGCTCAGGATCATCCCACAGTTCCCAGAACTTCGGAAAATCCCTTCCCACAATGGCATCATGCGGTAATTGAGATACTAACCCCACTGGATGAGAGAGGGTACCTTTGGGGGTCTTGAAACACACTGTAGTCACTGGATACTCTCGGGTGTCCCCATGCACACAAATCACAGCTACCTTGCTATTCCCAGAGACCTCTGTTTTAACTAATTCAGCCTTTATCAGGGTCACAAGGCTACCTGAATCCAGTAATACCACAACATTTCTACCATTAATACACATTTTGCATAAATGTTTCTCAGTTCCCCGAATGGCAGTGCATGCGACTGTCGCACACAGCGACTGACGTCTGTCCGTCAGAAAGTCACATTGCATGGGTTCCTCCACAACCGGGCAATTTGCTGCAATATGTCCCGCTTGCCGGCAGCGGTAGCAAACAATCCATTTGGCTGCCTCTTGAGCCCCTGACTTCCCAGGCTGTTCTCGCCAAACTTTGGGTAGAGCTCCCACCCTCTCACTCTCTCCACCCTCACCCCTTGGAATCCTCTTATCCGCCCCTGGGGATGGTCTGGTCTTAGGGTGGAAAGTCCGAGAGTCTCTGGAAGAGGCCGTCAGGTTCTCTGTAGCCAAGTATTTCTCTACACGATCCACAAGACCACCGGCCGTCTCTGGGTCTCCATGGCTTACCCACTTTTGGATGGCAGTAGGAAGAGCTCTCAAAAACCGATCCATTACAACACGTTCCACAATCTCTGGTGCGGACAAAGTCTCTGGCTGTAGCCACTTCCTGCTCAGGTGAATGAGATCATACATTTGAGACCTGGGGGGTTTTCCAAGCTGGAAAGTCCAGTTATGCACACGCTGAGCCCGGACAGCCAGGGTGACACCCAGCCTTGCCAATATTTCAGCTTTTAGCATCACATAGTCTTTTGCTTGGTCAGGCTCTAGGTCATAGTAAGCCTTCTGCGATTCACCAGTTAACAGAGGAGCCACCAGTCCAGCCCACTGCTCCTCAGGCCACTTTTCTCTTTCAGCAGTCCTTTCAAATGTGGTCAAAAATACCTCTGGATCATCCTCTCCAGTCATTTTTGTCAATAAACGACTCACCCCAAAGGACGCGGTATTAGTGGGACGGCTTTCCTCACTGGTCTGCGGACGTTGCTGCATTACTGCTTCCATTTGTTGTAGTCTCTGCTCTTGCTTCTGTAACAGGTCTATGAAGCGGGCCTCAGATTGCTGCTGGGCTTGTTGCTGAGCTTCCAGACTCTGTTGGTGAGCTTGCTGCTGGGCTGCAAGGCTCTGTTGATGAGCTTGCTGCTGGGCTGCAAAGCTCTGTTGTTGAGCTGCAAGGCTCTTTTGCAAACCTGCATTTGTCTGCTGTTGATTGGCATTTGCTAGAGCCAGCTGTTTCAGTATCTCCTCCATGCTGGCTTAAAAAAAAACTGCCACTGGTTCTCCACCAACTGTGGGGGGGTTAGCTCGGCAGCGGGTGTGTGTGATCCCCTGGATGGGCTCCCCACACAAAAACAGGCCCAGCAGACGGAGGTTGTGGTTTTCAAGATCAAAAAGGTGCGGTTTATTTCTCTATTTACAGTGACAAAAAAACACAGCAAAGCAAAAAGAAACATAAACAAAATAAACCCTGGTCAGCTTGACCTCTGACTAAACATGCAGGTTTCCTAACTAACAACTGGGATCAGCCTGGTGCTGTCCTAGTCCCTAAGTCCCTGGTTTAGTAAATGTCCAAACAAATAGCCACACAGGCTTTGTCTCACCGCACAGGGGTTCACTCTCCCTAGACAGTCCACACAGGTCTGGTTCCAGGCATGAGCAAACACCTAATGAAGCTGGGAGTTTTATAGAGGCCTTAAACGAGCTGACAAGCTTCAGCTGGTCTCATCAACTCCCTGCCTGCACGACGCCCAGCACTCTCCCTAGAGGTATGAATCATCCATGAGCCCACTAGCCTCAGCTGGGCTTCATCAACTCCCTCCCTAGTTGTATAAGTCGGCATAAAGCCTGAATCTGGGAGAAATATATCTACCCCCCTGGATGCAACCAGGTGACTTTACCTTCCTGCTGTCACAAGTGTCATATTACAAAGTGAATGCTACTAAATCCAGCATATTGAACTTAGGAGTTGACAGTAAAACGAAATCTCACATCCAAAAGACATTAACCATATCCCTGGGCAAAAAATGCAATTCAATACCTAGGCATTACATTGACTCACTCAATTTCCCAACTCTACAGCTACAACTTTGAACCCCTGATAAACAAATTTACACAGGACATGCTTAGATTCAAAAAGTTTTATCTAACCTGGTCAGGTAGACTAGCAGCATATAAAATGATCTTACTTCCCAAACTATTGTACTACTTCAGAGCTCTCCCGCTCCAAATACCTAGCTCATTTTATGCAGCGATGCAACGAGCCTTGTCTCAATTCTTATGGGAAGGGAAAAGGGCCAGATGTTCTCATAACATACTCATGAAACACAGAAAAGCAGGGGGGATGGGGGTCCCCAATATTAAGGACTATCATATGGCAACAATCCTAGATCAAGCCAAAGCGTGGTTTAATACTTTAGATCCAATCCATTGGTGTAGAGCAGAAAAGGGTCAGATAGAACACGGTGAGCTTCGAAACCTATTGCTAATTACACTTTCGTATAAAAAATCACCCTGTAAAACACTCCCAACTGTAGCGGCCACACTACTAGCATGGGAATATTTCTTACCAAAAAAGAATCCCTATACTGTTCATTAAAAGGTACCAATCCCAATGACAGCACTTTCGTTCCTATCCCCGAACCTAGATATATGACACTGGGGACGCTATGGTGTGAATAATATATCGGATATGTTCAACCAGGGCCGTATCAAAACTTTCTCAGAGCTACGAACTATAAATTCTGTCCCTGAGAAAGAATTTATGGAGTATGCAAGGATCACTAGTATCATAACTGCTATTAAGACGCAACATATAGAAATCCCCGAAACCATTTACGACTTATGGCACTCTTTTCCCAAACCCAAAAAAGGGATAACAGAATTTTCAATCTAATACAGAGTAAACTTCACTTTGTAGCCCCGAAGCAACTCTTGAAATGGGAATCAGACTTAAACATAACCATCTCCCAGGTGCAGTGGAAGTGCGCAATAAAGGCGAACTATACTCCCACTAAATGCTCTAACTATAGGGAAATAGCACAGAAGATACATCTGAGATGGTACAGAACCCCATATATATTAACAAAATTTCAAGGACACTCATCCAACCTATGCTGGAGGGAGTGCGGACACGTGGGCACCTTGGCTCATGTGCTCTGGTTCTGTGTATCTCTGCGTAGCTTCTGGGCTGCAATAGCTCGGTTGATAGCTAAATTGACAGGAATACTTAATAAATTAAGAGCGGAACAAGCTTTATTGAGTATCGACATGGATATTTACCCAATGCCCTACCGAACACTTGTAATGCACATTCTATATGCAGCTAGGCTGGTGTTAGCTCGTAAATGGAAGCCATCAGAACCTCCCACGGTTGGGGAAGTACTAAAATTAGTTGATGACTCTTACTCCTACGAAAGATCTATTGCTTTTAAAGAAGGGAAGCTAAAGGAATTCACAAATAACTGGTACTTATGGGGAAATTACAAGTCTAATAGATAGTGCTGGATGCATAGAGTTACAATGTTTGCATTTTATACTACACAGGTATTTCTTGAGTTCTACTTTTCTTTCTTTTTTTTTTTACGTATAAGAACAAAGAACAGAAACTAGTCAATGTTTACCAATTGTTATTTCGGAGAATAAATTCTCCAGATCTATCTTTCAAGATAGATGGTTATATACCGATTTTGAGTACATTGTAAAATGAGCGGATATGCACACTTCAACTAATTGTGCTCAAATGTTTTAGATACTTATATGGATGTTTGTCGCGAACATAGTTGTTGATATGTGAATTACATTGCTATGAGAATTACTTTTTTTTTTTTGAGAATGTACTCTATGGATCTGTATTTGATATATCTTTATAAACCAATAAAAATTATTTTCGAAAAAAAAGTGTCTGTGCTATCTTCTGGACATAGGCTTCAAAGTGTCTGTGCCATCTTCTGGATGCAGGATCAAAAGTGTCTGTGCCATCTTCTGGTTTCAGGATCCAAAGCGTCTCTGCCATCTTTTGGATGCTGGATTCAAAGTGTCTGTGCAATCTTCTGGGTGTAGGATCCAAAGTGTCTGTGCAATCTTCTGAAGTGAGTGTTTTTTTTATTCCCCATGTTATGTTTGGGCAGCATTTGATAGTTTTGCATTGAAGATATTTTTGGCTGTTGAAGTTTATTTTCATAATATAAAGCCTTCTGGACTTTTTGTTTCAGTCAATGTTGGCATTATTTCACCTCAGTGATTGTTACAACCTTGTAATATTCTTTGTGGATGAAACTGACTGTGGATAAGATCTATAGGCACACCATATTGTATCCCATTAGAACCTTCTGCCATATTGTGTCTCATTATAATGTTCCCATGGTTCTTTGAATTCCCAAGCACGCTGGATAATTTTTAATATTGGAATGCCATTATTTATACCGTACTTTTATGCTACCTCACTGCGTCTGTCTATATGTCCTTTTATTTTATTTTTTTTTATTTTGCAAATGGTCTTCCAGAGACCAAAATTGACCTGACAAGTCTTAAAAAACCTTAAAAATTTATAGGAATCCAAAATTCCTCAGTAGCACTTATTATAAACGTACAGCTATTCTGTTACCAAAACTGTTTATTGTCACTTCTGTGTTTGATCTATCCAGAATAAGAAAGTCAACAGAAGACTTATTATTAATCATTTTTGTTATTATTATAAAAGATGTATATAGCGCCAAGAGTTTGTGCAGCACTTTACAAAATAAAGGGAGGCAGTACAGTTACAACACAATTCAGTACAAGAGTTTAGGGAACCCTGTTCATGGGAGCTTACAATCTAAATCTGAAATGCTTACCATATTACGCATTGAAAGCACAGACCAGTGTAGAAATGGACAGTTAGCTTGTTTATAACTTTGTTAAAAAAAGTTACCTTATTGATAATAAAATCCCACCGTCCGCAATACAACAGCTGAACCATTAATCCCACCGTCCGCAATACAACAGCTGATACCTACATTAACTGCTGCAAGTAAAGGAAATTAAAGCGGAGGTTCCGCGGCCAATTTTTATTTTTATTTTTTGGAGCATTCAATGTGGTTTCCCAATACAAAGTGCTACTCACTTGTTTGGTGTATTCAAATGTCCCCTGTCCGTTTTCGTCTAAAACAAGAACTTTTAAAATCCTTGTTAGGCAGTTTCCATTTTGCTTGTGGGCATTGTGAAGCCCACAAGCAATGACTTCCTGGAAGCGGCGAATGCTCATCTCCCAGCATTCACCGCTGTTACTCGCGCATGCGCAGTGTTTACGAGTATCGGCGTCAACTTCCTTGTTGCCATCACAACAGGTGGCGTCATTGATATTTCACGCCCCGTTGTGATGGTATTTCGCTGGACGGCATAGAGCAATGTCTCCTCGGAAGCATGACACAGTGCTCCCAGGAGACATTGCGGAGAACTCCCAGATTACATTGCGGCGCCAAAGAAAGGAGTAGCAACGCCTACTCCCGCGGGAGTGAAAACCCGGAAGTCGCAATTCAACCAGCTGTACTACGGTAATTAGAACATAAAAAATAAAAATGAAGTGGCTATTGAACATGTTTGTACAGTAAGGAATGTGATCCGATAGAGTTATTATTTTGGGTAATACTCCGCTTTAACTGACCAATCATCTGCAGCAACAGCAGTGTCATATTTTATGCACTGGGAGAAAGTGAAGGTCACATTTTACCTTGATTGTTATGCACAGGTCACCATGTTTAAAGTGGCTGTAAATCCCTTTAACCCACTTTAACCTACAGGTAAGCCTAGATTAAGGCTGACCTGTAGGTGCAACAAATATTTGCAGAAAAGATAGGCACCGATGTCTAGGACACATGCGCTGTAGACATCGGGCGCAGGCGCACTGAGCGTGCCGCTTCTAACAGCAATCATGCCATCATCGCTGCTCCGGCCAGTCACAGCGCCGGAGCAGCGATACCCGGAAGTCACTCTGGGTATCATGGCGGCGACGGAGGAGGTGTCCGAGGACCTCTGCGGGGGATTCGATTATTTACACTATTTCCATTTTTTATTTTTCGAAAATCACATTGGGGTTATTTATTAAAATAAGCCATTTAGTACTTTTTCCTGTTTTTTTATTTTTTTATTTCTATTTTTCATTTTCACTTACTCGCCGCTTTTTTTTGTGATATTCTATTAAAATTTGCTTTATTTATAAACCTACCAATCTGTGTTTCTCTTTTCTGTGAAATTAGATAATTTTTTCTGTCTGTTTTTGTTTGTTTGTTTTTTTAAGTTTTTCTTGTTAAGATGATAGAAAATAACAGGTTAATATACTCTAAAAACAATATAATGCTACGTTTCCACTGAGCGGAACGGTTCGGGTCGGTACGGTTTGGAACGGTTAGAATGGTCCGGTCTATTCTCGTGAGCGTTTCCACTGCAAGTCGGACCGCCAGGGGCCATACAGATTTTAGAAAAAATGCCTTGCGTGATGTCACAATAGTGCGACGAGAAACGTGACGCAGCGTCAGTCAGCGCCAGCTACACAACAAAAACAATAATGGAGGTTATCCAGCAGCTTGTGTTTTTTCTACTGGCCTTTTGGTTCTTTGTAGTCCAAATACATGCCACACTGTATGAGAGAAGGTTGCGAGCGGCAATGAGAAAAACAGCATTCAAGAAAAGAAATTTGCTAGCTTGGATGTTTAGCCGGGAGGAGAAGTACACCTTTGTGCGGCAAAGACAAAGACGGCAGCGCTATAGGGTAAGCACAACTGACCGACTTAACTCAGACCTACCTGACATACACACTACCTACCTTAAATACACACACACTGACCCACCTACCTGACATGCAAACACACACTGACCCACCTACCTGACTTACACATACACACACTGACCCACCTACCTGACTTACACATACACACTGACCCACCTACCTGACATGCAAACACACACTGACCCACCTACCTGACTTACACATACACACACTGACCCACCTACCTGACTTACACATACACACTGACCCACCTACCTGACATGCAAACACACACTGACCCACTTACCTGACTTACACATACACACACTGACCCACCTACCTGACTTACACATACACACTGACCCACCTACTTGACATGCACACACACACAATGACCCACCAAACACATATGTTATATATGTATAATGTTTTTTTTTTTGTGATATGTTACCATCTGTGTTTTTTTTTTTTAGATGCTTCTGCTTTTGGCAAATCAGCGCCGCCGACCAGTCATTTGGGCTTTCCCCCGTGCCAATGAGTGGTGGGATGTGACCGTCCCGGGATTCACCCACACACAGTGGGTGCAGAATTTTAGAATGTCTGAGGAAACCTTCTCATACCTTTGTACCAAGCTACGTCCAGCGATGGAGAAGCAAAGCACCAACTTCAGAGCCAGTTTGCCAGTGAGGAAAAGAGTTGCCATTGCACTGTGGAAGCTGGCTACCAACAGTGAATATAGAAGTATTGGTCATCTTTTCGGTGTCAGTAAATCTTCAGTGTGCCGGTGTGTGCAGGACTTCTGTAAGGCTGTCTGCACATTGCTAGCTCCTGAAATTGTGCATTTTCCGGACATTTGAGAACAGGTGGGGCCTTCCACAGTGTGTTGGTGCTATTGATGGCTCACACATACCAATAATAGCACCACAAGAATACCACACTGACTATTTCAACCGGAAAGGCTGGCATTCTATCATCCTCCAGGGAGTAGTGGATGGCAAGGGACTATTCTGGAATGTGAATGTAGGAAAGCCTGGGAGTTTGCATGATGCTCGTGTTCTACGATTGTCCACATTTTGGGACTGGGTTGGCCAGGGAGGACTGTACCCTGGTTCCACTAAGAACATTTGTGGGGTCAATGTTGGGTATTATGTTCTTGGGGACTCTGCCTACCCTTTACAAATTTGGCTCCTGAAACCATTTCCTGACAATGGCCGCCTGACAACAGAACAGCAAACCTACAACAAAAAAACATCCAGGGCACGTGTCGTAGTGGAAAATGCTTTTGGAAGACTGAAGGGTAGATGGAGGTGTCTTATGAAGAGGAATGACAGTGACATTAAACTTGCCAAATCCATGGTGCTTACCTGCTGTGCTCTTCACAATCTTTGTGAAAGTCATGGAGAAGACTTTGACCAGGATTGGAATACATCTTCAGAAGAGCCAGTACCAGTAATAGCATCCCATGATATGGAAGAAGAGTGCAGTGAAATACGCCAGGCTCTGATGCTGCACCTCAATGTTTAAATTTTTACCATGATTTATTAAAAATTTTAATACCTTTTTGCTATATTGTTAATAATGTTTTATAATAAAAAATACATACTCAAAAAATTCACTCATGGTTTTTATTTCACAAAAAACTCATCGTTCCATATATTCTGTTAAAGAAAACTAAGATTTTTTTTTTATAAAAAAAGAATAAAAAAATAAAGGGTACAGGTCCTTTGCTACATGAAAGGCACTACGGTCTGGGTGGTGACCTGGGTTCACGACTGGCTGAAAGGACTTGAACAAGCTGACCTAGGACACAGAGGAAGGCCTGGTTGAAGGTAGACAGCTGCTCCATCTGCTGACGGGCGATTTCTGCCTCCTGGCGCATAGCTTCCTGTGCATCCTGAGGCAGTGCCTGAAACCGCCTTTCAGATTCGTTCTCAATTCTTTCCAGCTGCCTTTCTTCTGCTGCCCTCATATCCTCCATGACTGTGCGCAGATCCAACTGCAAACGTCTCCTATGACCTATAATATACAAAATATCAAACTAGTGTTTTTGGTAACATCTGTCAAAACAATACTGTAACCCCCTTTCTCATCTGCCACACCAGACTACATCACATTTATCTACTGCCCCACAACTGTAACCCCTGCACATCTGCCCTACTGCTCTTCTGCCCCACTGCTGAACCCCCTTCTCACCTCTTACACCTCTGTACCCCCTGCACATCTGCCCCACTGCTGAACCCCTTCTCACCTCTTACACCTCTGTACCCCCTGCACATCTGCCCCACTGCTGAACCCCCTTCTCACCTCTTACACCTCTGTACCCCCTGCACATCTGCCCCACTGCTGAACCCCCTTTTCACCTCTTACACCTCTGTACCCCCTGCACATCTGCCCCACTGCTGAACCCCCTTCTCACCTCTTACACCTCTGTACCCCCTGCACATCTGCCCCACTGCTGAACCCCCTTTTCACCTCTTACACCTCTGTACCCCCTGCACATCTGCCCCACTGCTGAACCCCCTTCTCACCTCTTACACCTCTGTACCCACTGCTCTTCTACCCCACTGATTAGTTATTTTAAGAAAATGCACACATTTCACTATTATCATCATGTCTTACCATTGTGCCGGGGTGCATTGGGCGTACTCTGTGGTTGGGTACTCTGTAGGCTAATCTGTGGTTGGGTACTCTGTGGTTGGCTCGATGAGATACTACTGGTGCTGCTGAAAGACGTTGAAGGTCCATCATCTGACAAGTTTGACGCATCATTGGAGAGTCCATCAGCTGTTTCTGAAAAAAACATTTGGTTATATATATTTTTTTTACAGGTTAGCATAGCGAAATCCTATGGCATCAAAAAAAAATAAAACTTACCAAAGGGGTCTACCATGGATTCCAGAATTGCAGTTGCAGAGTCCAGACCACTCTCCCTGCCTTGGTTTGCCGGCCTATGTCCGTAAATGGCGTCCATGTCGTCGTACCACCTCCAAGTACTCCGACTGTTTCCACTACGGCTGTTGTCGTCCTTAATTTTTTTATATTGTCCTTTAAGCTTCTTAAGCTTTGCCCTGCACTGCCCCGATGTCCGTTCAAATCCCTCGGCTGCCATTCGTTGAGAAATATCTTTGTACACCTTTTCGTTTCTCACTGATCCATCAAGCTCACTCTGAATAACGCTATCCCCAATAATCCTTAGGAAAGTAGATAGTTCCTCAGATGACCAGACCCTGCTGTTGTTTGCAGGCATCCTTCTCCTTTATATTGAGGGCGACAAGGTGCTTGTTTGGCGCTTTGCTTTGACGTCAGCATTGACGATTTTCTGTCCACCAATCAGTGGAATGTATCGTATGACGCCAGTAGCTCCGCCCTAACCGTACCGTTCCATTTTCTATGGCCCCACGTCTGAAGCAGGACCCTGAATGGTGCGGTACGGTTTGGTTTAATGGCACGCTTTCATAATGGAAACACCCAAAATAGCGTACCGTACCGAACCGTACCGAACCGATCCGCGCAGTGGAAACGAGGCATAAGTAACACATTTCAGTTTACCTCTCCATATAATCAGCTCCATTTTCAGGTTATATATATATATATATATATATATATATATATATATATACACTATATTACCAAAAGTATTGGGACACCTGCCTTTACACACACATGAACTTTAATGGCATCCCAGTCTTAGTCCATAGGGTTCAATATTGAGATGGCCCACCCTTTGCAGCTATAATAGCTTAAATTCTTCTGGGAAGGCTTTCCACAAGGTTTAGTAGTGTGTCTATGAGAATGTTTCACCATTCTTCCAGAAGCACATTTGTGAGGTCAGGCACTGATGTGGACGAGAAGGCCTGGCTCAAAGGCTCCGCTGTAATTCATCCCAAAGGTGTTCTATTGGGTTGAGGTCTGTCAAGTTCCTCCACCTCAAACACCCACAAAGTTGGGAGCATGAAATTGTCCAAAATGTCTTGGTATGTTGACACCTTAAGAGTTCCCTTCACTGGAACTAAGGGGCCAAGCCCAACCCCTGAAAAACAACCCATCACCATAATCCCCCCTTCATCAAATGATTTGGACCAGTGCACAAAGCAAGGTCCATAAAGACATGGATGAGCGAGTTTGGGGCGGCTGAACTTGACTGGCCTGCACAGAGTCATGACCTCAACCCAATAACCCAATAGAGCACCTTTGGGATGAATTAGAGTGGAGACTGCGAGCCAAGTCTTCTGTCCAACATCAGTGCCTGACCTCACAAATGCGCTTCTGGAAGAATAGTCAAACATTCCCATAGATATACTCCTAAACCTTGTGGACAGCCTTCCCAGAAGAGTTGAAGCTGTTAGAGCTGCAAAGGGTGGGTCAACTCAATATTGAACCCTATGGACTAAGACTGGGATGCCATTAAAGTTCATATGCGTGTTAAGGCAGGTATCCCAATACTTTTGACAATATAGTGTATATGTATACATTATATGTGTAGCCAGGGGCTTGGCTAAGAATGAGAGTGAGATTATATTGTCTAGAGGACTATGTCTGAACCTACTTTCTGTATGTTCATTTATGCTCAAACCATCATTTATTCTAACCCGTACCAATACATTGAGTTCATTTACTACCAAACTGTCTTGTGTATATTTCCCGGTGCTAATTCACAACCAAATTAAAGGTATCTATAAGTTGCTTGCAGTACCTTTCAGTCAACCACCAGGTGTGTCAGAGGGGGTGAGATTTGAGGTGCAGAACAGAGAGCCCAAGTTACCAAGCGGGTCCTATGAGGGTGGAGCTACATATATGTGCATTCTCCATCTGTTTTTTTTTTGTTAGTCTGATACAGAAATAAGGTTCTATGCCGAACAACCGTTGGGGTAAAGCCACATACAAAATGAATTGCTTTTTAGTGAATCTCTACAGGTCTGAGTTACATTAGAAAGGATGTAGAGCAAACAATTGCACTGCTGTGCTACCAAGCCAGAAACACAGATTGGCTGTCTGCATGCCTTTATTCATTTATAAATAAACAAGGTTTTTAATAAAAAGAACGGGTGGGGGTGACTTTAAACAAGGCTTGAAATACGCCACTGATGATATATAGAATACAAAATTCATAAGATTTATTTTTATAATCATGTTGAACATGCCATATTTACAAAAACCCAATTGAATCAATCAACAATAAATTTGTGGTCATAATGTCTTGCACATAATATATATATATGTAGCGGCCTCACCCCATCTCTCTTGTCTAGGGGTATCACACACGACAGGGTGAGATGCGCTACGGCCCATGTCCTCCCCATAGCTGTGGGTGATGTGAAGGCCAGTACCAGATATTTTCCTCGGGCCTGTGTGTTTTAGTCAAGGATCAAGTCCTGCTGTGCCAACACTTCACTTTGCTCCCATTAACCAGAGTTCCACACACCGATCACAGTCCAACTCTTGTTTTATTGCATAACTCACAATAAACAGTGCTTCAGTAGCCAACTGGTTAAGACCCAATAACAGTTTGATACGGTGGAATGAGCAGGTCGAGGCACTATCCTGATTGTACGCTAAACCACTGTGGTTTCACCAGCGGTTACTATAGCCATCGGCTAAGAGAGAACTTAGAACTTGAGAGTCTCTACCAGCGACTCAAGAGAATGTAGATAAGAGTACCTTTGCTGCGTTGCAGCCCCTGTCAGGGGAAGATGTCCCTCCAAGGGAGTTACCAGAGGCCCATCCGTCACCGGGTTGATGCTGCTCCGGACTCTCCGAATGGGTAACCTCCCCAGCCTCCTCGCCTCAGACATGGGCCCCATCCACTTCAGGGACCCTCAGACTTCTCCACCCTCGCGGGACCCAGTCAAAGTCACTGAGCCCCAGCCCTCCTGGTTTAGTACCTCACCCCAGGCTGAAGGTGCCCGGGATGGACTCCAACTCCGTTCCGGTCAGGCCTAGGGTGCCTGGACCGGAACTCAGAACTGCCCGCACCCAGGCCTAGGGTGCCTGGGCGCATGATGAAGAACTCCAGAAAGAAGACCTCGTGGCTAGGGCGTCTCCCCATTTTATCCCCTCCCTCGACGCCACGGCAGGTTCCCCGCCCTCGCCGTACCATCTCCGGAAAGGGCCAAAAAGGACAGCACTGCGGCAGCAAATTCGACCTCGAGCCTGTGGGCACAGTACCACCCACAGACCAAGAAGAATAATACACCACCCAGTCCTCCACGAACACAAATGGTCCAATTCCTCTCATAATTTACACACCTGGATCATACTACCACCCAGGTGTATCCCACCTAAATTTAGAGATCCCGCTACATACTCCCCCCTGTAATTTGACGCTGGTCCCCAGCGTCTGGTGCAAACCCATGTCTCCCAAGGAGTGGTGACATAAGCCTGACCCCAGAGGCTTGCCCTAAAAATTTGAACCCTAACCGTGCCAAGACCTGCTCAAAGGAAGGGGAACATAAAACAATAAACTTTTTCATAAAACCCTCTAAACATGTACACATATACAATCCCTCCCATCACTGTCTAAGAACCACCCCATACTCAGCAGTCTTGACAGATGGATCTCCTGCAGAAGGGAAACAAAAAGAGAACACAACATCCTAACATATTTGTGTTAGTTTGGAATTAATGGGTCTATCAGCCGAGAGACCCATTCGCTCCAATGAGTAAAGTGATGCAATGTAAAAAAAAAAACAACAGCCGTTGCGCAACACCGCCACCTTGTGACAGTGCCACGGTAATGACACTTGGTGAAATCTTCATTCTTCCTGCGTCCCTACTCTGATTCTACCCCCAAAGTCTCTGTCTTTGAATTGTGAGAGAGAAAAAAAAAAACAACGAAACAGCTCTCATTCCTCCAAAGAGTAAAAAACCCAAATAAAAAACTAGGGTACAGTTCGGATGCTCCGGCAAGGACACTTCCAGAAAGTTGCTGCAGAAAAAAAAACACACAAGTGAGTCTCTTCTCACAAGTAAAACTTTGGGTCAGGCAAGAACAAGGGCTTCAGATGCTTATCGAAAACATCAATCGAATAGTCAACGTCCTCTCCATCTTTCCGACAGATAAGCACCTTGTCTGCATGAATATGTCGCCCCAGCATCCAGTCTGCTCTGCAGTCTCTGAACTTTTTTGACACAGGTGGCGAACAGGACAAGTATCGCCGGGCATGAGGCACTTTAAGTTTCTCCCAAACGAACTCATCGTACCATCGCTGTCGCAGAACTTCAACCTCGAACAGCAAGTCCCTGGGCAGGTAAGGATATTCCCATCCGTACTTGTGGGTGACCTTCTGAGAAAAGAGTCGTTGCAATCGGGCCAAGGGAGGCATGGTGGCCCGCTCACCTTCTCCTGGTTGAACGATGGCCTCCGGGTGCCGAGGTACTTTCACTACCTCGGATGGCTTTGCTCTTGGTGCCCGAAGTTATGCTCATTGTACTCCCGCCAACATGACGGGTAAGGCTGTAGATTGTGGAAGGACAATTGAGGAACTAGACTTCCTCGTAAGCTCCGGGACCTCCGCCCGGGGCGTGCTATCTCCTATAGACATAGGCGAATCTTGCGGTGCACATATCACAGGTAATGGGCGTTTGTCCCAGCCCTTCTGGTGAAACAGTTCATCTATCTCACCGTCATCTCCACAATCCGACAGTGACTCTAGGTCGGAGGTGTCATACATCTCTGCGGGAAGGTAGTCTTTAGTAGACACGGAACTACCCTCCCTAGCGGGCTCCACCGACTGTGGACTCCCGACACCTCCAACCACCACCACAGTCCCAGCCCCTGGCTCACCTTGACCTTTCGAAGCACAGGCATGTCCAGGACTCTTCCAACCGGATCCATCCAGGTCCGGCAAGCGACAGGGTGAAGCTCTTCCACGACCATAGGAGGCCTGCACCAGGCCAACTTTCCTCTTCGGAGGTGGGAGCAGAGAATCTGTGGTGACCGAAGCAGCATCCTCGGATTTTTCTTTCTCAGTCTCTGATTGGGCAGTCACATCGCCCTGGTCAGTGCGTACGGGAACCTCCGCAAAGGCCTGGATCTCCCCTTCCGGAGTAGCGGTACCTGTGAGGCTGTTGAGGCGAAGGGCCCGGGGCCTTACTGTGGATGGCTCTACCTCGAACAAGAACTCTTTGCATGCCTCGCAATGCCTGAATGGCTTCAGGTGGACCACCAGTCCCGAACATCCGGGACAGATCACGCCGAGGGCCTCCATGTCTCTGCAGGTGTACAGAGCCAACTGCCCTCGGGGCCTGAGTCTTATCCCTGTGTCTGTAAGGGGAGCAGCAAAGGTAGTCATCTTCGTGGGGTAGGGAACCAAAATCCATGGGGAGCTTGAGGCCATCCCGACTGTCTGCTGCTCCATCACGCACTGACCACGCGCCGGAGTCACCACGTGAGTTCCTCCACATGGCCAGACTCCTCCCACGACTTGCACATTTTCGCGGGCTTCCATCAAACTCCGCCCACGAACTGTGTAGTCACGGGGTGCCTCATGGCACAGTGCAGTAAAAGCCCCCACATGTAGTACATCACACGGCTTGACTTCTCCCTCTTCTCGCTCTTCCGCATGGGCCTTTCCCGTCTTAGGGTCATTTCCATGACTTTGAGCAGGGATGCACTTTGGCCGATCACATGGCCGACCTGCTCGGAACTCCTCCGGGCAGCAAAGTCCAGACACAGCCATTCTTACTTCCAAAGTCAAAACACACATCATCCCGGACTCTATATATGTAGCGGCCTCACCCCTTCTCTCTTGTCTAGGGGTATCACACACGACAGGGTGAGATGCGCTACGGCCCATGTCCTCCCCATAGCTGTGGGTGAGGTGAAGGCCAGTACCAGATATTTTCCTCTGGCCCGTGTGTTTTAGTCAAGGATCAAGTCCTGCTGTGCCAACACTTCCCTTTGCTCCCATTAACCATAGTTCCACACACCGATCACAGTCCAACTCTTGTTTTATTGCATAACTCACAATAAACAGTGCTTCAGTAGCCAACTGGTTAAAACCCAATAACAGTTTGATACGGTGGAATGAGCAGGCCGAGGCACTATCCTGATTGTACGCTAAACCACTGTGGTTTCACCAGCGGTTAATATAGCCATCGGCTAAGAGAGAACTTAGAACTTGAGAGTCTCTACCAGCAACTCAAGAGAACGTAGATAGGAGTACCTTCGCTGCGTTGCGGCCCCTGTCAGGAGGGGAAGATGTCCCTCCAAGGGAGTTACCAGAGGCCCATCCGTCACCGGGTTGATGCTGCTCCGGACTCTCTGAATGGGTAACCTCCCCAGCCTCCTCGCCTCAGACATGGGCCCCATCCACTTCAGGGACCCTCGGACTCCTCCACCCTCGCGGGACCCAGTCGAAGTCACTGAGCCCCAGCCCTCTTATGAATTTTGTATTCTATATATCATCAGTGGCGTATGTCAAGCCTCATTTAAAGACCCATCGTCGCCCCCCCCCCCGTCCTTTGTAGTTAGTTACTACTTAGGGATGGAGGCTTGCCATTATTGGTGTGTCAGGTCATATTCTTGTATGCATTTTAAATCAAACTATTGGGTGGAAGACACACATTTTCTAATGACCTGCAACACCATCAAACTATTAATATGTCCCCATTCTCATACATTCAGCCTTGACCGCTATAAAAGTTTTTCTCTGTTAACTACAGAGTACTGGGTTTGTCCCTATTAATCTTTCTTAACCACTAAATCAATACATATATCTATTATCTATAGTCATACACCCTGGCCCTATTGCTGGAATGCAGGGTTATTAGACCTAGCATATAGGATACAATATATTGTACTTTGTACTTTAATCAGCGCCTGATGGGCCCACATGTCGGGGAGATGGGGGGGTGATGGGGCGGTTCTCTGACCCCGGGGCTGCGATGCCCAGCAGTCTCTCCCCTTCCCCCACTATCCCCTTAATCAGGCGTGGGGGCGGGGCCTTTCCTCCTGGGCATCGGCTTCATGAAAGGTTGCCCTGCTCGGTGTAACATATACACCTGAGCGTGGAGCAAACCCCCCCTTTTTTCCACCCATTAGGGGCCTCGTGATGTTGGTGGGGACACGCCCCTTACCGGAGATATAAGCTGCTCAGACTGGCCGGCCAACAATTCTACATGGACCATTTACACAAGTAGGCTTCCAAGCATCCCTGCAGTCACAGATTCACGCAAGGTAATTGAGCCAAAGGCCCCTTCCACACGGGGCGGACTCCGTCGCTACGGAGTCCGCCAGCTCCCGCCAGCTCAGCAGGAGATCAGTCCGTTGATCTCCACTGAGCTGGCGGATGACAGGTCCCTCTCTGCTCACTGAGCGTGGAGGGGCTTGTCGAGCGCCGCTGTCTCCTATGGAGAGATCGGACGAAAACGGACAGCATGTCCGTTTTCATCAGATCTCACCCGATCCGATCCGCCATGGACGGATGGGGACGTATCGCCATCTGTCTGATTTTAGCAGATCGGATCGGGTCGGATGTCACCAGACATGTCTCCGCTGACATCCGACGCTCCATAGAGATGTATGGAGCGGCCGTTCAGGTCCGCCGACAAAACTGACAGGCGGACCTGAACGGTCCGACCGCGTGAAAGGGGCCTTACTCATACCTACACATTATATTTGGGTTCATTTTTGTTCCACAGTTCACTACCATATGGTGGGTTAGTTTTTTTGATTCACTTTTGTGGGCCACCACAATTTTTTTCAGATTTTAACGTCCCCCCTACTAATACACTCCACATCATTGTAGTAATCACACATCTTTTATTTCTACTCATTCACAGGCATATAGTCATCTCATTAAGAGTATATTTAATTCACATGGTCTTATTGTTCCTATCCAGCAGAGCAGTGTGGACTATCAGGCCCGGGTCACACTAGTGTGACACGACACTTGTCCTACTTTGTATCCGACTCTGTCCTGCGTCTTGAAGCCGACATATGTCCGACTCTCAATGAACGGGGATCCGACTTGGATCCCCGCCAATACCAGACACTGTGTTTGGTATGAATCTTGAGGAGGAACTCCACGCCAAATTTTAAATAAAAAACCGGCATGGGTTCCCCCTCCAGGAGCATTCCAGGCCCTTCGGTCTGGTATAGATTTAAAGGGGTAAAAAACAGCGTGGGGGTCCCCCAAAATCCATACCACACCCTTATCCGAGCACGCAGCCCGGCCGATCAGGAAAGGAGGTGGGGACGAGCGAGCGCCCCCCTTCTGAGCCCTGCAGCCCCCCACCCCAAAGCACCCTGTCCCTATGTTAATGAGGACAATGGCCTCTTCCTGACAACCCTGGACGTTGGTTTTCGGGGTCTGCGGGCGGAGGGCTTATCGGAATCCGGGAGCCCCCTTTAATTAGTGTGCCCCCAGATCCCGGCCCCCCACCCTATGTGAATGAGTATGGGGTACATCGTACCCCTACCCATTCACCTGAGGGAAAAAAAAGTCAAGAAAAAAAAAACACACTAGACAGGTTTTTAAAGTCATTTATTAGGCAGCTCCGGGGGTCTTCTTCCGACTTCGGGGGTCTCTTCTGACTCTAGGGCCTCTTCTCCCACTCTCCGGTGCCTTCTCCGTGCTCTCTGGTTCTTCTCCTGCTCTCCGGTGCTTTCTGCCGTCTGCCGGGCACCTCCGCTATCTTCTGGCAGCTCTTTTACTAGCGGTGGCCCAGTCTTCTCCGTTGTTTTCTTCCCTCTTCTCTTGTTCCGATGTTGACCTGATGCTCTCTCCCGCTGTAATGCCGTGTGCATGGTGCGCAACGATTTATATAGGCATGGGGCGTGTTTTTTTCTTGACTTTTTTCCCCCCAGGTGAATGGGTAGGGGTACGATGTACCCCATACTCATTCACATAGGGTGGGGGGCCGGGATCTGTTGGCCCACTTAGAAAAGGGGGCTCCCGGATTCCGATAAGCCCCCCGCCCGCAGACCCCGACAACCAACGACCAGGGTTGTCGGGAAGAGGCCGTTGTCCTCATCAACATAGGGACAGGGTGCTTTGGGGTGGGGGGGCCGCAGGGCACCTTCTGCCCCAAAGCACCCACCCCCCATGTTGAGGGCTGTCCCCCAAACACACCAGCGCAAGCACGGCATGGCATCTTTTTGCCTGCGTACTTGCGTAGCCCCTTGAACGCCTACGGAGCACCGCTGGTTCAGAGGACAAAGCACAGGAAGAGGCCATGGAGGAAGAAGAAAAGGAGGGGGTGGAGGAGAGAGGTGTGTCACAACCAGTAGTAGCATTTTGGAGGCGTGGCGGCGGAACAACCTCCAACACTACTGCACCTTGTGGTGCATCCTTCCCAGCTGCCAAAAGAGTGACCCAATGGGCCGTGAAAGAAAGGTAATGTCCCTGTTCATGCCTGCTGGACCATGAGTCAGCGGTAATATGCACCTTACCGCTGACCGCCCTGTCCAGCGGGGCCAAGACATTGCCTTCCACATGCCGGTAGAGAGCGGGAATTGCTTTCCGTGAGAAAAAGTGGCGTTTGGGAACCTGCCACAGAGGAACCGCACATTGCACAAACTCACAGAAGGGGGCCGAGTCTACCAACTTAAAAGGCAGCAGTTGAAGCGCTAGCAATTTAGCCAAGCTAGCATTCAACCGCTGGGCATGTGGATGGCTGGGAGTGAACTTCTTTCGACGGTCCAGCAGCTGGGGCAGGGAAATTTGCCTGATAGAATCGGACGTCAGTGTACTGCTAGCAGAGTGCCGCAAGTGCTTGGCTGTGACACACCTAATTCTACACCTTCATTCCTCTCAGTGCAGGTTTCAGAGAGGACTGAAGGTATAGTGGGGTTGGAGATCCCAGCTGATGCGGTGCAAGGAGAGGTCCACTTTGTTCTTTGGTGTGGGTCTTTAAGGTAGGCTTGCCAACGAGCTGCATGGCAGGTCAACATATGTCTGGTCAAGCATGTGGTGCCCAAGCGGCTGATGTTTTGGCCACGCGATATACGCTTGAGACATATGTTGCAAACAGCAGCTGTGCGATCTGATGCACTCGACTCAAAAAAGGCCCACACCAAAGAACTTTTTGAATAACGGGCAGAGGCAGCGCCCTGCACAGGCGGAGCTCTGCGGTGTGATTCCGTCGGTGTGCTGCCCTTACGCGGGCCCCCCGAGGGCATCCTGCCTCGTTGGAGATGTGCCTCCTCTCCATCCTCCTCCTCCTCCTCTCTCCTATTAGGCACCCACGTGGAGTCAGTGACCTCATCATCCCCTCCCTCCTCATCACTGGAGCCAATCTGGCAGTATGCTGCAGCTGCTGGAACATGACTGCCAGATTGGTGTCCTTCTTGAGCATCCCCTCTCTCTGCTCTCACGCTACTGCCTTCCTCTAGCTGGGTATCATCATCAGACCCTTCAAAACGCTGGGCATCCTCCTGGAGCATGTACCCAACACTGTGCTCAAACAGTTCGGGGGACTCCTCAGGAGGACATGGTGGGTCTAGGGAAGGAGTGACTGATAATGACATTGATACCAGGGAAGAGGACGCTTTGGCAGCTGCTTTGCCAGTACCCTGAGCCTGGGTGAGAGAGGATGAGGAGGATGAGGAGGGCTTGGTCATCCACTCTACCAAGTCTTCGGCATGATGCGGCTCAACACGTCCAGCTGCTGAGAAGAAGGACAAGCGTGTCCCATGGCCACGTGCTGATGGCGATGCACCGCGTCCACGACCAGCACTGTTGTCTCTAGACACAGAGCCTGCTTGCCCTCTTTTATTGGCTCCTGACTGTCTGCCTCTCCTTGTTTGCCTTCCAGACATTCTAATGGCCTGCAGGGAGATGGGAAAACCAGCAATAAGGCCTAGCTTCAGGAGTATATTTTGCAGGAAGCACACTATGCCCGCTGTAAGTGCTGCAAATGCCTGTTGGTGTAACACACCAGGAAAACACAGCAATACGGGCTAGCTTCAGGTGTATAATGTGCAGGAGGCACACTCCGCCCGCCGTAAGTGCTACAATTGCCTGTTAGTGTAACGCACCAGGAAAACACAGCAATATGGGCTAGCTTCAGGTGTATAATGTGCAGGAGGCACACTCCACCCTCTGTAAGTGCTGCAAATGCCTGTTAGTGTAACACACCAGGAAAACACAGCAATACGGGCTAGCTTCAGAAGTATATTTTGCAGGAATCACACTACGCCTGCTGTAAGTGCTGCAAATGCTTGTTGGTGTAACACACTAGGAAAACACAGCAATAAGGCCTAGCTTCAGGAGTATATTTTGCAGGAATCACACTACGCCTGCTGTAAGTGCTGCAAATGCCTGTTGGTGTAACACACTGGGAAAACACAGCAATACGAGCTAGCTTCAGGAGTATATTTTGCAGGAATCACACTATGCCTGCTGTAAGTGCTGCAAATGCCTGTTGGTGTAACACACCAGGAAAACACAGCAATACGGGCTAGCTTCAGAAGTATATTTTGCAGGAATCACACTACGCCTGCTGTAAGTGCTGCAAATGCCTGTTGGTGTAACACACTAGGAAAACACAGCAATAAGGCCTAGCTTCAGGAGTATATTTTGCAGGAATCACACTACGCCTGCTGTAAGTGCTGCAAATGCCTGTTGGTGTAACACACTAGGAAAACACAGCAACACGGGCTAGCTTCAGGTGTATAATGTGCAGGAGGCACACTCCGCCCGCTGTAAGTGCTGCAAATGCCTGTTAGTGTAACACACCAGGAAAACACAGCAATACGGGCTAGCTTCAGGAGTATATTTTGCAGGAATCACACTACGCCTGCTGTAAGTGCTGCAAATGCCTGTTGGTGTAACACACCAGGAAAACACAGCAATACGGGCTAGCTTCAGAAGTATATTTTGCAGGAATCACACTACGCCTGCTGTAAGTGCTGCAAATGCCCGTTGGTGTAACACACTAGGAAAACACAGCAATAAGGCCTAGCTTCAGGAGTATATTTTGCAGGAATCACACTACGCCTGCTGGAAGTGCTGCAAATGCCCGTTGGTGTAACACACCAGTAAAACACAGCAATACGGGCTAGCTTCAGAAGTATATTTTGCAGAAATCACACTACGCCTGCTGTAAGTGCTGCAAATGCCTGTTGGTGTAACACACCAGGAAAACACAGCAATACGGGCTAGCTTCAGAAGTATATTTTGCAGGAATCACACTACGCCTGCTGTAAGTGCTGCAAATGCCCGTTGGTGTAACACACTAGGAAAACACAGCAATAAGGCCTAGCTTCAGGAGTATATTTTGCAGGAATCACACTACGCCTGCTGGAAGTGCTGCAAATGCCCGTTGGTGTAACACACCAGTAAAACACAGCAATACGGGCTAGCTTCAGAAGTATATTTTGCAGAAATCACACTACGCCTGCTGTAAGTGCTGCAAATGCTTGTTGGTGTAACACACCAGGAAAACACAGCAATACGGGCTAGCTTCAGGTGTATAATGTGCAGGAGGCACACTCCGCCCGCTGTAAGTGCTGCAAATGCCTATTAGTGTAACACACCAGGAAAACACAGCAATAAGGGCTAGCTTCAGGTGTATACTGTGCAGGAGGCTTAGCAACAATGACACTGACACTGTCCCCTGCCTATCCTTCTCTCTCCCTGCACACAAGGTTTATCAAAGAATATGACACCGACACTCTCCCAGCCTATCCTTCTCTCTCCCTGCACACAAGGTTTAGTAAAGAATATGACACTGACACTGTCCCCTGCCTATCCTTCTCTCTCCCTGCACACATGGTTTATCAAAGAATATGACACTGACACTCTCCCTGCCTATCATTCTCTCTCCCTGCACACAAGGTTTAGCAAATAATATGACACTGACACTGTCCCCTGCCTATCCTTCTCTCTCCCTGCACACAAGGTTTAGCAAAGAATATGACACTGACACTCTCCCTGCCTATCCTTCTCTCTCCCTGCACACAAGAATAGCACAAAGAATATCAACACTGTCCCTGCCTATCCTTCTCTTTCCCTGCGCCGGAACACACTACACAAGGCCGCCGCGCTGGCGGCCTTTTATAGTGTGGGGCGTGTGCTAAACCCCCTGAGCTACCTATAATTGGCCACAGGCAACCTGCCTGTGGCCAATTATGGCTCTCCTAGCTGCCAGCGCTGTGATTGGCCAAGCATGCGGGGTCACAGTGCATGCTTGGCCAATCACAGCACCGGGATTGCACTGCGATGGCGCAGTGTATTGTGGGCCGTTCGCGTCACTCGAATTTGGCGAACACCGAGCTCATCCCTAACGACCACACAAATGTTGCTCGGAAAGTCCGATCACCAAGAATGCGGTGACGTAGAACACTACAATTAGCCGAGAAAAATTACGTTCAATGATTCCGAGCATGCGCTGAATTGATTCCGAGCATGCGTAGGATTTTTGTGCGTCGGAATCGGATACACACGGTCGGAATTTCCGACAATAACTTTTGTTGTCGGAAAAATTGAGAACCAACTCTCACTCATTTGTTGTCGGAAATTCTGACAGCAAATGTCCAATGGAGCCTACACACGGTCGGAATATCCGACCAAAAGCTCACATCGAACATTTGTTTTTGGAAATTCCTATCGTGTGTACGCGGCATAACTGTGTATTATAAACAAATTACATTTTTTATAAATATTGTTTTTGACTTTTTTTACCCCTTATCTGCATTTCATTGCTGCTGATCTCCTGCAATTTCCTTGCAGTC
This sequence comes from Rana muscosa, assembly GCA_029206835.1. Classification (NCBI taxonomy): domain Eukaryota; kingdom Metazoa; phylum Chordata; class Amphibia; order Anura; family Ranidae; genus Rana; species Rana muscosa. Next base: position 337,166,868 of record CM055121.1, read on the forward strand.
ACTTCCTGCCTACATGCACTCCAGTGATGGCTGCATGGCATTTCTCAAGATGGGTTTCCCAATGATGACTGTGGACTATGTCTGTGTAATGTATAATGAAACAACCCCTTGTAGTCTTCAGCTGAAGCCCATGTGACACAGTGATAGGGATGAGCTTCGTGTTCGAGTCGAACATACGTTCGACTCGAACATCGGCTGTTCGATCGTTCGACGAAGATCGAACGATTTGGGCCGTTCGCGCCAAATTCGAGTGACGTGAACGGCCCACAATGCACTACGCCATCGCAGTGTCATCCAGGTGCTGTGATTGGCCAAGCATGCACTGTGACCCCGCATGCTTGGCCAATCACAGCGCCGGCAGCGAGGAGAGCAATGATTGGCCACAGGCAGGATGCCTGTGGCCAATTATTGCTGAGGGGGTTTAGTACACGCCCCACACTATAAAAGGCCGCCAGCGCGGCGGCCTTGTGTACTGTGTTCCGGAGCAAGGAAAGAGAAGCATAGGCAGGGACAGTGTCATTTTTTTCCTTTACTAATCCTGGATTCCTTGTGTTTAGGGACAGAGAAGGATAGGTAGGGAGAGTGTCAGTGTGTTATTCTGTGCTAAACCTTGTTTGTAGGGACAGAGAAGGACAATGAGGGAAAGTGTCAGTGTGCTATTCTGTGCTAAACCTTGTTTGTAGGGACAGAGAAGGACAGTGAGGGAAACTGTCAGTGTGCTATTCTGTGCTAAACCTTGTTTTGTAGGGACAGAGAAGGACAGTGAGGGAAAGTGTCAGTGTGCTATTCTGTGCTAAACCTTGTTTGTAGGGACAGAGAAGGACAGTGAGGGAAACTGTCAGTGTGCTATTCTGTACTAAACCTTGTTTGTAGGGACAGAGAAGGACAGTGAGGGAAAGTGTCAGTGTGCTATTCTGTGCTAAACCTTGTTTGTAGGGACAGAGAAGGACAGTGAGGGAAACTGTCAGTGTGCTATTCTGTGCTAAACCAATCTTGCTGAACCGTATTTGAAATCCTTGAGTTTAGGGACAGAGAAGGACACTCGGGGAAACTATCAGTGTGCTATTCTGTGCTAAACCTTGTTTGTAGGGACAGAGAAGGACAGTGAGGGAAAGTGTCAGTGTGCTATTCTGTGCTAAACCAATCTTGCTGAACCATATTTGAAATCCTTGAGTTTAGGGACAGAGAAGGACACTCGGGGAAACTGTCAGTGTGCTATTCTGTGCTAAACCAATCTTGCTGAACCGTATTTGAAATCCTTGAGTTTAGGGACAGAGAAGGACACTCGTGGAAACTATAAGTGTGCTATTCTGTGCTAAACCTTGTTTGTAGGGTCAGAGAAGGACAGTGAGGGAAACTATAAGTGTGCTATTCTGTGCTAAACCTTGTTTGTAGGGACAGAGAAGGACAGTGAGGGAAACTGTCAGTGTACTATTCTGTGCTAAACCAATCTTGCTGAACCATATTTGAAATCCTTGAGTTTAGGGCCAGAGAAGGACACTTGGGGAAACTGTCAGTGTGCTATTCTGTGCTAAACCTTGTTTGTAGGGACAGAGAAGGACAGTGAGGGAAACTGTCAGTGTGCTATTCTGGGCTAACCCAATCTTGCTGAACCATATTTGAAATCCTTGAGTTTAGGGACAGAGAAGGACACTCGGGGAAACTGTCAGTGTGCTATTCTGTGCTAAACCAATCTTGCTGAACCATATTTGAAATCCTTGAGTTTAGGGACAGAGAAGGACACTCGGGGAAACTGTCAGTGTGCTATTCTGTGCTAAACCAATCTTGCTGAACCGTATTTGAAATCCTTGAGTTTAGGGACAGAGAAGGACACTCTGGGAAACTATCAGTGTGCTATTCTGTGCTAAACCTTGTTTGTAGGGACAGAGAAGGACAGTGAGGGAAAGTGTCAGTGTGCTATTCTGTGCTAAACCAATCTTGCTGAACCATATTTGAAATCCTTGAGTTTAGGGACAGAGAAGGACACTCGGGGAAACTGTCAGTGTGCTATTCTGTGCTAAACCAATCTTGCTGAACCGTATTTGAAATCCTTGAGTTTAGGGACAGAGAAGGACACTCGTGGAAACTATCAGTGTGCTATTCTGTGCTAAATCTTGTTTGTAGGGTCAGAGAAGGACAGTGAGGGAAACTATCAGTGTGCTATTCTGTGCTAAACCTTGTTTGTAGGGACAGAGAAGGACAGTGAGGGAAACTGTCAGTGTGCTATTCTGTGCTAAACCAATCTTGCTGCACCATATTTGAAATCCTTGAGTTTAGGGCCAGAGAAGGACACTCAGGGAAACTGTCAGTGTGCTATTCTGTGCTAAACCTTGTTTGTAGGGACAGAGAAGGACAGTGAGGGAAAGTGTCAGTGTGCTATTCTGTGCTAAACCAATCTTGCTGAACCATATTTGAAATCCTTGAGTTTAGGGACAGAGAAGGACACTCGGGGAAACTGTCAGTGTGCTATTCTGTGCTAAACCAATCTTGCTGAACCATATTTGAAATCCTTGAGTTTAGGGACAGAGAAGGACACTCGGGGAAACTGTCAGTGTGCTATTCTGTGCTAAACCAATCTTGCTGAACCGTATTTGAAATCCTTGAGTTTAGGGACAGAGAAGGACACTCGTGGAAACTATCAGTGTGCTATTCTGTGCTAAATCTTGTTTGTAGGGTCAGAGAAGGACAGTGAGGGAAACTATCAGTGTGCTATACTGTGCTAAACCTTGTTTGTAGGGACAGAGAAGGACAGTGAGGGAAACTGTCAGTGTGCTATTCTGTGCTAAACCAATCTTGCTGCACCATATTTGAAATCCTTGAGTTTAGGGCCAGAGAAGGACACTCAGGGAAACTGTCAGTGTGCTATTCTGTGCTAAACCTTGTTTGTAGGGACAGAGAAGGACAGTGAGGGAAAGTGTCAGTGTGCTATTCTGTGCTAAACCAATCTTGCTGAACCATATTTGAAATCCTTGAGTTTAGGGACAGAGAAGGACACTCGGGGAAACGGTCAGTGTGCTATTCTGTGCTAAACCAATCTTGCTGAACCATATTTGAAATCCTTGAGTTTAGGGACAGAGAAGGACACTCGGGGAAACTGTCAGTGTGCTATTCTGTGCTAAACCAATCTTGCTGAACCGTATTTGAATTCCTTGAGTTTAGGGACAGAGAAGGACACTCGAGGAAACTATCAGTGTGCTATTCTGTGCTAAACCTTGTTTGTAGGGACAGAGAAGGACAGTGAGGGAAACTGTCAGTGTGCTATTCTGTGCTAAACCAATCTTGCTGAACCATATTTGAAATCCTTGAGTTTAGGGACAGAGAAGGACACTCGGGGAAACTGTCATTGTGCTATTCTGTGCTAAACCTTGTTTGTAGGGACAGAGAAGGACAGTGAGGGAAAGTGTCAGTGTGCTATTCTGTGCTAAACCAATCTTGCTGAACCATATTTGAAATCCTTGAGTTTAGGGACAGAGAAGGACACTCGGGGAAACTGTCAGTGTGCTATTCTGTGCTAAACCAATCTTGCTGAACCGTATTTGAAATCCTTGAGTTTAGGGACAGAGAAGGACACTCGTGGAAACTATCAGTGTGCTATTCTGTGCTAAATCTTGTTTGTAGGGACAGAGAAGGACAGTGAGGGAAACTGTCAGTGTGCTATTCTGTGCTAAACCAATCTTGCTGAACCATATTTGAAATCCTTGAGTTTAGGGCCAGAGAAGGACACTCTGGGAAACTGTCAGTGTGCTATTCTGTGCTAAACCTTGTTTGTAGGGACAGAGAAGGACAGTGAGGGAAAGTGTCAGTGTGCTATTCTGTGCTAAACCAATCTTGCTGAACCATATTTGAAATCCTTGAGTTTAGGGACAGAGAAGGACACTCGGGGAAACTGTCAGTGTGCTATTCTGTGCTAAACCAATCTTGCTGAACCGTATTTGAAATCCTTGAGTTTAGGGACAGAGAAGGACACTCGGGGAAACTATCAGTGTGCTATTCTGTGCTAAACCTTGTTTGTAGGGACAGAGAAGGACAGTGAGGGAAACTGTCAGTGTGCTATTCTGTGCTAAACCAATCTTGCTGAAGCATATTGCAAATCCTTGTGTTTAGGGACAGAGAAGGATAGGCAGGGGACAGTGTCAGTGTCATTGTTGCTAAGCCTCCTGCACAGTATACACCTGAAGGTAGCCCTTATTGCTGTTTTTCCCATCTCCCTGCAGGCCATCCATTAAAATGTCTGGAAGGCAAACAAGGAGAGGCAGACAGTCAGGAGGCAAAAAAAGAGGGCAAGCAGGCTCTGTGTCTGGGGACAACAGTGCTGGTCGTGGACGCGGTGCATTGTCATCAGCACATGGCCATGGGGCACGCTTGTCCTTCTTTTCGGCAGCTGGACATGTTGAGCCACATCATGCCAAAGACTTGGTAGAGTGGATGACCAAGCCCACCTCATCCTCCTCATCCTCTCTCACCCAGGCTCAGGGTACTGGCAAAGCAGCTGCCAAAGCGTCCTCTTCTCTGGTATCAATGTCATCATTAGTCACTCCTTCCCTAGACCCACCATGTCCTCCTCCTGAGGAGTCCCCCGAACTGTTTGAGCACAGTGTTGGTGGAGGAGGATGCCCAGCGTTTCGAAGGATCTGATGATGATACCCAGCTAGAGGAAGGCAGTAGCGTGAGAGCAGAGAGAGGGGATGCTCAAGAAGGACACCAATCTGGCAGTCATGCTCCAGCAGCTGCAGCATACTGCCAGATTGGCTCCAGTGATGAGGAGGGAGGGGATGATGAGGTCACTGACTCCACGTGGGTGCCTAATAGGAGAGAGGAGGAGGAGGAGGATGAGGAGGAGGCACATCTCCAACGAGGCAGGATGCCCTTGGGTGGCCAGCGTATAGGCAGCACACCGTCGGAATCACACCGCAGAGCTCCGCCTGTGCAGGGCGCTGCCTCTGCCCGTCATTCAAAAAGTTCTTTGGTGTGGGCCTTTTTTGAGGCAAGTGCATCAGATCGCACAGCTGCTGTTTGCAACATATGTCTCAAGCGTATATCGCGTGGCCAAAACATCAGCCGCTTGGGCACCACATGCTTGATCAGACATATGTTGACCTGCCATGCAGCTCGTTGGCAAGCCTACCTTAAAGACCCACACCAAAGAACAAAGCGGACCTCTCCTTGCACCGCATCAGCTGGGATCTCCAACCCCACTATAACTTCAGTCCTCTCTGAAACCTGCACTGAGAGGAATGAAGGTGTAGAATTAGGTGTGTCACAGCCAAGTACTTGCGGCCACTCTGCTAGCAGTACACCGACGTCCGATTCTAGCAGGCAAATTTCCCTGCCCCAGCTGCTGGACCGTCGAAAGAAGTTCACTCCCAGCCATCCACATGCCCAGCGGTTGAATGCTAGCTTGGCTAAATTGCTAGCGCTTCAACTGCTGCCTTTTCAGTTGGTAGACTCGGCCCCCTTCCGTGAGTTTGTGCAATGTGCGGTTCCTCAGTGGCAGGTTCCCAAACGCCACTTTTTCTCACGGAAGGCGATTCCGGCTCTCTACAGGCATGTGGAAGGCAATGTTTTGGCCTCGCTGGACAGGGCGGTCAGCGGTAAGGTGCATATTACCGCTGACTCATGGTCCAGCAGGCATGGACAGGGACGTTACCTTTCTTTCACGGCCCATTGGGTCACTCTTTTGGCAGCTGGGAAGGATGCAGGACAAGGTGCAGTAGTGTTGGAGGTTGTTCCACCGCCACGCCTCCAAAATGCTACTACTGGTTGTGACACACCTCTCTCCTCCACCCCCTCCTCTTCTTCTTCCTCCATGGCCTCTTCCTGTGGTTTGTCCTCGGAACCAGCGGTGCTCCGTAGGCGTTCAAGGGGCTACGCAAGTACGCAGGCAAAAAGATGCCATGCCGTGCTTGCGCTGGTGTGTTTGGGGGACAGGAGCCACACTGGGGCAGAGGTCCTGTCTGCTCTGCAGGGGCAGGCCAAGAGGTGGTTGACGCCACGCCAGCTTAAGCCAGGAATGGTGGTTTGCGACAATGGCACCAACCTCCTCTCCGCCCTCCGACAGGGACAACTGACCCATGTGCCCTGTATGGCTCACGTCCTTAACCTGGTGGTGCAGCGGTTCTTGGCCAGGTACCCGGGCTTACAGGATGTCCTGAGGCAGGCCAGGAAAGTCTGTGTGCATTTCCGCAGATCTTATAATGCCAGTGCTCGCCTGGCTGAGCTGCAAAAGGAGTTGAACCTGCCCAAGAACCGCCTTATATGTGACATGCCCACCAGGTGGAACTCAACGTTGGCCATGCTGCAGCGGCTGCACATGCAGCAGAGGGCCATCAATGAGTACCTGTGCGACTACGGCACCAGGACAGGGTCAGGGGAGCTCGGGTTTTTTTCACCACGCCAGTGGGGCATGATCAGGGATGCATGCACTGTCCTGGCACCATTTGAGGAGGCCACGAGGATGGTGAGCAGTGACAGTGCATGCATCAGTGACACTGTACCTCTTGTCCACCTGTTGGAGCACACGCTGCGTGGAATAATGGACAGGGCACTTGAGGCAGAACAGAGGCAGGAAGAGGAGGACTTCCTTGCCTCTCAAGGCCCCCTTTACCCAGACAGTGTTCCTTCTGTCCCACCCATCGCACAGGAAGAGGAGGAGGAGGAGGATTGTGTCAGCATGGAGGTGGAGGCTGGCACTCAGCATCATCAGCAGCAGTCTTTTAGGGATGATTTACAGTCCCAAGAAACCAGTGGACTTGTACATGGCTGGGAGGAGGTGGCTGCGGATCATGTCGTCCTTAGTGACCCAGAGGACTCCGGACTGAATGCCTCAGCTAACCTACGCTGCATGGCCTCCCTGATCCTGCAAAGTCTGCGGAAGGATCCTCGTATTCTTCGGATCAAGGAGAGGGACCATTACTGGCTGGCCACTCTCCTTGATCCACGGTACAAGGGTAAGGTTGCGGACCTTATGTTACCGTCGCAGAGGAAGCAGAGGATGAGACAACTCCGGGAGGCCTTGCAGAAAGGTCTGTGCAACGCGTTCCCAGAGACTGGGAGGTTACAAACTCCTGGTCCTGGACAACGAGTTGCTGAGGCTTCGGGCAGTCAAAGAATAAGCGGTGGGGAAGGTGGCCGTCTGACCGATGCATTCAGACAATTCTTTAGTCCGCAGCCCCAAAGTATGATCGGTTCCAGCAACCATCGCCAGCGTCTGATATACATGGTGCAGGAATACCTAGGGGCAAGGTCAGACTTGGACACCTTCCCCACCGAAAATCCTCTGGCTTACTGGGTCTTGAGGATGGATCACTGGCCAGAGCTTGCACAGTATGCAATTGAGCTACTGGCCTGTCCTGCATCCAGCGTTCTTTCAGAACGCACATTCAGTGCTGCTGGAGGATTTGTCACGGATCACAGGGTGCGCCTGTCCACCGACTCGGTTGATCGACTGACTTTCATCAAGATGAACCAGTCTTGGATCACCACCAGCTACCACACACCTGATGCTGATATAACAGACTAATTGATTTTAAAATGTCACATCCCTTCAAGACTGATGCTGATGCTGAGTGCCTGTGCTGTTATGTTGACTGGCTATCCTCCTCCTCCTCCTCAATGATCCGATTAATGATGATAGCTTGGAAGATCATTTTGGTTTATGGGTGCCGCCACCAGTGGCTAAGGCCCAATTTTTCAGCCCCTGTTTAACAGGGGCGTGTAATTACAATTTTTGATGCAATACTTTGCAACAGGGCTCATTGCTGTGCTCCAAGTACAGTATCTGTGAGGGGTTGCAGTGTTGTGCCACCAGTGCCTAAGGCCCAATTTTTCAGCCCCTGTTCAACAGGGGCATGCAATTATAATTATTGATCTAATAATTCACAGCAGGGCCCATTGCTGCGCCCACCAAGAGTAACTGTCAGGCCTTACAGTGTTGTGTCAACACCACCACCACCACCACCACCACCAAAGGCCCAATTTTTCAGCCCCTGTTCAACAGGGGCATGCAATTATAATTATTGATCTAATAATTCACAGCAGGGCCCATTGCTGCACCCACCAAGAGTAACTGTCAGGCCTTACAGTGTTGTGGCACCAGCACCACCATCAAAGGCCCAATTTTTACTACCACTGTTCAACAATTATATGTTATTACAATTCCTGATATAATAGTTGACAGCAGGGCGTTCCAGCACCCACCAAGAGTAACTGTGAGTGCTTACAGTGTTGTGCCAACACCAACACCTAAGGGGCCAATTTCTGCAGAGTATATACGGCAGGTCCCTACTTTCAAACATCCAACTTACAAACGACTCCTACTTGCAAACGGAAGAAGACAACAGGAAGTGAGAGGAAATCTACCCCTAGGAAGGAAAATTCTCTCCTGTAAGAATTAATATGGGAGAAAGGTGTCTCCTCTCTACTGATGCTTTATCACCAATCCTTGTTTCAATAAAAACACCACATTTCAAAAACAGTTGTCATTGGGACGCAAAGTGAGGTGAAATGTTCTGAACAGGGGCACAGACAGCAAAACAAATGTTACAGGGGTGATAACCCTTCCCTATGTTTTCCAAAAAGCTTAAAAATAGATTTTTTGGCTGGAGCTACACTTAAACAATGTACGTGTTCAAAATTACAAACAGATTCTACTTAAGAACAAACCTACAGTCCCTGTCTTGTTTACACCGGTCTTGTTTACACCGCCTGTATACTGCTGTTCAGAGTATATAGGGCCTTTTTTATTTTGTGTTGCGGGGTTCCCCTTAATATCCAAACAAGACCCAAAGGGGCTGGTAATGGGCTGGGGTAGGGGGTGATGGGGTAGCTATGCCATTTTTCTTAAAGATTTTCATCCATATTACCGGGACCAGACATTACATTAAAGCCGCAAGCAGTTTTAAATGGCTTTTTTTTCCTTTAGAAATGTCATTTTGTGCAGGGACAGTTCTAAACACGGGAAACACGTGGCACTTCGCAGGCATACTTTAGACACCCCCCAGGTACGATATTTAAAGGAATATTTGACTTTTTTTTTTCACTTTATGCATCATTAAAATGACTGCTCCCGAAAAACGACCGTTTTTAAAACTTCTTTTTGCATTCATACATGTCCCCTGGTGCAGAACCCGGGTTCCCAAACTCTGTTTAGGACAATAACATGGATAATAGTCGTTATAATTAGCACTTTAGAATTCAAACGTTCGCATCCATTGTATTTAATAGGGTTCTAATGTTCGTGCGAACTTTCGGTCCGTTCGCGGGTTCTGGTGCGAACCGAACCCGGGGGTGTTCGGCTCATCACTACACAGTGACAACACAGAAGCACAAACAAAAGAAAGGAACAGAGAGTTGTCACCCTATAACAGATAGTGCTTGAACAACGACCTTCATGGCATTTTTATTGGGATTATTTCAAAGAAATCAGCAAATTCTAAAATATTGAAATTAACATTTTTAAAGTAGAATAAAGAATTCTCATAAGGATTCCAGACAATGGACAACAAGACAATAATCACGGAAATCATTTTGTTGGGATTCAGCAAAGATCTGAGGATAAACACTTTACTATTTATTTTATTTTCTGCTATCTATTTGGTGACTGTTTTTGGAAATGGTCTCATCGTAGGTATAATTCTACATAACCATCACTTGCACATCCCCATGTATTACTTTCTTTGTATGCTTTCTGTCTTTGACTTGAGTTACTCGTCCACTGCTGTGCCCCGGTTGTTGTCCAACCTCTTTTCTTCCAAGAGGGCCATCTCACACGGCACTTGTAGCATTCAGATCTTTGTTATCCTGCTTCTAGAAGGATGTGAGTGTCTTCTCCTGGCCATCATGGCTTATGACCGTTACGTGGCCATCTGCCAACCTCTCCATTATCCCATTCTTATGCGTTGGAGTACGTGTTACAAACTGACTGCCATGATATTTATATCAAGCTTTATGATGTGTATTTTTCCGTCAATTTTTATGCGGATTACTCTTTGCTACAACCAGATCAATCATTTCATGTGCGAGGTTCTAGCAGTCCTAAAATTGGCTTGTGGGAATACGTCGTCCAATGAAATTGTCATCTTCTGCGTCAGTTTTATTACTCTTCTCCTCCCCTTTGTTCTTATTATAATATCATATATTTGCATTTTGTCATCTGTATTAAAGATTAAGTCTGCGGGAAGAGCTAAAGCTTTTTCCACTTGTTCCTCCCATCTAGCAGTGGTGGGATTGTACTTTGGGACAGTGATGCTCATGTACTTTGGCCCATCATCTCAGTACTCCACCGATCAGGAGAAATACAGCTCTGTATTTTATGTGATTGTGTCGCCCATGCTGAACCCTATCATCTACAGCCTCAACAACAAGGAAGTTAAAGATACAGTTAGAAAACTGCTGCCTAAACTTATTGTTACTCAAACAAGCACTCAATAAAAGCTGGAACTTACTGTAACATGAACTGACACATTTTTAAGAACTTTACAAAAATGCTAAAGTATTCATGCTTGTGCCTCCCCTGAGGATCTTATTGTAAGGTGCAACACTAGCACAGGCTCTATACCCATTATTGCACTAGAGTAGCCACCTTTCAAGGATGCTATATATGTGTGTACTGGTACTTGGGTGTTCCAATGAATACATTTAGTCATTTAAGAACCTGGGCAGGATGCTTGTAGCCCCACATCAATCTAGAAACTGAATGGTACAGCGATACTGAGCTCAATAATTCACAGGGAAGGATTAGTAAACTATCTGGTCAAAAATCAGTCAAGTGTAGATTGTTCCAATGCAAGTGATGGGCGCCTTGTTGGAGAATTGGCAGGAGCAGGGTTTTATATATATATATATATATATATATATATATATATATATATATGTAGCATACAGATCCCTGGCCTCTCCTCCTCAAGGCGGGACACACCGTACCACAATGCCCAGGTTCTTTCTTGAATAAGGGGGTGAGTGGTGTTCAGAAATTGTTGGGTCCCGCAGCGAGTTACCTTCCCTCGGCTGGTTCTCACCCCTAGAGTGTAGGGAAGAATCTGTTGTAGGTGCACCAATAAGGCCAATGTCCAGACAGGTTAAACCTTAACCTCCCTGGCGGTATGATTCTTTCAGATTTTAGGTGCTGAAAGCGGTACAATTATTTTGCATGGAAATTTGGCGTTTTATATTGTAGGCCTGTAATTCTTAGGAATAACTCACTTAAATCTGTCCAAACAAGAGTCTAGAAGACATCCCGGATATGATAAAGTTTGAAACACAAAATCATAGATTATAATATAATAAATAACTATAAATAATTATAACAAATAATAATAATAAAAATTATTCAATAATGTAATCAAATCAAAAACACAGAAATTTGCTCAGTTGTCGCTGTCATTACTTTTATTCTTTTGATTCTAATTTATTATCGCTGTTTTCTAGCTGGTCTAAAACCACTTTTGACATAAAGGGACACTTTTTGGTTGCTATGGACAATCTCCAAATTCCAGGCAGAAAGAACAGTTTTTATTATATAAAAGTGCATGCAGGGCACTGGACAGACCACTAGGGACAAAGGGGGTGTGTAATTATTTTATACAGTACTGTAATCTGTAAGATTACAGTGTACTGTATGTGTATTGTGTTTTAACTTTTTTGAATTTGGCACGGATCTCCGTCCCCGTGCGTCGTAACATCGCAGGGAACGGAGCTCGGCGGCACTCGGCACTGTGTGAATCGAGTTAGGGGTCAGCTCGATTACACAACAGGGAGGCATCGCAGGATACAGGGACAAGGTAAGTAACTCTGCCTGGATTACTGATATGCAATCCCGAGTCTGGCTCGGGGTTACCGCTTTTGGTGCTGAAATTTCACCCCGAGCCTGACTCGGGAATACCGCCAGGGAAGTTAATGAAGGAAGGTTTATTTTCTTTATGCTGATAACTGGATAGGAAAGTTGGAGTTGAAGAACAAAAGGAAACAGGGAGGCAGGTTCAGGCACTTGGTATCACCACTCAATCCCGAGTGGACTCTGCTCACCCAGATAGTCCCCTCTCACGGGCCTAGCAGCCGGAGTGATGCACAAACTTTACTTCACTTAAGTCCCTCTTTTTAGAGATACGATCGGGAGATTCTCTGCCACAGAATCTCTGAGCCCCGAACCTCTCAGCGCTTGTAATTAAAGAACAGGTGCAAGTTGCTGCACATTACAAGGCCTCAGATGATCTGTGGAATCCCTCCAGAAGTTTACCAGGCCTCTCTTTCATCGTGAAACTCTCACCGGTCCCTCAGAAAGGTTCTCACCCGGTCTCTTCTTCTTAGAGCGGGTCCCCTCTCCCGGGACACCATGGGATTCCTCCTCTTAGAACTAAACCCCAGCTAAAGGTACTGGGCCCAATGGTGAAGTTGCAGCCCCAGGCTAAAGGTGCCTGGGACCGATGCATACGCGCACCCCTGGCCTGGAGGGCCAGGTCACGCGACCCGAACTCCGGAGCTCCGGAACTCTGGAACCACGAACACCTCTCCAGGCGGCATCTGCCCCTTATGTATCCTCTCCCGAGATGCACAGCAGGTTGACCACGCCCACTGTACTACTGCCGAGAGAGGACACCCTAAGGCACAGCACTGTTACCAGTGGTTCAACCCTTACCTGTCATGGCAGTGCCACCTACAGGCCACAGGGAACTGCACACCAGTACAACACCTGAAGAACAAATAACCGAACCTATCAATAAAAGCGGTCTGAGCCTGGCTACTAGCTCAGACCAACCCCTAAATTTAGGCACACAGCACCCTTCAAAGTAGAGGGGTGCTACATACATATATACTTTTTCAGTGCCTTAAAAAAGTATTTATACCCCTTGAAATTTTCCACATTTTGTCATGTTACAACCAAAAACGGAAATGTATTTTTTGGGGATTTTATGTGGTAGACCAACACAAAGTGGCACATAATTGTGAAGTGAAAGGAAAATGATAAATGTTTTTCAACATTTTTTACAAATAAATATCTGAAAAACGTGGCGTGCATTTGTAGTCAGCCCCCTTTACTCTGATACCCCTAACTAAAATCTAGTGGAACCAATTGCCTTCAGAAGTCAACTACTTAGTAAATAGAGTCTATAAGACCCCAAATCCCTCCTCTGCCCCTAAAAGTACCAGTGTTTTTGAATGCCAGTGGGACGGGAGAGCCTGAGCAAGCCGAGGAAGGCGGCAGGAGATGGGGTCATCCCCTAGTTTCTGTTCCGATTGCTATTACAAGAGAGCCGACCCCCGTCTCTAAAAAAAAACGGTATCGGATGATGCTTGCAGCTTCAGGCATTTACCGGTACAACCACTTGAAGACCAATGATTTACCAGGTGCGTGACTAATCGGCAAGTGATTCAGATGGCCTAAGGACGTGACGTGGTTAAAGAACATTTCTTTGATCCACACATAAATACTTTAACACATTCTAAAATGATGTTGTTACAATGTATTTATCAATGAAGCTTGCCAAGTCTGACCTCCAACTGCAGCCCTAAGACACAGATCAGAATTCGTCTGTCATATTTTTACAGCTAGTCCCGGGGATTTTGGTGGTACCACGATGATGGAGGAAGATCTGAGTGCACAGTGTACAGACTAGGTTCTTAGATGAAAGTTTCATTGCTGTCTCTTATACAACCAAGGTCCGGCAACAGTGGCATGGGTAAGGTTGTCACCTCATCCTTTTAAAACTGAACACATATTAATTACACAGGTTCTGTAGCTAATTAAGGTGGTAATTAAACTCGGTGCCTTATCTGCATTAAATTAGCCTCAGAACCTGTGTAATTCATATGTGTTCAGTTTTAAAGAGATGAGGTGGCAACCCTAGGCATGGGCCCTCTAGGAAAATTAACCAAATTATATACAGTGGTACCTTGGATTACGATCATAATTTGTTCCAGAAGAATGCTTGTAATTCAAAGCACTCATATATCAAAGGGAGTTTCCCTATAGAAGTTAATGGAAACTCAGAAAATTCGTTCCACAGTGACTTCTATTGTATGCAGTACCGCATGTGGCCAGAGGTGGGGGGGCGCCGGAGACACTCGGAAACATTCGAAAACCACTCGGAGCCTCTCGAATGCACTCAGAAACACTCAGAGAGGCTCACATGCACTCTGAGAGGCTCTGAAACACTTGTGTTTCCGAATGGCTCCGAGTGCATCTGAACGGCACCGAGTGCATCTGAGCAGCTCCGAGTGTCACCGGCGCCCCCGCACCTCTGGCCAAATGCCATATTGAACACCGCAGAGGCTTGAATCCTGCTCGTTTTGCGAGACAACACTCGCAAACAGTCAGGATTTTTTTTAAATAATAGCTTGTATTGCGAAACGCTTGTTAACTGCATTACTCGCAATCCAAGGTATTACTGTACTGCATATTGTTGGTGTAAATTACAGCATATTATACAATGCTGGAAAAAAAGGGTTAAAAGCTAAATGTAAAATAAGAAAATCTAACCTAGTCTGATTCTTACCATCTGTGTAGTCACACAAAGTCCTATCACCACCACCCCCTCACCCACCAAGCTTTAGAAACAATAAGGGCTGCTTCATAAAATGTTCTGTAGCGGGGGTTAACATTTCGGGGGAGTATCTGGGCGGTAGCATGACCCAGATACACTAATTGTTAGGAATTTATGGCCAATTTGATTAGTGGAGGATATAATGGTGCTCAGTTCCCTGCGGCCCCTGGGTGGCGCTGTCGCCTTGGGCTGGGGTTGAACCATAATTTTAGGGCCATGCCCTTTTGTGTCCTCTCGCGGCAGTAGTACGGCGGGGCGGGGAACCCGCTGTGTCTGCTGGGAGAGGGTATAAAGGGGGCGGACATCTTGCGCACGAGGTCCGAGCCCCAGGCACCTTTAGCCTGGGGGCTGTTGTTCTGTCGTCCGCGCCCAGGTGCCCTAGGCCTAGGTGCGAGGGAGTTCGAGTTCCATCCCAGGCACCTTAGGCCTGGGGTGAGGTACTAACAAAGACCCAGGGCCCAGTACCTTCGACTGGGTCCCGCATGGGAGAAGATGCCTAGGGGGCCCACCGAGTGAGGGGACCCGAGTCTCGTGCGAGGAGAACCAGGGAGGTGACCTGGCCTGAAGATCCAGCACAGCATTGGCTGGTGACAGTGCAGGCCTCTGGGGACCGTCCGGGATGGATCATCTACCTAACAGGGGTCGCCATTAGAAGGTAGTTCATGTTCTATGGTCTTTGCAGAGACCCAGCTACATCAGGTCGGTGGCAGATGCCTATTCTAAGGTCTGTGGCAGAGACCTCATCGTTCAGCCGGTCTGTGGCAGGGACCAACCTCACGGTCGGTGGCAAAGTTGTTGTGAGTTCCTAACAGCTTCTCTAATCCGAAAGGATTGTGCCTGAACCCTCACCCCACCAAGTTTGTGTTTGTATCAACCTGTCTGCTTGCAAAGAGGCATATTTATCTCTGCGGAAATAAATATAGATGTTGTACTGTCACCTGGTGTGGACTTACTTTTCTGGGAGCAAAGTGTTCTACATTCACCTTCTACTGGTCCTTTTTGAAGTGGAATCTCTGGACAGGGACACAGACCCGAAGGTAAAGATCATAGCTCAAACCTCTACACACCTAAGAGGGGCGAGCTGGTGGCAGCATCTCACCCCTCCCCCCTGGTTCCCCTAGATGAGTAAACCAGCCGAGAGGAATAAGGGAGAGAGCGGGTGAGACCACTACAGTTCTGAAGGCTACCATATACATTGCAATGTGACCATCCAATCATTGTACGGCCAACTGGATTTACCAAAACTATGAAATAATAAGCATAAAAACAATAACAATAATGCACAGAAGTACCTGTAAAATACATCTCCAAAGAGCTAAACTTTAGAACCAATTTTTACCCAACCAAGGACGCCCTCGTATTTCATAGTTTTTCACAGGTACTCGCTCCCACTTCTGGATGACTTTGCCGCGTGGCGAACTCATCCGGAAGTTCAGCCCCCCTCCTCCTTCCCCCTGCCATCGGGCCATTCACAAAGCGCAGCGCACTTCGCACATGTGCAGTATGGAGACGGCTGTGAAGCCATAAGGCTTCACTGGCGGTCTCCCTTACCCCAGATGGTGGCTGCAGCACCCAAGAGCCGATTAAAAATTTGGCTCGGGTGATGACACCGCTGGATTCAAGGACAGGTAAGTGTCCTTATATTAAAAGTCAGCAGCTACCAGGGCTGGACTGGGACAAAAATTTGGCCCTGGACTTCATCCAGACCGGCCCACATTAATTAAATAAAATGCTGCCCCCCACCCCCCCCCCACAAATCACGCCCACCAAAAGGCCCCTACATTCATTATTGTATATCATGAGAGGGTGAGAGAGAGGGGAATGAGAGAGGGAGGGTTGAGGGAAAGGGGGTGAGATGGGGTGGGTGAGAGAGGGGGGTGAGTGTAAGAGAGAGGGGGTGAGTGTAAGAGAGAGGGGGTGAGTGTAGGACCCCTTTCACCCTGAGGTGTTTTTTCAGGCGCTTTTGGGGTAAAAATAGCACCTGTAAAGCGCCTGAAAACGCCTCCGCTGCAGTCCCAGTGTGAAAGCCTGAGTGCTTTCACACAGGGGCGCTGCCAGGGCGTTAAAAAAAGTCTTCCAAGCAGCATCTTTGGGGCGGTGGAGGAGCGGTGTACACACCGCTCTTGCCCATTGAAATGAATGGCCACCAGTGCTGAAGCGCCTGCAATTAACCTTTAACCTTTAATTCGGCTGCTAGCGGGGGTTAAAAGTGCCTGATAGAAGCTGAATAGCACAGCTAAAACTACAGTAAAGTGCTGCTAATACTAGCAGCGTTTTACCGTCAATGCCCGCCCCAGTGTGAAAGCAGCCTAAGAGTCAGGGAGTGAATGAGACAGTGAGGAGAGGGCAGAGAGACAGAGGGGGGAGCTGAGAGACAGAGGGGGGAGCTGAGAGACAGAGGGGGGAGCTGAGAGATAGAGGAGGAGAGCTAAGAGATAGAGGAGGATAGCTGAGAGATAAAGGAGGGGGCTGAGAGACAGAGGAGGGGGCTGAGAGACATAGGAGAGGGCTGAGAGACAGAGGAGGGGGCTGAGAGACAGAGGGGGGTGCTGAGAGACAGAGGGAGGTGCTGAGAGACATAGGGGGAGCTGAGAGACAGAGGGAGGGAGCTGAGGGACAGAGGGAGGGAGCTGAGGGACAGAGGGGGAGCTGAGAGACAGAGGGGGGAGCTGAGAGACAGAGGGGGAGCTGAGAGACAGGGGGGAGCTGAGAGACAGAAGGGGGGATCTGGGAGACAGAGGGGGGAGCTGAGAGACAGAGGGAGGGAGCTGAGAGACAGAAGGAGGCTGAGAGACAGGGGGGCTGAGAGACAGAGGGGGAGCTGAGAGACAGAGGGGGGACCTGAGAGATAGAGGAGGAGACCTGAGAGATAGAGGAGGAGACCTGAGAAATAATGGAGGAGACCTGAGAGATAGAGGAGGAGAGCTGAGAGATAGAGGAGGGGGCTGAGAGACAGTGGGGGGCTGAGAGACAGAGGAGGGGGCTGAGAGAAAGAGGAGGGGTCTGAGAGACAGAGGAGGGGTCTGAGAGACAGAGGGGGGGTGCTGAGAGACAGAGGGGGAAGCTGAGAGACAGAGGGAGGGAGCTAAGAGAAAGAGGGGGAGCTGAGAGAAAGAGGGGGAACTGAGAGACAGAGGGGGAGCTGAGAGACATGGGGAGCTGAGAGACAGAAGGCGGCTGAGAGACAGAGGGCGGCTGAGAGACAGAGGGGGACTGAGAGACAGAGGGGGGAGCTGAGAGATAGAGGAGGGGAGCTAAGAGATGGAGGGGGCTGAGAGACAGAGGAGGGGGCTGAGAGACAGAGGAGGGGCTGAGAGACATAGGAGGGGGCTGAGAGACATAGGAGGGGGCTGAGAGACAGAGGAGGGGGCTGAGAGACAGAGGGGGTGCTGAGAGACAGAGGGAGGTGCTGAGAGACAGAAGGAGAAGCTGAGAGACATAGGGGGGAGCTGAGAGACAGAGGGAGGGAGCTGAGGGACAGAGGGGGAGCTGAGAGACAGAGGGGGGAGCTGAGAGACAGAGGGGGAGCTGAGAGACAGAGGGGGGAGCTGAGAGACAGAAGGGGGGAGCTGGGAGACAGAGGGGGGAGCTGAGAGACAGAGGGAGGGAGCTGAGAGACAGAAGGAGGCTGAGAGACAGGGGGGCTGAGAGACAGAGGGGGAGCTGAGAGACAGAGGGGGGACCTGAGAGATAGAGGAGGAGACCTGAGAGATAGAGGAGGAGACCTGAGAGATAGAGGAGGAGAGCTGAGAGATAGAGGAGGGGCTGAGAGACAGTGGGGGGCTGAGAGACAGTGGGGGGCTGAGAGACAGAGGAGGGGGCTGAGAGAAAGAGGAGGGGTCTGAGAGACAGAGGAGGGGTCTGAGAGACAGAGGGGGGTGCTGAGAGACAGAGGGGGAAGCTGAGAGACAGAGGGAGGGAGCTAAGAGAAAGAGGGGGAGCTGAGAGAAAGAGGGGAAACTGAGAGACAGAGGGGGGAGCTGAGAGACATGAGGAGCTGAGAGACAGAAGGCGGCTGAGAGACAGAGGGCGGCTGAGAAACAGAGGGGGACTGAGAGACAGAGGGGGGAGCTGAGAGATAGAGGAGGAGAGCTAAGAGATGGAGGGGGCTGAGAGACAGAGGAGGGGGCTGAGAGACAGAGGAGGGGGCTGAGAGACATAGGAGGAGGCTGAGAGACAGAGGGGTGCTGAGAGACAGAGGGGGGTGCTGAGAGACAGAGGGGGAGCTGAGAGACAGAGGGGGGAGGTGAGAGACAGAGGGGGAAGCTGAGAGACATTGGGGAGCTAAGAGACAGAGGGGGGATCTAAGAGACAGAGGGGGGAGCTGAGAGACAGAGGGGGGAGCTGAGAGACAGAGGGGGGATCTGAGAGACAGAGGGGGATCTGAGAGACAGATGGAGGCTGAGAGACAGAGGAGGAGAGCTGAGAGATAGAGGGGGGAGCTGAGAGATAGAGGGGGATGGCTAAGAGATAGAGGAGGGGGCTGAGAGACAGAGGAGGGGGCTGAGAGACAGTGGGGGGCTGAGAGACAGTGGAGGGGGGTACTGAGAGACAGAGGGGGTGCTGAGAGACAGAGGGGGTGCTGAGAGACAGAGGAGGGGGAGCTGAGAGACAGAGGGGCAAGCTGAGAGACAGAGGGAGGGAGCTGAGGGACAGAGGGGGAGCTGAGAGACAGAGGGGGGAGCTGAGAGACAAATGGGGGCTGAGAGACAGAGAGGGGAGCTCAGAGATAGAGGAGGAGAGCTGAGAGATAGAGGGGAGAGCTGAGAGATAGAGGAGGAGAGCTGAGAGACAGAGGAGGGGGCAGAGAGACAGAGGAGGGGGCTGAGAGACAGAGGGGGGGCTTAGAGACAGAGGGGGGAGCTGAGAGACAGAGGGGGGAGCTGAGAGACAGAGGGGGAGCTGAGAGACAGAGGGGGAGCTGAGAGACAGAGGGGGGAGCTGAGAGACAGAGGGGGGAGCTGGGAGACAGAGGAGGGGGCTAAAAGAGGGGGACACGGGGACTGAAAGACAGAAGGGGGGTCTGAGAGACAGAAGGGGGGTCTAAGAGACAGAAGGGGGGTCTGAAAGACAGAGGAGGGGTCTGAGAGACAGAGGAGGGGTCTGAGAGACAGAGGAGGTGTCTGAGAGACAGAGGGGGGGGTCTGAGAGATAGTGGGGGGGCTGAGAGACAGAGGAGGGGGCTGAAAGAGGGGGCACTGAGAGACAGAGGGGGGAATGAGAGACAGAGGGGGGAATGAGAGACAGAGGGGGGGTTTGAGAGACAGAGTGGGGTCTGAGAGATAGTGGGGGGGGGCTGAGAGACAGAGGAGGGGGCTGAAAGAGGGGGCACTGAGAGACAAACGGGGGCACTGAGAGACAGAGGGGGCAGAGAGACAGAGGGGAGGGCTGAGACAGACCACATAGCACTGTCCCTTTCTGCAGTCCCTCCTGTCCTCACCTCACCCACTGTCTCAGTGTTCTGGCATGTTTGTGTAGGATGCCGGGTACCTGATGGCCAGCAGCGGCAGCGCCGAGTCTCCCTCTTGATCCGGGGGGTGCTCTCGCTGCTCTGCTCCTTACAGCGGCGCATGTTCTCTTCCTCTGGGCTCCCAGTCAGCCTGCCCTCCGGCCCAGGCCGCATGGTTCCTGGAGCAGAGAGGAGGTGACGAAATTGAGGTTCTGGGAGCGTCGGAGTGGCCGCGCTCGCTCCTGTTCGCCTCTTCGATGGTCAGGGAAGGGGTGGAGCTCTTTTCCCTCCTCGGCTTTTTTTTTTTTGTTTCATAAAGTTTTATTAGGTGAACAAGAGAATAACAAAGTATCAGTAAAATAATACAGTACAGTACAGTACAATTGCATATGTTTACAAAAGTAAATGCATTAGAATGCGCACAATGTTAGTTTGTTATAACACCTTTGGTGATCATAAGAATAATAAAGACAGGGTTAATAATGTGCTAAATATTCGACAAGTATTCCACCATATTATTATTATTATTTTTTTTTTAATTGATACTATAATTATTAAAGTAGTTATATTTTTCAGAGATACGTAGGGGGGAGAGGGAGGGATGAGGGGGGGAATAAGGGGGGGGGGGGAGGGGGAGCCTGCAGTATTCTGTTGGGACTGAAGTGTTCTATTTATATAATTCTTTCCCTTTTTTTTCCTTTTTTTTTCCTTTTTTTTTTTATCCTTTCCTCTTCTCCTTCCAACCTTCCTGTGTAATCAATAACCCAAAAATAAGGTTTTGATTCTTACTTAGTGATTGTTTTATATGTCTGGGATTCTTTGAATAGTATCCAGTTGTACCATGTTGCAGAGGAATTGGTTATTTTTTCCTGAGAAATACTTATGAGCTCCTCTATCCTTTCAATGTTATTGATTCTCCTAAACCATTCCGCAGTAGAAGGAACTGTTGTTGTGCGCCACTGGGATGGAATGCATTGGCGAGCTGCATTGATCAGGAACATAGGTAGTGACTTTAAATATTGTTTTCTTGGGAAAGAGTTAAAGTGTAGTAGGTATTGCGCTGGGTCATAACTTATGTTTTCTGCTGTGATTGAAATAATGGTTTTGTGAACTATTTTCCAGAACTTTTGGATCAATTGGCAAGTCCACCATATATGGAGCATCAAGCCCTCCTCTTGTTTGCATCTCCAACAGCGGTCAGAGATTAGTGGAGAAAATGTATTTAAAATTGATGGAGTCCTGTACCATCTAGTAATAATTTTGAATCCGCATTCTTGCGAGGCTACGTTTAGAGAACCTTTGTGAGCATGCATATATATTTTTCCCAGTTGTTTTCAGTTATAGTGATATCTAGATCTTTTTCCCAGTTCTGGCATGATGAGCTGGAGAAGTTTGTCAAATCCCCAAAGAGTGAGTTGTATAGTGTTGAAATGATGTGTCTGTGTGGGGTTTCTTTCGTACAAAGTTTCTCAAGTTCCGTTAGGGGTTTTGTCCATGCTAATGCTGATTCATTTCTGGTTAGAAAATGTCTGATTTGAATATAGTTCCATTGTGGGATTAGGGATGGTTCTATGACTTTGTTTAGTTCTTCTCTAGATAATATTTTCCCATTTTTAAAGAAGTGTTTGGTCAAAATTTTCTTATGTGGCCAATTGTGTGTTAAGAAGTTTCTTTCTTGCCCCGGGGGGAACTCTGGATTGTTTCTCAGTGGAGTTAGAGGGCTAAGCCAGGGGGATGGATTGGTGGATTTTAAAGTGTTGTGAAATATTCATATTGTAGGGCCTATAAGAGGGTGTGATTTGATAGATTTCGGATGGTATTTAGGGTGGATCTATGGTAAGGTGTCCAGTTCTTGGGAGAACTGAATTTGTTCTAGTGATACCCAGTCTTTAACTGTTTGGTGTATATTCCAGTCTACTATTCTTGTTAATAGGGTAGCTTGATGGTATTTCTTCAAATCGGGTACCGCTATTCCACCTCTATTCTTGGGTAGATTTAATCTGGTAAATTTAATTCTTGGAGGTCTGCCCCTCCAAATAAAGGTGGAACATGCTTTACGGAACGAGTTAAAAAAAGTAGAGGGTAATTTGATAGGTATGGTCTGCATGACATATAGGAATCTAGGTAAGATTGTCATCTTGATTAGGGACGCTCTCCCAAACCAAGATACGTTTAAAGAATTCCATCTTTTTAGGTCTTCCTGTGTTTCTTTTAATATAGGTATGTAGTTTAACTTAAAGAGATCATTTAAGTTTGAGGGGATTTCTATCCCTATATAGGTTATGTTGTGGTTAGCCCATGTGAACGGGAAGTTTAGTTTGCATAAATCTATTG
This sequence comes from Rana muscosa, assembly GCA_029206835.1. Lineage (NCBI taxonomy): Eukaryota > Metazoa > Chordata > Amphibia > Anura > Ranidae > Rana > Rana muscosa. The sequence goes on from CM055121.1 coordinate 337,189,188, forward strand.
AGCTAGGGGGTAACGAGATGTTAAAGGCCATCGACTTTGTGTGATTGATTTTCAGGTTGGATATCATGTTGAAATGATCTAGATCTTGTAATAAGTTGGGTATGGAGATATGGGGTTCAGAGAGGAAGAGAAGCATGTCGTCGGCAAACGCAGCAATTTTGTATGTATTTTTTTGAATCTCTATCCCCTTGATATTTTGGTTGGTTCTGATTCTATTTAGCAGTGGTTCTAGAGTTAAAACAAAGAGAAGGGGGGATAAGGGGCATCCCTGTCTAGTACCATTACGTAGATTAAAGGCATTCGACAGGTGGCCATTGACTCTAACTCGTGCTGTGGGATTAGTGTACAACGCTTTAATATATGTTCTCATTTGGGGTAAGATACCAATATGTTTCAAAACTGCATCAATAAAGTCCCAGGCCACTTTATCGAACGCCTTCTCAGCGTCTCAGGACAAGAAGAATCCTTTTTTTTGTTGGTTGTTAGCCAGTGACTTATGTTTAAAGCTTTGATTGTGTTATCTCGACCCTCTCTACCTGGGATGAACCCCACCTGATCTAATGCTATATGTGAGTTTAATAGGGGTAGCAATCTATTGGCTAGTATTTTAGCATATATGTTTACATCTACGTTTATTAGGGATATGGGTCTATAGTTTGTAACCTGTGTTGTGTCTTTGCCTTCTTTGGGTATCACTGTGATGTGAGCTTCTAGTAGTTGTTTGGGAGGTTGTTGGACGGAATTTAGTGATTGGAAAGTTTTCAAAAATCTTGGTTTCAGTATGTCATTGAATGTTTTATAGTATTGTAGGGGCAGTCCATCAGGTCCGTGGGCTTTGCCTAGTTTCATCTCTTTAATTGCTATGTCAAATTCAGGGCCTGATATAGGGGCTTCAAGTTCTTGGGCTTTGTCTTTCGCTAGTTGGGGTGGGCTGTATTTCTCTAAAAATTCTTGGATGAGTTTCACCCTTTTATCTGAATTATGGGGGCACTTTGGGTTAGGGGGAATGTTATACAGGGACTGATAGTATTCTTCAAACTGTTTAGCTATTTCCTCATTTGAAGATAGTGGCTTACCTTGTTTGTCTCTTATTTGGTGTATGGTTGAAGCTATCTTTTTACTTTGGACTGCTTTAGCAAGCAATTTTCCACTTTTATTTCCCTGTTCGTAGTAGATCTTATGTCTCAGTATGTATTGTCTTTTGATTTTTATGTTTAGTTCTTCCGCTAAGAGTGTTCTTGCTTTGGTTAATTCCTCAAGTGTAGAGACCGCCACTGTTCTTTTATGTGTTATTTCTAATCTATGAATTTGGTCCACTAGGGCTTTTATTTTGGATTGTTGGTCTTTCTTTAGTTTAGCTAGTTTTTTGATAAATTCCCCCCTGATGACAAATTGTGGGCCTCCCATTGAGTGATGGTCGAGGTCTCGTTATTTTCATTCCTTAAAAAGTAGTCTTGCAATTTGTCTCTAAACTCAAGTACATCAACGGGGTCTTTTAGTAAGACAGTGTTGAGTCTCCATGTTTTAGTCACGTTTTTTTTCTCAGGGAAGGTCAGTGTCAAGGTAATTGGATGGTGGTCTGATATCGTCATGGGTTCAATCGTTGAGTTTTGTAAGTAGGGCAGGTCAGGTTGTGTTATAAAGAAATAATCAATTCTAGAGTACTTCTGATGGACAGTGGAAAATAAAGTAAAGTCCTTGGTTTGAGGGTAGAGAGTTCTCCAGGTGTCATGCAACATCAAGTCTTTTAACTGGGTTTTAATTTGCTTCAGTGCTCTGTAAGGAAGGCTTGACGCTCCATTCGAGGTGTCAATGAGTGGATTCAAGGGAGTGTTAAAATCGCCTCCTAGGAATAAAATGCCTGAGGCAAAGGTCATTAGTAAATCTTTGATCTTACAAAAAAAGGGTATCTGTCTCGAGTTCGGAGCATATATATTTGTGATTGTTATTGGGTGGTTTTCTAGTTTTCCTTTTATGAAGATATATCTACCTCCGGGATCTATCATAGTGTCGTGTATCTGGAGAGGAGTCTGGTTAGAGATTAGTATAGAAACACCCTTTGTTTTTCCTTCTGGGTTGGTGGAGTGTAATGCTGTAGGATATCTCCTGTCGTGTAATTTCGGGATTTTATCAGATTTAAAGTGAGTTTCTTGTATGCAGATAATGTTTGCTTTATGTTTGCGGCATTCATTTAAAAATGTAGTTCTTTTTTCAGGTACCGTATTTTTCGCTCCATAAGACGCACCTGACCATAAGACGCACCTAGATTTTAGAGGAGGAAAATATAAAAAAAAAAAAACTTGAACCAAATGGTGTACTAAAATATTTAATAAAGTATAACAGAATAATATTTCTACACTAACAACTAATGTAAGGGGGCACCCTACACTGATCCCCAATTTAACTGGGACATTTACATGACCTCAATACAACAGGAGTATTTGCATATTTAGACATTTACACTGACCAGTAATGTAAATGGTGTATTTACAGTAACCCCCTCCCCCATCTCTCTACTAATCTCTGCATTCTTATCTCCCTCTCAGTACAACTCTGCCCCTCTAACTCGTCTGCTAACCTCTGTCCCCCAAACCTCTCATCTTCTAACATCTGCACTCCAACCCTTCCTTCCCATTCAACTCTGCAGCCTCTGCACCTCAAACCCCCCTCTTTGATACCCTCTACATGCCCCCTATATTCACCTGTATGCTGTTCACACCTTCTAGGTGGGCGGCATGTAGAGGTGCGGGCGTAATTAGCATATGAATTGCGGCGGCCGACCTCATGAACATAACAATGCCCGCGCGATTTACATATCAATGCCGATCCTGTGGGGGTTAAATACAGAACAATACCCTTTTGTTTCTCTCCCAGTAGCAGCTGAAAGCATTAGAGAAACAGGATTTAGCTGGGGCAGAGTGATGCATAGGGCATCGTTCTGCCGTCGAAACGATCCCCCTATCAGCGGCTTTCCTGATTAGTATTCGCTCCATAAGACGCACACACATTTCCCCCCGTTTTTTGGGGGATAAAAAGTGCGTCTTATGGAGCGAAAAATACGGTATATTTAATCCTTTAGCATTGAGAGACAATAACTTTATAGATAGTGGTATGGTTTGTTGTGTATTAGCAGGCATCTTGTAAGGTGTGCGTATTTCTTATTGTGTTTATCTACCTTTAAGGGTTTGGAAGCACGCTTGATTCAGTCCGACTTTAAATTTTTTTTAAAAAAAAATGGAAGGGGGGGGGAATAGGTAAGGGGAGATAAGGGGTAAAGTGATCCGGGGGTAGATTTAGACCAGCTAGTCTACCCTGATTTGTGGACTGCCGGATGTTTCAAAGGGCAGAAAGTAAAAAAAAAAAATTCTGCTCCTTGCGTGGGTTTGTGGTCTAAGTGGGTCTCAAGATGAGTTCTTCTATTCTCTTTTCTTTACTTTTTTCCTTTTTTTCTTTCCTTCTCTTCCTTTCTCTTAGTTCTAGCACTCCGGAGCAGCTATCTAAGTATAATAGTTTAAAGGTAAGGGGTTTTAGACAGATTGATGAGCAGAGGGAGGGAGAATGTGATTATGGCCTGTATGTATGTATATATATATATATACATTGTTGAGTTGGAAGCGTTAAGTTGTAAGTTGTGGGGCGGTAGTTATTTGGAATCTATGTATTTACTTAGCATTTATATGGTGTTCCTTTGGTGAAGTTATAACTAATACCTTGAGTTCTGTACTGTAAAACATATACCTATTAGGAAGGTTTTGTGGTGACATTTTTTATTAACCACCACTAGATGGAGCCATTGTGTTGGTAAGTTCAAAGTTGCTTAAAAGGCATCTACTTTCTGAACCCCACAATTGAAATTGTTCAATCTAAAATACCATAGTAATAATAATACAAAAATAACGGTTAAACTATTAAACAGAAATCATTTGATATGTATAGCACTTGTATAACTCTTTGAAGCGTGTTACCTATAAAACATCATTAAATTCAATTTTGAGTCCACCGTTAGATTCTGAAATGCATGTGAGTCCTCATGTTGATCAAGGACACCAGCAGTTTGTTTAGGTTGTGCAATGGGCACTTCCAGAATTGAAAGAGCTTTCGCCCCGAAAAACTAAATAATGGTCATCATAAACAGTTAGGAATGAGAGAGACCAGTACCTACGAATTTCACTGCAGTTATTCTGCAGAATAACTTATCTAGGCATATAAATATATAGAGTCCCTTTTTTTTTTTTTTTCTCCTTTTTTTTTTTCTCCTTCCCCCCCCCCCCCCCCCCAAAAGAGGAAAGAAGAGTACAGGGTAGCTTCAACACTTCACTACATGACTATAGTTGAGTTAGGATCCTCTATAAGTCCAAGTGCTAGTTGCATGGTCTTGTGACTAATCAATTAAATAAGCCATGTGTTATTAGTTATCTTCTTATCTGGGTTGTATGCGACCCTGTATTTGAATTGTGCAGTTCCTATTAACCTCAAAAGGAGTTACAGTCAGTCTTGTATGTTTATGGGTCAAATACCCAGATGCTGTCCATATGATTATAACTCCTCAGAACTCTATTTCAGAGGAAATGACTGACCTTGATATAATAACAGTATGTTGATTGTCTTCCTTATGGTAAGGTCTCTGCTTCTTGTGTAGTGGGAAAAAAGTAGTAGTACTTACAGACGTCAGGTTCAGTCCAATCTTGTGTGATCATACCTGTAAGCTGCGAGATTGGTCATTTGTTGTTCATATGGTTGTATGCACCCGGGGACATTTAACTTGGATCTCTTTTATGGGAAGGCGAAACAGTTCTGCAAACAAATGAAGAGAAAAATACAGGGGTAGGGGTGAACGTAAACAGAAAGGAGATTGCTCAACTCTGAATGATCGAGTACTTTTCAGCTGATATTTTTAAGGTAATTTAGCTGTTTTTTTTTTGTTTTTTTTTTTTGTTTTTTAACTGTGTATCTTTAAATCTTCGTAGAAGGGGTGATCTATTCCATATGTCTGTAGATATATGACTTAAATTTTAACTTTCGATCCTCAGGGATATATTTACTTTTCAGGTGTCCATTCGGTCCTGATGGTCCAAGCGGTCTCTGCGCCTGGGTGGAGAAATTCCGTGGTCCTCCTTGGACATCTTCTCTCCTATTTTGATGAGGTGACGGTGATCTGCGGCGTCGATCTCTCTGCCTCTGGGTTCTAGGAGTGAGGTTGTTGGAAACTGCAATCCATGGTTCATTAAGCGTAAATGATTCATACCACTCTGGGACTTCTGTCCTGGGGATGTTCATGGATTCGCAGAATGATCGTAGGTCTTCAGGTGTTCGAAGTAGTGTCGTGTGACCCCTCCATGAAGCTGAGAGGCAAAACGGAAACTTCCACCTATAGGGGATTCCTCTTGCTCGTAGTTGTTCTGTGATTGGGCGCAGTGCTCTGCGTTGTTGCAAAGTGATGCTTGAAAGGTCCTGGAAGAGTTTTATTTCATTACCGTTGAATATTATTCTGTTTTTTTCTCTTGCCTTTTTTAGAATAGCTTCTTTCAATGGAAAATTTACCAGGCAACAGATTATATCTCTAGGGGGTTCATTGTCTCTTCCTCTTGGTCTGAGGGCTCTGTGAACCCTCTCGAACTCAATGGGGGAGTCTGGGGGTCTTTCCAGTATATCGTTAAAGATAGCTTCCGCAGTGCGTTCTACCGGAATCTGTTCTGGCATTTCTGGGACCCCTCTATTTCTTACATTATGGAGCCTCCCCCTATTGTCTAAATCTTCTAAATGGTGCTTTATTTCAATTATATGAGTTAGGTGTGAGTCAGCATTTTTCTGTACCTGCTTTATGGCATCTGAGTGGCGTGCTGCGGCCTGTTCCATTGCTCCAGTCCTTGCTGCAATCCCCTGTATGTCCGCTCTGATATCTGTTATGGCTGCTGCAAAAGATGATTTAATATCCATTGCCATTGCCTGAAGGTTTGCCTGGAGGTCTGTAAGGCTGAGGGTATGAGATGGCTGTACAGGCGGATTCTCTATGGTATTAGCGCTGTTTCCGCCATCCGCGAGTGGGCTGGAGCCGCCGAGCGGGGTGGGAGGCTTAGGCAAGGCCGCGGCTTTGAGGCCTTCCGCCTGCGCCGCTCGGAACATTGCAGGAATGATAGGGGCTGGCTGCTGAATTGACTCCATCGGTTCCCGGGTGTGTGGGGAGCCGCAATCGCTCTCTTCTCTGCTCAGGCAGGGCTTATTTTACCCTGTAGCTTAATTTAGCTGCTCCTTTGTGCCAGAGGTAGGGGATCAAGCGTCCATCTTGGTCCGGAGTTAGGCCACACCACCTTGGCTTTTACATCCAACTGCCACGCTCCCGCTGCCGTCAAACTGCATAAAAACCGGCCCACAAAAAAACAAAAAAAACTACAAAAAATGTTTTTTTTTGTTTTTTTAAATGGCCCACTGACCCATCTGCCCACCGGGAAACTCCCGGTAGTCCCGATGGCCAGTCCATCCCTGGCAGCTACAGTTTTTGTAGCTGCTGACTTTAAAAAAAAATTCTGAAGGAGCCTGGAGCTCCTCATTATTAAAGTGGAGTTCCACCCTGAAAAAAATTTTTTTGGACCAAAAATCCTAAAAAAAAAATTGAAAAACAAACAAAAAAATTACTTACCAGAAATAGCGGCTGCTATGCGGAAGTCCCTAATCTGCCTCTTCATCGTCCGCGGCTGGTCTTCTTCCGCCGTCCTACTCGCTGTGTCTTCTGGTGAATGGGGCGCGCTGCCTTCTGGGAACTGTGTGTATCCCAGAGAGCAGTTGGCCCATTCACAAAGCGCCGCGCGTATCGCACATGCGCAGAAGGAAACTGGCAGTGAAGCCGCACGGCTTCACTGCCATTTTCCCTTACTGAGGATAGCGGCGCCAGGAGCTGCCAGGATTGAGGGATCGGCCTTGGGGGGGCTGACATCGCGGGCGAGTAGGACAGGTAAGTGTCCTTATTAAAAGTCAGCAGCTACAGTGTTTGTAGCTGCTGACTTTAAAAAAAAATTGCGGGTGGAATCCCCCTTTAATAAATATAGCCACTAGAAGGCGACATTCCCATTTTACAAACTTCTGTATTGTTTTTTCCTTTCCCCTTCATATAATCCTGCAGAGATTTGGGATGAAGACTAAAGGGTTAATTTATGAAAGTCTGTGTCCATGATAGATAATAAAAAACACTTTGTAGGGGAATTTAAAGGCAAACTCCTTTTTCGAACTTAGAGCAGAGGGCCGATAAGGATTTCTATTTATTTACTTTTTAATTTTTTTCCCACTTAACAACAACTGTGTTTCACTTAAAAATATTTTGCCTGAAGCTGAATGATTTTGAAGTGAGCCAAGGGTAAGGTCTGTTTTATCTGGATCAAACCTGGAGTTATGAAAAAGGCCACCAGAGAGCAGTATACACTAAATATGAAGAGCAGCCACACAAAAGCAGAACTCAGATTGCAGAGTTATTGGTTAAGTTTAGAGGTCAGGTTCGGGTTATGAGTCAGGTTAGGACTAGAGGTTAGGTAAAGGTTAGGGTTAGGAGGATTTAAAAGGATTAAGTTCTAGGTTAAAGGTAAGTATTAGAGTCAAGTAAAGCATTCAATTTCTTTTAAAGTGGATGTAAACCCATTGATTTAACAGTTTAAAAAAACTGTTAAATTCCCGGCATGCCGGAAATGCTAACTGCCACATTGGTTGTGATCTCAACCAAACTGTCAAACCATCCAATGGCTGGTGTCATAACTGGTCACATGTGCAGCATCATGGCAGTTGAAGATTAAACAAAGGTCAAGATGGCAGCTTCCTTGGCTGAAAACGATAGGAGGGTTTACTTCCACTTTAAGTGTTTTAAAAACACAAACCTAAAGCCGCCCGCCTACATAAAGGGGGAGATTTCCTAAAACTGGAGAGTGCAAAATCTGGTGCAGCTGTTTATGGTAGCCAATTAGCTTCTAACTTCAGCTTGTTCAGTTAAGCTTTAACAATAAAACCTGGAAGCTGATTGTTTTCTATGCACAGCTCCACCAGATGTTGCGCTCTCCAGCTTTAGTAATTTAAGTAAGCTTTAAGTAATTCTCCCCCAAAGTGACAGACTTAAGGATATGTGAGAGAAAATCTTCCCCAGTTTTCATTTTGGGCTTCATATAAAGCAGAGATGGTAGTAAACACCAGTGTTTGTCAAAGCAGAACAGTTCTGTTTATGGGCCACTATGACATCAAAGGTGCCAGAGGGCATCTGTGTCATGTCTGCCCAACTGAACACCTTGCATGGCTGTAGGTACCTTTCGTTAAAGCTCAGACCTAAATGAGCAATACATGTTTTCACTGTGATTTAAACATTTGCCTAAAACAAAGGGGAGATAAAGCATGATATCTACAGTCTTTAAAGCTGAGACGTCTACAAATAAATGTTTGATGTCTAAAGGGGCTACTTCTGTCCTATATCCCGAGTAATCATTACTCAGAAATGGAGAACCTGCTATTTGAATTTTGGCCACAAGATGGAGACAGAGTATATTCACTGCAGTATTGCTCATGTAAGCAGCATATTTGCTGATTTGGGACATTAGAAGAAGGTACATTACACAATGGGGTTTATTTACTAAAGCTGGAAAGTGCAAAATCAGGCTCACTTCTGCAATAGAAACCAATCAACTTCTAGCCTCAGTAAGTTCAATTAAGCTTTGGCAATAAAACCTGGAAGACGATTGGTTTCTATGCAGAATTGAGCCTGATTCTGCACTTTCCAGCTTTATTAAATAAACCCCACAGTGCTTTACAGAGCACATAGGGCCATTGACATCAGTTATTGTATGCAAAAGAGATTACAGTCCAATGAGCTTAACAGAAGACAATAAAAATAATATAATATAAAAAGGGACAGGGAATGAGAATTTTGAAGTCCTCAGTTTTTCATGTTCGGCGCTGCGGCGGGCATCATGATTGGCGATGGATTTATATTAGGGGACATTGTTTTTTTTATTGTTTAATAAATTAATTATCAAAAATGGTCTCCGCGGTCTTTATTATAATTTTTTTTTTGTTGAATGGTTAGGGGTACTCATTCACTCGGGGGGGGGGGCAGGATCAAAAGCACCCCCCACGTTGAGTTGGGTATGTGGCCTGGTATGGTTCGGGGGGGGGGCTCTCGGTTGTCCCCCCCCTTTCCTGGTCTGCCAGACTGCATGCTGGTTGAGGGTCTGGTATAAATTTCGGGGGGTTTTTCTTTTTGAATTTTAGCATGGCTTTTTTTTTACTTTTTTTTACTGGCAAATGTTTTCTTTTTTTTATTCAGCTGTCAGCAAGGAAGCCCATTGACAGCTGATGACTGATCGGTTGTTAAGGATGCCGGGGCCAGCTTCCCGACCCCCCTCCTTAACAACTAGCTTTTACTGTGGCCTGATTGGGCAAAGCTTTGTCGCAGCTTTTGCGCAGAGCATTGCTGTGCGTTTGGCGGGATGAACACCAGCCGAACATCCTGCAAATTTGAGCGTTCCCCAAATGGAACAAGCAGCCAATGTTCGGCCCGAGCTCATGCTCACGCCAAACCGTTCGCCCAACACTACTCTACAAGCTTTGTCCTTTAGGGCCTCATTGGCTAGCTGAATTCTCTTGATTGATTCAGTTCTAGTCTGAGGTATGTGTAGCTTCTGGATTTATTAAGAGTGTAGTTGTTTAAAGCGATATTAATGTCTTGTTTTTATAAAAAAATAACATACATGTTATACTTACCTGCTCTGTGAAGTGGTTTTGCATAGAGCAGCCTTGGATCCTCCTCTTCTCGGGTCCCACACCGGCGCTCCTGGCAACTTGCCTCCAGAAGCGGCTCTAGGCTTTGTGAGGCCTTAAGCAAAACTTAGACACGGAGCCCAGTGCCGGCCCAAGACACTGTGCTGCCTGGTACCAAGAATGAAATGCTGCCCCCCCCCCCCAAAAGAAAAATCACGCCCACCAAAATGCCCCCATATTCATTATTTTATATCATGATAACCAAAATGGACCTGTCATGGCTCTATACATGTATATAGGAGTATAAAAGGACCTGTGCGTGGCCGTTGGCCGAGATGTCAGCTGGCCACCCGCGATCGCTCCATAGAGCCAGAACGGGGATCTGTCAATGTAAACAGACAGATCCCCATTCTGACAGGGGAGGAGAGACAGATCTGCTGTTCCTAGTGATTAGGAACAGAGATCTCTCTCCTCCTCCAGTCAGTCCCCATCCCCCCAGTTAGAAACACCTCCCAGGGAACACATTTAACCCCTTTCCTGACAGTGACATTTACACAGTAATCAGTGCATTTTTATAGCACAGATCGCTGTATAAATGTCACTGGTCCCAAAAAAGTGTCAAGTGTCCAATCTGTCCACCGCAATGTCACAGTTTCGCTAAAAATCGCAGATCACCGCCATTACTAGTAAAAAAATATATAATAATAATAAAAATGCCATAAATCTATCCTCTATTTGGTAGACGCAATAACTTTTGTGCAAACTAATCAATATACACTTATTGCGTTTTTTTTTTACCAAACATATGTAGAAGAATACATATCGACCTAAACTGATGAAGAAATTTTTTTTTTTTTGGATGTTTATTATAGCAAAAGTTAAAATAAAAAACTATTTTCAAAGTTGTCGCTATTTTTGTTTATAGCACAAAAAATTAAAACCGCAGAAGTTATCAAATACCACCAAAAGAAAGCTCTATTTGTTTAGGTACAACGTCACACGACCGCGCAATTGTCAGTTAAATCGATGCCGTGCCGAATCGCAAAAAATGATTGAAGTGCATTATTTCTATTGTTATATAAAATAAAATAGTTCAACTCACCATAATGCCGAATAAGTAGGAGCCCCGAGTGTGTCACTTGCCGCGTCACCTGCCACCAGATGCAGATTGTCACTTGTTGCGAATTGTCACTTGCCACAATGCCATCTGCCACAAATTGCGGCTGGTCACTTGCCACGATGCCACACATTGCAGAATGTCACTTGCCACAACATCACCTGCCACACGTAGCGGATTGTCCCTTGCCATGACGTCACCTGCCACACGTCTGACAGAGAGGAGGAGGGGGTCTGACAGAGAGGAGGAGGGGGGTCTGACAGAGAGGAGGAGGGGGGTCTGACAGAGAGGAGGAGGGGGGTCTGACAGAGAGGAGGAGGGCGGCGGCTGATAGAGAGGAAGAGGGGGCGGCTGATAGAGAGGAAGAGGGGGGCGGCTGATAGAGAGGAAAGGGGGCTGATAGAGAGGAGGGGGGGGCGGCTGACAGAGCAGATGAGAGAGACGGACCTCAGGAGGGGGGGCGAGGAGGGGGGTGGCTGATAGAGAGGAGGGGGGCCGCGGGTGGCTGACAGGGCAGATGAGAGAGACGGACCTCAGGAGGGGGCGGCTGATAGAGAGGAGGGGGGGTGGCTGATAGAGAGGAAGGGGGGCTGATAGAGAGGAAGGGGGGGCGGCTGACAGAGCAGATGAGAGAGACGGACCTCAGAAGAGGGGGTGGCTGATAAAGAGGAGGGGGGGCCATGGGCAGCTGACAGGGAGATGAGAGAGACAGACCTAAGGAGGGGGGGCGGCTGATAGAGAGGAGGGGGGCAGTGGGTGGCTGACAGGGAGATGAGAGAGACAGACCTCAAAAGGGGGGGCGGCTGATAGAGAGAGGGGGGCCGCGGGCAGCTGACAGGGAGATGAGAGAGACAGACCTCAGGAGGGGGGGTGGCTGATAGAGAGGAGGGGGGTCATGGGCAGCTGACAGGAAGATGAGAGAGACAGACCTAAGGAGGGGGGGCGGCTGATAGAGAGGAGGGGGGGCAGTGGGCGGCTGACAGGGAGATGAGAGAGACAGACCTCAAAAGGGGGAGCGGCTGATAGAGAGAGGGGGGCCGCGGGCAGCTGACAGGGAGATGAGAGAGACAGACCTAAGGAGGGGGGGGGCGGCTGATAGAGAGAGGGGGGGCCGCGGGCAGCTGACAGGGAGATGAGAGAGACAGACCTAAGGAGGGGGGGGCGGCTGATAGAGAGAGGGGGGGCCGCGGGCAGCTGACAGGGAGATGAGAGAGACAGACCTAAGGAGGGGGGGGCAGCTGATAGAGAGAGGGGGGGCCACGGGCAGCTGACAGGGAGATGAGAGAGACAGACCTAAGGAGGGGGGGGGCGGCTGATAGAGAGAGGGGGGGCCGCGGGCAGCTGACAGGGAGATGAGAGAGACAGACCTCAGGTCTCCTGTGACACACAGCGCTAGTTAGGACTCCGGGAGCATGCAGGGCTGGCGCGATTACCCACAGTCCAGCTCCTCCGCTCCTCCAGGCGAATCACAAGCCTCATGTCTGCTGTCCGTCCCTCCCACATAACCTGCTCAGCCAATCACAGGACACCCGCCGCTGCCCCTTGCTGAGCTTGGCTCAAAACGCAGAGAGATTTTTAGGCAGCAGTTTGAACACTGATTTGCCGCTCCCCTGAAAGTGCCGCCTGGGACCGTGGTACCATCGGGTCCCATGGTAGGGCCGGCCCTGACGGAGCCTCACTCATGCCCATAATGGGTAAAAAAAAAATCAAGCAAATAAAAATGGCCGCAGAAAGATGCATGGATCTAGCACTCAGTGATTGAGCAGAGGCAAATTAGACAGCCGCGAGGCCCCTGTGAGTGTGAGGCCTTAGGCGACCGTCTAATTTGCCTAATTAAAGAGCCGCCTCTGACTGCCTCCTGCCGGGAGCTACCCAATCAGGAGCAGTCCCAAGCTGCGGCTCTGTGTTTCCATTCACACACAGAGCCGCAGGTCAGCCTTGCCCCTTCATCTCCTTATTGGCTCACTGGCTGTGATCGACAGCAGCGGGAGCCAATGGCTTCCACTGTTGCCAAAAGCAAGTCAGGAGTGTGAGTCGTCGGAGAGCCAAGGCTCTTGTGGACATCGCTGGATTGAGCGGGGGCTCAGGTAATTATTAAGGGGGCCGGGGGCTGCTGCTGCACACAGAAGGCGCATTTTAGCATGTGCGCAAAAAAAATGGCTCTTACAGTGAACATCTTGTGACATGTATGCATCCCTAAATCATCCGATTGAGGATGCATACTGCTGCACAAAATGTGAAAAGGTTGCTTCCATGGAAGCTCAGATCCTGAATCAAGGGAAGCAGCTGGCAACACTTCGAAGCCTCTGTGCGAAGCACAGAGGTGGGTGGAGATACAGGGGTACAGGCACAAGAGCAGAGAAGTTGGGTGACAGTTAGGCGTGGTAGAGGGGAAAGCAGAGACCAGTCTTGGGCTGGCACATCCCAATAAGTACACCCTGTTGCATGATGTTTGGGAGACCACTCAAGGCGTGGCATTGCTGAAGCAGAGCGACTCTCTTAGCTGCCAGGGGAACAACTCGTCCAGCGAGGAAGTGGGCAAGGCTAAGGGTAAGGCTAGACAGATTCTGGTAGTAGGGATTCAATTATTAGAAGGACAGATAGGCCAATCTCTCACAAAGACCGCAATCGTCGAACTGTATGTTGTCTACCGGGCGCTTGGGTTTGGCACATCGTGGATCGGATGGACATATTATTGAGCGTAGGACCCAGCTGTCATGGTACATGTTGGTACCAATGACAAAGTTATGGGAAGGTGGAGTGTCCTATAAAACGATTTCAGAGACTTAGGAGCTATATTAAAGAGCAGAACCTCCAAGATAGTATTCTCAGAAATACTACCTGTACCTTGAGCCACACCAGAGAGGCAGCAGGAGATCAGGGAAATTAACAAGTGGCTGATGAGCTGGTGTAGGAAGGAGGGTTCGAGTACCTTGAGAACTGGGCTGACTTTTCAGTCGGTTACCGGCTCTTTAGCAGGGACGGACTGAACCTAAATGGAGAGGGTGCAGCTCTGTTGGGAGGAAAGATGACCAGTAAATTAGAGGGACTTTTAAACTAGGTGTTGGGGGGAGGGACAAGATGGAGAGATAGCCAGCAATAAGCAAGGTTCAGCGGGTTATATTGGGGGCATTAGTGGTAGATTGACTAGTATACCCAAACACAAGGTAAGTAAGTTGGTAAATCCCAATTGCAGCCTCATAACAACTCTCAGGGAAATAATATGTGACAGGACACAATTACGAGGCATGTACACCAATGCTAGAAGTCTAGCTAATAAAATGAGAGAACTGGAGCTGCTAATGTACATTTTGATTTTGTGGAAATTTCAGAAACTTGGTTTGACAACTAACATGATTGGCTGACAACCGTCCAGGGGTATTCCCTATATCGTAGGGACAGGGAGGGTAGGAAAGGGGGAGGGGTATGCCTATACATCAAGAATTATTTGCAAGTAAATGTGAGGGACAACATTACTAATGGAGAAAGGGAAAGGGATTGAATCCTTGTGGGTGGAGCTCCAAAGGGAGGAAACTAATGGGAAAGTAATAGTGGGCATATGCTACAGGCCCCCCAACCTGAGGGAGGAGAGGGGGGCTGGACTCCCATCACAGCTAGAAATGGCAGCAAGGCAGGGAAGTGTTATTATAATAGGGGGTTTCAATTATCCAGATATCGACTGGGCAGGAGGCACGGTCTACATTCAGTATAAACCACAGGAAAAGGAAACACAAGGGAATATATATAAATATATATATTCCAGTCTACACATGTTATACAAAGCACTGGTATGCATTGTGTAGGGGCAGACCGATGCAGTCTTGCACCGCATCGCACTGTTCACGTTTTTCTTTTTTAACTGTGTTTAAAGCTATAAAAAAAAAACACACCATAGAATTTTATGTACTTTATGTGTCATGGTGCGATGACATGTGGTGATGTGCAATGCCCCAAAAAGGCAGACATGGCACACTTTTACACAACACATACCAACGCACATGTATGTTATGAACAGGGCACACAGAGAACAATTGTTTTCTATGTGACCTTGCATAGAGCCCACGTTAATCAATGCAGATCCACACATACTGTACATTTTTGACTTGATATGCAGTACCCTTTAACAGAATACAGTTGTGCCCCATGACCTTTGTTATAAATTGCGCACCTGTCAGAAGAACTCCCACTTGCTGTGAATTATACTGTCTTTATATAATTGTATATGTATACAAAGGAATTTATGCAGAGATTGGTGATCCCAAATTATAAATATTATCCTCCGTGACAGGAGCAGCCAGATGGAACTTAAGTGGTTTTGTGAGTCATCCATCTTCATGCATGGAGACTGCTGCAGGCCACTGCAAAAACAGGAACTTTAATGTATTATATAGCAGACTGAAGCAGGCAGCGCTGCCTCCCCCCCGATCCGTCAATGCTTGCTGATTGCATGCTTTATTTTTTTTCTGCAGGATGAGCATTTTCTGCAGAAGAACTCACCGGCTCTCTGGATCTATCTGAAATGTCATTAAACGGACTCACAAAATCAATGCTATGTCAAGGCAGAGGTGAAGCATTCCCAGAGTTGTAATTAATAGAGCAATTAAGTAGAATACAAATTGCATTAAATATACATTAGTTTATAGACTCGTCACAGTAGAGACGTTGGACTTGGTTTTGTGCCATACACATTTTTATAAAGGGATAGTCCCTTTCCCATTTTAGGATTTGAAGGAGTACACAATAGCATCTGAAAAGATGGCTATTTGGCTGTTATGGATTATGGCACATGAATGTTTTTTATCTTACAGCAACACATGAAAGTTTCCATCTCACTTTGGCCCTGAAAGTTTTGATCTTGCATCGGCAAATGAAAGTATTGATCTTGCTTCAGCACATGAAAAATGTTATCTTTCGTCAGAATGTGAAATTTTGATCCTACATCCACCATGAAAGTTTAATCTAACATTGACCATTGAAAGTATTGATTACTTTGGCATATGATAGTTTCGATCACATATCGGCACATGAAAGTTTCCATCTTGCAATGGCACATAAAAGTTTTCATCAAAACAAAAAATTTTGACCTTCCATTGGCCATGAAACTTTTAAGCTAACATCAACAAATGAAATCATCATTCATATATCGATGAATGAAAGTTTTGATCTTACACATGCCAGTTTTAATTATACAGTAGCATATGAAAGTTTTCCTTGGAATGTGAAATTCTGCTCTTACATTGGCCATCAAAGTTGTGATCTTGCATGGGGAAATGAAAGTATCAATTTTAATTTGGCACACAAAATGTTATCTAGGGTAGAATGTGGATTTTTTGTCTTACATCAGCACATGGCATGGGATGGATTGTTGGCGTCCACTAGGCAGGGTGCACAGTGGATTATAATTTGGATATGACTCCTGGATCTGGATGTCTTCTATTCTCAAGAGATATATATATATATGCTGTGTATATATATATATATATATATATATATATATATACACAGTATATACCGTGTTTCCCCGAAAATAAGACCTACCCCGAAAATAAGACCTAGCGTTATTTTCCAGGAGGGCTGCAATATAAGCCCTACCCCGAAGATAAGCCCTAGTTTAAAAATGCTTGTAAAATCCTATAATCCACTCTATTATGCGGCGTACACATGATCGTTTTTCATGCCAATTTTTTAACCGACGTTTTTCTCATCGTTTTTTTTTTCATGTTTCCTCTCAAGCCTGTCTTGCATCCACACGATCATTAAAAAAAACGCTCGAGCAAAGCGCAGTGACGTACAACACGTACGACGGCACTATAAAGGGGAAGTTCCATTCGAATGGCGCCACCCTTCATGTTAGTAAACTTTGTTGAGCGGCGATTCGCGCTTTTTAGCCTCGTGCTTTTCAGTCCGTTACAGCGTGACGAATGTGCTATCTCTATTACGAACGCTAGTTTTACCAGAACGAGCGCTCCCGTCTCATACTTGATTCTGAGCATGCACGTTTTTTTTCCCCTCGTAAAAGCATACACACTATCGTTTTTCACGTCGTTAAAAAAAACAACATGAAAAACGACGTGAAAAAATAGAGCATGTTCGAAATTTTTAATGCCCGTTTTTCACGCCGTTAAAAATACTCTGGAGCATACACACGATCGGTTTTAATGGCCATTTTAAAAAATGGCATTTTTAACGGCATGAAAAACGATTGTGTGTACGCCGCATAACAGTAGTATATAATGTACAATGTGTGTGTTTCTGTAATATAAATGCGGGGAAGAGAGCTCCGGCAGGTCACAGAAGTGCAGAGCGGCGCTATAACCAAGGTATTTGGCACAATTATATTACAGAAACACACACATTGTACATTCTATAATACTGTATTAGAGTGGATTATAGGATTTCACAAGCATTTTAACTCAGTTCACACTGGGGATTTCTGTTAGGCAGGGAGAGAGAGAGGGGGAGAGAAGACAGCACATTACATGGTAAGACCTACCCCGAAAATAAGCCCTACTGTGTCTTTTGTTGCCAAAATTTCGGTAATATAAGACCCAAGCTTATTTTCGGGGAAACACGGTATATATAAATATGTATTTAACATGACACTCCTGGCCTCTGATGATGTCAGTTGTGACAAAATGCATACAGTAGGCAGGAGCAGTATGTCATGACATCACCTGACTAACCGGACGTGCATCTTTGTGTCCCCGGACCGGAGTTTTCCTGTGCAGCGCTGTTACCAAAGCATACATGTGAGTATTTTTAAGATTTTGCAATAATTATTTAATGCAGTTTTACGTATTGGGGCTTGCATCACTTTCATTCTTTCTTTCCATATGTACACCTGGCTGGATGAAATTGATTATCAATAGGGTGTATACGAGCAGAGGTCAGTTATAACCACAGGCACAATTTGAGAACTCTGATACAAGGGGGTCATGGCTCTCTGATAAGCCTCCAGTTTAATCCCTATGGTGAGGTGGATTGGGAGTGGAGAGCACCTTTGGATTCAGTTGGTTGCAGTGTCACATTTCCTTGGATCCTCTTGATTTTTGCACAAATCATCTGGTGCATGATTGCAATAATAACACGTTATTTTGGGACTTGTATTAATACTAGGACATTTGGATGTATGATACGTTTTGGGTGGATGATTCAATCACTGTTCACATTATTTAATTGAATTGCGTATTATTGACAAATGTTAATTTGTTTAATTAGCGCTGAACTTTTCTGTTTTTTTATTATTATTTTTTACATCAGCACATGAACGTGTCAGTATTACATTGGCAAATAAAAGTTTTGGTCATAAAACAGCAAATTAAAGTTTGATCTTCCTTCAGCACATGACAGTTTCAATCATATATCGGCAATTAAAAGTTTCCAACTTGCAATGGCACATAAAAGTTTTCATTGAAATGTGAAAAATCGCTCTTATATTGGTAATGAAAGTTTTGATCTTGCGTCAGTAAATAAAAATATTAATCTTATTTTGGCACATTACTTTTTTTAGTTTACGTAAGAATGTGAAATTCTGATTTTACATTGGCCATGGAAGTTTTAATTTAACAACACATGAACGTTTTCATCGAAATGTGAAATTTTGATCTTCTATTGACCATGAAAGTTTTAAACTAACATTGGCAAATAAAAGTATTGAAAAAAGAAAGAAAAAAGGAGGGCGCACCGACCTAGTGTATTACCACTTAGACGTTTTATTTAAAATATAAAAAAGCAGTAATCTTACTCACAAACGGAGCTTAAATAAAAGCTTATCGGACAAATCAGCTGGAAATTCTTTGGCACTTGCCGACTGGACTCGATGACAGAGAGGGTCGGACAGTACTTCAGACAACTGGATAGCTGACGCGTTTCTGGGGCGCACCCCTTTCCTCAGAGCCTAGATGGTCCATGAAGGCTCTGAGGAAAGGGGTGCGCCCCAGAAACGCGTCAGCTATCCAGTTGTCTGAAGTACTGTCCGACCCTCTCTGTCATCGAGTCCAGTCGGCAAGTGCCAAAGAATTTCCAGCTGATTTGTCCGATAAGCTTTTATTTAAGCTCCGTTTGTGAGTAAGATTACTGCTTTTTTATATTTTAAATAAAACGTCTAAGTGGTAATACACTAGGTCGGTGCACCCTCCTTTTTTCTTTCTTTTTTCTAGCCACATGAACACCCATTGTTCTGAGGAGGGCTGCAAGACTTTAGACTTTGCCTTTAGACGGAACCACACTACCCGTGTTTTGACGATACACCGAGAGCGCAGGAGATTTTTGTCTTTCTGTGTTGTAAATAAAAGTATTGATCATATCAGCAAATGGATGTTTTGTTCTTACTTTGGCACATACCAAGTTCAATTATATGTAAACTAGGATGCTTATACCGCCCTACCTAAAAAAGCACCGCTCAGCGCTCAGGAAATGGCAATTTAGGTTTGTGAGCAAAAGATAATAAATAGTGCAATATGACTTATGAATAGACAGCAGCTGCTTAAAAAACACCAAGTATGAATAAAAAAACAATATTAAAAACACTCCAAGAGCCCACAGTAATATTATAGCAGCGCTTCAGTCAAACCACAGTTTGACAGACTTCCGTATAATGTTCATACAGGAAACAACAGTGGTGCAGAGGAGGACAAATGTGATTGGCAATGTGATCGATCTTTAATTAGTGTACCTTCCACCAAAAACGCTTCACCACATGGGGGGGACGCACTCACCACAGTTATCAATCAGATGCGCCTTAAATCACCCTGGTCATCTGCCGTTTAAACTGCACTTTCCACCAAGTTTAGTTGCTTAATGCAAGGGTCCAGCAGCAACATGTGAAAGAATAAAATGTCCACATAGAGTAGTACTGCTTTTAAAAGTTTAATGAAACCACCAAAAACCCCTTACAAGTCAAACGTACCAAAAAGCTATAAATCTCAAGCAAAATATGATATAAATGTGAGTGTGCTCACTCGGACACCATGATAAGGAAGTATAGCCATCACGCCCTCAGACGTTGTAAGGAAGTGACGAAACGTGTCAGGAAGCAACAGAACGGCTGGTTATACAGACGGCTCTACTTCCTTATCACGGTGAACGAGTGACCACACTCACATTTGTATCATATTTTGCTTGAGATTTATTGCTTTGTGGAAAATAGTTTCAATCATACATCAGTAAATGAAAGTTTCCATCTCACAATGGGACAATTAAGTTTTTATCGGAATGTGAAGTTTCAATTTTACTATGTCCATGAAAGTTTTGATCTTGCGTCGGCAAAGTATGGATCTTACTTTAGCACATGACATTTTTTTATCTAACATCGTAATGTGAACTTTTGATCTAATGTTGTAAGATAAAAAAATGTACCGTTAGAAAAAAGTACCGCCTCCATGCCAAAATATAAGGTACACACCAAATGCAAATCTTCCAGCTTCTGGGCTGCAGAGTCAGAGGGCCTTTCTTCAGGTGTGCATTGCCTACTTGTTGTGTACACTTCTCATAGGTAGTGCAGCAGCATGATGATGTATTAAAGAGAAAAACAAAGACTGGGCAGTGGCGACACCAGCGAGGCACAAGAAAAGCAAAACTAAGAGAAAAGTTTTAGATTTTTTTTTAAGAAGAGGAAATACCGTATATACTCGAGTATAAGCCGACCAGAATATAAGCCGAGGCACCTAATTTTACCACAAAAAAATGGGAAAACGTATTGACTCGAGTATAAGCCTAGGGTGTTTATCTGCATGCCTCACTGTGCCTCACTATGCCTCACTGTGTCCATGTGCATGCCTCACTGTGTCCGTGCCTCACTGTGCCCGTGCCTCACTGTGTCCATGACTAGACCTACTTTTAACATGGGAGTATATGGAAGGGGTGCCGGATTTGAAAAATCAGCCGTAGGTCCCCCGGACAAAAAACTTTGCACACTTGTAGAGGAAGAGTGGGGCTATATGTGTGCCAAGTTTGGGGTCCAGGGGACCTATGGCCGGCTGGTACCGGATCCCCAAATTCCGGGAGATCAGGCGCAAAAAGGCGACTCGAGTATAAGCCGAGGGGGGCATTTTCAGCACAAAAAAATGTGCTGAAAAACTCGGCTTATACTCGAGTATATACAGTAAGTAGGAGAGGGGTGAGATGGAGGATTAAATGGCAGAAAGGTTTATGTATACCCGGAGATGGGCTTTGAAATCATCAAGTACCTTTCTAAATGCTAAACGTTTAATTACTTGAATTTCTTATTATATTGGCTTCCTAAAATTCCCATAAAGAAGGATTTTGTTTGAAGTGTAAGGGCAGCAGCCAATCAGTCTATACTATAGGACACAGTGCTTTCGGTCAAACATTGTGAATAGACATGTGCAAAACGAAAGTGTGGAAAACTATTCGAATTCGAAAAGTTTTTGAATTTGAATTTAAAAACTATTTAAGTTTGAAAACTATTCGAAATTGATTCGAATTTATATTTCGTCAGAATTTTTTTTTTTGTTATTTTGGATTTGTTTAAATTCGGTACTATTCTAATTCGGAAATTCTGATTCATCCGAATTTCCAAATAACGAAAGTTTGTCCAAATTTTAATTCGGAACAAAACGAACCGCACATGTCTAATTGTGAAAATGATCACAAGAAGAGAAAGCAGAGTGCCCAGAATAATGACTCGTCATCAATCTGCTTCTGCTCCTTGACTGTTCAATAAAGTAAATGTATAGTGGTCAATTTATTTTTCTGAGTTGAATATAAACCGATACTTTATATACCGTACTTATTTTATTACTAGCATAACATCCTTGTCTTCCAGATAGCATTTAATACAGAGGGTTTCCATATTTTGAAGTGCAGTTTAACAAGATAGTCAGCACTAGTTCCTAGCTTGCTGACTTCTGCAAAGCAAAGGTCTTGATGTACATTGCCTTTATTGGGTGGTATATCTGAAAGTGAATCTACATTGATTGTACATTTTCTCTGCCATCTGCGATTGAGAGGCAGAACGGGGAGATGCCTATGTAAACAAGGCATTTCCCTGTTCTGCCTAGTGGCATGACAGGGATCTACTGCTCCCTGTCATCAGGAGCAGTGATCGCTATCATGTCAGTGGTAGCCCATCCCCCCTACAGTTAGAATCACTCCCTAGGACACACTTAACACCTTCATCGCCCCCTAGTGTTTAACCCCTTCCCTGCCAGTGTCATTTATACAGTAATCAGTGGCTATTTATAGCACTGATTGCTGTATAAATGACAATGGTCCCAAAATAGTGTCAAAAGTGTCCGATGTGTCCGCCATAATGTTGCAGTCCTGATAAAAATCGCAGATCACCGCCATTACTAGTAAAAAAAAAAATATTAATAAAAATGCCATAAATCTATCCCCTATTTTGTAGACGCTATAACTTTTGCGCAAACCAATCAATATACGCTTATTGCGATTTTTTTTTACCCAAAATATGTAAAAGAATACATATCGGCCTAAACTGAGGAAACAATTTTTTTTTTATATATATATTTTTTAGGGATATTTATTATAGCAAAAAGTAAAAAATATTGCTTTTTTTTTTTCAAAATTGATGTTCCTTATTTTGTTTATAGCGCAAAAAATAAAAACCGCAGAGGTGATCAAATACCACCAAAACAAAACTCTATTTGTGGGGAAAAAAGGACATCAATTTTGTTTGGGTACAACGTCGCATGACCGCGCAATTGTCATCTAAAACAACGCAGTGCCAAATGCTCTGGTCAGGAAGGGGGTAAATTCTTCCAGGGCTGAAGTGGTTAAAATTTGGTGTATATAAGAAGGCTAATGTATTACCAAGTAATCTCGCTGTTCAGCCCCTATCTGCATAAACAAAAAACCTTCCAATCCAGAGTGATTGAAAAAGAGGAGGCTTCGGAACAGCAAGTTAATAAGGTATCAAAAAATTATTTATTGAATGGTATTACATGGTATGTAGACTATATGAAGTAGACTAAAAACATGTATATAGTGATCAGGGTCAAGAATAGAACCGATCAACATGAAACACACACAAACAGGACAGACATGACAGAAAAAAAACAAATAAACAAAGTCCGGACGCCAAGTAGGGTCACCAGGTAAGGAAATCCTATGTGAAACAGCAACAAGGCAGTATATGTGTAAAAGGAGACCCAGCCCTAAATCCCCCTGGAGGCTCGAGCCCTAAGGATGGGAAGGGGAATGGGGAAGGACAAGGAAAGTCCAATGAAGGGTTAGCAGGAGTACTCAAGGCCAGCATAAAATAGTTTTTTTTTTTTTGTGGTGGGGGACTATGCCCATTGGATAATTTCATCTAAAAAAACAAACTGCTGCTGTATGCCGAGATCACCAAAAATAAGGATATTCAAGATTGCAGAGATGACAGTCCTGATTGAGTGATGTAAACATGAATTTCTGACAGGTATAAACAGTTCCACAATCATCAAAGGTTTATTGATGAGTACATTATCCCTCCTACGATATCTTCAGGCACCATATTCAAGGTGCATCTCCTTATATCAGATCGTGTGGGGAATGTCCGGGATACGGCCGTATCTATAGAAATACTGAGAATATACTTCCTGGTTAGGTTTGTGGAGACAGCGTGGCGCACTGTAGATATTCATCCAAGGAACCGCTGTCAGCATGTCATGTTGAAGATCATCTCCATCCTATGTCGCTCAGTGCGCCTTCATGCCTGCACCACTTCCTTCTTCCTCCTTCCCAGGCTCGCCATCACTGTGAGGGAATGAAGCTGCGTCGCAGCGTGGCGTCCGGGCGGAAGTGACGTCGACTAGTTTCGCAACCAAACAGTGCGTAGCTTCATCTGGACTTTGTTTATTTGTTTTTTTTTCTGTCATGTCTGTCCTGTTTGTGTGTGTTTCATGTTGATCGGTTCTATTCTTGACCCTGATCACTATATACATGTTTTTAGTCTCCTTTATATAGTCTACATACCATGTAATACCATTCAATAAATGATTTTTTGATACCTTATTAACTTGCTGTTCTGAAGCCTCCTCTTTTTCAATCACTCTGGATTGGAAGGTTTTTTGTTTTTTTCTGAAGTGGTTAAAGGCTAAGTTCCTTTAGAAACATATTATATATATTATATATAACATTACCATATCTAGGGTGTAACATGTTGCTAAGCACCCAAACCCTCACCCCCTGATCAATGCAATTGACACTTCCTCCAGCTATCTACCTGAAAAAGCTGGAAAAAGTGTCTGCAGGATCCTGACACTGCACCTGTGATCCACTGACCCATTGATCGTGGGTGCAATGTCCTGCAGGCTCCTGCAGAAAATAAGTGCATTTACTATTTTTTCCTTAAAGGTAAATTTAGAATTTAAATATGAATTGCTTTAATTTATAACAGGAGTTTCTGTCATATTTCAGGATGTTCATAACAAATGTACTATGTCAGTAAATGTTCCAGGTTTATCAGTAAAAAAGGCATTGGGGGGTGGTTACCCTGGCTGCTATGGGGCCAGAAAGTGGGAAGGAGGCTTCCCCAGAGGCGTATCTAGTGAAAATGGCGCTTATGGCAAACACTGAAACTGCGCCCCTGTTAAAACATTTGAAACCCGTCTTTCAGATAATACGGTCAGTATATATAGGTATATAGGGAGAACAGTAGGTTAGTGGTTGGGACTTGCTTCACTTGGTTTGAATCTGGGCCAGGAAGCTATCTGCATGTAGTTTGCATGTTCTCTTGGTGTGGGCACACTCCAAAGCCATGTTGGTAGGTGATGGTCCCCTGTCTGTATAAAGTGGCAATCTACATGGGTGATCACCTCATGTCCGAAAAATGATCCAAGATGAGCAATGGCCCAAAATCCGCCAAGAGCTGGACAGGACTGAATGGAAGTATACATAGATATGTCCTCTATGATTGTAGGGTCAGTTTTTAATGTGATCAGCCATGTACACTGCCGGTCTGTACACAGGGTACAATTCACCTACCTGCATGTGTTTGGAGTAGGAGAGGAACCACACAGGGAGAACATGCTAACTTCATGTAGCTAGTGTCCTGGGCAGGAATGGAGCTCAAAATATATATATATATATATATATATATATATATATATATATAGACATTGGTAGGTGGATACCTGCTTCTCCATGCTCTCCTTGCCCTCGCTGCCCACTATGGGTGGGGTGGGATCCTCTCACAGCTGGCACCCTTCAGCATGTAGAGCCTGGAGGGTCAGGTGCTCTGCTCTCCCTCAAAGCAGAAGAGGGCGAACCACTTGTCGTGCTAACTGTTGGTCTTGGCTGCCTTCTTGCTGAGTTGCCCCTCTTGGTGCCCTCTTTGCAGGCCAGGAGAGCTAGGTACAGAGCGTAACCCTCGTTATAGCACACACTCTTCTGCGTGATCCCGAGCCACAGGACATAGCGATACTCGAGCAACGGTACGATCAGTGCCCGGCACCCCGCACCATCTGTCCCCACCGATCACTCCGGGACAGCGCTGTGCCACCGATTGCTGCACAAGTGGCCCCTGAATCTCCTGTTGCTGCGCTGTCACTCTGTCTTCTGTGCAATAGTGGTATCACTAGCATTCATATTTAGGGGGGGCACATGGGGGGACAGGAACAAAAGTAGGGGGCCCAACTATATATATATATATATATATATATATATATATATATATATATATATACACACACACACACATGTGTACATACACATACATATACATAATACATATATATATATATACACACACACATACACACACAGTGCCTTGAAAATGTATTCATACCTCTTGAAATTTTCCACCCTTTGTCATGTTACAACCAAAAATGTATTTTGGGATTTTCTGTAATAGACCAACACAAAGTGCCAGGTTAGGTGATATACAGTAGTGCCAGGTTAGGGTGGTAGAATGCCAGGTTAGGATGGTAGTGTTAGGGTGGTATAGTGCCGTGTTAGGGTGGTATAGTGCCTGGTTAGGGTGGTTAGTGCCTGGTTAGGGTGGTTGAGTGCCTGGTTACGGTGGTAGACTGCTTGGTTAGGGTGGTAGACTGCCTGGTTAGGGTGGTAGTGTTAGGGTGGTATAGTGCCAGGTTAGGGTGGTAGAGTGCCCGGTTAGGGTGGTAGTGTGCCCGGTTAGGGTGGTAGTGTGCCCAGTTAGGGTGGTCGAGTGCCCGGTTAGGGTGGTCGAGTGCCTGGTTACGGTGGTAGACTGCCTGGTTTCGGTGGTAGACTGCCTGGTTAGGGTGGTAGACTGCCTGGTTAGGGTGGTAGTGTTAGGGTGGTATAGTGCCAGGTTAGGGTAGTAGAGTGCCAGGTTAGGGTGGTAGAGTGCCCGGTTAGGGTGGTAGTGTGCCCGGTTAGGGTGGTAGGGTGCCCGGTTAGGGTGGTAGAGTGCCCGGTTAGGGTGGTAGAGTGTCAGGTTAGGGTGGTAGAGTGTCAGGTTAGGGTGGTAGAGTGCCTGGTTAAGGTGGTAGTGTGCCAGTGTAGGGTGGTACAGTACCAGGTTAGGGTGGTACAGTGTCAGGTTAGGGTGGTACAGTGCCAGGTTAGGGTGGTACAGTGCCAGGTTAGGGAGGTAGAGTGCCAGGTTAGGGTGGTAGTGTGCCAGGTTAGGGTGGTAGTGTGCCAGGTTAGGGTGGTATAGTGTCAGAGTAAATATATGACAACATGAATAGATAAAATAATACTGGTCCTGATGCCCTCTTCCTCCATCACCTGCATTAAAAGCACAAATCTATGACTGTCTGCTGCTGCAGAACCTCCTTCCCCCCCTCCCTGAACTTAAGTAAACCTAAAGAAAAAAACTCACATGGCTGCTGGCACACTGAGGACTGATTCTGGGCTTCTTCTTCCTGGAAGTGAAGTCAAAATGTGGCGGGTGGGAGGGGCTGCAACATGGGCAAAGTTTTATTGGCTGACGAGATGAGATGCAAATATCCCCCCTCCCTGTGATGGTCGGGAGTCGGGACACTGAAATATTATCATGCAGATCTGAATCGTGTTAGGGTGGTATAGTGCCTGGTTAGGGTGGTCGAGTGCCTGGTTAGGGTGGTTGAGTGCCTGGTTACGGTGGTAGACTGCTTGGTTAGGGTGGTAGACTGCCTGGTTAGGGTGGTAGTGTTAGGGTGGTATAGTGCCAGGTTAGGGTGGTAGAGTGCCAGGTTAGGGTGGTAGAGTGCCCGGTTAGGGTGGTAGTGTGCCCGGTTAGGGTGGTAGTGTGCCCAGTTAGGGTGGTCGAGTGCCTGGTTATGGTGGTAGACTGCCTGGTTTCGGTGGTAGACTGCCTGGTTAGGGTGGTAGACTGCCTGGTTAGGGTGGTAGTGTTAGGGTGGTATAGTGCCAGGTTAGGGTGGTAGAGTGCCAGGTTAGGGTGGTAGAGTGCCCGGTTAGGGTGGTAGTGTGCCCGGTTAGGGTGGTAGGGTGCCCGGTTAGGGTGGTAGAGTGCCCGGTTAGGGTGGTAGAGTGTCAGGTTAGGGTGGTAGAGTGTCAGGTTAGGGTGGTAGAGTGCCTGGTTAGGGTGGTAGTGTGCCAGTGTAGGGTGGTACAGTACCAGGTTAGGGTGGTACAGTGTCAGGTTAGGGTGGTACAGTGCCAGGTTAGGGAGGTAGAGTGCCAGGTTAGGGAGGTAGAGTGCCAGGTTAGGGTGGTAGTGTGCCAGGTTAGGGTGGTAGTGTGCCAGGTTAGGGTGGTATAGTGTCAGAGTAAATATATGACAACATGAATAGATAAAATAATACTGGTCCTGATGCCCTCTTCCTCCATCACCTGCATTAAAAGCACAAATCTATGACTGTCTGCTGCTGCAGAACCTCCTCCCCCCCTCCCTGAACTTAAGTAAACCTAAAGAAAAAAACTCACATGGCTGCTGGCACACTGAGGACTGATTCTGGGCTTCTTCTTCCTGGAAGTGAAGTCAAAATGTGGCGGGTGGGAGGGGCTGCAACATGGGCAAAGTTTTATTGGCTGACGAGATGAGATGCAAATATCCCCCCTCCCTGTGATGGTCGGGAGTCGGGACACTGAAATATTATCATGCAGCTCTGAATCTTACTAACTGCTGTGCTGTGAGCCCTTCTCCACACAGTACAGAGCGATTCTCTGTGTGTCTATTCCTCCAGCAGCTGAGAGCTTACAGGAGGGGAAGGGAGACACACACACAGAGAATCGCTCTACAATTGCCTTGACTATAGTAATTGGGTGAGGGGGGGCACAGATGTGCAACAACTCCGCTCTTCTCATGTGCAGCAACTTCCTCCCGCTGCCCACCTGTATACACTGCACGGCCGCGGAGAGTGAGCGCCCACCCTGCAGGGAGAACATTGCTGGGATGTGCCGAGGGGGGAGTCACCTGGCCCACACACTAAAAACACTTTCCCAGACCTTCCCGGAGAGGAGAGCACCGACTGTGTGCTTTGCTTGGGGTCATCTCTGAGCAGTGTGTAGCCTGCCAGCCACTCACCAGCACCCCCTTCATGTAGCGCATATGGCACTTGCTATGTCTGCCATAACCTGGATACGCCACTGGGCTTCACTCAGGTGGTTTACTGATATAATATCTCCATTGCAGAAGTCTTGATGTCACAAGAACAGGAACATACTTTGGGGTCATGGTGTTGCTAGTCATGCAGTAGATCTCCTTTGCATCCCCCTTATCTGTGAGTAACAGCAGCGTGTGTGGCAGCAACCAGGTGAGGAGTACAAAGGCAAGTGTGTCTTGCATACAGTCAAGCATGGTGGTGGGAGTGTCATGGTCTGGGGCTGCATGAGTGCTACCGGCACTGGTAAGCTACAGTTCATTGAGGGAACCATGAATGCCAACATGTACTGTGACATACTGAAGCAGAGCATGATCCCCTCCCTTTGGAGACTGGGCTGCAGGGCAGTATTCCAACATGATAACGACCCCAAACACACCTCCAAGACGACCACTGCCTTGCTAAAGAAGCTGAAGGTAAAGGTGATGGACTGGCCAAGCATGTCTCCAGACCTAAACCCTATTGAGCTTCTGTGGAGCATCCCCAAACATCCACAAGCTCTGTGATGTCATGGAGGGGTGGAAAAGGACTCCAGTGGCAACCTGTGGAGCTCTGGTAAACTTCATGCCCAAGAGGGTTAAGGCAGTGCTGGAAAATAATGGTGGCCACAAAATATTGACACTATGGGCCCAATTTGGACATTTTCACTTAGGGGTGTACTCACTTTTGTTGCCAGCGGTTTAGACATTAATGGCTGTGTGTTGAGTTATTTTAAAGGGACAGAAAATTTACATTGTTATACAAGCTGAACACTCACTACTTTACATTGTAGCAAAGTGTCACATGAAAAGATATAATAAAATATTTGCAAAAATTTGTGGGGGTGTACTCACTTTTGTATATCTCCCTCTGAGTAAAAGTAGTAAAAGTAGTTCAGAGCTTCTGGTCATCCTGTTTTGTGTTGTTCTTTCTTTTTAAGAAGTCATTTGATTTTCTAATAATTAGTGCGGCTAGATTAATGTTCGTTTTCCGCCATAGTGATGAGAAAATTCAAAAGGAGCAGAATGGAAAAACTTTTCTTGAAAAAAAAGAACAATTCTAGCATTGAATGCGTTTTTTGGGGAGGAAAGTCCATTCATTTCAAAATTTCATGGTGAAAGAAAATGCATCTTGAAGTCATTTTGAATGACATTCATCATGTCATCAAATGTACTAATGAGAATTTTTGTATGAATATTTATTCAATTGAACCCTCAAAAATCTACTAGTATATGGTAGGTATGACAGTATTCCTCAGCGGGAAAATCCTAGAAGGTCTTCTTAGCTAAAAAGTGGTAAGATATTTGACATTTGTAATTCTACAAAAAAGCCACGTTCTTATTATGTTTATAAAGTAATTGTGAATCAGAGCACCAACAATCAGGTAATAGTACAGTATAATATTAAAATATCGTACTTTTTTTTGTTTACTGACTAAACCACAATGTTTGGAACTTATTGGCTGGAATGGTAAAAAGAATAATTTTATGCTGAAAAATGCTGGTGAGCTACTAAGTAGTAAGAATAAGGGTTAAAGTTAATTCCCTCCACTGTTGCTCTTCTCTGACAAGAATCTCTAGTGTACTACTACTGACTATATTAACAGCTTTCCTGCTGCCTGTCTTTGCCCGGTACCGGCCCGCAGTAGGTCCTCTGAACCCGAAACTTGGCACACATATAGCCCCATTTCACCTCTACAAGTGTGCAAAGTTTTTTGATGGGGAACTTACGGCCGGGGAGCACCGATTTTTCAAAGCCGGGCACCCCTTCCATAGACTCCCATGTTAAACGTCAGTCTAGTCATGGACACAGTGAGGCATGGACACAGTGAGGCATGGGCACAGTGAGGCATGGGCACAGTGAGGCATGCACATGGACACAGTGAGGCAAAGTGAGGCACAGTGAGGCATGCAGATGGACACCCTAGGCTTATACTTGAGTCAATAAGTTTTCCCAGTTTTTTGTGGTAAAATTAGGTGCCTCGGCTTATATTGGGGTCGGCTTATACTTGAGTATATACGGTAATTGTGTTGTTTGTAATGACAGTAAAAAGATGTTTCTGTTACAAAGCATGGCTATTTTCAAAATATTTTTTATTTTTTTTGTGCAGTTTTTTACAACATGATTTTTGTAACACTGAAAAATAAAAATAAGAAAACAATTAAAACTAAAAATGTTTAAATATTTATGGTAAAAGAGGGGAGGGGGGTTATTATAGTTAGATAAGGGTTAATAAGGGATTAAATGGGAATATGCTTCATTACATTTTATTCCTTTAACTGATGTTAAATGCAGATCGAAAGTCATCCTTTTGATCTTCACAGAATTAATTATATTAATTATAAAGTAACAATTGTTACATTGTATTTACTCAAATTCTCTGCAAGTGTCATTTTACACAGGAGTGGCTGCATTATGAGAGCTGGTCAAGCAAGTTCTAGCTTTAGAATTCCACTGCCTATGCCCCCACGGTGGGTATTTGCAGCAGCAGGGGACCGGTGTTAGGGAGGGGAGAGCAGCAAACTAGAAACTCTGGTAACTTTGTTAGTTATTTAGAGTGTACCTCCTACCCCAGGATCCTCAAGGTCCATCTTTGTGTTTTAATTATTAATAGAATAGGGAAAGTTTAGAATCCTTGGTAATATACTGTATTTATTGGCGTATAACACTCACTTTTTTACCCTGAAAATAGAGGGTAAAATGTGCCTGCGTGTTATACGCAGGGGGCTGTGGAAAGTTTTTCTCCTGAAACTTCCCTCTTAAAGTTAGAGTGCGTGTTATACGCCTTGTGCGTGTTATACGCCGATAAATACGGTATTTACTACCATTTCCTTATTACTGCCTGTTCAGAAGATGGACAGAAAAGGAGGTTATAAGTGGAAAATTAGTATCTAAACCCTTTTCCAAGCCCAATATGGGGTAATTTCTCATACGTGGAGCTGGCTAAGTTGCAGCAGGGGCCCCATTGGCGCGCCCATGGTGTGACTATGTTATCCCACGTATTTACTGACGGTAAGCTGGTATCCTTCCCAGAACTACAAGCTAAATTCAACCTACCCGCCACTATGCTATTCTCATACTTTCAGCTCCGGCACGCTATTGCTGCGCAGGGGGATGCGGGAGAGTGGACGCTGTTGCCCACTCCTGTATTCCATGTACTGCAGTCCACCACTGAGACAAAGGGGATTAATTCCCGATGCTACCAAATGCTGCTCTCTGGACAGGCAGTGTCTTTGTGGGAGAAAGACCTCGGCCAAATTATGGAAGACCAGTGGGAAGAGGCCCTCCAGTCCATAACCACTTGTTTTCTGAATGTGGCACAAAAAGTTTCCCAACTGTATATAATACTAAGAGTACACTACACCCCGGCAAAACTACACAGGATGGGCAGACTGGCGGACCCTATGTCCTGACGTTGTCAGCAGCATGATGGGGATCTCATCCATCTTCTGTGGCGCTGCCCGAAGTTACATCGATACTGGAGTGAGGTGGTGGGGACACTCAACATGGTGTTTCAAACTAAGGTACCTACTGATCCTATGTGTTGTATACTGGGGGTTCTGGAGGGCGTGATCCCTGAGGAATTGATCAGGGTGGCATTCTCTAGAGCACTGTTTCAGGCTAGGAAATTGATTTTAATGGGCTGGAAGTCCACCTCACCACCCACTTGCTCCTCCTGGATAACCCACATGGGGAACACCCTTATTATGGAAAAATATATTTACCAGCACAGGGGATGCTCGGGTAGGTTTGAACGTATATGGTCACGATGGTTGGATACACCTGGTCTTAGCCCTAAAGAGCTTGTGATGTCTAGAATTCTGCAATGTCCATAGGGGGGATGTGTACCGTATTTCTACCATTACTGATATGCTTGGTGTTGGTGGGGGGATGGAGTGATGTCTTGTAGATGCTTGGAGTATGTGGTTATGAAGTACTTGTGGGGCTACTGTGTTTGTGTATACTATGATTGTTGAAAAGCTAATTTCTGTACTTGTACATTGGAAGTTGTTGTATAATCACCTGTTCAATAAAAACCTCTTTGATTTAAAAAAAAAAAAAAAAACCTTTTCCACTCTATCAAGAACTACTAAAAGAAAAAAATTGATAGACTTTGGCTTAAAAAATGTCCTCTGATGTATCTGGTGCCCTGCTGGATCATTGTCAGACCAAGCATTGAATCTGCATTTCCAGCATCTTGCTTTGTACCAAACCAGCCTTACACCTTGTTATTGTGTTGGCTAGAATGGTTTATCTAGTTATCTTTGTACCTTGTGCTCTGTTAATTCAAGGTGGCCTTTTGTATCTGTATACCAATTATCTTGCAGTCTCTGATCCCTGCACTCTCAGCTCTGCTACATTCCTGTCTGTCTTCACCTAGCTTCTCCCTGATGTCATCTCTCCTCTGTCCTCCGCTGTTACAAATGACGTCCCATATCTCTTGGTGATGTAGTCATGGGCGTCCGCTCCATAGGGCAAGGGGGGTCATTTGCCCAACCCTGGAATCGGAAGTCAGAGTGAAGACACTTGCCCCCTGTGTTGCAATGGCCGCCTCCACGGCAGCCGTGGACTTTTTTTCTCTAAGTCTGCTGCTGGCCTGGGGGCTGGGGCTGCTCTGTCTTTTCCGACTACACATCCGTCCCTCCCTCCTCATCCCTGGCCTGAGCATCGGCTTGGCTCTGCCGCTCGGGCCTCTGCTTAACATCACTGTCTGTGACCCGGCTGTTCCATGATTGGCTGCTGCCTGTGTAAATGTATGCTCCGGCTCCTCCCACAGGTGCGTGGCCTGCAGTGGCCGAGACGAGAGAATACGCTGCCAGTGCCTGCCCTGGGCCTATAGCTGAAGAACTACAGGTAACAGCAGTGCCTGTGTCACGACACCACTGTGTACATCTTTTTGTATTGCAATACATCTGTTGTGGGCGGCCATATTTTGATCTTGATGAAAACAACCTATACAGTATAGGCTGTTTTCGTAAAGATTAAAATATGGCCACAACAGATGTATTGCAATATAGAAAGATGTACATTCTCTAGGCTATATTTATATGGACATGGTGGAGTGAAGCTGAATTATCCTCAAGAGCTATTTCACACTGCCAGCTGGCCGCATTATCGGTAAAGCGCCGCTAATTTTAGCGGCACTTTACCATTGTTTTAGTGCCGCTATTCGTCTGCTAGTGGGGCACTTTTAACCCTAGCTAGCGGTCGAAAACAGGGTTAAATGCAACTGTGTATCGCCGCTGCTGAAGCGCTTTGCAGGCGCTTTGGCAGCGGTGCCCAGCGATGCATGGATGACCTTAAAATGATGCCCCCACCTGAAAAAAGTTCAGCGGACGCGCATGGATGTAGTCATTATCTCAAACATGTTAGGCTGTTTTCAAGGTTGCAACCTGGCAGTGTCATGCAGCACAATTCTATCCTCACCACTGGTGGTTCAGTAGTGGTTCCAGGAACTGTTGCTTGGGGTACACTATTCATTGACCAAGTATAACCCAACTTTCTGCTGTACTGTTTGTTCTCTTCGCCTAGCTCTGGTCAACTATCTCCTTTTTTCCTTTAAAGTATATTGAAACCCAAAAACTAAAATATGCTGTAATATATTCAACTCTCCAATCCATTGATGAGGTTATTGCTTTCTATTTATTTAAGCTTGTTCCTCCTTTTTTTCTTCTTTACTCTTTTAATGGTAGGGAGCCATACTGGCCTTTAAATAAGTCTTCCTCTTTTAAACTACATTAAATGGGGGATTAGCAAATTAGTAGTTTACATTGGAAAGATAACATTCTTTGTGCTTTCTTTTTTTAGATCAGAGGAAGTGACAGTGCGACTACATTCCTGGCAAAAATCAATAGTTATTTTATGTATTTGCAGAAAATGAGTGATAAGGTCCAATATACTGTATTACATTTTTGGTTTTGGGTTAAATACCACTTTACATTTTTATTCTTGGGTTTAGTTATTCTTTAAAGTGGTATTTAACCCAAAACCCAAACTGTAATACAGTATATTGCAGCTTACCAATCATTAGATGTGGTGGCTGCATTAGCTTTCCTTTTTTTCTTTATATAGAGTCCACCTGTATGTGATTTAATCTCAGTATAAATACAGCTGAAGCCCTTAAGCCCTGTACACACGATCGGATATCCTATGGATTCTAATCCGATGTTTTTTTCCATCGGAAATCCGATGAAACTGTCTTCCATCAGTCTTGCCCACACACCATCAGTCAAAAAACAGACCGTTTCAAACGCGGTGACGTAAATCACTCCGATGAGCAGAGAAAATTAAGTTCAATGCTTCTGAGCATTTGTCGACTTGATTCTGAGCATGCGTGGGTTTTTTATCCGATGGATTTCCACACAGATGATCGGATTTTGCTATCGTTTTTTTCCCCATCGGATAAATTTAAAACATGTTCTATTTTTTCACACTGATGGAAAAAAGACCGATGGGGCCCATACACGATCGGTTCGTCTGATGAAAACAGTCCATCGGACTGTTTTCATCGGTAAAACCGATCGTGTGTACACAACTTTAGAGGTTTGTTAGAGAACCTCAATGAAAAAGCAGCATCATGAAGGAAAAGGAACACACCAGACAGGTCAGGGATGAAGTTGTGGGGAAGTTTGACCAGCCGCTACAGTTGTACTGCAGCAGGTTGGCTCTTCTGGGCGAATCTGTGTCATTGTACGCCGGCAGCTTGAAGATCTCTAGGGCACGTGTGCGTGTGGCTGCGGCGCGATGCCATAGCCAATGCACGTGGCCGGTGGTCACAATGTCCACCGGCCACTCGTGATAGGGACACAACTTCCGGTATCTGTGGAACGCACGCCGTACACGGCAAACACGGAACTTACTGGTTTCTGTTTTACAGAGCCGTCTCGTGAGTGGCATTTGTTTGATTGCGCATTGAATCCAGTACTGTCAGTACTTCACTATTGCCTTTTTTCATCTTTTGTTTGCCATTATGAATGATCTTCCTCTGTCCATCCACGTGAATATCTGCATGGAAGCTTTTCTGAGAGTCCAGGTTTTATACATCAGATGTTTTAGATCACAGCCCTATTGACCCCTAGACTGCAAAGCTGAGGGTCCATTAACTCTAGTGAGTGGGGTCGCAAGAGGGGAGTGTGGAACTTGAAAATCCTATCTTGAACCACAAAGCACTTTTGGAGCACTTAGCACTATATTCATTATATGTATAGAATTTGGTAAATTGTCACGGTCAATAATTTACAAGCACATTTTTGATGTTTTAAATTCTGCCAGCGCTTTTAATTCACGTATTCATTCTTTAAGGTTCTAGCACCTTTGTAATAGCTGCTGCGGTCTACTACTTATTTGTTATTCACTATTCCATCTAGCGCAAAATCTAGTTAGTAATACACAGAAAACTAACACTGCACACCATCCCACCGTGAAACATGATGGTGGCAACATCATGTCGTGGGGATGCTTTTCTTCAGCAGGGACAGGGAAGCTGGTCAGAGTCGATGGGAAAATGGATGGAGCCAAATACAGGGCAATCTTAGAAGAAACTGATTAGAGATTGTTAGAGTCTGCAAAAGAATTGAGACTGGGGCGGAGGTTCACCTTACAGCAGGACAACAACCCTAAACATACAGCCTGAGCTACAATGGAATGGTTTAGATCAAGTCATATCATGTTTTAGAATGGCTCAGTTAAAGTCCAGACCTAAATCCAATTGAGAATCTGTCAATGCCCACACAGCTTTTGCAGCGGTCCGTGGATTTGAAATCCCCACTTTTTCCCTTTCGTTCTGTAGAGCTAACAGGACAGATCAAAGATATTCTGATTGGTAAGCACCTGCACAGAGAAT
The DNA here is from genome assembly GCA_029206835.1 of Rana muscosa. Taxonomy (NCBI): domain Eukaryota; kingdom Metazoa; phylum Chordata; class Amphibia; order Anura; family Ranidae; genus Rana; species Rana muscosa. The sequence continues at coordinate 337,225,351 of CM055121.1, forward strand.
CACTCTGGTCTGTCCCGGAAGTCTTACAGAGAAAAGAGATAGAAAAGTGGGGTTTTTAAATCCCCAGACTGCACTGACAGCAAGCACATCATCACCTACAGAGGTAAGTACAGCGGGATCCAGGGGGTGGGGAGTGTATAGGTTGCTAGTTCACCTTAAAAAAACATAAAAAAGCCATAACCATCAAACCAGCAGATAAAGGGGGAGCAGTCGTTGTGATGGATACAGACAAATATATACAAGAGGGCCAGAGGCAGCTGGCAAATACTACTTACTACAAAAAACTGGATTATGATCCGACCCAGGATTTTACTAAGCAATTAAAAGGTCTGATTGCGACAATACCAAGCCTCCTACATTCAGAACTCATCAATGTGATTCCGGATAATCCAGATATTGGAGACTTCTACATGCTGCCCAAAATTCACAAGCCAGGAAATGCAGGCAGACCCATTATAACAGGTATGAATACACTTACCGAACATATCTCAGGCCTTATAGAAAACATGTTAAAACCGTTAGTCATGAACACTACTAGTTTCCTGCAAGACACCACTGATTTTCTGAACAAGCTTAACAATATACAACAATTACCACCAAATACACTTCTAGTCACTATGGATGTAGAATCTCTGTACAGTAATATCCCTCACAAGGATGGGTTGGCAGCATGTCACAGATTCTTATCATCCACACCAAACCACAAATACACTGCTGAGGATGTTACACAGCTCATCGAATTTATTCTTACACACAACTACTTCACTTTCAACAATGACATCTATCTCTAATGTATGGGTACTGCTTTGGGAAGCAAAATGGCACCCCAATATGCAAACTTATTTATGGCTGACCTGGAGGACAAATTCCTGAACAGCATACAACAAAAGCCATACAGATATTATCTCTATATTGATGATATCTTCATGATATGGACTGAAGGTGAAGAAAATCTAAACCAATTCTTCTTGTTGATCAACACTTTTCACCCATCTATCAAACTAAAAATGGATTATTCGAACACACATGTCAACTTCCTAGACACTACAGTATACATCAGGGATGACAAGCTTCACACTTCCATATACAGAAAACCGACTGACCGATGCAGCTATCTTCATAGTTCCAGTTTTTACCCCCAACACACTAAACGAGCCATCATACACAGCCAGGCCATCAGATACCACCGAATTTGTTCAGACTCAGAAGTCAGAGATAAACATCTCAGAACACTGGCAGGCTCTTTCCATAAGAAAGGTTACAAAGACAAAACCATCAACAACAGCATAAACACAGCCTTGAAAACCCGAAGAGAAAATCTCCTCCAATACAAAGAGAAAAAAACAAATGACCGAGTACCTCTGGTCACCACATACAACCCAACACTAGAAGGGATCAAAAAGATAATCAAAGATTTACAGCCCATTATAACAGAGGATGAAACTCTGAAAGAAATATTCCAACAACCCCCATTATTGGCTTTCAGACAACCACCCAACCTCAGACACAAACTAATCAGCAGGAAACTTCACTCTGATTATGAGGTCACAAATAATGGAAGCAAACCCTGCAATAAAAAATGCTGCAAACTGTGCAACCAGATCAATCTATCCAAAAGTGTCACACACACAAATGGGACCTTCACTATCATGGGATCCTACAACTGTACCTCCAGTAATGTTGTGTACCTCATCCAATGCAACAGGTGTGGCAAAGGATCTTATGTTGGTGAATAGTGATGAGCCGAACACCCCCGGGTTCGGTTCGCACCAGAACCCGCGAACGGACCGAAAGTTCGAACGAACATTAGAACCCTATTAAATACAATGGATGCGAACGTTCGAATTCTAAAGTGCTAATTATAACAACTATTATGCATGTTATTGTCATAAATAGGGTTTGGGAACCCAGGTTCTGCACCAGGGGACATGTATCAATGCAAAAAGAAGTTTTAAAAACGGTCGTTTTTCGGGAGCAGTCATTTTAATGATGCATAAAGTGAAAAAAAAAAAGTCAAATATTCCTTTAAATATCGTACCTGGGGGGTGTCTAAAGTATGCCTGTGAAGTGCCACGTGTTTCCCGTGTTTAGAACTGTCCCTGCACAAAATGACACTTCTAAAGGAAAAAAAAGCCATTTAAAACTGCTTGCGGCTTTAATGTAATGTCTGGTCCCGGTAATATGGATGAAATTCTTTAAGAAAAATGGCATAGCTACCCCATGACCCCCCCCCTACCCCAGCCCATTACCAGCCCCTTTGGGTCTTGTATGGATATTAAGGGGAACCCCGCACATAAAATAAAAAAGGCCCTATATACTCTGAACAGCCGTATACAGGCGGTGCATACAAGACAGGGACTGTAGGTTTGTTCTTATGTAGAATCTGTTTGTAATTTTGAACAGGTACATTGTTGAAGTGTAGCTCCAGCCCAAAAATCTATTTTTAAACTTTTTGGGAAACATAGGTAAGGGTTATCACCCCTGTAACATTTGTTTTGCTGTCTGTGCCCCTGTTCAGAACATTTCACCTCACTTTCCGTCCCAATGACAACTGTTTTTGAAATGTGGTGTTTTTCTTGAAACAAGGATTGCTGATAAAGCATCAGTACAGATGAGACCCCTTTCTCCCATATTTATTCTTACAGGAGAGAATTTTCCTTTCTAGGGGTAGATTTCCTCTCACTTCCTGTTGTCTTCTTTCGTTTGCAAGTAGGAGTCGTTTGTAAGTTGGATGTTTGAAAGTAGGGACCTGCCGTATATACTCTGCAGAAATAGGCCCCTTAGTTGTTGGTGTTGGCACAACACTGTAAGCACTCAGTTACTCTTGGTTGGTGCTGGAACGCCCTGCTGTCAACTATTATATCAGGAATTTTAATTACATATAATTGTTGAACAGTGGTAGTAAAAATTGGGGCTTTGATGGTGGTGCTGGTGCCACAACACTGTAAGCCCTGACAGTTACTCTTGGTGGGTGCAGCAATGGGCCCTGCTGTGAATTATTAGATCAAGAATTGTAATTACATGCCCCTTTTGAACAGGGGCTGAAAAATTGGGCCTTTCGTGGTGGTGGTGGTGGTGGCGTTGCCACAAGACTGTAAGCCCTCAGAGTTACTCTTGGTGGGTGCAGCAATGGACCCTGCTGTGAATTATTAGATCAAGAATTGTAATTGCATGCCCCTGTTGAACAGGGGCTGAAAAATTGGGCCTTAGGCACTGGTGGCACAACACTACAACCCCTCACAGATACTGTACTTGGAGCACAGCAATGAGCCCTGTTGCAAAGTATTGCTTCAAAAATTGTAATGACACGCCCCTGTTAAACAGGGGCTGAAAAATTGGGCCTTAGGCACTGGTGCCACAACACTCCAACCCCTCACAGATACTGTACTTGGAGCACAGCAATGAGCCCTATGGCAAATTATTGCTAAAAAAATTGTAATTACACGCCCCTGTAAAACAGGGGCTGAAAAATTGGGCCTTAGCCACTGGTGGCGGCACCCATAAACAAAAATGATCTTCCAAGCTATCATCATCAATCGTATCATTGAGGACTCGGAGGAGGAGGATAGCCAGTCAACATAACAGCACAGGCACTCAGCATCAGCATCAGTCTTGAAGGGATGTGACATGTTAAAATCAATTAGTCTGTTATATCAGCATCAGGTGTGTGGTAGCTGGTGGTGATCCAAGACTGGTTCATCTTGATGAAAGTCAGTCGATCAACCGAGTCGGTGGACAGGCGCACCCTGTGATCCGTGACAAATCCTCCAGCAGCACTGAATGTGCGTTCCGAAAGAACACTGGATGCAGGACAGGCCAGTAGCTCAATTGCATACTGTGCAAGCTCTGGCCAGTGATCCATCCTCAAGACCCAGTAAGCCAGAGGATTTTCGGTGGGGAAGGTGTCCAAGTCTGACCTTGCCCCTAGATATTCCTGCACCATGTTTATCAGACGCTGGCGATGGTTGCTGGAACCGATCATACTTTGGGGCTGCGGACTAAAGAATTGTCTGAACGCATCGGTCAGACGGCCACCTTCCCCACCGCTCCTTCTTTGACTGGCCGAAGCCTCAGCAACTCGTTGTCCAGGACCAGGAGTTTGTAACCTCCCAGTCTCTGGGAACGCGTTGCACAGACCTTTCTGCAAGGCCTCCCGGAGTTGTCTCATCCTCTGCTCCCTCTGCGACGGTAACATAAGGTCCGCAACCTTACCCTTGTACCGTGGATCAAGGAGAGTGGCCAGCCAGTAATGGTCCCTCTCCTTGATCCGAAGAATACGAGGATCCTTCCGCAGACTTTGCAGGATCAGAGAGGCCATGCAGCGTAGGTTTGCTGAGGCATTCGCTCCGGAGTCCTCTGGGTCACTAAGGACGACATGATCCGCAGCCACCTCCTCCCAGCCACGTACAAGTCCACTGGTTTCTTGGGACTGTAAATCATCCCTAAAAGACTGCTGCTGATGATGCTGAGTGCCAGCCTCCACCTCCATGCTGACACAATCCTCCTCCTCCTCCTCCTCCTCCTCCTCTTCCTGTGCGATGGGTGGGACAGAAGGAACACTGTCTGGGTAAAGGGGGCCTTGAGAGGCAAGGAAGTCCTCCTCTTCCTGCCTCTGTTCTGCCTCAAGTGCCCTGTCCATTATTCCACGCAGCGTGTGCTCCAACAGGTGGACAAGAGGTGCAGTGTCACTGATGCATGCACTGTCACTGCTCACCATCCTCGTGGCCTCCTCAAATGGTGCCAGGACAGTGCATGCATCCCTGATCATGCCCCACTGGCGTGGAGAAAAAAAACCAAGCTCCCCTGACCCTGTCCTGGTGCCGTAGTCGCACAGGTACTCATTGATGGCCCTCTGCTGCGTGTGCAGCCGCTGCAGCATGGCCAACGTTGAGTTCCACCTGGTGGGCATGTCACATATAAGGCGGTTCTTGGGCAGGTTCAACTCCTTTTGCAGCTCAGCCAGGCGAGCACTGGCATTATAAGATCTGCGGAAATGCACACAGACTTTCCTGGCCTGCCTCAGGACATCCTGTAAGCCCGGGTACCTGCCCAAGAACCGCTGCACCACCAGGTTAAGGACGTGAGCCACACAGGGCACATGGGTCAGTTGTCCCTGTCGGAGGGCGGAGAGGAGGTTGGTGCAATTGTCGCAAACCACCATTCCTGGCTTAAGCTGGCGTGGCGTCAACCACCTCTCGGCCTGGCCCTGCAGAGCAGACAGGACCTCTGCCCCAGTGTGGCTTCTGTCCCCCAAACACACCAGCGCAAGCACGGCATGGCATCTTTTTGCCTGCGTACTTGCGTAGCCCCGTGAACGGCTACGGAGCACCGCTGGTTCATAGGACAAACCACAGGAAGAGGCCATGGAGGAAGAAGAAGAGGAGGGGGTGGAGGAGAGAGGTGTGTCACAACCAGTAGTAGCATTTTGGAGGCGTGGCGGTGGGACAACCTCCAACACTACTGCACCTTGTCCTGCATCCTTCCCAGCTGCCAAAAGAGTGACCCAATGGGCCGTGAAAGAAAGGTAACGTCCCTGTCCATGCCTGCTGGACCATGAGTCAGCGGTAATATGCACCTTACCGCTGACCGCCCTGTCCAGCGAGGCCAAGACATTGCCTTCCACATGCCGGTAGAGAGACGGAATAGCCTTCCGTGAGAAAAAGTGGCGTTTGGGAACCTGCCACTGAGGAACCGCACATTGCACAAACTCACGGAAGGGGGCCGAGTCTACCAACTGAAAAGGCAGCAGTTGAAGCGCTAGCAATTTAGCCAAGCTAGCATTCAACCGCTGGGCATGTGGATGCCTGGATGGCTGGGAGTGAACTTCTTTCGACGGTCCAGCAGCTGGGGCAGGGAAATTTGCCTGCTAGAATCGGACGTCGGTGTACTGCTAGCAGAGTGGCCGCAAGTACTTGGCTGTGACACACCTAATTCTACACCTTCATTCCTCTCAGTGCATGTTTCAGAGAGGACTGAAGTTATAGTGGGGTTGGAGATCCCAGCTGATGCGGTGCAAGGAGAGGTCCGCTTTGTTCTTTGGTGTGGGTCTTTGAGGTAGGCTTGCCAACGAGCTGCATGGCAGGTCAACATATGTCTGGTCAGGCATGTGGTACCCAAGCGGCTGATGTTTTGGCCACGCGATATACGCTTGAGACATATGTTGCAAACAGCAGCTGTGCGATCTGATGCACTAGCCTCAAAAAAGGCCCACACCAAAGAACTTTTTGAATGACGGGCAGAGGCAGCGCCCTGCACAGGCGGAGCTCTGCGGTGTGATTCCGTCGGTGTACTGCCCTTACGCTGGCCACCAAAGGGCATCCTGCCTCGTTGGAGATGTGCCTCCTCCTCATCCTCCTCCTCCTCCTCTCTCCTATTAGGCACCCACGTGGAGTCAGTGACCTCATCATCACCTCCCTCCTCATCACTGGAGCCAATCTGGCAGTATGCTGCAGCTGCTGGAACATGACTGCCAGATTGGTGTCCTTCTTGAGCATCCCCTCTGTCTGCTCTCACGCTACTGCCTTCCTCTAGCTGGGTTTCATCATCAGACCCTTCGAAACGCTGGGCATCCTCCTGGAGCATGTACCCAACACTGTGCTGAAACAGTTCGGGGGACTCCTCAGGAGGAGGACATGGTGGGTCTAGGGAAGGAGTGACTGATGATGAGTCTGACATTGATACCAGGGAAGAGGACGCTTTGGCAGCTGCTTTTCCAGTACCCTGAGCCTGGGTGAGAGAGGATGAGGAGGAGGAGGAGGGCTTGGTCATCCACTCTACCAAGTCTTCGGCATGATGTGGCTCAACATGTCCAGCTGCCGAAAAGAAGGACAAGCGTGTCCCATGGCCATGTGCTGATGACAATGCACCGCGTCCACGACCAGCACTGTTGCCCCCAGACACAGAGCCTGCTTGCCCTCTTTTATTGCCTCCTGACTGTCTGCCTCTCCTTGTTTGCCTTCCAGACATTCTAATAGATGGCCTGCAGGGAGATGGGAAAAAAGCAATAAGGGCTACCTTCAGGTGTCCTTCTCTGTCCCTTGAAACAAGGACTTTGACAGTGAAAGAAACTGACACACTCTCCCTACCTACAGTTTTCTGTCCCTAGAAAAAATGTTTTTTTTAAGCACAATTTAGCACAAGGAGAATTCACTCACTGTCCTTCCAGGTCCCTGGAAACAAGGACTTTGACAGTGAAAGAAACTGACACACTCTCCCTACCTACAGTTTTCTGTCCCTAGAAAAAATGTTTTTTTTAAGCACAATTTAGCACAAGGAGAATTCACTCACTGTCCTTCCAGGTCCCTGGAAACAAGGACTTTGACAGTGAAAGAAACTGACACACTCTCCCTACCTACAGTTTTCTGTCCCTAGAAAAAATGTTTTTTTTAAGCACAATTTAGCACAAGGAGAATTCACTCACTGTCCTTCCAGGTCCCTGGAAACAAGGACTTTGACAGTGAAAGAAACTGACACACTCTCCCTACCTACAGTTTTCTGTCCCTAGAAAAAATGTTTTTTTTAAGCACAATTTAGCACAAGGAGAATTCACTCACTGTCCTTCCAGGTCCCTGGAAACAAGGACTTTGACAGTGAAAGAAACTGACACACTCTCCCTACCTACAGTTTTCTGTCCCTAGAAATTTTTTTTTTTTTAAGCACAATTTAGCACAAGGAGAATTCACTCACTGTCCTTCCAGGTCCCTGGAAACAAGGACTTTGACAGTGAAAGAAACTGACACACTCTCCCTACCTACAGTTTTCTGTCCCTAGAAAAAATGTTTTTTTTAAGCACAATTTAGCACAAGGAGAATTCACTCACTGTCCTTCCAGGTCCCTGGAAACAAGGACTTTGACAGTGAAAGAAACTGACACACTCTCCCTACCTACAGTTTTCTGTCCCTAGAAAAAATGTTTTTTTTTAAGCACAATTTAGCACAAGGAGAATTCACTCACTGTCCTTCCAGGTCCCTGGAAACAAGGACTTTGACAGTGAAAGAAACTGACACACTCTCCCTACCTACAGTTTTCTGTCCCTAGAAAAAATGTTTTTTTTAAGCACAATTTAGCACAAGGAGAATTCACTCACTGTCCTTCCAGGTCCCTGGAAACAAGGACTTTGACAGTGAAAGAAACTGACACACTCTCCCTACCTACAGTTTTCTGTCCCTAGAAAAAATGTTTTTTTAAGCACAATTTAGCACAAGGAGAATTCACTCACTGTCCTTCCAGGTCCCTGGAAACAAGGACTTTGACAGTGAAAGAAACTGACACACTCTCCCTACCTACAGTTTTCTGTCCCTAGAAAAAATGTTTTTTTTAAGCACAATTTTGCACAAGGAGAATTCACTCACTGTCCTTCCAGGTCCCTGGAAACAAGGACTTTGACAGTGAAAGAAACTGACACACTCTCCCTACCTACAGTTTTCTGTCCCTAGAAAAAATGTTTTTTTTAAGCACAATTTAGCACAAGGAGAATTCACTCACTGTCCTTCCAGGTCCCTGGAAACAAGGACTTTGACAGTGAAAGAAACTGACACACTCTCCCTACCTACAGTTTTCTGTCCCTAGAAAAAATGTTTTTTTTAAGCACAATTTAGCACAAGGAGAATTCACTCACTGTCCTTCCAGGTCCCTGGAAACAAGGACTTTGACAGTGAAAGAAACTGACACACTCTCCCTACCTACAGTTTTCTGTCCCTAGAAAAAATGTTTTTTTTAAGCACAATTTAGCACAAGGAGAATTCACTCACTGTCCTTCCAGGTCCCTGGAAACAAGGACTTTGACAGTGAAAGAAACTGACACACTCTCCCTACCTACAGTTTTCTGTCCCTAGAAAAAATGTTTTTTTTAAGCACAATTTAGCACAAGGAGAATTCACTCACTGTCCTTCCAGGTCCCTGGAAACAAGGACTTTGACAGTGAAAGAAACTGACACACTCTCCCTACCTACAGTTTTCTGTCCCTAGAAAAAATGTTTTTTTTAAGCACAATTTAGCACAAGGAGAATTCACTCACTGTCCTTCCAGGTCCCTGGAAACAAGGACTTTGACAGTGAAAGAAACTGACACACTCTCCCTACCTACAGTTTTCTGTCCCTAGAAAAAATGTTTTTTTTAAGCACAATTTAGCACAAGGAGAATTCACTCACTGTCCTTCCAGGTCCCTGGAAACAAGGACTTTGACAGTGAAAGAAACTGACACACTCTCCCTACCTACAGTTTTCTGTCCCTAGAAAAAATGTTTTTTTTAAGCACAATTTAGCACAAGGAGAATTCACTCACTGTCCTTCCAGGTCCCTGGAAACAAGGACTTTGACAGTGAAAGAAACTGACACACTCTCCCTACCTACAGTTTTCTGTCCCTAGAAAAAATGTTTTTTTTAAGCACAATTTAGCACAAGGAGAATTCACTCACTGTCCTTCCAGGTCCCTGGAAACAAGGACTTTGACAGTGAAAGAAACTGACACACTCTCCCTACCTACAGTTTTCTGTCCCTAGAAAAAATGTTTTTTTAAGCACAATTTAGCACAAGGAGAATTCACTCACTGTCCTTCCAGGTCCCTGGAAACAAGGACTTTGACAGTGAAAGAAACTGACACACTCTCCCTACCTACAGTTTTCTGTCCCTAGAAAAAATGTTTTTTTTAAGCACAATTTAGCACAAGGAGAATTCACTCACTGTCCTTCCAGGTCCCTGGAAACAAGGACTTTGACAGTGAAAGAAACTGACACACTCTCCCTACCTACAGTTTTCTGTCCCTAGAAAAAATGTTTTTTTTAAGCACAATTTAGCACAAGGAGAATTCACTCACTGTCCTTCCAGGTCCCTGGAAACAAGGACTTTGACAGTGAAAGAAACTGACACACTCTCCCTACCTACAGTTTTCTGTCCCTAGAAAAAATGTTTTTTTTAAGCACAATTTAGCACAAGGAGAATTCACTCACTGTCCTTCCAGGTCCCTGGAAACAAGGACTTTGACAGTGAAAGAAACTGACACACTCTCCCTACCTACAGTTTTCTGTCCCTAGAAAAAATGTTTTTTTTAAGCACAATTTAGCACAAGGAGAATTCACTCACTGTCCTTCCAGGTCCCTGGAAACAAGGACTTTGACAGTGAAAGAAACTGACACACTCTCCCTACCTACAGTTTTCTGTCCCTAGAAAAAAAGTTTTTTTTAAGCACAATTTAGCACAAGGAGAATTCACTCACTGTCCTTCCAGGTCCCTGGAAACAAGGACTTTGACAGTGAAAGAAACTGACACACTCTCCCTACCTACAGTTTTCTGTCCCTAGAAAAAATGTTTTTTTTAAGCACAATTTAGCACAAGGAGAATTCACTCACTGTCCTTCCAGGTCCCTGGAAACAAGGACTTTGACAGTGAAAGAAACTGACACACTCTCCCTACCTACAGTTTTCTGTCCCTAGAAAAAATGTTTTTTTTAAGCACAATTTAGCACAAGGAGAATTCACTCACTGTCCTTCCAGGTCCCTGGAAACAAGGACTTTGACAGTGAAAGAAACTGACACTCTCCCTACCTACAGTTTTCTGTCCCTAGAAAAAATGTTTTTTTTAAGCACAATATAGCACAAGCACAAAACACACTGACACTCTCCCTACCTATCCTTCTCTTTCCCTAAACTAAAGGAATCCAGGTTAAGCAAGAAAGAAATAAAAGTCACTGTCCCTGCCTATGCTGCTCTATCCCTGCTCCGGAACACACTACACTAGGCCGCCGTGCTGGCGGCCTTTTATAGTGTGGGGCGTGTACTAAACACCCTCAGCAATATTTGGCCACAGGCATCCTGCCTGTGGCCAATCATTGCTCTCCTCGCTGCCGGCGCTGTGATTGGCCAAGCATGCGGGGTCACAGTGCATGCTTGGCCAATCACAGCGCCTGGATGACACTGCGATGGCGTAGTGCATTGTGGGCCGTTCGCGTCACTCGAATTTGGCGCGAACGGCCCAAATCGTTCGATCTTCGTCGAACGATCGAACAGCCGATGTTCGAGTCGAACGTATGTTCGACTCGAACACGAAGCTCATCCCTATTGGTGAAACAGGACAGAAGTTGCAAGCGAGGATGAATTTTCACAGACATACCATCAAGGAACATAAAGAAGACAGTTTCTGCACACCTGTGGGACATCACTTCTCACAACCGGACCACACTATAGAAGACCTCAATGTTTTAGTTCTTAAAGGGAATTTCAGAACTATCCAGGAAAGGAAAACGTTTGAACTAAGATTGATAATTATTTTTGACACAAAAACTAATGGCCTAAATTTTGATATTGGTTTCCTTACCCATTATACTAAGGTTTTATGACTAGCATCTCCCCCCTCAAGTCTATAGCTCTCCCTCTGTCTTATCTCACTAACTCTGCTGCTATCTTTATTACCATTGATTTGGATGTGTTTGTTTTTCTTTTTTTTTTTTCTTTCCTTTCCCTCTGAGATTTTTATTTTTTTTTCTTGTTTTGTTTTAACATTCTGCTAAAAAAAATGTGAATCAGTACTGCTTGGACCTTGAAGAAGGGGACATACCCCGAAAAGCTTGTCCTGAAAAATTGTATGTTAGTGCAAATAAAAAAAGTATCACGGACAGTGCTCAATTTTCTCTGTCACAATTGCACTAATACGGCTACAATCACGTCAAGTAGTTCACCTTAAAAAAAAATCTGAAAAAAGTGAACTAACCCTTTTAACAAACCAAAAGAGAACAATAATAAGAACTTCATTGTTAGGTTTTAGATACACTTTCATTAAAAATGCAGTGTTTACCTGGACTGGATTCTGGAGATGGAGCTTCATGCGCAACATTGTTCCTTACTTACATTGTTGGGTTTTAGCCAGGAAATTTAATAAGAAAGTTTTTCTATTACAGAACAAACAGAAAAATACTTTTCCAATGATCATTTGGAAATGAGTTTCTGTGGTGGGAGAGGCTGTGCTCTTTCAATTGCTGCTTCTGAAAATGATTTTCCTTGTGTTTTAATGGTTGGGTGAAGATCTGAATCCTTAGCTCATATCCAATAACACGAACCTTTAACTCTTTTAAAATTTATGGGGAGCATGGAATATTACGAGGTCAGCATTATCGATGGATGTAGGACAACTTGCTGATGAGAAGAAAAGGATTTCCATGGAAAAGTGAAATTGATTGCAGTCAAAGGTCTAATGAAGGAAGAATATACTGTACTGGATCAGTGAGGGTCCCTAGGCTCCAACAACATCCTTCAATGTCCATTTATGACCCCATGCCATCTATGAGATCCTGATTAACTAAATTGAGCCAAAGCAGCTGTTAATATTTTATATTATTTATTGGCCTTCAAGATTGGAGTATATTAGTGTTTCAAAAAGCAGTAAATTTAAAGGAAGCTGATTTTTGATATAGTGCAAAAATTAAGTGGTCTCAGGGGATTATCGGTGGAAACTCTGAACTAATTCAACAGCTTTGTTTTACTCTAATAGGAAATTGTGTTTTATAATAAATTTTGCACCCTTGTGATGCTAAAGTTGGACTCCCTGCAGATATTAAAGATCTGTATTTATTATTACATCATTAAAGACAAGCTTCACTCCCCCTTCATGAACATTCATCCATCAATTTGGCTGTCAGGGAATACAGCCTAATACACATTATTAAAAAAAAATCAGTTGAAGATATCCGTATTCGGAACAATTTTCAATTATCTGTCCATTATTTTACTGCTTTTGAGAGCTTTTGTTGACTGTTTAGACAAAACTTTATGAAGGGAAAAATGTTCTTGTTAGTTACCAGAACAAACTATTTTAATTTAGTTAGTACAGTATTTGTCCTTAAAAAAATCAAATGAGCAAGACCATGCATGATCGGAAACAAAGTACGACCCGGAGGAAGAAGGCAATAAAAATTATTTTTGTAAAAATAATCTATGCAGGATAATAAATAATTGTTTTAACCACTTCCCAGTTCTGACTGGAAATACCCGTACATCCTGTAAGAATGTGCACTTTGCACAACCTCGGGGCCGTGTGTCAGCGCAAGCCTGTGGTGGCTGTGTCCTTTGGACACAGCACATCATAGATCAGGACATGGGTGTTGTGATTGGCCGTCCTGATCACATGATGGCTGTGTCCAATAACAGCCATCACACAGTATGAACACAGACTCATGTCTCTGTGTTGGGTCTCCCACTGAGTTACGCTTAGTGCGGGAGGAGAGGGGATGGGAAAAGGGGATGCTGCAGCCTGTCATGCTCTCTGTGTAACTGATGATTTTAGTATTTAGCTGCACAGAGATCACACAGACTACAGACACCATCACACAGTCCGAACGATCCTGGTCCACATCTTCTGAAACGTCAGAACAGGGGCCGTTTGCCACAGCCAGGCCCGAGTCTGAATCAGAGCTTTCCCTAGAAGATAGGGGGGAGGGGGCATTTTTTAACCCCCTTTACGCCCGCACGCTTCCACCCTGGCAACAAAGGACTCCAGGACTGCCGACAAAGCATATATAGGCACCACAGATGCAGGGGAACCGGTTGCCACCACAGGGACGTCTAGGGAAGAAGCGCCAGCTTCTGACGCCATGCTGACCCACACTCGCCTGACACCCGTTAGGGACCGCAGGCCAGATACACCAAAAGTCCACCCTCCTAGCTGCCACAGACTGAGGGGCCCCCTGCAGGACTCACCATCCCGGCCCAGGTACCGCGCTGTGCTGTGCTGTGCCACCGTCCACTCTCCCTCATTCGCGCCATTCCAGAAGAATAACCAGCGCTAGAGGCAAAAACCAAGCTCAGACTACAAGAAAATGGCCGCCGACTGCCTCAGCAAGAAAACGCCTGAGGGCTTCAGAAAGATGGCCACCGGACTTCCTGACTAAGGCTACAGGAAAATGGCTGCCAAACTTCCTGACTAAAACCACAGGAGAATGGCGCAGTCACGTTGACCCTCCGCACGGTGGCCTCCCACAATGTGCACACCAAAAAACACCCCACTATGCTCAAAAATAGGGAAGGGAACAGCGGACCCCCAACACCCAGCGCAGCCCCCTCGCCGGACACGGAGCTCCCCGGAAGACCCCCGTTCAGTCGCGCAGCGGCCCAAGCATGGGGAGGAGGGAAAGGATGGAGAGAGAAGAGGAGAATGAGAGACCCCCAATTCGACCTCCCAGGGAATGCCAAGCTACTTTGTCCTGCCGAGACAGGTGGAACCATACTTACACCTCCTGTGGGGATTGCTGGACACATTCCGGCAGACCCATCACCCGAGCAGTACGGGGTGGCTGTCGGCCACGGCACACTGTGACACGGACAGCAGTAGCCCGGTCATATGTGTGCCCCGGAGCATATAGCTCGCCGGCCACCCCTAGATCAGACGGGGCATGTCGTGGCCGACCCAGCGTGTAGCTAAGGCCTGCTCATGCTCGATGGCCGGGCTGGGGAGACTACCAGGATCTATATTATCCAGCCTGTCACCCAGCTCGGCTGTTGATAGTAGATCACAGGATCAAAAAACAGAAACAAATGAAAAAATCTCCAGGACCAATGGTCCCCACCGGGAGCCAGGTCCTTCTCCTACACTAGGCAGAAACAAACTGAGCTGCTGGATGCAGTGTGAGGAGTTATAGCTATTAGGACCGCCCCCTGGGTGGTACTGTGCAGTTTTGCTGTTTTTAACCACTTAATGACCGCTCACTGTATATATACGTCGGCACAATGGCACCGACAGGCACAATCACGTACAGTCGGACCCCCCTTCTGTACAGTGAGCGATCGGAATTCGTCTGCGAGCGTTCCGAGATGGGGGGGGCGGCCGTTCGATTCCGGCCACCCCCCCGCGATCGCTCCCGGCGAATGAGAATGCCCCCTCTGCCTGTGTAATGTAAACACAGGCAGAGGAAGCAGGAGAAAGTGATGTCATCTCTTGTGCGGCGCTCACATATACCGAGCGCCGTACAAGAGAAGACATCAAGGTTAGTGCACAAACACTACACTAACACCAGCACACATAGGCACATAAATCGCCCCCCAGGCCCCCCCAGATCACCCCCCAGCACCCAGTCACAGTGTCACTGATTGCAGTGACCATTTATTTACTGATCACTGCAATCAGTGACATTTGTGACTGTAAAAGTGTCACTACAGTTTAGTTTTAGGTCCAGTGTAGCCCCCTAATCCCCCCTAATAAAGGTTTAACCCCTTGATCACCCCCCAGATAACCCTTTCACCCCCTAGCACCGCCGTCGATAAGTGATCATTTTTCTGATCGCTGTCTTAGCGTCGGTGATGCAGATCGGTAGCCAGTTATTTTTTTTAGGTTCGCCGCAGGTTTTTATAGCGTCAGGTACCCCCATAAATTATCTAATAAAGGTTTAACCCCCTTGATCGCCCCCCAGGTAACCCTTTCACCCCCTATCACCACTGTCGCTAAGCGATCATTTTTCTGATCGCTGTCTTAGCGTCGGTGATGCAGATCGGTAGCCAGTATTTTTTTTTTAGGTTCGCCGCAGGTTTTTATAGCGTCAGGTACCCCCATAAATGATCTAATAAAGGTTTAACCCCCTTGATCGCCCCCCAGGTAACCCTTTCACCCCCTATCACCACTGTCGCTAAGCGATCATTTTTCTGATCGCTGTCTTAGCGTCGGTGATGCAGATCGGTAGCCAGTAATTTTTTTTAGGTTCGCCGCAGGTTTTTATAGCGTCAGGTACCCCCATAAATTATCTAATAAAGGTTTAACCCCCTTGATCGCCCCCCAGGTAACCCTTTCACCCCCTATCACCACTGTCGCTAAGCGATAATTTTTCTGATCGCTGTCTTAGCGTCGGTGATACAGATCGGTAGCCAGTAATTTTTTTTTAGGTTCGCCGCAGGTTTTTATAGCGTCAGGTACCCCCATATATTATCTAATAAAGGTTTTAACCCCCTAATTGCCCCTAGTTAACCCTTTCACCAGTGATCATCATATAAGTGTTACGGGTGACGCTGGTTAGTTAGTTTGCTTTTTATAGTGTCAGGGCACCCGCCGTATATATAACCCAATAAAGGTTTAACCCCCTGATCGCCCGGCGGGTGATATCTATTAGGTTTTAGCGTCAGAGAGGGTCTGCGTCACACCCCAGGCAGCGTCAGGTTAGTGCCAGTAACGCTAACACCCACGCGTGAAGCATACACCCTCCTTATTGGTATAGTATCTGAACAGATCAATATCTGATCTGATCAGATCTATACTAGCGTCCCCAGCAGTTTAGGGTTCCCAAAAACGCAGTGTTAGCGGGATCAGCCCAGATACCTGCTAGCACCTGCGTTTTGCCCCTCCGTCCAGCCCAGGCCACCCAAGTGCAGTGTCGATCGATCACTGTCACTTGCAAAACACAACACACATAACTGCAGCGTTCGCAGAGACAGGCCTGATCCCTGCGACTCCAGTGCTGTGGGAGGTGATTTCACCACCACAGTTTAAAAAAAAAAGCAAATATGCCGAAGCATTGGGGCAGCAGGGGCGGAGGAGCGATTTTGCTCCTAATGCCGCGTACATACGGTCGAAATTCCGACGGAGGCTTGCCTGTGGAAAAGTCCGACCATGTGTGTGCGGCATAACTTTTTTGCGGGAGGATGCCCCCATGCTTCGGCATATATAAATGGTGCATGTATGCCCATCATTAGAAGTGGGTGGATGAAGGGCGGTATTCTAATGGTGGGCATACCCACCCAATCAATCTCTTTTTTCATTCAGCCAACTGGCTGCATGAAAAAAAAAAAGATTACAATACATGTCCAACAAGGACCAGCAACGTACTGGTATGTTGCTGGACTTTGAATGGTTATACCAGATTGATGCCTGCGGGTTTAGGTATCATCTTGGTATCATTCTTTTCAGCCAGCGGCCGGCTTTCATGTAAAAGCAATCCTAGTGGCTAATTAGCCTCTGGACTGCTTTTACAAGCAGTGGGAGGGAATGTCCCCCCCCGGATATAAAAAGCGCCATTGGGAAATTGGAAAAGCATTTTATCACACCGATCTTGGTGTGGTCAGATGCTTTGAGGGCAGAGGAAAGATCTAGGGTCTAGACCCCAGTTTTTTCAAAAAAAGAGTACCTGTCACTACCTATTGCTATCATAGGGGATATTTACATTCCCTGAGATAACAATAAAAATGATAAAAAAAAAAAAATATGGAAGCAACAATTTAAAAATAAAATAAAAAAGCAAAATAAATAATAAAAAAAACAAAAAAAAAAGCACCCCTGTCCTGCCCTGCTCTTGCCCAATGGCGAACGCAAGCGTCGGTCTGGCGTCATATGTAAACAGCAATTGCACCATGCATGTGAGATATCACCGCAAAGGTCAGATCGAGGGCAGTAATTTTAGCAGTAGACCTCCTCTGTAAATCTAACGGGGTAACCTGTAAAGGCTTTTAAAGGCTTTGAAAAATGTATGTAGTTTGTCGCCAATGCGCGTTTGTGCGAAATTTTAAAGCATGTCGTGTTTGGTATCTATGTACTTGGGCTAAGATCATCTTTTTTATTTCATCAAACATTTGGGCAATATAGTGTGTTTTAGTGCATTAAAATTAAAAAAAGTGTTTTTTTCCCCCAAAAAATGTGTTTGAAAAATCGCTGCGCAAATACTGTGTAGAACCCACCATTTTATTCTGTAGGGCTTTTGCTTTAAAAATATATATAATGTTTGGGGGTTCAACATAATCTTCTTCCAAAAAAAAATATGTTTTCATGTAAACAAAAAGTGTCAGAAAGGGCTTTGTCTTCAAGTGGTTAGAAGAGTGGATGTAAGCAACCTAATGTTGTGTATAAAATGCCAGAACAGTTCAAAACCCCCCCAAATGACCCCATTTTTGAAAGTAGACACCCCAAGCTATATACTGAGAGGCATGTCGAGTCCATGGAATATTTTATATGTTGACACAAGTTGTGGAAACAAGACAATTTTTTTTTTTTTTTTGCACAAAGTTGTCACTAAATGATATATTGCTCAAACATGCCATGGGCATATGTAGAAATTACACCCCAAAATACATTCTGTTGCTTCTCCTGAGTACGGGGATACCACATGTGTGAGACTTTTTGGGAGCCTAGCCGCGTACGGGACCCCAAAAACCAATCACCGCCTTCAGGCTTTCTAAGGGTGTAAATTTTTGATTTCACTTCTCACTGCCTATCACAGTTTCGGTGGCCATGGAATGCCCAGATGGCACAAACCCCCCAAAATCAAAAATTTGTGCCTAGAAATCCTGAAGGCGGTGCTTGGTTTTCGGGGTCCCGTACGCGGCTAGGCTCCTGAAAAGTCCCACACATGTATATATAATAACCGTAATCTATATATCACAATATTGTAAAAAAAAAAAAAAAAAACACAAAAAAGTCCCGTGAAGGTGCCACATACTGGGCACCTTCACGGGACTTTTTTGTGTTTTTTTTTTTTTTTTTACAATATTGTGATATATAGATTACGGTTATTATATATACACTGTTTGATACTATCATTTGTGTATCTACACCTGGCTATTTATTTACCAGATCACTTTGAGTTTTACGTCCTCTCTTATCACATGCCCAGATTCATACGTGTTTCTGGGTTTTGTCATTATTTGTTTTAGGCGCCACATTTTTTACTTTTATCCCAATAAGTACGTCTTGTTGTGTGATGTTTGAAAAAACAGTCAAGAACCAGCATTGTTGGAGCAGAGCGACTCCCCTGGCTGCCAGGGGAAAAACTCCTCCGGTGAGGGCGGGGGAAAGGCTAAGGGTAAGGAAAGACAGATTCTGGCGATAGGCGACTCAATCATTAGAAGGACAGAGAGGGGGCCATCTGTCAAAAAGACTGTAAGCACCGAACAGTATGTTGTTTACTGGCCACTCGGGTTAAGCACATCGCGGATCTGGTGGACAGGTTATTGGGTGGGGCTGGGGAGGACCCAGCTGTCATGGTGCACATTGGCACCAATGACAAAGTCAGAAGAAGATGGAGAGTCCTAAAAAATTATTTCAGGGACTTAGGAGCTAAATTGAGGAGTAGGACCTCCATTTAGTAGTATATTAGTAGTATTCTCAGAAATACTATTGGTACCTCGAGCCACACCAGAGAGGCAGCAGAAGATTAGGGAAGTTAACAAGTGGCTGAGGATCTGGTGTAGAAAGGAGGGGTTCCTGGAGAACTGGGCTGGCGTCTCAATAAGTTACCGGCTCTTTAGCAGGGACTAACTGCACCTCAATGGGGAGGGTGCAGCTATGCTGGGAGAGAAGATGGCCCAAAAGTTAGAGGGGCTTTTAAACTAGGTGATGGGGGGTGGGTCCAGATTGGGGGGTGGGTCCAGATGTAGAGATAGCCAGCATGGAACAAGGTTCAGAGGGTAATATTTGGGACATTAGTGGTAGGGTGACTAGAATAGCAAAACCCAAGGTAAGTAAGCATATTTAAATTGCAGCCTCATAACAAATAACAAGGAAATTCTGTAGTATGCAACAAGACAAAATTACGAGGCTTGTACACCAATGCTAGAAGTCTGGCTAACAAGATGGGAGAACTGGAGCTGCTAATGTTCGAGGATGATTTTGATTTTGTGGGAATTTCAGAGACTGGGTTTGACAGCTTTCCTGATTGGCTGGCAACCATTCAAAGGTATTCCCTATATCACAAAGATAGGGAGGGTAAAAAAGGGAGAGGTTTATGCCTGTAAAATAAGAATGATGTGCAAGTGAATGTGAGGGA
This sequence comes from Rana muscosa, assembly GCA_029206835.1. NCBI lineage: Eukaryota > Metazoa > Chordata > Amphibia > Anura > Ranidae > Rana > Rana muscosa. The sequence continues at coordinate 337,245,073 of CM055121.1, forward strand.
CGACATCACTAAGGGAGCAAGGGAAGAGGTGGAATCCTTGTGGGTAGAGCTCCAAAGGGAGGAAACTAAGGGGGAAGTAATACTGGGTGAATGCTATAGGCCACCTAACCAGAGGGAGGAGGGGGAGGCAAACCTCCTATTACAGCTTGGAATGGCAGCAAGGATGTGAAATGTCATTATAATGGGGGATTTTAACTATTCAGATATAGACTGGGCAGAAGGAACTGCACATTTATCTAAGGCTTGTCATTTCCTAAATGTCTTGCAGGACAATTTCATGGGTCAGATGGTGGATGCACCAACAAGAAACAATGTGCTACTAGACCTACTGATTACTAACAATACAGACCTGATCGCGGATGTAGAAATATGAGACCATTTAGGAAACAGCGATCACAGGTCAATTAGTTTCAGTATATATCACAGAAATAGGAAGCACAAGGGTAATAGTAGGACAAACCCCAAAAAATTCTTCAAATATATTAATAGTAAAAAGGTGAAGTCTGAGCATGTAGGCCCTTTACAAAATATTCTAGAGTGGGTGACTGGGGACAAAGAGAAGGCTAATTTATTAAATACTTTCTTAAGCTCTGTGTATACAAAGGAGCATGGGGGAGCTCATGTCCATAATGGGGGTGGTAGTGACACAGCCCCAAATCCACAATGGCTCAAAAGTGATATGGTCCAGCAATATTTAGACAGAATAAAGGTGGATAAAGCACCTGGACCAGATGGCATACACCCACGGATTCTAAAAGAATTGAGCTCTGTAATTTCAAAGCCATTGTATCTAATTTTTAGGAACTCATTAATGACAGGAATAGTACCACTGGATTGGCGCAGGGCCAATGTGGTGCCTATATTTAAAAAGGGAACAAAGTCTTTACCAAGTAACTATAGACCTGTTAGTTTAACTTCTATAGTTGGGAAGATACTGGAGCATGTAATAAAGGACCACATAGATGAGTTCTTGCTGGAAAAAAAAACATTTTAAGCAACAGACAGCATGGATTCATGAAAGACAGAAGTTGTCAGACAAACCTGATTTCTTTTTATGAATAGATAAGTAAAAACTTGGACAGAGGCGTGGCTGTGGACGTGGTATACTTGGATTTTGCAAAAGCGTTCGATACAGTTCCCCACACACGGCTCATGTGTAAGGTAAAGTCTACAGGATTGGAAATATCAGTTTGTAAATAGATAGAAAACTGGCTAAAAGACAGAATTCAGAGAGTAGTGGTTAATGATTCTTACTCTGAATGGTCTAAGGTTATCAGTGGTGTACCCCAAGGTTCAGTGCTGGGACCCTTACTTTTTAATATGTTTATAAATGATATTGGGTCTGGGATCAAAAGTAACATTTCTGTCTTTGCAGATGACACTAAGCTATGCAGTGGAATAACGTCCTTAAAGGATGTCTCCAATTTACAAGCTGACCTCAATGCTTTGTCTAATTGGGCGACTATTTGGCAGATGAGGTTTAATGTTGATAAATGTAAAGTTATGCACTTGGGGGCTAAGAATATGAATGCATCATACATACTAGGGGGAGTACAACTGGGGGAATCCATAGTGGAGAAGGATCTGGGGGTTTTGGTAGATCATAAGCTCAATAATAACATGCAATGCCAAGCTGCGGTTTCCAAAGCGAGCAAAGTCCTTTCTTGTATTAAGAGAGGTATGGACTCCAGAGAGAGAGATATAATTTTGCCCCTGTTCAAATCATTAGTAAGACCTCATCTGGAATATGCAGTTCAGTTTTGGGCACCAGTTCTCAAAAAGGATATTGGGGAACTGGAGAAAGTGCAGAGAAGGGCAACCAAACTGATAAGAGGCATGGAGGAGCTCAGATATTAGGAAAGATTAGAGGAACTGAATTTATTCACTCTTGAGAAGAGGAGATTAAGGGGGGATATGATCCACATGTACAAATATATAAGGGGTCCATATAGTGAACTTGGTGTTGAGTTATTCACTTTACGGTCAACACTGAGGACAAGGGGGCACTTTTTACATCTAGAGGAAAAGAGATTTCATCTCCAAATACGGAAAGGTTTCTTCACAGTAAGAGCTGTGAAAATGTGGAATAGACTCCCTGCAGAGGTGGTTCTGGCCAGCTCAGTAGATTGCTTTAAGAAAGGCCTGGATTCTTTCCTAAATGTACATAATATAACTGGGTACTAACATTTATAGGTAAAGTTGATCCAGGGAAAATCCGATTGCCTCTCTGGGGATCAGGAAGGAATTTTTTCCCCTGCTGTAGCAAATTGGATCATGCTCTGCTGGGGTTTTTCGCCTTCCTCTGGATCAACTGTGGGTGTAGATTGGTTATATGGGATTGTATGATATTATTTAATTTTTGTTTGTTTTTTTATGGTTAAACTGGATGGACTTGTGTCTTTTTCCATCCTGACTAACTATATAACAAAGACACGAATTTCAAAAGAGCACACTTCCTTAAACTGTGCTCTTTGCTAGATGATATTAAATGGGATAAAATCCTAGGAACAAAGAATACTGAGGATAAATGGGAGTGGTTTAAGAACATACTAAATAAAGGTATTGGCCAGTGCATTCCAACAGGAAATACAATTAAGAGAGCTAAAAAAATCTTGGGTGTCTAAACTCCAACTTAAAAATGCATTTAAAAGCAAAATAAAAGCCCTTAAAAAAATACAAGGCTGAGGGGTCAGTGTCAGCACTCCTACTTTACAAAGAATGCAATAAGAAATGTAAGAGGGCAATCAGTGTGGATAAAAAAGAACACGAAAGGCACATAGCGGAGGAGAGTAATTCTTTATGTAGCGGGGTCCTCAATTTAGGGGTAGTGTTCGAGTGGTAGTTATGCTCAGACACCTAAATTGTTAGAACATTATCAACCATTTTTGTCTGCAGGAAGAGTATCAGTGTGCTGTTCCCTGTGCCCTGCAGGTGGCGCTGCCATAGTGGGCCAGGGTTGAACCGCTGATACAGTGCTGTGCCTTGTGTGTCCCCTCTCGGCAGCCATACGGTGGGAGTGGTCGGCCTGCTGTGTATGTTAAGAGAGGATATAAAAGGGGCAGACGCTGCCTGTCAGAGGTTCGGTTGTCGGGAGTCCTACTCCCAGGGAGTGTGTGTTCCTGTCCACCCTGGGCACCTTTGGCCCAGGGGCGGTGGTCAGTAAATCAGTCCCAGGCACCTTTAGCCCTGGGGCTGCAACTGAAGGCCTTGGGCCCAGCACCTTCGGCTGGGGCCCATCAAGGATCAAGGAATCTCAGTGTGCCACCTTGCGAGGTGACCCGCATCTTAGAGGAGGAGGCCGGGGAAAGACCGTTCCGAGGGACTGGTGAGAAGTCACAGTGAAGGCAGGGGCCCGGTAACTCTCTGGAGGGATGTCTTCTCCTTACAAAGAGGCCAAGCTTTGAAAACCAAGTTCACCAGGTTTGTGGCAGAGACCAAGTGCACCAGTTTGTGTAGTGATTGTGCGGTTAGTTAGAGTACCATTTTGGCTGCAAGTCCCTATCTAGGGAGACTATCCAAATGGGCTAAGTCTACTTGAGAAGCCAAGCAGTGAAGTGTATTACGTTTGTGCCTGTACCTCTCCCACACCTTATGCTGTCCTGTTCTCTCTCCAACCTTTTCTTTTAGAGACTGTCGTTTAAGAGAAATAAACTCTACACTGGAGTTACAGCTGGTGTGGACATTGAAGTCATTGGGGGTAATAGAGACTTGTCTTATTTGACTATAGAGATAAGAACCATTCTCTGGAGAATCTGGCTGTGGAGACCCATCACAACACCGCTCAACCTCTTCACACAGGTGGGTACGGGCATATAGAGCTGGGTGTGCCCTTTCCTCCTGCGAGGAGCCAAAGACAAGAAGGAGAGGGTGGTAAGCGCTATATTTACGTATATACACAGTAAGAAAGTGAGGCCAGAACATATTGGCGCCATAAAGGATGAAGGATGATGAAGGGAATTTGAATATAATTTACACTTTGTACTGGCGCAAAAAGAGAGCTGAATCAAGGTAATCAGGGGTTAAAACCATTAGTCCATATACTTAATAGTCCATAAAACATCCGTGGGTAAGAAAGAAGGTTTATGCACATATATATGTGTCTAACAAGAATATGGTAGGCAGCAGCTCTGTGGAAGACAAGAAAGGGGAGATAAGGGAAGCGCCACCTTAGTGTAAAGATTAAAACATACTTCATTAGCGTTCCGAGCACATAGCCTATCCTCTGCCTGCCTAGCCCAGCCGTATCCTGTTCCGGTGACGTCATTTCTGGCCGTGTTCCACGCTGGTTGTGGTTCCTGCTTCCTGGTGGCGCATAGAAGACCCTCCATCCATCTACACAGCCTGTGATATAACAGGGCAACTGGAAGGATGCTAAGGCTTAACACCCTCATCTCCCTTGGTTTTTATGAGTCTGAAAACTACCGTATTTATCGGCGTATAACACGCACCCTAACTTTGAGAGGGAAGTTTCAGGAAAAAAACTTTCCACAGCCCCCTGCGTATAATACGCAGGCACAGTTTACCCTCTATTTTCAGGGTAAAAAAGTGAGTGTTATACGCCAATAAATACAGTACTTTAATCCTGTAATGCCCTGTACACACGATCGGAATTCCGATGAGCTAAAATCCAATGTAATTTTTTGTCGGAATACCGTTCAATGCTGTCTTGCATACACACCATCAAACCAAATTCCGACCGTCCAAAACGCGGTGACGTACAACACGTACGACGGCACTATAAAGGAGAAGTTCAAATCCAACAGCGCCACCCTTTGGGCTGCTTTTGCTGATTTTGTGCTACCGTGTGTTAGTAAAAGTTTGGTGTTAGCGGATTCGCGCTTTTCAGTCTCCGTGCTTTTCAGATCGTTTTCTGCGTTTCAGTTTGTGCTCTTGGGTTCGTATCTGTCTTTCAGTGTGTGTAGTCAGGTCGTATCTGTTTTTCAGTGCGTTCTTGTCCGCTCGTTTACTGGTTTTCAGGTCATTCTTCATAGGCCTTGCTGTTCCTCAGTGCGTTCTGTTTAAGTTCGTTCTGACCAGCCAGCCGGTTTCTAGCCATGTTGGAAGTACGTTCTCATCGTATAGCTCGCGCTGCGTATGCGCTTGGTGTTGCGGTTAATAATTTAACCCGAGCTCAGTCCATGAACAGGGTGAGGAGGAGTTCATGGACCAAGAATTGGTTGCTCCAGCAGGACCAATTCTCTCATATGCCTCTGCTGCGGGAAATCCAGGAGAATAATCCTGATGACTACAGGAATTATCTCCGAATGACGGACCCCGTTTTTCACCATCTGTTGGATTTGCTGTCCCCCTATATCATGAGGCAGGACACTGTGATGCGGCAAGCCATCACTGCTGAACAGAGGCTAATCGCCACGTTGCGATACCTGCCGACTGGGAGAGGTCTGCAGGACCTGAAGTTTACGACAGGCATCTACCCCCAGGCTCTGGGGATCATTATTCCAGAGACCTGTTCTGCTATAATTCAAGTTATGCAGAAGGACTATATTAAGGTAAGTTTTCTCCATTAACATCATATTCTATGTATCTTAATGCCTGCTAATGTATTGTATTTCTTTCAACCTTCCCTAATTACCATGATTGTAATATGCTGTGAATGTCCCCTTTGTCCTCATGCATGCTGTAAGCTTTTAATGCTCCATTTTTGGCCTACATGCATATTTCTCATAACTAACCTCTCCAGCATGCTATCCTGGGCCCAAACACACCTAGCCTAGTCTGTTAAGAATGTATTTTGTCAGCTCCATTGTAGTGCTTTACCCCCCCCCCCTCCTAAAATGTGTACACATGTTTTGCTTCTCATTATATTTAGGCAGAGTGGCAGAGGCTTTTTTTTTGAGGTCCAAAACTCAGTTAGAACCCCTCCACCCCCTAATTTTTTTACAATGGGCCATCAGAGGGGGTGAGGAATGTGATTATTGTGCCTTCTATTTTTGTGTTTAACCACCTCCCTACTGTGCACTAAAACCCCCTTCCTGCCCAAGCCATTTTTCAGCTTTCAGCGCTGTCACACTTTGAATGACAATTGCACGGTCGTGCGACGTGGCTCCCAAAAAAAATTTGCGTCCTTTTTTACCAAAAATAGAGCTTTCTTTTGGTGGTATTTAATCACCTCTGCGGTTTTTATTTTTTGCGCTATAAACAAAAGAAGAGCGTCCAGTTTGGAAAAAAAAACACAATATTTTTTACTTTTTGCTATAATAAATACCCATTTTTTTTTTCAATTAAAATTTTCCTCAGTTTAGGCCGATACTTATTCTTCTACATATTTTTGGTATAAAAAAAAATCACAATAAGCGCGTATTGATTGGTTTGCGCAAAAGTTATAGCGTCTACAAAATAGGGGATAGATTTATAGCATTTTTTTTATTTTTTTTTATTAGTAATGGCGGCGATCTGCGATTTTTATTGTGACTGCGATATTGTGGCGGACACATCGGACACTTTTGACACATTTTTGGTACCATTCACATTTATACAGCGATCCCTGCTATAAAAATGCATTGCTTACTGTATAAATGTGACTGGCAGGGAAGGGGTTAACCACTAGGGGGCGGGAAGGGGTTAAATATGTTCCCTCAATGTGTTCTAACTGTGGGGGGAGGGGACTGACTGGGGGAGGTGACCGATGGTTGTCCCTATGTACAAGGGACACACCATCGGTCCCCTCTCCCTCACAGGACGTGGATCTGTGTGTTTACACACACAGATCCACTTTCCTGCTCGGTTCCTGGGCAATCGCGGGTGCCCGGCGGCAATCGCGGCCGCCGGGCACGCACACCAGGTCCTTGGGAACGCGGCGGGCATGCGCGCGCGCCGCCGGCGGCGCGCACGTGCGCGCGATCCCCCTCCTTCTGAGGGACGTTCCGGAACGTCCACTCAGAAGGAGAGAGAACCCACCCGGCCATATATGTACAGTGGCCGGGTGGGAAGTAGTTAAATACTCCTAAAAATTAATAATATACTGATGTTGGCCAAGAATGTTTTTTGTGTAATCTGCTTGCAATGTTATGTGCAAAAGTACTAATTTATTTTTCTGGTTTGACTCCACAGTTTCCTTCATCGCCACAGGAATAGCAGAATGTGGCATCCCAGTTTGCCGAGAGGTGGGACTTTCCACTTCTTTACGGGTAGGGGGGCCATTGCTATGACAGACAATCTATGATTTTTTTGAGTAAAAAATAAACCAAAAAACATTTCTGCGAAAAACTGTGATTTGTCATTAGTGCTTGTGTTTCTTTTATCTGTCTCCCAGGTTCTCCTAGTTCACTTGTAGTGCCAAGTGGATTTGTCTTTAGTAAATAACCACCATTGTCACAGTAAACAAGAACTTAATTTTCAAACTGGTATTGAGCATAGAAAGAAGAAGCCACACATTGTTGAGTAGAAAACAATTTTTACTCTGTGCACAACTTGTGCGTTATACAATTTCTTAGAAAATTCTATATACATTTTTTTTGTTTTTTGTTTTGCATAAACAGGCATGTTTTAAACAATAAAACATATAAAAACTATGGAACTTACAAAGTTCAACCTTTGAAAAACTGAAGGCAATATCAGACATTATATAGTGTTTCAAAAATGTGTTGCTGTTGCCTTCATGACATGCTGTGATGTCACCCCCGAACAAGCCAAATTTGGAAGATGCACACAAATTGTGTGTCAAAATGGGGATTTACTTCCTGATCCCATGCCTAATGCCAATATGTACTATCTGCCATCATGGGGGATCAATGGACGTGTTTTGGGGGTGCAAATCCTTCCTCTCACCTACTTGAGTTGCGAGGAAGGGGTTGCACTCTCAAAACACGTACATTGATTTCCTCTGAGGGCAGATAGCACATGTTGACACAAAAATTTGGAAAAGTAGGCCACAAAAACGTGAAATGGTGGCAATAAAAACATCTTTACACTCTCCCCAAAACATCAATCATGGTCTTAATTTGTTGGTCAAAACGATAGTTTGTGCCTTATAATGTCCATTTCACGACTCATAACCATGAGATCCTGGATTATGATTTCTGCGCTACCACTTGAGAAAGGAGGAGATTGTTCTTCAACAAGCAGCACATCACCTAAAATAAAATAAAAAAACGCATGTCTTACAAATATGCATGCATGCATGCATCTATTCCCTGAATCTGTGGTGTATGACACTGACCTGTTGTGGTGACAATCTCGCACACTTCCTTCACATCTCCTTTCTCCACCGCTTCTTCCTCCACCTCTTCTTCCTCCACTACTTCTTCCTCCACCTCTTCTTCCTCCACATCCTGAGTTTGGAGTTCTCTCTGGTCCCCTTCTTTCTGAGGTGTGGGGTTCCTGGGCTCCTCAGAGTGGTGTCCTCTGAGTCTTCGCTCCCCTATGAGAATGTATCAAAAGGTATACTTTAGCACACAGATATTTGAGGGCAGAAATCGGAATATGAAACATTGCTTGGAAGTAGGGTACAATTGTCTGTTTTGGCAGAGTTCCAAGATGATGACATGATTTTGGGTTTTTTACAAAGCTGGAATATCTACCTTTGTTGTCCAAGTTACACACATGGAGACACCCCAAGTATCCACTGTAGCACCTGTGTGGGACACCCTAAAAAGGTTGTTCTGGTTTCCCACACAGGTGCTCCTGAGTACAGTTGTGGAAACAGCTGCTGAGTGTCCTCTCCTTTACACTGAATCAAGTTTTCATTTCACATTCTAGTTACAAACACATCATCTAGACAACAATGTTTATAAACGTTGTTTTAATACAAATAGGCATGACCAAATGTGGTTTACCTGTATCTGCGCAAAACAGCGTATTTTTGACAATGGATGTTTACTATGAACGATTATACTTTGGCCACTAACCTGAAAGTTGCCATTTTCAAATGTCCAACCAGTCAATCAAAGCACATGGAGCAACATGCAAGTATAATAATCAAATTAGTAATAACACAGGAGAAATACTTACTTTTTGCTAGCATTTTTTTGATCTTCCTGTACTGCTCCGGCTCCCTCAACTTCAGGTCAGACCACCTTTTTCTCAGCTGCTCTTTGGATCTCCGGACACCAAATTTTGTGTACAGACTCCTCACCACTTTGCCCATTATTTTGGCCTTCCTGAGATTAGGGGTGTTGTATGGCCCATGCTTCCCATCATAATCTCTACTCCACAAGATCTCCACCATCTCCACCATCTCAGCAAAGGACATATTACTGGCCTTGTATCTTCTTCTCCTGGATCAGGACGTTTACGGCTCCAGGCTTTCCTCATCGGTACTTAATATAACACGCACCTGCTGTGTCACCGCCATGTTGTCTCCCACTGTGCGTCGAACGAGGAACGACGGGGAATATCCTAGAAGGAGCGTCAGCGGCGGGCGATGCGGGCGGAGTTTCAGAAGACGCAGTTTGTTGGAGTACCACAGCCTGGGGACGTGTATGACATCTGCTGCTGCTCCTGATTTCTGAGATTTGGGGACCAGATTGTGCTCCCAATTAGAGGGACTCCTCAAGATATTTAAGTTTTGTTATAACACACTTTGATGTCTGCCTTGGGGTCGAAAGGCTGCATAAATTCTACAAATTTCTCCATTGTTGCCCTTCCTCTTTATTTTGTTAACCCTAATAAATGGATATTTAAATTAATTAAAATACTTGCCTATGTGTTTTTCTTGTGAGTAGGCATTACATTTCATAAATACAATGTGTATTTAGCAAGGGACACCAACACCAACCTCCTTGAGGGAAAAAAAAATACAAGATAATAATGTTATTGGGGTAACTTGACCAGAAAATAAAAATGGAGATCACAAGAAAATATTAAAACCCCACCAAAAAAATAAGGAGATCTTGATTCAAATCACCAAAAAAAAAAAAATATTAAGACATTTTGGAGACCTGGCTTTAAAATAAAATACGAAGATTCATGAGATCACAAGAAACAAAGAAATAAGTTTGTCAGAAAATAAAAGTGTGAATATCCGCAGCGAAAAATAACATTTATTCTAGCATTAGAAAGAAGAAAAGAATGCGCTACATTTAACGATGCAATAATTTGCAGCATGACGAATGTGCTCTCTCCATTACGAACGCTAGTTTTACCAGAACGAGCACTCCCATCTCCTAATTTAGTCTGAGCATGCGTGGATTTTTCTCTGATGGAGTTCCACACAGACGATCGGAATTTCCTATAGTTTTTTTTTCCATCAGAAAAATCTAAAACATATTCTATTTTTTTACACCGATGGTAAAATGTCTGATGGGGCCCACACACGATCGTAATTTCCAATGAAACAAGTCCATCGGACTTTTTTCATCGGAAATTCCAATCGTGTGTACAGGGCATAAGTGTTCCAAATCCTTGTGCTAATAAAGCATGTTTTAATCTCTACACTGAGATGATACTTCCCTTTTCTCCCCCTTAAAGGTTTTGAATATATTCTTCTCCTCAGTCTTCACAAATAAAATGGGGGGGATACAGTAACCAAGACTATAATGGTAATTGTAATAACACGTCACATTAGCTTGACATCAATAGTCTACAAGCTATTGGAGGGGATGATAAGGGACTATATACAAGATTTTAGTAATAAAAACAGTATCATTATCAGTATTCAGCAAGGATTCATGAAGAATCGTTCTCGCCAGATCAATCTATTAACCTTCTAAGAAGAAGTGAGCTGCCATCTGGAAAAAGGAAAGCCTGTGGATGTGGTGTATCTGGATTTTGCGAAGGCATTCAATACAGTTCCCCACAAAAGTTTACTGTACAAACTGAAAACTGGCTGCAGGGACGAGTCCAAAGGGTGGTGATAAATCGTGAGTACTCAGAATACTCTGGTGTGGATCTAGAGGATGGGATAAACAGCTCAGTATTTGCGGACGATACAAAGTTAAGCAGGGCAATAACTTCTACGTAGGATGTGGAAACCTTGCAAGAAGACCTAAACAAAATAATGGGGCAAGCAACTACATGGCAAATGAGATTTAATGTGTAAGATAATGCATTTGGGTGCCAAAAATACGAATGCAAGTTACTCGCTAGGAGTAGAACCTCTGAGGAAATCTAGGATGGAAAAGGACTGGGGGGCCTAGTAGATGACAGACTCAGCAATGGCATGCAATGCCAAGCTGCTGCAAGCAAAGCCATCAGAATATTGGCATGCATTAAAAAGGGCATTCACTCCAGAGATAAAACGATAATTCTCCCAATCTACAAGACTCTGGTCCGGCCACATCTTGAATATGCTGTCCAGTTCTGGGCACCAGTCCTCAGGAAGGATGTGCTGGAACTGGAGAGAGTCCAGAGAAGGGCAACAAAGCTAATAAAGGAACTGGAGTACCTCAGCCATGGGAAAAGATTACAAGCATTGAACCTTATTCTCTCTGAAGAGGAGATGCTTGAGACGGGATATGATATTAATGTATAAATACCGTGTGGCCCAACATTGGAATATTGTACATTCAAAAGATACTTCCCACCTTCGTATACAAGGCATAGAAAATATAAAAGTTTATATTAGAGGAGGAGATAAATTAGTATTTTGGATCTTTTCTTTACACACGAGAATACCACTAGGATTGAACTTTGAGTGGGACGTGTCCCATTTTTATGAATAATCATTGGATTTAGATTTCTCAGAGTCAATCAGTGAGCATATCTACCCGTCTGAGAGTTTGCACACATCCTAAAATTCGTTTTTGTAACGAACATTATACTTAGAGTCTCAAAGTTAATCAGAGTGTATCGTCATCTCTCTATGAGTTTACATACATTCAAAAACCTGGCCTTGTAACGAATAAACTTCTTCCCCAGATCTCATTGCTTTCATTTAAATGCCTCCTTTCACAAGACAGTATGTAAAGAAAACATATAGAACTACTTGAGTTCCTTTATAATAAGCTAAAAACATACATGTCGCCCTGTGGGCCACAGTGAAATTAGTTTGAATAGAATAAACTTCCTCACCATTCATATACGCTGGTAGACCCTTCACATATGAAGAAACTAGTTAATGTGATTTTTCAAAACATATAAATCACTATAGAAGAGCCATCAACCAGATTTCATATATACTGATGCATGGTTTCTGGTCATCTTTTCTCATTTATTCATTCACTCATTCATTCGTTCTTTCCCCCATTTTCGATGTAATTTCAGCATTCTATACAGACATACATCTACCGACGTATATCACATTATGGCCGATCGCTGCCTTGAAGACACATCACATTCCAGGACTTATATCTTTCTGTTTTTTCATTATCGGCAGTCTATCGGCCTTAAATTGGCCCAATTGTAAGAGTCCTGCAAAACCCAAGTGTCATTTCTTCCCCAGTCTTGTCTATATATATATATTAGTGTTAACAGATTGAACTAAAGTTTAGTTCATATGTTCCTAAAAAAAATCCTTTTCCTTCCTTTTTTCCACCATGTGTTTATGAGTATATATTAGAGGTGCATTTGATGTGTATGTTAGCTATGATTAAGCACTGAATCGCAGTGTGAAACGCGTCAGCTCATACTTGCTGTTTTTCCTGCTGTGATATGTACTTTGTGTTTTTATTTTAATAAAACAACCATTTTTTGGAGTGCGGCTGTCCAAGCGTCTTCTCCAAAAAAAATTTGCATTATAAAAACCGTGTTGGTGACCCTAACATAGGGAAAAAAATATTCAGTAATGGGGAATTTAAAAAAGACGTGGCCATTCACTAAAACTGGAAGAGAAGCGGTTTACCCTTAAGATGTGTAGAGGGTTTTTTACTGTCAGAGCGCTAAGGATGTGGAATTCTCTTCCACAAGCAGTGGTATCAGCAGGGAGCGTCGATAATTTCAAAAAACTATTAGATGGGCACCTTAACGACCACAACATACAGGGGTATACAATGTACTATTGACATAAACACATACACACACACTGTAGGTTGAACTGGATGGACTTGTGTCTTTTTTTAACCACTTAAGCCCCGAACCATTTTGCTGGTCAATGACCGGGCCACTTTTTGAGATTCGGCACTGCGTCGCTTTAACTGACAATTGCGCAGTCGTGCGACGTGGCTCCCAAACAAAATTGACATCCTTTATTTCCCACAAATAGAGCTTTCTTTTGGTGGTATTTGATCACCTCTGCGGTTTTTATTTTTTGCGCTATAAACAAAAATAGAGCGACAATTTTGAAAAAAAAGCAATATTTTTAACTTTTTGCTATAATAAATATCCCCAAAAAATATATAATTTTTAATTTTTTTCCTCAGTTTAGGCCGATACGTATTCTTCTACATATTTTTGGTAAAAAAAAATCGCAATAAGCGTTTATTGATCATTTGCGCAAAAGTTATAGCGTCTACAAAATAGGGTATAATTTTATGACATTTTTATTAATATTTTTTTTTTGCTAGTAATGGCGGTGATCAGCGATTTTTATTGTGACTGCGACATTATGGCGGACACATCGGACACTTTTGACACATTTTTGGGACCATTGTCATTTTTACAGCGATCAGTGCTATAAAAATGCACTGATTACTGTGAAAATGACACTGGCAGTAAAGAGGTTAACCACTATGTGGCGCTGTAGGGGTTAAGTGTGCCCTAGTGAGTGATTCTTACTGTAGGGGGGGTGGGCTGTGTGTGACAAGACAGTGATCACCACTTCCGATTACAGGAAGCGGTGATCACTGTCATTGTCACTAGGCAGAGCGGGGAGATGCTACATCAGCATCTCCCCAGTCTTCCTCACCGTGAGTCGATCGCGGGTATCCCTGCGGCGATTCAGTACATGGGACCCGCGGTCGGGCTCACGGAGCTCGCGGCGGCATGCGCGCGTCCACAATGCCGCAATCTTAAAGGGGACGTACAGGTACGTCCTTCTGCCTGTCTGTGCCATGCTGTCGACGTATATAGTCGTGTGCTGGTCGGCAAGCAGTTAACGTCACCAACTATGTAACTACAGTGTATGTAACTATGAACTTGATGACCTTATATCTTTTTTCAACCTAACTAACTATGTAACTATTGAGTAATCTATTTTTCGACTACTCAGACTGTCATAAGGCTATGCTAACCTTCAATCTCACCACAATACAAATCATGAATCTGGTATATAACCTATGATTGCTCCAGAAGGCAGATGTTCAGATAAGCCTGGCGATCCCAGACACTCAGTCAGAGGTAATAACTGGTGATGAGGTGCGGCTCACACCTGGGGACTCATTGCAGAAAGAGGCAGGAAATGTGTCAGGTGAAATGATGTGTGGAAATAATGTACATATAGATTATCTAAGCTGTCCTGGCAACACAATATATAGTAACATATGTATCATATGCCTGTACTAAGTCATTTCACATGTTCTGCATGGACTTAATGACCCATAGCCATTGATCGAGGAAACAGGTGTAAAAAACTGGTCAGAGAAATAGACTGTTTATCTGTGACTTTATGGGGGACATATAGGAGGTGGAATCAAACAATTGATATACTGTGAGATTATTAAGACTGAAATATATGTTTTTGAAAGATAAGCCTATGGCTTTACTTGGTGAGCATTTTTGCACAGATTGGAGCTGTACTTTACTTCTCTCCATGATGTCAGAAATAGGCTTACACACTTAGGGGTGTGCTGCCAAAAATGCAAAGTGAGGTGATTGAGGTGGGGGATGCGACATTGAGGCCATACTGGACTCTCCATCCTCACTGCAGTTCAGTAACATTGCCCTGTATACAGGGAAGCATTACTGAGCTGATTACTAGGACAACCAATGATGATGTACAGATCATTTGCTTGTGTTCTGGCAGCCAATTATGCTGTGTGGCCCAGCTGCCAGTGTCCTAGCAGCCAAATACCGACAGCCTCATTGGTGCTTGGACACTTGTTGTTATGCTGTTCTGAGCTGTCTGCACCATAAAAACAAACAATGCTGTGTTTCCCAGCTGCCAGCATCCTAACAACCCATGATGTTGTGTGAGTTTAGCTACCAGTGTCCTAGCAACCAAAGGCATACAGCATTATTTAGTTGCTAGAATTCTGGTGGCTGAACTGCACAATGTCGTTAGTTGTATTGGTGCAGACTGCCCTCTGCACCCCCACAACCAATGCTCTTGTGCAGCCCAGCTGCCTGCATCCTAGTATCCAAGGATGCTGTGTGGCCTAACTGCCTGTGTACTAGCAACAAAAGACTCACAGCATCATTAGTTGCTAGGACCCTGGTACCTGAGCCATAGGGCATCATTGGCTGTTGTGGTACAGGCGGCTGTCTGCACTATAACAACCAATGGTGCTGTACAGCTCAGGTGCCTGCATCTTAGCAACCAATAATGCTGTGTGAAGTCGCGAATAATGCTGTGTGGCCCAGCCAGTGTCCTAGCAACCAAAGGCACACAGCATATTTGGTTGCTAGTGTGTTGACCTCCGAGCCATGGCATCAATGATTCTTGTGCCAGCATCCTAGCAAGAATGGGTGACATCAATAGGACACAGTAAAGCAAGGATTGTATTGACTTTAGATTTTTTTTGGGAGGGATATTAAAAACAATCCCTTAACCAAAGCACACTACTCCTAAACACATTGGGGTTGATTTACTAAAGGCAAATCCACTTTGCACTACAAGTGCACTTGGAATTGCAGTCGTTGTAGATCTGAGGGGAAGATCTGAAATGAGGGGAAGCTCTGCTGATTTTATCATCCAATCATGTGCAAGCTAAAATGCTGTTTTTGTATTTATCTTGCATGACCCCCTCAGATCTACAGTGACTGCACTTCTAAGTGCACTTTCAAGTGCATTTGCAGTGCACTTGTAGTGCACAGTGGATTTGCCTTTAATAAATAACCCCCACTGTCCTACTTTCTGTTTCTGCAACAAGATCTGTATTGTAACCACCAACATATTAGGTAGCAAACAAAACGCTATTTAGCACCCTCTAGTGTGTGCTAGAATTTGTGTTAGAATTTAGAGTAGGTAAAAACATACTTTAGCTCAGGGCTAAGCCTGGGCTTTGGAATCTGGGTCAGAGTTCAGGGCTGGGTGACTCATCCTGGCAGCTCTCTGGTGCCTCCCCCTGGCCTAGAAGATTGAAGAATCTTCTAGAATTAGTGGGTGGAGGTTAGGAGGAGCTGCCTTGAACATTTATAGAGCCTCAGCCAGTCCTCAGGGGCTGGCTGGAAGTGGGCTGAGACCACTCCATAAATAGACATGGGATATGCCAGCATGGGGCAGTCAGGTGAAAGATGGAGATACAGTGCTGAGGAGGCTGTCTGTGACCCACAGGGGTACCCCCTAGTCTGGGGGGTGTCTTGCCCTGGTCCAGGACTGCCATAACACGCGGGAGGAAGCCCTTCCTGTAGGCACACGAGCAAGAGAGGACAGCGTGAGTAGATCAGCACTGTTGGGGACTAACAAGGGGGAGACGGCCACATGTAGCCAGTCTCCCTGAAGACAGCGGTGTGCTTAAGTCTTCATCCTTTCCTGGGAGATTTCCTGAGAGTCAGCCCGGGTGGGCTGGTGAAGATTCTGGAAGACTGGTGTGGAGAGTTAGCCTGGAGGGCTAGAGAAAGGGGAAACTGCAGCCAAGTGGTTTGACAGTGCCTGAAGAGGTGGTGCTGGGAGCAGTGGCCACAGAGGAGAAATGACAAGCTGTTTCACTACATTTTTGCTACACAACGAGGGGCTACGAGTCCCTGTAAAGGGCTCTTGCTTCAATCTGACTGGGAGCCTGTAAGATCATCCTGCAGTGATTCAGCTGGTGTAAGGAAGCAAGTGTGTGCAGGAGGCAAGTGAAGCAGGCTGTATTTAGACTGTATATAGGAAGATGTCCCTGAAGTTGTTGAAGTTTTGCTGAAGTCAAGTGGGCATCCCATAACCTCCCATCCCTATCCAAGTTATTAACCACTTCCATACAGGGCACTTATACACCTTCCTGTCCAGACCAATTTTCAGCTTTCTGCGCTGTTGCATTTTGAATGACAATTGCGCGGTTGTGCTACACTGTACCCAAACTAAATTGTTATCATTTTGTTCCCACAAATAGAGCTTTCTTTTGGTGGTATTTGATGACCTCTGCGATTTTTATTTTCTGCAATTTTTTTTTTAAAAAGACCGAAATGTAAAAAAAAAACAAAAACGTTTTTTTGTTTCAGTTACAAAACTTTGTAAATAAGTAAGTTTTCTCCTTCACTGATGGGCACTGATGGGGCTGCACTGACGGGCACTGATAAGGCGGCACTGATGGGCACCGATGAGGCGGCACTGATGGGCACCGATGAGGTGGCACTGATGGGCACTGATAGGCGGCATGGATGGGCACTGGTAGGTGGCACGGATGGGCACAGATAGGCAGCATGGATGGGCACAGATAGGCGGCATGGATGGCACAGATAGGCGGCACGGATGGGCACAGATAGGCGGCACGGATGGGCACAGATAGGTGGCATGGATAGGCGACACGGATGGGCACTGATAGGCAGCATGGATGGGCACTGATAGGTGGCACGGATGGGCACTGATAGGTGGCATGGATGGGCACTGATAGGTGGCACTGTACTGTAATGTGTTGTACTAATGGATGCCAATCAGTGCCAAACAATAATGCCTGCCAATCAGTGGTGCCCATTGTGGGCACTGATTGGCATCCATTGTATAGAGGTACTTTTACAGGCAGAAAAGCCAAGCGCCTATAAAAGCAGCGTTTTTAAAGCCCAGTGTACATGAGGCCTTAAAATGTAAGCAAGAGGAGAGCACAGGCTCGTTGTGTTAGCTCTTTCGTTTTAAGAAGCTTGCCGCTATATAGCGGTAGCGCACCCCCCTAAGGAGCCGCAGATGAACTCGGATCCCCAATTCCTGCACAGCCAGGCACACTCAATTTTCACAAGCACCCCAGAGTCAGAGAACAGTCAGAGAAAAGTCCATGACTTTGTTTTAGTTTTTTTGTTATTTATTGAGGGTTAACCACTTGCCGCCCGCCCTATTGTAAAATGACGGCGGCAAAGTGGTTTCAATATCCTGACTGGACGTCATATGACGCTAGGGGAGCGCACTGCGGCGATCGTTGTTGCAGACTATGGGGTCGATTTTGTGTTTGTTTTCGTTTCATGCGTTTTTTGGGTAATTTGTTATGATCGCAATTCTAAAATTAATAAATTCATAAATTTGTAAAAGTTTGTAATTTGAAAAAATTGGAAAAATCCGAAATTTGAAAATCCAAAAATTTGAAATAATAACTAACTAATAATAACTTAACTATTACTAATTATTAACTTGTAGGTATTGGAATTTCCTTTCAAATTTGGCTGTTAGTGAACGTAACGATGAATATGAATTTATCCAAAGTTACGAATTATCCAAAATAACGAATGCCACAACAAATAGAACGGAAGGAATTATTAATAAATAACAATAATAATAATAAAAACTTTTTATTAGTATTATTATTATTTATAATTAATTTGTTTCGTTCCATTTGTTTAGATGCAGCATTCGTTATTTCGGATGATTTGTAACTTCGGATAAATTTGTATTTGTTACGTTCACTAACAGCCAAATTTGAAAGGAAATTTCAATACCTAGAATTTAATAGTTAGTAATAGTTATGTTTTTATTAGTTAGTTATTATTTCAGATTTTCGAATTTTCAGGTTTTTGGATTTTTGATTTTACGAATTTATGAGGCACACAGAGGAGCTGATCAAAATCTCAGTGTGCATGAGGTCTAAGGGTAACTTTCTATCTGTCCCAGCAGAAGAGAGCTCTTAATGGAATACTAATTTGTCAATGTTTGTGTGTCCCCGCAGAAAAATTGTTTGCTGAAGATAAGAGGCAAATTAACAAAAAAAAAAATCTCTAAATCCGAGTTAGATGAACGGCAACGGTGACAACAGATTAGGTTACACATAGATCTTGTGTCAATAATTACACTGGAAATAATAGCTCCTGTTCACACACACCATACAGATAAAAGCAGAAACAGGATTTGTTTTTATGCCATGGGATTGTTCTACGAATGATATGTTATCAGTCAGAACGGTGGCAAATGCTTAGGAACAGCTGAATGTACCCGCGCAGAAATACTGTTATTAATTGTATTGTTATATTATTATATTTAACCCAGCGTCCAGGCAGATATAAAAGGCACACATCAATGCAGCTCTGTGACTTGGTATCAGCCACTTGCGGTTCCTGTACAGCAGAGCTCAGAACGGGATTGGGAGAGGCAGAACAAAGAGCTAACCATAGGCGTGCACACAGGTTGTGTCGGATGTGCCTAGGCACACCCTAATCACCCCATGTGTATTAGCATTATCCAGGAGCAGCACCAGGTGGGTGGTTGGGGGTGCCAGTGGACACTGTAAATGCCCCCATTATATTAAAATCTAGGTTCATCTTTTGAAACACATTACACCTGTATTTAGCGTGTATAGTAATATGCTTCCAATCAACTGGCTCCCACCACCAGCACCCCTTCCTGTGACAGCAGGTGGCGTTCATGTGTGTTTGAGCTTTGGGGTGCACACCCTAATGCAATAGGCTGCGCACACCTATGGAGCTAACCAAGTGTGCTTTAGTGCAAGTTGCATACTGATAGGAGGAGAGAGCGGAGGGACAGGGCGATGAGGTTATTACTGTGCAGCTTTTCTTTTCACTGTCCAACCAAAGACAGGGAGAAGATCTGTTAGTGAAAGAGAAACTGCAGCAGAGAAAGATGAGATCCCCTCCCCTGTTTAGTTTTGGCAGAGCTGTGTAGATCTCAGGATGGATGGATGAACAGAATACACAGTTTTTTGACAGGTAAAATAGCATATACAGCATATGTGGTGGCCTCTTTAAGCAGCCCAGCAGAGTATTCCTCCTCTGGTCAAAGCTCGTCTTTCACTGCATGAAGGACAGCTAGGGTTGCCACCTTTTCTTCAAGCCAAACCCGAACACTTTAGCAGCCTGGGACACCTTTGGGTGCCCCAAGGAGAGGAGTATTGCGGTGCGCATAGCTTGCTGCAGCTAACAGTGATTGTGGCCAAATTTCTCTTGCTGACATCATGGCCCTGCTGCCAGTGATGCCAAACCTGCACCCAGACAGCCGCCTACAGCTCCCGGATGGCAACAGATGTGTGTGTGACTATCTTAGTTACTTGGGGAGCTACAGCCCAGTCTGAATAATGTGTCCTGTTTTCAGTCTGCCTGAAACCCGGACACATGATTCAAAATCCGAACTGTCCAGGTGAATCCCGGACAGGGGGCAACCCTAAGGACAGCGCAGGGGGAGAAGCGCACTAAAGAGGACCAGGATTGAGTGGGGTGAGACCTTTCAATGGATGCTGAGGGACTGCTTGAGACTTTGTGAGTGGTGGTTAGTGGTGAGAGACCGCAAGATGAGGACCCAAAGACAGGCCTGTGTTTTAGAGTTTGTTCCACTGGCCAATGGAATAGCAAGGCCTCCTGCTTGTAGTTAGGACCTTTATTGAGAGATAGGCCATCTTTAGCTCAATTGTTCTGCCATAGATTTGCTAACTCCTAGAGCACCTGCCATTGGGAGGGGGAAGTGAGTGGAAATCTTCCCAGAGGTTTTAGGCTGTCCGGCACTATCCCCAAAAAATTGAAAAATACATTTTGGGTGAAGTTCTACTTAAAGCGGAGCTCCCCTGAAAAAAAAAAATATTAAAAGCCAGCAGCTACAAATACTGCAGCTGCTGACTTTTAATATTAAGACACTTACCTGTCCTGAAGTCCAGCGATGTTAGCAGCAGAAGACGAGCGATCGCTTGTCACTCTGCTGCCCCCACCGCCATCCTCGGTTAGGGAACCAGAAAGTGCCCGGTTCCCTACAGCGCATGTGCAAGTCGCGCTGCGCCGTTCTTACTGGTCCCTGATGTGTTCTGGGAGCCGAGTGTCTCCCAGAACACAACGGATATTCTGTGGGAAGTGACGTACTACCCGCAGAATACCCGCAGAGAGGAATCCCGGAAGTGGGTGCAAATACCTGTCTTAAACAGGTATCTGCACCCTCCCCCCTGAAAGGTGCCAAATATGACATCAGAGGGGGGAGGGTTCCGATGAGCGGAAATAACACTTTAGGGTGGAGCTTCGCTTTAAAGCGGAATTTTACTGAAAAGGGGAAGTTCTGCTTTTCCGCCTCCCCCTCATCTACTACCTTTTGGACAGTTTTTTGGGGGGGAGAGAGCTGGTACCTGGTTTTGACCAGCAGCAGATCCACTGGCAGTTCTCCTCAACCCCTCTCTGCCCACAGCCTTCTGGGACACGTGACAGGTCCCAGAAGGCTATGGGACCATTCACGGCTCGCGTATGTGCAGTGGACAGCCAGCTGCCCACAGTTAACATGCCAGCGCAGGGGACTGGAAGACTGGTAAAGAACTGGCTCAGGTGAGGATGGCACTGGATTCTTGAACAGGTAAGTGTCCTTTTTTAAAAAGGTCAGCAACTACAGTTTTTTTAGCTACTGACTGTTCATTTTTTGTTCCTCAGGTGAAGAACCTCTTTAAGTCAAAAATCTCCAGCTAAAGTACAATATCATCCCTTTGGTATACTAGTAACACCAGCAGATGTCTCCTGGCATGGTTTTCTGAGTCCTGGACAAAGGTCTGGCCAGTTTTTGTGTTCTGACTATGGAAGAGCTAACATGACTCATTGGTGGTAACGCTGCATCTCTAACAGCACCGCCGTGACAGTTTATTTAACTTGCTCTGGAATACATGACCGTGTTTTTGTCAGTAAAAATAGATATTCCTTCATTCCACCTGTCTATTCACAAAAATAACATCTGTCACACATTCTGCCTCGTTCAGTCCATTCCCTTTTCAGCTTTTAATCAAGTTATTTCCCATTAGATACAAACTACTTGCTTGTTTTTCCTGCTTGTACTGCTGGCCCATTTCCATGACATTGAACATTGGTTGGCTAATTATTTGCTATTTTATTTTTGGATTTAAAAGGTAAATGGCAAATGGTAAAGGGCAGGAATGTATGAATATATTTGTAATAATCAGAATTTACCGAGGTGGGGTTCACGGGGTAGTGGGATTTCCAAAGGACCACCTTACTGGTTCAGAGCACCACTTCACCAGGATACCATTTAATGGACCACTGTATTCGTTTCATTAACCACTTTACTGGTTAAACGGATAACTTAGCTGTTCCTGGAACCGGTTAACTAGTTCATGGAACCCCTTTAGCAGTTCAAAAACCATTTTACTGGTTAAAAGGACCAATTCAAAGGACAACTCTGCTGGTTTAAAAAATAACTTTAATAGTTCATAGGATGATTCTACTTGTTCAAAAGAACAAGTTACCAGTTCTCAAGACCACTATCCAGTCCATACCTGTTTATAGGATCACTTTACTGATTAAAATTACCACCTTACCAGTTAATAGAACCACTTTACTGGTGAAAAGGACCTTTTTACCAGTTCATAGGACAATTCGACCAGTTCAAAAGATCATTTTGTTGGTTAAATGGGTCATTTATCAGTTTACATTACCATTTTACAGGTCTATAGGACCACATTACTAATTCAAAGAATCTCTTACTAGTTCAAAGGACTACTGTACTGATTAAAAGGACCATTTTAGGAGTTAATAAGACCACTTTACTGGTTCACAAAACCAGTTACCAGTTCAAAGGATTACCCCACTGGTTAAAATAACCACTGTATCAGTTTCTAGAAGCACTTCAGAGGTGAACTTTATCAGTTCACGGGACCACTTTACTAGTTCAAAAAATCACTTTACTAGTCAAGTAGCTTCTTGTCAGCAGCTGGTAGTACTCCTTTTGGAGAGACCACTCCCTAATGATGTTGGTGGTGGCGTATTGTGTCCTTTATATTCTGGTGTGGGTGGGACCCTGGGCTGAAGAAGGATGGGAACTAACAACCCCTGACTTAAAGCATGTAGTTTTGTAGCCTCAAAGAGTAGTAAGCCTTTTGGGTTTAGGCCCAGGGAAGAGACTCCATGTGAGGACCCACTGCTGGGGGACTTATGAAAGAGCATTTTGGAACATGAGTGGACTTTAGGAGTTCGGGTTGGGAGCACTGAAGTGTTCTGTACTGAAATCATGAACAGGAGAAGTTGAGAAATTTTTGCCTTTTGACATTCTACAGTAAATCGTTGAAACTGCACTCTGTGTGGACATTCTTTATTTAGGAAAGTTGGCCTTGTGCCAGAAAACTGTGAATACTGTGACAGGAGTAGGTCTCAGATCTGAAGTAGGTGAGACAGAAAATGGCAGAGTAAGGGAGAAAGCACAGAGGCACCACTTTAAGTGCAGTATATCACATATAGTTTAATGAGCAAGTAGAGCATATATATTCACAAAGGTAGGATACAAATTTGCGTATCAAACATGGAACGTCAAGGGGGAAGGTCACTCCCGGACACTGCAGGCTGGTGTAGTGGAGCGGGTTGCACCGGTGGTAGCCGACGCTTCCTGTACCTCAGTCCCACAGGGAGCCAGGGGGATGACGTCAGTTCTGGGTAAGCGGTGGGCCGTGTGGATGATGGCACTCCTGGGTTGCTCAAAGGACCAATAGGCCTGAAGAAGGAGCGCATGCTCCGAAAACGCATCGCCTATTGGTTCTTTAAGCAACCCAGAAGTGCCGTCATCCATGCGGGCCACCGCCTACCCGGAACTGACGTCATTCTGACGAGGTACAGAAAGCGTTGTCTACCACCGGCGCAACCCGCTTCACTACACCAGCCTGCAGTGTCCGGGAGTGACTTTCCTCCCGGACGTTTCATGTTTGACACGCTCATTTTTATCCTACCTTTGTGAGTATATATGCTCTACTTGCTCATTAAACTATATGTGATATACTGAACTTAGAGTGGCGCCTCTGTGCTTTCTCCCCCCAGCCGATTCTAGATTTGCTTCACATCTTCACTGGGCTGCCTCCAAAGTGTTTTAGCACAGACTAAATGGACTTTAATAGTCTCATGTTTTAAACCATTGCCTTGTAAAAAAATTCTCCTTTTTGCTTGAGTTCTCCCACATCGCCGCTGGTGCAAGCGCCAACTCCCTCTTATGAGAAAATGGCAGAATAACTTCTCAAGATCAGATACGTGCATAACTTATTTCAAGAAGAAGCTGGTTGGAGCCTCTGGCCAACTTGGTTGGAACCAGCAGCCAAACCAGCTGGACAGCATACTTTACCAGTTATCACACACCATGGAGTAGTATGATGCACTTCTGCCATACCGATTCCGTACATCAATGCTCCAGGCTTACATGTCCCTAACGCTGTGTCCTAGATTGTCAGGGAAGGTGGAGGTTACTAGATGGGTTGTGGATAGTTGAACTATGCAGCTAGTCACTCCCCACAACTTGTAATTTCAACATCATAACATCTTCTTGACTACAAGGGGCATGGTCATGACAGCTGGGCTGGGCAGGAAGGGAAAACAGCAGAGAATTGCAAGATAGGAGATTTATACTTAGGATACCATTCGGTACTGAAGGTAAGCAAAAATGTACAACTGGAGTCAAACTTTAAGCCATTGTTATAATCCCTTTACAATAGAACAACTTTGTCAGCCATATTGATTTTATAAAAGAATGTCCCTTCTTCCAACAACCAAGAAAGCAATTATAAGAGTTCCTGGCATTGATTTCAAGTCAATAGCTTGTCTAACTTCTTGGGACCTTCTTTGTAATTAAACCAAGGTGATTTGCAAGTAGACATGTCCATAATATAGGATATACTACAGACATCTAACTGCATTACGAGAATATTGATCAAAGAGATGGAGATAGTTTCATGACACTGGGTACCGATCAACTAAACCCTACCTTTGTGAATTATCCTTACTTAACCTTGCATCAGTGATTAAATAGTGACCACCTCTTAAAGCTTCATAATACTTAATGAGTAGAGGACAAAGAGGTGGGGGATGCTCATTATAGTTAAAGGTCGTTATCCTGAAAGGTCAGGCTAGGTTACCACAATGAAGCAGATGTGAGGTAAAGGATACTGCTAGGGAATAAACCTTTATTTCTGGATTCCTGGAGGATACCATGTTTGGCTTGATGAAGGCTATGGTCCTTTGATGTGGCCCATATGGCAAAGGAAGTGCAAAGACCTACTGTACTCCTCTTTAAGCAGTCAGCTGGCTGTCACAATGTATCAAACAGAAATGAGTGAGTAATGATAATTCAAATTCCATTGCTTGCTCCAATATTTGAATTGCCCAGCATATCATTGAACTGGTAGAAACCAATCAAAAGGACTGCTCACCAATTCAGTAGGTGTGGGGAACAAAGATGCAATAGAAACCCCATCTTTAGCACTGCAGGGTGCTATGGGGGGAGAATCACCTGCCCCCCAAAAAGGAATTTCTACAATGTATATTTCTTTTATTAGAATAGAGCCTGATATGTATACTACTTCTTTATTAGTGTAACGTATATTAAATGAAAAAATAGTGGTGCTGTGTTCACAAAATTAAATGAAAACAAATCTAAAAATAATTAAAATAACACCACATGATAGTGAAACTGAAAAAGTCTCCTAATATCTTTGACAGTTGTATATTCACAACACACATTAAGAAAAAAAGATAAAAAAAAGTCCACTTAAAGTCCATAGAAAGTGATGTGTTTCAAGTGATTAACTTAGTGAACAGTCTTCTTATACAATGATAAACTTCCTTCCACCACACCGCTTGTGACCGTTATTCCACTCCCTTTAAGAAACGCACTCAGCAGATAGATCTACCTTGCACTCTCATGCTCGGCAAAAATGCTGTTTAAGCCCACCAGGGTTAATCAAACTTTTCGATTTTCAACAGTGCTCAACAGAAAAGGATAACTCCACATGTAAAATGAAAAGTGCCTCCAATAGTATAATAACGTAAAACCATTTATTTGCAAAATAGACACACAAAATCTTCAACCATTACACTCACATCACTTCAATCATGTAAAAGCAATCAAAGGTAAAACTCCTGTAAAAGAGCTGTAGCGGTGTATTGTGGTCACGGCGGACCTAGGATGCAGCTTTTATCTCTCACCCTTCACTCGCTCACTCGTCTGTGGACAGTTTGTTGTGAAAATACAACTGTCAGAGGAGGACAACAACATTACAGAGAGTGGAGCCCTAGAGAATTATATGTTGGTCAACACATTTCACAGCTCAGTTGTGATCAGCAAACATAGCTTGTGTTGAAAAAAAATTCTTAAAAGACTTGTCCACACATCTGGACTTTGAGTACCAGAGCCAAACTTTCAGTAATTACAAAAAGTCATCCTACAAGAACCAATTAAAAAGCAGATATGATCATCATTTGAGACAGTTTCACATGTTGTCCAATAACTAAGTGGGTTTAAACTGGACAACATTGTTAAGGTGTTTATATAGTAAAATGATTCTGTTGTTTTAGATAGAGTAGTCAAGAGTTTGAACCTCTGAAGGTTTTTTTTATTGCTGTCTGTGGGGGCTCAACCTCACTATTGACGCTGATGACTATTGTCTCCGGTACAGAAAGTGAAGGGAAATCCTAAATGTTTGAGTTACAGGGACAGGAATAGAGGAGAAAATCTCCTAATAGATAAACATGTTTTCAATAAACATAAATAAATAAATAAAATGACAGAGGGGAGGGGCTGGGGAAGACCCAGCTGTCATGGTGCACTTTGGCACCAATGACAAAGTCAAAGGCAGATGGAGTGTCCTAAAGAACGATTTCAGGGACTTGGGAGCTAAATTGAGGAAAAGGACCTCCAAGGTAGTATTCTCAGGAATACTACCGGTATATCGAGCCACACCAGAAAGGCAGAGGGAGATTAGGAAAGTGAACAAGTGGCTGAAGAGCTGGTGTAATAAGGAGAGGTTTGGGTTCCTGGAGGACTAGGCCGACTTCTCAGTCGATAACCAGTACTATAGAAGGGATGGACTGCACCTAAATGAGGAGGGTGCAGATCAGCTGGGAATAAGGATGGCCAAAAAGATTGAGGGGTTTTTAAACTAGGCAACGGGGGGGGGGGAAGGGTCCAGAGATAGAGAGAGTCAGCGTGGAACATATTCTAGAGGGTAGTATTAGGGGCATTAGTGGTAGGGTAACCAAAGCACATAAACCCAGGGTAAGTATAGTAGCAAGTCCTAGTTGCAATCTTGGAACACCTAAGAGGGTAGTATGTGACCGGTCAAAATATATTAATGCATTAAAGTGTTTGTTCACCAATGCCAGAAGTCTGCCAAGCAAAATAGGTGAGTTGGAAGCTCTGGTGCATGAGGAGAGCTATGATGTAATCGGTATTGCTGAAACTTGGCTTCATTCCTCACATGACTGGGTTATTAATATTCCTGGCTATGCACTCTTTCGGAAAGACAGGGTAAAAAGGAAAGGTGGAGGGGTCTGTCTCTATGTGAGAAGTGATCTCAAAGCAAGTGTGAAAGAGGACCTGGTGGATGGAGAGTGGGATGAGTCTAAAGCATTATGGGTGGAACTGCATACAGATGTGCGTAGTTCAAAGTTAATCATTGGAGTTTGTTATAGACCACCCAATGTTAATGAGGAGGTGGAGAGTCAGCTCCTTGCACAGATGGAAAGGGCTGCAAGGGCTGGGATGGTGATAATAATGGGGGATTTTAACTACCCAGAAATTGACTGGAGTAATGGCACTGCTGGGACAGTTAAAGGGCAAAAATGTATAAACCTAGTGCAGGACAATTTTATGGTCCAGTTTATTGAGGCCCCAACTAGGAATGATGCTCTGTTGGACCTGGTAATCTCAAACCATGCAGAGCTTATTACTAATGTTCAGATAAAGGAACACCTGGGTAGCAGTGACCATAACATGATTTCATTTGATGTTAGTTGTAAGCAAAAATCACACACGGGAAAGATAAAAACACTTAATTTCAAGAGAGCACATTTTCCAAGGATGAGCGCTGCTCTCCAGGACTTAGACTGGGAAGGAATATTGGCACCAATGGGCACAGAACAGAAATGGGAATTCTTCAAAAAGACTGTTTGTGAACTTACTGCAAAGTATATTACCATGGGCAATAAGTTTAAAAGGCTAAAAATAAAACCTATGTGGCTCACTGCCAAAGTTAAAAAAGCTATAAACAATAAGAAAAGAGCTTTTAAAAAATATAAAAATGAAGGAACACTAGTGTCATTTAAATGTTACAAAGAATATAACAGGATATGTAAAAAGGAAATCAAGGATGCAAAAATTCCAAATGAACGACAGATTGCAAAAGATAGTAGGACAAACCCCAAAAAAATCTTCAAATATATTAATAGTAAAAAGGTCAAGTCTGAGCATGTAGGCCCTTTACAAAATAATCTAGAGTGGGTGACTGGGGACAAAGAGAAGGCTAATTTATTAAATACTTTCTTCAGCTCTGTGTATACAAAGGAGCATGGGGGAGCTCATGTCCAAAATGGGGGTGGTAGTGACACAGTTCCAAATCCACAATGGCTCAAAGGTGATATGGTCCAGAAATATTTAGACAGAATAAAGGTGGATAAAGCACCTGGACCAGATGGCATACACCCACGGATCCTAAAAGAATTGAGCTCTGTAATTTCAAAGCCATTGTATTTCATTTTTAGGGACTCATTAACCACTTAAGCCAAGGACCATTTTGGCTGGTTAAAGACCAGGCCCCTTTTTGCGATTCGGCACTGCGTCGCTTTAACTGACAATTGCGCGGTCGTGCGACGTGGCTCCCAAACAACATTGACATCCTTTTTTTCGCACAAATAGAGCTTTCTTTTGGTGGTATTTGATCACCTCTGCGGTTTTTATTTTTTGCGCTATAAACAAAAAAATATCCCCAAAAAATATCTAAAAAAACATTTATTTTCCTCAGTTTAGGCCAATACGTATTCTTCTACATATTTTTGTTAAAAAAAAATCGCAATAAGAGTTTATTGATTGGTTTGTGCAAAAGTTATAGTGTCTACAAACTAGGGGATAGTTTTATGGCATTTTTATTAATCATTTTTTGTTTTACTAGTAGTGGCGGCGATCAGCGATTTTTATCGTGACTGTGAAATTATGGCGGACACATCGGACACTTTTGACACATTTTTGGGACCATTGTCATTTTTACAGCGATCAGCTATAAATATGCACTGATTACTGTGAAAATGACACTGGCAGTGAAGGGTTTAACCTCTAGGTGGCACTGTAGGGGTTAAGTGTGACCTAATGTATGATTCTAACTGAAGGGGGGCGTGGCTTGGCGTGTGACGTCACTGATCGTCATTCCCTATGACAGGGAACATACGATCAGTAACACTGCCACTAGGAAGAACGGGGGAGAGGTTTGTTCACACTCACCTCTCCCCGTTCTTTAGCTCTGTGACCCGATCGCGGGACACTGGCAGTGATCGGGTCTGCGGGTCCCGCCGGCGTAGTCATGGAGCTTCGGACCTGGTCGCGAGCGCGCTGCCATTCTGTCAACGTACATCGTCGTGCGGCGGTCCTTAAGTGGTTAATGACAGGAATAGTACCACTGGATTGGCGCAGGGCCAATGTGGTGCCTATATTTAAAAAGGGAATTAAGTCTTTACCAAGTAACTATAGACCTGTTAGTTTAGCTTCTATAGTTGGGAAAATACTGGAGAGATTAATAAAAGACCACATAGATGAGTTCTTGCTGGAAAAAAAACTATTTAAGCAACAGACAGCATGGATTCATGAAAGACAGAAGTTGTCAGACAAATCTGATTTCTTTTTATGAAGAGGTAAGTAAAACCTTGGACAGAGGGGTGGCGGTGGACGTGGTATACTTGGATTTTGCAAAAGCGTTCAATACAGTTCCCCACACACGGCTCATGTGTGAGGTAAAGACGACAGGATTGGAAATATCAGTTTGTAAATGGATTAAAAACTGGCTAAAAGACAGAATTCAGGGAGTAGTGGTTAATGATTCTTATGCCACGTACACACGATCGTTTTTAATGTCATTTTCAAAAACAACGTTTTTCTCGACGTGATTTTTCTTGTTTCCTCTCCAGCCTGTCTTGCATACACACGTTCATTAAAAAAAACGCTCGAGCAAAGCGCAGTGACGTACAACACGTACGACGGCACTATAAAGGGGAAGTTCCGTTCGAATGGAGCCACCGTTCATGTTAGTAAAGTTTGTTGAGCGACGATTCGCGGTTTTCAGCCTTGTGCTTTTCAGTCCGTTACAGCGTGACGAAGTGCTATCTCCATTACGAACGCTAGTTTTACCAGAACGAGCGCTCCCGTCTCATACTTGATTCTGAGCATGCGCGTTTTTTTCCCCCTCGTAAAAGCACTATCGTTTTTCACGTAATTTTTCACGTCATTAAAAAAAAACGATGTGAAAAATGACATGAAAAAATAGAGCAGGTTCTCATTTTTTTTAGCCCATTTTTCACGTTAAAAATGCTCTGGAGGCTACACACGATCGTTTTTAATGCCCAATTTAAAAAATTGCATTTTTAACGACGTGAAAAACGATCGTGTGTACGCGGCATTACTCTGAATGGTCTAAGGTTATCAGTGGTGTACCCCAAGGTTCAGTGTTGGACCCTTACTTTTTAATATCTTTATAAATGTTATTGGGTCTGAGATCAAAAGTAACATTTCTGTCTTTGCAGATGACACCAAGCTATGCAGTGGAATAACGTCCTTACAAGATGTCTCCAATTTACAAGCCGACCTCAATGCTCTGTCTAATTGGGCGACTATGTGGCAGATGAGGTTTAATGTTGATAAATGTAAAGTTATACACTTGGGGGCTAATAATATGAATGCATCATACATACTAGGGGGAGTACAACTGGGGGGATCCGTAGTGGAGAAGGATCTGGGGGTTTTGGTAGATCATAAGCTCAATAATGGCATGCAATGCCAAGCTGCGGTTTCCAAAGCGAGGAAAGTCCTTTCTTGTATTAAGAGAGGTATGGACTCCAGAGAGAGAGATATAATTTTGCCCCTGTTCAAATCATTAGTAAGACCTCATCTGGAATATGCAGTTCAGTTTTGGGCCCCAGTTCTCAAAAAGGATATTGGGGAACTGGAGAAAGTGCAGAGAAGGGCAACCATACTGATAAGAGGGATGGAGGAGCTCAGCTATGAGGAAAGATTAGAGGAACTGAATTTATTCACTCTTGAGAAGAGGAGATTAAGGGGGGATATGATCAACATGTACAAATATATAAGGGGTCCATATAGTGAACTTGGTGTTGAGTTATTCACTTTACGGTCAACACAAAGGACAAGGGGGCACTCTTTGCGTCTAGAGGAAAAGAGATTTCACCTCCAAATACGGAAAGGTTTCTTCACAGTAAGAGCTGTGAAAATGTGGAATAGACTCCCTGCAGAGGTGGTTCTGGCCAGCTCAGTAGATTGCTTTAAGAAAAGCCTGGATTTTTTCTTAAATGTACATAATATATATAACTGGGTACTAACATTTATAGGTAAAGTTGATCCGGGGAATATCCGATTGCCTCTCAGGGGGATCAGGAAGGAATTCTTTCCCCTGCTGTAGCAAATTGGATCATGCTCTGCTGGGGTCTTTCGCCTTCCTCTGGATCAACTGTGGGTATAGAATTAGGTATATGGGATTGTATGAGATTATTATTATTATTTTTTTGGTTGAACTGGATGGACTTGTGTCTTTTTTCAACCTGACTAACTATGTAACTATGTAAGATCTGAAAGACCTGAATCAGTTTCTGAACATTCGCTCCTTCCGCATGGAGTCTGTCCATTCAGTGGTCTCCACCCTTCAGGGAAGAGAACTCCTGGCATCAATAGACATCAGAGATGCATATCTACATGTGCCAATATTCCCTGCTCACCAAAAATTTCTAAGGTTTGCGGTGGATCAGCGCTACTTTCAGTTTGTGGCCCTACCATTCGTTCTAGCTATCGCACTGTGAGTGTTCACAAAGGTACTAGCGCCGCCCCTGGCAAAGCTAAGGGCGGGGGGCATAGCAGTAACAGCTTATCTGGATGATCTGCTGCTCATAGATCAGTCCGTAGCATGCCTAGACCGCAATGTGCACTGCAAAGTGGAGTATTTAAAGTACATAGGCTGGGTCCTCAATATAGAAAAATCCTCCTTACAGCCCCAAAGAAGGCTGGAGTATTTGGGCATGGTCATAGACACGATCCAAAGCAAGGTATTTTTACCCAGGTCAAAGGCCAAAGCCATAAAGGATTTGGTCCGAGTAATCAAAGCAAGGAAAAATCCTTCCATTTGTCTATGCATGAGGTTATTAGGAAAGATGGAGGCCTCATTCGAGTCCGTTCCTTACGCCCAGTTTCACTCAAGGCCTTTGCAGAGCAGCATCCTATCTGCCTGGAACAGAATAGTTCAAGCCTTGGACCTTCCAATAAACCTGTCACCGCGGGTTCACCAGAGCCTCAATTGGTGGTTGCTGCCTCAGAATTTGCTAAAGGGAAAATCCTTTATTCCGGTTACTTGGAAAATTGTAACCACAGACGCCAGCCTTATAGGCTGGGGGGCAGTTCTGGAAGAAGCTTCTGCCCAGGGAAAATGGTCCAGAGCCGAAAAGCTCTTATCCATCAACATTCTGGAGATTCGGGCAATTCATCTGGCCCTCAGGGTCTGGACTTACAGGTTGCAGGGTTGTCCTGTCCGGAGAGCACTGTGGGGGGCGGAGAGCACTGGGGTGGGGGCTGGGGAGTGATGGGGAGAGCTGGAGAGCACTGGGGGGGAGAAAGAACAGGGGTGGAGAGCACTGGGGGGGAGAAAGGACAGAGGTCGAGAGCACTGAGGGAGTGGAGAGTACTGGGGGGGAGAACAGGGGTAGGGAGCACTGGGTGGGGGGAGTGGAGAGCACTGAGGGAGTGGAGAGCACTGGGGGGGGGGGGGAGAGGGGTAGAGAGCACTGGGTGGGGGGAGTGGAGAGCACTGGGATGGTGACTGGAGAGTGATGGGGAGAGCTGGAGAGGGGGGGGGGGCAGAGAGAACAGAGGTGGAGAGAACTGTGGGGGGGCTGGAGAGTGGTGGGGAAGCAGAGCACTGGGGGGAGCCACAAGGAGAACTGGGAGGGGCCAGCAAAAGAAGTTGAATAGAAGGAGAAGCAGGGGGACCGCATATAGAGGAAAATAACTTTCTATATTCCTCCATACAGCCATGGAATGCTTGATTCTCCTCCTCCCCCTCCTGCAAGCATTCAGCGGCTGTATGGAGGAATATAGAAAGCTAATTTCCTCTATATGCGCCCCCCTGCCGATCCTCCTATCCAGGCACACTGCGGGCATCTCCTCCTCACCTCCTGAAGCAGAATCTGGAAAACGTGATCACTGAATGATTATCTTCCATTGAGAGCCAGTCACACTCTTCTGTCATGCAAGTTGGATGCGGTAAAACCCGCATCCAGTTAGCATCATCCTTAGAAGACCTGACTTGTTATGGGTGTTTCCATTTATCCCAAGTGTTTATTAGGGTTGATGTCAGGGCTCTGTGCAAGCTACTTAAGTTCCTCCACACCAAACTCATCAAACCATGTTTTATGGAGCTGGGTTTGTACACAGGGGTACAGTCATGCTCGCAAAAAAAAGGACCTTCACCAGACTGTTACCACAACCTGGAACACACAATTGTATAAACCAGGCATGTCCAAAGTCTGGCCCGTGGGCCAATTGTGGCCCGCGTTCCGGTTTCGGACGGCCCGCCTGGTCATTTTGACATGTATATCTTTTGTGGCCCCCAACGAATCCCCGAGCGTCGGGGGCCACAAAAGAAATACATGCTGGCTGCCTTGGAGGAGGCGGGACGAGCGCCGTGCATACAGGAGAATTCCCTGTTTGCACAGCGATCTCTGTAAAAGAAAGTCCCGGTGCCATTGGATGACTGTTCTGTCCATAATATTAGGCGGGACTTTCTATTAAAGAGGCAGCCGATAAAACAGGAGTTTCTCTTGTATGTCTGTCGGCGCTTGTCCCGCCCCCTCCCTGTCTCCTCCAATGCTGCAGATGGGCATAAATCAGGCTGCAATGGTGAGTCTGCATTCATGTCAAGGGGGTGCTGCATTCAGGGCAACGAGGGTGCTACATTCAGGGCAAGGGGGTGCTGCATTCAGGGCAAGGGGGGTGCTGCATTCATGGCAAGGGGGGTGCTGCATTCAGGGCAAGGGGGGTGCTGCATTCAGGGCAAGGGGGTGCTTCATTCAGGGCAAGGGGGGTGCTGCATTCATGGCAAGGGGGGTGCTGAATTCAGAGCAAGGGGGTGCTGAATTTAGGGCAAGGGGGGTGCTGCATTCAGGGCAAGGGGGTGCTGCATTCAGGGCAAGGTGGTGCTGCATTCATGGCAAGGGGGGTGCTGCATTCATGGGAAGGGGGTGCTGTATTAAGGGCAAGGGGGTGCTGTATTAAGGGCAAGGAGGTGCTACATTCAGGGCAAGGGGGTGCTGCATTCATGGCAAGGGGGTGCTGAATTAATGGCAAGGGGGTGCTGCGTTCATGGCAAGGGGGGTGCTGCATTCAGGGCAAGGGGGGTGCTGCATTCATGGCAAGGGGGTGTTGCATTCAGTGCAATGGGGTTGCTGCTTTTATGGCACTTGTGAGGCTGCATTGATGGGCAGTGACCCTTATTTTGATTCACAGTTCTTTATTTAAAATGTAAGATTTTTTAAAGTGAAGGTGCGTGTTATACGCTGATAAATATGGTATATCAAAATAACACGCCTGAGCTCATCTCTTCACCACACACACAGCTCGAACGAACACACTTAGACCAAATTTTAATGGTTCACAGAATCTCAGGTAAAATAATCGGCCCTCACGCATGTTCACTTCATCAAATCTGGCCCTCTTTGAAAAAAGTTTGGACACCCCTGGTATAAACAGTTTTGTTGTAGGCTATATGATTATCCTTTAACGGAAACAACTGAACTATAATTGGGAGTGGTGTCCACATTGGTGTACATGTAATGATCGGGTATCTGCCTACTTTTGCCAATATAGTGTACCTATAATCACCTGTTATGAAGCTTTCCAGTCTCCCAGGACATGGGATATCAAATGGTAGTAAATTTAACACATCTGAACTTTTTATTGTTGAAAACCTTTTCCTGTTCAAACAACATCTTGAGGATATATGATTGAAATGTAGTTCTACAGCATTTAACCCTTGTTATTAGTCTAGTTGCCATAATCCAAATACTATAGTGGCATGCACATGGGACAGGTGTTAGCTGTAGTACATCACATCAGAGATGTAGGAAAGATTTATAATAAAGTGTAAATGTCTGAAAACCCAGACATATGGACCAGCTGTTTGATGTCCATTGTCCACCATCCACTGGAACACAAACTGGAGGTCAATAGAACCCTGCACATGAGATGGTGACCACCAATAATTAGTTGAAGGAAACCAAACACCGAATAAGATCTTTGACAGCATGTGGCTACATTGACTGGGTCTTTGTTAAAATAGCAACAAGAACATCTGGTCGACAGGCGGAGAATAGAAGTAGAGTAGCTGGAAAAGCAT
This sequence comes from Rana muscosa, assembly GCA_029206835.1. Classification (NCBI taxonomy): domain Eukaryota; kingdom Metazoa; phylum Chordata; class Amphibia; order Anura; family Ranidae; genus Rana; species Rana muscosa. Next base: position 337,280,526 of record CM055121.1, read on the forward strand.
AGTCATCCTAATGTGACTAGTGTGTCAAAAATATGTAGGAAGAATTTAAACAAACATCACATTGTTGTGTTTTCAGATCTAGAAATTTACTCATTGTCATCATCATCAGTAGGTTGTACATTTAAAAGATTCAGCACCCAAGCATAAGCTTAGCAATTCAATTCAATTCAACATGTGCATTTGTTTTTGTCCGAATGCATTTTCGTCCGAATTTCGGGAATTTTCGCATTAGTTTTAACAAACGATAACGAACACGCAGAATCCGAAATCTGAAAGATCTGACATAAAAAATGCTTTATTTTCGTTTCGTTGCGACAACAGTTTGATACAGATAGAAGATTCGACATGACAGTGACAATAGCGATCTGTGTCTATCGAACCTGCGGTTGAATGTGCCTAACCTAACTCTATTAGTCCAAGATTATTCGACATAGAGAGGAAAGATTCGACAGTATAGAGACATGAAGATTCGACGAAGCAGCTAAAAACATACGATCGCCGCAAACGGACATTTATGGTCAAATGCTCCGCTCATAGGCTATAGAAGAATTCTAATGTTGGTTGACTAGTAATAATAATAATTAATAAATATAATTATTACTAGTCATACAACATTAGAATTCTACTATAGCTTGTGGGCGGAGCATTCAGCCAAAAATGTACGATTGCGGTGTCGTACAGTTTAGCTGCTTCGTCGAATCTTCTTAGAACATTCGACAGACACCATAAGCCTTCAATGACAGATTTGACTGTAATTCGAATTTTCGGACGAATGCATTTTTTAACAAAACAAAATAAATAAAAACAAATTTCGGGAGTAACTAAATAAATTGAAACCGAAATTCAGAAAAAAAATATTTCCATGTGCACATGTCTATTAGCAATGCAGTGATGAGTAGGGTTAAGCCCTGTACACACGATCGGTTTTACCGATAAAAACAGTCCGATGGATTTTTTTCATCTGACAAACCGATCGTGTATGGGACCCATCGGTCTTTTTTCCATCGGTTTTAAAAAATAGAACATGTTTTAAATTTTTCCGATGGATCAAAAACCGATAGCAAATTCCGATCGTCTATGGGCAAGTCCATCGGATAAAAAACCCACGCATGCTCAGAATCAAGTCGACGCATGCTCAGAAGCATTGAACTTCATTTTTCTCGGCTCATCGGAGTGTTTTACGTCACCGCGTTTGGAACGGTCGGTTTTTTGACTGATGGTGTGTAGGCAAGACTGATTGAAGTCAGCTTCATCGGATTTCCGATGGACAAAACCATCGGATTAGAATCCATAGGATATCCGATCGTGTGTACGAGGCTTTAGAGTTAGAGAGCAGTGCCAATATATCAACTGGTGTTGTCTTCAAGAAAAGCAGCATCACTTTTATAGAATACACATGGAACATTTGCTTCTACGCTTTCCATACATTTGGGGCATCCATGGAGCTTCAAGACCCATAAAATCAGGTTTCACCTCTTGCTATGCCCCAAGCAAAGTATTAAAGACATAACAGAAGACTCTATGCGATGATCAGTCCCGAGCAGGGGCAGTTCAGGGGATAATTCCATACAAGGGGGCGCTCTACATTGACCATTGAGTTCTGGTCTGTCTATAAAGCTCTATGATCCACAACAACAGGTGTCATGTCTTGGTCCCACAGGAGCTCTCTACAGTGACCAGTTCTAGACTGTTCATGGGCCTTCAATACCCACAACATGGGATAGTGTTACCTCTTGCTATCACTCCAAGAAAATTTTAGTAGATAGCGTCATACTAGCGTTCTTAATACAGTTACTAGTTTTGGTGTGTTCATGGGATTCCAATAGCCACATTGTCAGGTGTAGCAAAGTGTAGTGAATTAGTAAACAGAGAGAGTCCAGGGGTCTTTCTACAGTGACAATTACCAGTGTGTCCATAGATCCACAGCACCAGATTTCACCTCTTATGCCCTGTACACACGATCGGAATTTCGATCTTGTGTGGGCCCCATCGGACTTTTTTCCATCGGTGTAAAAAAATAGAACATGTTTTAAATTTTTCCGATGGAAAAAAAATGATAGGAAATTCCGATCGTCTGTGTGGAACTCCATCGGAGAAAAATCCATGCAGGCTCAGACTAAATTAGGAGACGGGAGCGCTCGTTCTGGTAAAACTAGCGTTCGTAATGGAGATAGCACATTCGTCATGCTGTAACGGACTGAGAAGCACGGAGACTGAAAAGTGCGAATCAGCTAACACCAAACTTTTACTAACACGCAGTAACACAAAATCAGCAAGAGCAGCCCAAAGGGTGGCGCCATTGGATTTGAACTTCCCCTTTATAGTGATGTCGTACGTGTTGTACATCATCGCGTTTTGGACGGTCGGAATTTTGTCTGATGGTGTGTATGCAAGACAGCTTTGAACGGAATTCCGACGAAAAATTTCATCGGATTTTAGCCCATCGGAATTCCGATCGTGTGTACAGGGCATAAGTAACTCTTACGTGAAGTGTAATGGATATAGCCATACCAAAGGACTTTCCACAGTGTACACTGCCAAGGAAATGTGACAAGATCCAGCTGGCGATCCAGCTGGCAACATGAGAGCAGGTAAGGATTGTATATTCATACAAGTTATTGTCTATGTTAGAGAATTTCTTCTTTTGCTATGCGCAAGTTTTTTGTATACTAGATGAAATGTTGTAATGCCGCGTACACACGGTCGAAATTCCTGACAACAAATGTTCGATGTGAGCTTGTTGTCGGAAAATCCAACCGTGTGTATGCTCCATTGGACATTTGCTGTTGGAATTTCCGACAACAAATGTTTGTGAGCTAGTTCTCAATTTTTCCGACAAAAAAAGTTCTTGTCGGAAATTTCGATCGTCTGTAGCCAATTCCGACGCACAAAAATCCTACGCATGCTCAAAATCAATTTGACGCATGCTCGGAATCATTGAACTTCATTTTTCTCGGCTCGTCGTAGTGTTGTATGTGACCGCGTTCTTGACGTTCGGAATTTCCGACATTTGTGTGACCGTATGCAGCACAAGCTTGAGCCAACATTCCGTCGGAAAAAAATCCATGGTTTTGATGTCGGAATGTCCGATCGTGTGTACACGGCATAATAGTAGATTCTCATGTGCAGTTATTTGCACACAATATACAACACCTCTATCTCCTCCACCCTCCTCCCTTTGCAGTTTTATGGCTCTTAATAAATTACAGGTGCCCTTTTAGTCATGTCACTCGTAGGTTGACAAAGGTGCATTGCTTGAGCGGTTATACGAGCTCCTACAGGAAATGCACATTATTAATTAGATGTATGATGACTATAACTGTTACACTGACAGAATGAACAGGGCTAAATGTAATTGACCTTTTCTCACTCAGACAATAGTGATGATTTATCCTACTATTAAAAATATAAATCTTTCTGTAATGTGACATATTTTAACAAGAACACCGCTAAGGGATCAGTCTACCCAAACTTGTTATTAAAGCTTTTGGAAGATGCTAGACAGTAAAAAAATGAAGAGAATCTAAATTCTCTAAATCTAAAAAAAGATTTTAAAACAAACAGCTGTAGATGGTGCATCTGTTGGTTTGGGATGGAGTGCTTTTTGTATTAAATGGCAAATGATGGCTATGAGAGGAATATGACCCTGGAGGTCCTTATTAGATCAAAGGAGGCCTGGGACCTTGCTACATAAATAAGTATGTTTTCTCCTTCACTCATGTGCACTGATGAGGCTGCACTGATGTGCACTGATGAGGCTGCATTGATTAGGCTGCACTGATGGGCACTGATGAGGTGGCACTGATGAGGAGGCACTAATATGCAGCACTGATGGGAACTGATACTCGGCACTGATGGGCAGCCTTTATTGGCACTGATAGGCAGCAATGATGGGCACTGATAGGTGGCACTGATGTGCTATGATAGGTGGCACTGATGGGCAATGATGGGCGGCACTGATAGTGTGGTGGATATTTTGAACATTTCATATACTAAATAAAGCACCATGCCCCAATGGATGTATATGTAGGGGGATGGGTGTAACCGTATATAATGTTACAGGAATATATATATATATTTTGTGATATAATGCCAAGTTATGTTCCTAAAGGACAGTTTTTACTGCCTACTGAGAATATAAGGGAGGTTTCAGGTGATACTCAGATATCTTTTGTCTACACCGCAGGGGCCCTTAGCATGCTAATGCGGGAACTGGTTACACTGAGCTGATAAAGCAACCAGTATTTCAGCTTTAGAGTGGGCAGGCTAGGTAAAGAGACTTGAGATTTCAACCAATCAGGTGGTCAGCTTTGAACCAATGAGACCACCGGATTTTGGATTCTGGCATGGAAGGGGTATAAATTAGTCAGCCAGAGCCATGATGAGCCTTTTGCGAATGATGTCCTGACCTGAGGAGCATGGTGAAGTACTCTGTAAATATACCTCTTTAATTTCCTTAATCTCTCCTGTAACTCTAATCTTCCTTTAACTTGTGCTGATACACGGTTGTCTCCCTTATAGCCATATTCTTATGTAATATTATTGTGTTGTATGAGTAACCTCTTTGTTTCAAAGGTGATATAATTTATGTTATAGTCACAAGTTCTGGATTAATACAAGTTTCTTCTTTCCTGTATAATAAACTACTTTTTTCCTTTTTCGTGCCGCTATCGTTTGCTTAATTTTATATAGACCAAAGGTTTAATCAATCATTTTTATGTATCATTAACACTTCAAGTGAGGTATAAACATTGCCAACACAATAGACGATATTGATAGGTGGCACTGATGGGCGGCACTGATAGACGATATTGATAGGCGGCACTGATGAGGAGGCACTGACAGGCATCTCTGAGTACTGAAAGGCGTCACTGATAGGCACTGATTGGCATAACTGGTGGGAACTGATTGGCATCCCTGTTGGGCACTGGTGGGCATTACTGGTGGGCTCTGATAGGGCTGCACTGATAATCACTGCACTGATTATCAGCACAGACCCCCCCTTATCAGCTCTCCTCTAGTCATGCCCTGTCAGCGTGAATAGAGGAATGACGATAACTGGCACTTCCTAGTTACGCTGTGATCGGCTGTGATTGGACACAGCTCATCAAATGGTAAAGAGTCTTCGTCATAGACTCTTTACCACGATGTGTCGGAGTGACATAACGCACTACCGATCGCTGCGCTGCGCAGCCCAAGGGCACGCACGAGCGGCTTGTTCTGGAGGATGTCATATGACATCCAGTCAGAATGGGGAAGCCACTACACGGCCCTCATTATTCTATAGGCCAGGCGGGATGTGGTTGAAGAGATGTAGGTTAACCCATTTCTACAAAATCGTGATATAGCACAGCAGCAATTGAAGGTGCTAACGTGGGTATGTAATGAATTTCTGGGATTTGTAAAATCTATGAATTGCCAACTTTTGGCCAAACGCTTTGCAGATTAATCAATAGAAATAAGGTATAGCCTCTGCCGCAGTGTGTAGCCTTGGCCCCTGGTCAGCTGAATTAATAATCTGAAGAAATGGATAACCCAGCACATTTTTTATAAAATGATTGGCTTACAGCAGCCATTGTGCGTTGGAGATGTTAAGCAGAGATGACACTTTTTGTAAGGAGAGATACTGTTTTTTTAATTTTATTTTTTTAGATTGTTTTAGTTTTTTTTATTTTGCCATTGGTATATGTCCCCCGTGGCATTCCTATGCCTTTTATTTGGTAATATGGACAGAACTGAATAACAAGATTAGCCGCCATAGATTTTAATAGGGTTTGCAATATTTGAGCAAGATTCTCAAAACCATACCTCCCAACTTTTTGAGATGGGAACGAGGGACACCTATTAGCAATGCCACGCCCCCTTAAAAGGTTAGGTAAACCCACGAGTGTTTTTTTTTTTTATAACTACTATACATTTATATTTAACCACTTAAGCCCCGGACCATTTTGCTGGCCAAAGACCAGGCCACTTTTTGCGATTCGGCACTGCGTCGCTTTAACGGACAATTGCGCGGTCGTACGACGTGGCTCCCAAACAAATTGATGTCCTTTTTTTCCCCACAAATAGAGCTTTCTTTTGGTGGTATTTCATCACCTCTGCGGTTTTTATTTTTTGCGCTATAAACAAAAATAGAGCGACAATTTTGAAAAAAAATCAATATTTTTTACTTTTTGCTACAATAAATATCCCCAAAAAATATATAAAAATACTTTTTTTTTCTCAGTTTAGGCCGATACGTATTCTTCTACATATTTTTGGTAAAAAAAAACGCAATAAGCGTATAGTGATTGGTTTGTGCAAAAGTTATAGCGTCTACAAAATAGAGGATAGTTTTATGGCATTTTTATGAATATTTTTTTTTTACTAGTATTGGCGGCGATCTGCGATTTTTATTGTGACTGCGACTTTATGGTGGACACATCGGACACTTTTGACACATTCTTGGGACCATTGTCATTTTTACAGCGATCAGTGCTATAAAAATGCACTGATTGCTGTGAAAATGACACTGGCAGTGCCCCCGGCGGCAAATTTAAAGGGGCGTACAGGTACGCCCATTTGCCTGCCCGTGCCATTGTGTTGACGTACATCTGCGTGCCGCGGTCGGCAAGTGGTTAATCTTGACATTTACAAATGCAGCAATTTAGAAATGGGATGAATGGTTTAGCCCTGGGAAATACTTTTTGAAAGATAAATAGAGCTTTTTATATACAACTATAAAGATCAGACCAAAATGAGGGACAAATGAGGAGGAAAGAGGGACAGAGGGACAGTCCCACGAAACCCGGGACAGTCCCGCGAAACCCGGGACTGTTGGGAGCTATACAAAACCCTTTGACAAACTGGAGGACACGGACAGATTGATCCATCTCTAGAAGTGGGTCACAAGTGTACATGCGTTCCTCTACAAATCGTTTGGCAGACAAAGCAATGCCTATACTTGTTTCAGCTGTGCATTGAGCTGCCTAGCTATAGCTGCCTTGTAAATGAAACAGGCGTCCTACTATGGAATAAATTCAGCAAAAAACAAGTGAATCAGAGCTGAAAGGACAGAACAACCTTGGAATCTGTGTGCAGCTGGAGTATCGTTTTATATTTAGAATAGCCGTGATGGTAATGGATATTTTCCTAGCAGAGGGTGTTTATGTCTGTGGCGGTGTTTGTTTTGTATTTGTGTTGTTTGTCTGTTCTGGTTGTGCTAATCAGGAGACGCAATCAGACTTGACAGTTATAAAATATTCTCCCCCCTCCACCTCTATGGATAGGAGCCGAGCATCCATCTGGCACAGAGCACCTGGACCTCACTGACTTTAAAATTTTAGTTTGCTTACATTTTGCCTTCCCTTATTCCTCCTTTCACCTCCTATCAGCACTCTACAGTGGAACCTCAGATTGCGAGTAACGTGGTTAACAAGCGTTTTGCAATACGTAACTTTTTATACATACATACCCTATTTTGAGGACATTACTGGGTCTCTGTGCTTCTCTATGTAATGCAGGCAGTTTATGGCTGGTGGGAGGCGCCAGCAGAGTTCTGTATATAGCGTGCTGAAAACATCAGGGCACCCTGCCACAGTACTCCTCTCAAAAGCCCTCAGGCCTGATGCAAGTAGTAGGCTGGCTCTTGGGAGGAGTTATGCAAATATCAAAATGCCTTTGTAGCGCTACCCCTGAAGGGGCTGCTGGTGAATGTGGTTTGTCTCCCACCCTGCACAGCCAGGCACACACATTTTCAGTCACTCAGAGTCAAGTAGCAGTCCTTGCAACTTTGTTTTTCTTGTTTTATTTAGGGGAATCGAACTTGGAGGGGGATATGGCAGACATCCCAAGTCTCCCCCGAGGTGTGGGAGTCTCCTGCATTTCTGCTGCGGCTCCCGGACACCCGCAAGCGCCTCCCGATATCCCGGCTGCAGGGTCGATCCTAGATGTTTTCCTGGTTCACAGCAGGAAATGATTGGTGTGGTGGGAGGGACAGCTGTGAATATCGATTTCCCTGCATGGCTTTTTAGCTGACAGCTGCTTCTCCTCCTCTCCCTTCCGCAGCTATCAGCTAAAAAGCCATGCAGGAAATCGATGTTCACAGCTGTCCCTCCCACCACACCAATCATTCCCGGTTGTTCCCTGTGTCCTCCTCCACCAGCCGCTCCTCTGGCCCCCTGTCCTTCTCTGCCCCCCTCCGTGTCCTTCTCTGCCCCCTCTGTGTCCTCCTCCACCAGCCGCTCCTTTGGCCCCCTGTCCTTCTCTGCCCCCCTCTGTGTCCTCCTCCGCCCCCCTCCGTGTCCTCCTCCACCAGTCGCTCCTCTGGCCCCCTGTCCTTCTCTGCCCCCCTCCGTGTCCTCCTCCGCCCTCTCTGTGTCCTCCTCCACCAGCCGCTCCTCTGGCCCCCTGTCCTTCTCTGCCCCCCTCCGTGTCCTCCTCCGCCCCCTCTGTGTCCTCCTCCACCAGCCGCTCCTCTGGCCCCCTGTCCTTCTCTGCCCCCCTCCGTGTCCTCCTCCGCCCCCTCTGTGTCCTCCTCCACCAGCCGCTCCTCTGGCCCCCTGTCCTTCTCTGCCCCCCTCCGTGTCCTCCTCCGCCCCCTCTGTGTCCTCCTCCACCAGCCGCTCCTCTGGCCCCCTGTCCTTCTCTGCCCCCCTCCGTGTCCTCCTCCGCCCCCTCTGTGTCCTCCTCCACCAGCCGCTCCTCTGGCCCCCTGTCCTTCTCTGCCCCCCTCCGTGTCCTTCTCTGCCCCCTCTGTGTCCTCCTCCACCAGCCGCTCCTTTGGCCCCCTGTCCTTCTCTGCCCCCCTCTGTGTCCTCCTCCACCCCCCTCCGTGTCCTCCTCCACCAGTCGCTCCTCTGGCCCCCTGTCCTTCTCTGCCCCCCTCCGTGTCCTCCTCTGCCCCCTCTGTGTCCTCCTCCACCAGCCGCTCCTCTGGCCCCCTGTCCTTCTCTGCCCCCCTCCGTGTCCTCCTCCGCCCCCTTTGTGTCCTCCTCCACCAGCCGCTCCTTTGGCCCCCTGTCCTTCTCTGCCCCCCTCTGTGTCCTCCTCCGCCCCCCTTCGTGTCCTCCTCCATCAGCCGCTCCTCTGGCCCCCTGTCCTTCTCTGCCCCCCTCTGTGTCCTCCTCCGCCCCCTTTGTGTCCTCCTCCACCAGCCGCTCCTTTGGCCCCCTGTCCTTCTCTGCCCCCTCTGTGTCCTCCTCCGCCCCCCTTTGTGTCCTCCTCCATCAGCCGCTCCTCTGGCCCCCTGTCCTTCTCTGCCCCCCTCCGTGTCCTCCTCCGCCCTCTCTGTGTCCTCCTCCACCAGCTGCTCCTCTGGCCCCCTGTCCTTCTCTGCCCCCCTCCGTGTCCTCCTCCACCAGCCACTCCTCTGTCCCCCTGTCCTTCTCTGCCCCCCTCCGTGTCCTCCTCCTCCCACTCTGTGTCCTCCTCCACCAGCCGCTCCTCTGGCCCCCTGTCCTTCTCCGTCCCCCTCCGTCCCCCTCCGCCCCCCTCTGTGTCCTCCTCCACCAGCCGCTCCTCTGGCCCCCTGTCCTTCTCTGCCCCCCTCCGTGTCCTCCTCCGCCCCCTCTGTGTCCTCCTCCACCAGCCGCTCCTTTGGCCCCCTGTCCTTCTCTGCCCCCCTCTGTGTCCTCCTCCGCCCCCCTCCGTGTCCTCCTCCACCAGTCGCTCCTCTGGCCCCCTGTCCTTCTCTGCCCCCCTCCCTGTCCTCCTCTGCCCCCTCTGTGTCCTCCTCCACCAGCCGCTCCTCTGGCCCCCTGTCCTTCTCTGCCCCCCTCCGTGTCCTCCTCCGCCCCCTTTGTGTCCTCCTCCACCAGCCGCTCCTTTGGCCCCCTGTCCTTCTCTGCCCCCCTCTGTGTCCTCCTCCGCCCCCCTTCGTGTCCTCCTCCATCAGCCGCTCCTCTGGCCCCCTGTCCTTCTCTGCCCCCCTCCGTGTCCTCCTCCGCCCTCTCTGTGTCCTCCTCCACCAGCTGCTCCTCTGGCCCCCTGTCCTTCTCTGCCCCCCTCCGTGTCCTCCTCCACCAGCCGCTTCTCTGTCCCCCTGTCCTTCTCTGCCCCCCTCCGTGTCCTCCTCCTCCCACTCTGTGTCCTCCTCCACCAGCCGCTCCTCTGGCCCCCTGTCCTTCTCCGTCTCCCTCCGTCCCCCTCCGCCCTCTCTGTGTCCTCCTCCACCAGCCGCTCCTTTGTCACCCACCCCCCTCCGTGTCCTCCTCCTCCAGCCGATCCTCTGGCCCCCTGTCCTTCTCCGCCCCCCTCTGTGTTCTCCTCCGCCCCCCTCCATGTCCTCCTCCTCCAGCCACTCCTCTGGCCCCCTGTCCTTCTCCACCCCCCTCCATGTCCTCCTCTGCCCCCCCCTGTCCACCTCCTCCAGCCGCTCCTCTGGCCCCCTGTCCTTCTCTGCCCCCCTCCGTGTCCTCCTCCGCCCCCTCTGTGTCCTCCTCCACCAGCCGCTCCTCTGGCCCCCTGTCCTTCTCTGCCCCCCTCCGTGTCCTCCTCCGCCCCCTCTGTGTCCTCCTCCACCAGCCGCTCCTCTGGCCCCCTGTCCTTCTCTGCCCCCCTCCGTGTCCTTCTCTGCCCCCTCTGTGTCCTCCTCCACCAGCCGCTCCTTTGGCCCCCTGTCCTTCTCTGCCCCCCTCTGTGTCCTCCTCCGCCCCCCTCCGTGTCCTCCTCCACCAGTCGCTCCTCTGGCCCCCTGTCCTTCTCTGCCCCCCTCCGTGTCCTCCTCTGCCCCCTCTGTGTCCTCCTCCACCAGCCGCTCCTCTGGCCCCCTGTCCTTCTCTGCCCCCCTCCGTGTCCTCCTCCGCCCCCTTTGTGTCCTCCTCCACCAGCCGCTCCTTTGGCCCCCTGTCCTTCTCTGCCCCCCTCTGTGTCCTCCTCCGCCCCCCTTCATGTCCTCCTCCATCAGCCGCTCCTCTGGCCCCCTGTCCTTCTCTGCCCCCCTCCGTGTCCTCCTCCGCCCCCTTTGTGTCCTCCTCCACCAGCCGCTCCTTTGGCCCCCTGTCCTTCTCTGCCCCCTCTGTGTCCTCCTCCGCCCCCCTTCGTGTCCTCCTCCATCAGCCGCTCCTCTGGCCCCCTGTCCTTCTCTGCCCCCCTCCGTGTCCTCCTCCGCCCTCTCTGTGTCCTCCTCCACCAGCTGCTCCTCTGGCCCCCTGTCCTTCTCTGCCAACCTCCGTGTCCTCCTCCACCAGCCACTCCTCTGTCCCCCTGTCCTTCTCTGCCCCCCTCTGTGTCCTCCTCCTCCCACTCTGTGTCCTCCTCCACCAGCCGCTCCTCTGGCCCCCTGTCCTTCTCCGTCCCCCTCCGCCCCCCTCTGTGTCCTCCTCCACCAGCCGCTCCTCTGGCCCCCTGTCCTTCTCTGCCCCCCTCCGTGTCCTCCTCCGCCCCCTCTGTGTCCTCCTCCACCAGCCGCTCTTTTGGCCCCCTGTCCTTCTCTGCCCCCCTCTGTGTCCTCCTCCGCCCCCCTCCGTGTCCTCCTCCACCAGTCGCTCCTCTGGCCCCCTGTCCTTCTCTGCCCCCCTCCCTGTCCTCCTCTGCCCCCTCTGTGTCCTCCTCCACCAGCCGCTCCTCTGGCCCCCTGTCCTTCTCTGCCCCCCTCCGTGTCCTCCTCCGCCCCCTTTGTGTCCTCCTCCACCAGCCGCTCCTTTGGCCCCCTGTCCTTCTCTGCCCCCCTCTGTGTCCTCCTCCGCCCCCCTTCGTGTCCTCCTCCATCAGCCGCTCCTCTGGCCCCCTGTCCTTCTCTGCCCCCCTCCGTGTCCTCCTCCGCCCTCTCTGTGTCCTCCTCCACCAGCTGCTCCTCTGGCCCCCTGTCCTTCTCTGCCCCCCTCCGTGTCCTCCTCCACCAGCCGCTTCTCTGTCCCCCTGTCCTTCTCTGCCCCCCTCCGTGTCCTCCTCCTCCCACTCTGTGTCCTCCTCCACCAGCCGCTCCTCTGGCCCCCTGTCCTTCTCCGTCTCCCTCCGTCCCCCTCCGCCCTCTCTGTGTCCTCCTCCACCAGCCGCTCCTTTGTCACCCACCCCCATCCGTGTCCTCCTCCTCCAGCCGATCCTATGGCCCCCTGTCCTTCTCCGCCCCCCTCTGTGTTCTCCTCCGCCCCCCTCCATGTCCTCCTCCTCCAGCCACTCCTCTGGCCCCCTGTCCTTCTCCACCCCCCTCCATGTCCTCCTCTGCCCCCCCCTGTCCACCTCCTCCAGCTGCACCTCTGGCCCCCTGTCCTTCTCCACCCCCTCCATGTTCCCCTCCGCCCCCTCCATGTCCTCCTCCTCCAGCCACTCCTCTGGCCCCCTGTCCTTCTCTGCCCCCCTCCGTGTCCTCCTCCGCCCTCTCTGTGTCCTCCTCCACCAGCTGCTCCTCTGGCCCCCTGTCCTTCTCTGCCCCCCTCCGTGTCCTCCTCCACCAGCCGCTCCTCTGTCCCCCTGTCCTTCTCTGCCCCCCTCCGTGTCCTCCTCCTCCCACTCTGTGTCCTCCTCCACCAGCCGCTCCTCTGGCCCCCTGTCCTTTTCCGTCCCCCTCCGTCCCCCTCCGCCCCCCTCTGTGTCCTCCTCCACCAGCCGCTCCTCTGGCCCCCTGTCCTTCTCTGCCCCCTCCGTGTCCTCGTCCGCCCCCCTCCGTGTCCTCCTCCACCCCCTCTGTGTCCTCCCCCACCAGCCGCTCCTCTGGCCCCCTGTCCTTCTCTGCCCCCCTCCGTGTCCTCCTCCGCCCCCTCTGTGTCCTCCTCCACCAGCCGCTCCTCTGGCCCCCTGTCCTTCTCTGCCCCCTCCGTGTCCTCCTCCGCCCCCTCTGTGTCCTCCTCCACCAGCCGCTCCTTTGGCCCCCTGTCCTTCTCTGCCCCCCTCTGTGTCCTCCTCCGCCCCCCTCCGTGTCCTCCTCCACCAGCCGCTCCTCTGGCCCCCTGTCCTTCTCTGCCCCCCTCCGTGTCCTCCTCCGCCCCCTCTGTGTCCTCCTCCACCAGCCGCTCCTCTGGCCCCCTGTCCTTCTCTGCCCCCCTCCGTGTCCTCCTCCGCCCCCTCTGTGTCCTCCTCCACCAGCCGCACCTCTGGCCCCCTGTCCTTCTCTGCCCCCCTCCGTGTCCTCCTCCGCCCCCTCTGTGTCCTCCTCCACCAGCCGTTCCTCTGGCCCCCTGTCCTTCTCTGCCCCCCTCCGTGTCCTCCTCCGCCCCCTCTGTGTCCTCCTCCACCAGCCGCTCCTCTGGCCCCCTGTCCTTCTCTGCCCCCCTCCGTGTCCTTCTCCGCCCCCTCTGTGTCCTCCTCCACCAGCCGCTCCTTTGGCCCCCTGTCCTTCTCTGCCCCCCTCTGTGTCCTCCTCCGCCCCCTCCGTGTCCTCCTCCACCAGTCGCTCCTCTGGCCCCCTGTCCTTCTCTGCCCCCCTCCGTGTCCTCCTCCGCCCCCTCTGTGTCCTCCTTCACCAGCCGCTCCTCTGGCCCCCTGTCCTTCTCTGCCCCCCTCCCTGTCCTCCTCCGCCCCCTTTGTGTCCTCCTCCACCAGCCGCTCCTCTGGCCCCCTGTCCTTCTCTGCCCCCCTCCGTGTCCTCCTCCGCCCCCTTTGTGTCCTCCTCCACCAGCCGCTCCTTTGGCCCCCTGTCCTTCTCTGCCCCCCTCCGTGTCCTCCTCCTCCCACTCTGTGTCCTCCTCCACCAGCCGCTCCTCTGGCCCCCTGTCCTTCTCCATCTCCCTCCGTCCCCCTCCGCCCTCTCTGTGTCCTCCTCCACCAGCCGCTCCTTTGTCACCCACCCCCCTCCGTGTCCTCCTCCTCCAGCCGATCCTCTGGCCCCCTGTCCTTCTCCGCCCCCCTCTGTGTTCTCCTCCGCCCCCTCCATGTCCTCCTCCTCCAGCCACTCCTCTGGCCCCCTGTCCTTCTCCACCCCCCTCCATGTCCTCCTCTGCCCCCCCTGTCCACCTCCTCCAGCTGCACCTCTGGCCCCCTGTCCTTCTCCAACCCCCTCCATGTTCTCCTCCGCCCCCTCCATGTCCTCCTCCTCCAGCCACTCCTCTGGCCCCCTGTCCTTCTCTGCCCCCCTCCGTGTCCTCCTCCGCCCTCTCTGTGTCCTCCTCCACCAGCTGCTCCTCTGGCCCCCTGTCCTTCTCTGCCCCCCTCCGTGTCCTCCTCCACCAGCCGCTCCTCTGTCCCCCTGTCCTTCTCTGCCCCCCTCCGTGTCCTCCTCCTCCCACTCTGTGTCCTCCTCCACCAGCCGATCCTCTGGCCCCCTGTCCTTCTCCGTCCCCCTCCGTCCCCCTCCGCCCCCCTCTGTGTCCTCCTCCACCAGCCGCTCCTCTGGCCCCCTGTCCTTCTCTGCCCCCTCCGTGTCCTCGTTCGCCCCCCTCCGTGTCCTCCTCCACCCCCTCTGTGTCCTCCTCCACCAGCCGCTCCTCTGGCCCCCTGTCCTTCTCTGCCCCCCTCCGTGTCCTCCTCCGCCCCCTCTGTGTCCTCCTCCACCAGCCGCTCCTCTGGCCCCCTGTCCTTCTCTGCCCCCCTCCGTGTCCTCCTCCGCCCCCTCTGTGTCCTCCTCCACCAGCCGCTCCTTTGGCCCCCTGTCCTTCTCTGCCCCCCTCTGTGTCCTCCTCCGCCCCCCTCCGTGTCCTCCTCCACCAGCCGCTCCTCTGGCCCCCTGTCCTTCTCTGCCCCCCTCCGTGTCCTCCTCCGCCCCCTCTGTGTCCTCCTCCACCAGCCGCTCCTCTGGCCCCCTGTCCTTCTCTGCCCCCCTCCGTGTCCTCCTCCGCCCCCTCTGTGTCCTCCTCCACCAGCCGCTCCTCTGGCCCCCTGTCCTTCTCTGCCCCCCTCCGTGTCCTCCTTCGCCCCCTCTGTGTCCTCCTCCACCAGCCGCTCCTCTGGCCCCCTGTCCTTCTCTGCCCCCCTCCGTGTCCTCCTCCGCCCCCTCTGTGTCCTCCTCCACCAGCCGCTCCTCTGGCCCCCTGTCCTTCTCTGCCCCCCTCCGTGTCCTTCTCCGCCCCCTCTGTGTCCTCCTCCACCAGCCGCTCCTTTGGCCCCCTGTCCTTCTCTGCCCCCCCTCTGTGTCCTCCTCCGCCCCCCTCCGTGTCCTCCTCCACCAGTCGCTCCTCTGGCCCCCTGTCCTTCTCTGCCCCCCTCCGTGTCCTCCTCTGCCCCCTCTGTGTCCTCCTCCACCAGCCGCTCCTCTGGCCCCCTGTCCTTCTCTGCCCCCCTCCGTGTCCTCCTCCGCCCCCTTTGTGTCCTCCTCCACCAGCCGCTCCTTTGGCCCCCTGTCCTTCTCTGCCCCCCTCTGTGTCCTCCTCCGCCCCCCTTCGTGTCCTCCTCCATCAGCCGCTCCTCTGGCCCCCTGTCCTTCTCTGCCCCCCTCCGTGTCCTCCTCCGCCCTCTCTGTGTCCTCCTCCACCAGCTGCTCCTCTGGCCCCCTGTCCTTCTCTGCCCCCCTCCGTGTCCTCCTCCACCAGCCGCTCCTCTGTCCCCCTGTCCTTCTCTGCCCCCCTCTGTGTCCTCCTCCTCCCACTCTGTGTCCTCCTCCACCAGCCGCTCCTCTGGCCCCCTGTCCTTCTCCTTCCCCCCTCTGTGTCCTCCTCCACCAGCCGCTCCTCTGGCCCCCTGTCCTTCTCTGCCCCCTCCGTGTCCTCATCTGCCCCCTCCGTGTCCTCCTCCACCCCCTCTGTGTCCTCCTCCACCAGCCGCTCCTCTGGCCCCCTGTCCTTCTCTGCCCCCCTCCGTGTCCTCCTCCGCCCCCTCTGTGTCCTCCTCCACCAGCCGCTCCTCTGGCCCCCTGTCCTTCTCTGCCCCCCTCCGTGTCCTCCTCCGCCCCCTCTGTGTCCTCCTCCACCAGCCGCTCCTTAGGCCCCCTGTCCTTCTCTGCCCCCCTCTGTGTCCTCCTCCGCCCCCCTCCGTGTCCTCCTCCACCAGTCGCTCCTCTGGCCCCCTGTCCTTCTCTGCCCCCCTCCGTGTCCTCCTCTGCCCCCTCTGTGTCCTCCTCCACCAGCCGCTCCTCTGGCCCCCTGTCCTTCTCTGCCCCCCTCCGTGTCCTCCTCCGCCCCCTTTGTGTCCTCCTCCACCAGCCGCTCCTTTGGCCCCCTGTCCTTCTCTGCCCCCCTCTGTGTCCTCCTCCGCCCCCCTTCGTGTCCTCCTCCATCAGCCGCTCCTCTGGCCCCCTGTCCTTCTCTGCCCCCCTCCGTGTCCTCCTCCGCCCTCTCTGTGTCCTCCTCCACCAGCTGCTCCTCTGGCCCCCTGTCCTTCTCTGCCCCCCTCCGTGTCCTCCTCCACCAGCCGCTCCTCTGTCCCCCTGTCCTTCTCTGCCCCCTCCGTGTCCTCCTCCTCCCACTCTGTGTCCTCCTCCACCAGCCGCTCCTCTGGCCCCCTGTCCTTCTCCGTCCCCCTCCGTCCCCCTCCATCCCCCTCTGTGTCCTCCTCCACCAGCCGCTCCTCTGGCCCCCTGTCCTTCTCTGCCCCCCTCCGTGTCCTCCTCCGCCCCCTCTGTGTCCTCCTCCACCAGCCGCTCCTCTGGCCCCCTGTCCTTCTCCGTCTCCCTCTGTCCCCCTCCGCCCTCTCTGTGTCCTCCTCCACCAGCCGCTCCTTTGTCACCCACCCCCCTCTGTGTCCTCCTCCAGCCGATCCTCTGCCCCCCTGTCCTTCTCCACCCCCCTCTGTGTTCTCCTCCGCCCCCCTCAATGTCCTCCTCCTCCAGCCACTCCTCTGGCCCCCTGTCCTTCTCCACCCCCCTCCATGTCCTCCTCTGCCCCCCCTGTCCACCTCCTCCAGCTGCACCTCTGGCCCCCTGTCCTTCTCGCCGCCCTCCATGTCCTCCTTTGCCCCCCCTGTCCACCTCCTCCAGCTGCACCTCTGGCCCCCTGTCCTTCTCCACCCCCCTCCATGTTCTCCTCCGCCCCCTCCATGTCCTCCTCCTCCAGCCACTCCTCTGGCCCCCTGTCCTTCTCTGCCCCCCTCCGTGTCCTCCTCCGCCCTCTCTGTGTCCTCCTCCACCAGCTGCTCCTCTGGCCCCCTGTCCTTCTCTGCCCCCCTCCGTGTCCTCCTCCACCAGCCGCTCCTCTGTCCCCCTGTCCTTCTCTGCCCCCCTCCGTGTCCTCCTCCTCCCACTCTGTGTCCTCCTCCACCAGCCGCTCCTCTGGCCCCCTGTCCTTCTCCGTCCCCCTCCGTCCCCCTCCGCCCCCCTCTGTGTCCTCCTCCACCAGCCGCTCCTCTGGCCCCCTGTCCTTCTCTGCCCCCCTCCGTGTCCTCCTCCGCCCCCTCTGTGTCCTCCTCCACCAGCCGCTCCTCTGGCCCCCTGTCCTTCTCTGCCCCCCTCCGTGTCCTCCTCCGCCCCCTCTGTGTCCTCCTCCACCAGCCGCTCCTTTGGCCCCCTGTCCTTCTCTGCCCCCCTCCGTGTCCTCCTCCGCCCCCTTTGTGTCCTCCTCCACCAGCCGCTCCTTTGGCCCCCTGTCCTTCTCTGCCCCCCTCTGTGTCCTCCTCCGCCCCCCTTCGTGTCCTCCTCCATCAGCCGCTCCTCTGGCCCCCTGTCCTTCTCTGCCCCCCTCCGTGTCCTCCTCCGCCCTCTCTGTGTCCTCCTCCACCAGCTGCTCCTCTGGCCCCCTGTCCTTCTCTGCCCCCCTCCGTGTCCTCCTCCACCAGCCGCTCCTCTGTCCCCCTGTCCTTCTCTGCCCCCCTCCGTGTCCTCCTCCTCCCACTCTGTGTCCTCCTCCACCAGCCGCTCCTCTGGCCCCCTGTCCTTCTCCGTCCCCCTCCGTCCCCCTCCGCCCCCCTCTGTGTCCTCCACCAGCCGCTCCTCTGGCCCCCTGTCCTTCTCTGCCCCCCTCCGTGTCCTCCTCCGCCCCCTCTGTGTCCTCCTCCACCAGCCGCTCCTTTGGCCCCCTGTCCTTCTCTGCCCCCCTCTGTGTCCTCCTCCGCCCCCCTCCGTGTCCTCCTCCACCAGTCGCTCCTCTGGCCCCCTGTCCTTCTCTGCCCCCCTCCCTGTCCTCCTCTGCCCCCTCTGTGTCCTCCTCCACCAGCCGCTCCTCTGGCCCCCTGTCCTTCTCTGCCCCCCTCCGTGTCCTCCTCCGCCCCCTTTGTGTCCTCCTCCACCAGCCGCTCCTTTGGCCCCCTGTCCTTCTCTGCCCCCCTCTGTGTCCTCCTCCGCCCCCCTTCGTGTCCTCCTCCATCAGCCGCTCCTCTGGCCCCCTGTCCTTCTCTGCCCCCCTCCGTGTCCTCCTCCGCCCTCTCTGTGTCCTCCTCCACCAGCTGCTCCTCTGGCCCCCTGTCCTTCTCTGCCCCCTCCGTGTCCTCCTCCACCAGCCGCTCCTCTGTCCCCCTGTCCTTCTCTGCCCCCCTCCGTGTCCTCCTCCTCCCACTCTGTGTCCTCCTCCACCAGCCGCTCCTCTGGCCCCCTGTCCTTCTCCGTCTCCCTCTGTCCCCCTCCGCCCTCTCTGTGTCCTCCTCCACCAGCCGCTCCTTTGTCACCCACCCCCCTCCGTGTCCTCCTCCAGCCGATCCTCTGGCCCCCTGTCCTTCTCCGCCCCCCTCTGTGTTCTCCTCCGCCCCCCTCCATGTCCTCCTCCTCCAGCCACTCCTCTGGCCCCCTGTCCTTCTCCACCCCCCTCCATGTCCTCCTCTGCCCCCCCCTGTCCACCTCCTCCAGCTGCACCTCTGGCCCCCTGTCCTTCTCCGCCGCCCTCCATGTCCTCCTCTGCCCCCCCTGTCCACCTCCTCCAGCTGCACCTCTGGCCCCCTGTCCTTCTCCACCCCCCTCCATGTTCTCCTCCGCCCCCTCCATGTCCTCCTCCTCCAGCCACTCCTCTGGCCCCCTGTCCTTCTCTGCCCCCCTCCGTGTCCTCCTCCGCCCTCTCTGTGTCCTCCTCCACCAGCTGCTCCTCTGGCCCCCTGTCCTTCTCTGCCCCCCTCCGTGTCCTCCTCCACCAGCCGCTCCTCTGTCCCCCTGTCCTTCTCTGCCCCCCTCCGTGTCCTCCTCCTCCCACTCTGTGTCCTCCTCCACCAGCCGCTCCTCTGGCCCCCTGTCCTTCTCCGTCCCCCTCCGTCCCCCTCCGCCCCCCTCTGTGTCCTCCTCCACCAGCCGCTCCTCTGGCCCCCTGTCCTTCTCTGCCCCCTCCGTGTCCTCGTCCGCCCCCCTCCGTGTCCTCCTCCACCCCCTCTGTGTCCTCCTCCACCAGCCGCTCCTCTGGCCCCCTGTCCTTCTCTGCCCCCCTCCGTGTCCTCCTCCGCCCCCTCTGTGTCCTCCTCCACCAGCCGCTCCTCTGGCCCCCTGTCCTTCCCTGCCCCCCTCCGTGTCCTCCTCCGCCCCCTCTGTGTCCTCCTCCACCAGCCGCTCCTTTGGCCCCCTGTCCTTCTCTGCCCCCCTCTGTGTCCTCCTCCGCCCCCCTCCGTGTCCTCCTCCACCAGCCGCTCCTCTGGCCCCCTGTCCTTCTCTGCCCCCCTCCGTGTCCTCCTCTGCCCCCTTTGTGTCCTCCTCCACCAGCCGCTCCTTTGGCCCCCTGTCCTTCTCTGCCCCCCTCTGTGTCCTCCTCCGCCCCCCTTCGTGTCCTCCTCCATCAGCCGCTCCTCTGGCCCCCTGTCCTTCTCTGCCCCCCTCCGTGTCCTCCTCCGCCCTCTCTGTGTCCTCCTCCACCAGCTGCTCCTCTGGCCCCCTGTCCTTCTCTGCCCCCCTCCGTGTCCTCCTCCGCCCTCTCTGTGTCCTCCTCCACCAGCTGCTCCTCTGGCCCCCTGTCCTTCTCTGCCCCCCTCCGTGTCCTCCTCCTCCCACTCTGTGTCCTCCTCCACCAGCCGCTCCTCTGGCCCCCTGTCCTTCTCCGTCCCCCTCCGTCCCCCTCCGCCCCCCTCTGTGTCCTCCACCAGCCGCTCCTCTGGCCCCCTGTCCTTCTCTGCCCCCCTCCGTGTCCTCCTCCGCCCCCTCTGTGTCCTCCTCCACCAGCCGCTCCTTTGGCCCCCTGTCCTTCTCTGCCCCCCTCTGTGTCCTCCTCCGCCCCCCTCCGTGTCCTCCTCCACCAGTCGCTCCTCTGGCCCCCTGTCCTTCTCTGCCCCCTCCCTGTCCTCCTCTGCCCCCTCTGTGTCCTCCTCCACCAGCCGCTCCTCTGGCCCCCTGTCCTTCTCTGCCCCCCTCCGTGTCCTCCTCCGCCCCCTTTGTGTCCTCCTCCACCAGCCGCTCCTTTGGCCCCCTGTCCTTCTCTGCCCCCCTCTGTGTCCTCCTCCGCCCCCCTTCGTGTCCTCCTCCATCAGCCGCTCCTCTGGCCCCCTGTCCTTCTCTGCCCCCCTCCGTGTCCTCCTCCGCCCTCTCTGTGTCCTCCTCCACCAGCTGCTCCTCTGGCCCCCTGTCCTTCTCTGCCCCCCTCCGTGTCCTCCTCCACCAGCCGCTCCTCTGTCCCCCTGTCCTTCTCTGCCCCCCTCCGTGTCCTCCTCCTCCCACTCTGTGTCCTCCTCCACCAGCCGCTCCTCTGGCCCCCTGTCCTTCTCCGCCCCCCTTTGTCCCCCTCCGCCCTCTCTGTGTCCTCCTCCACCAGCCGCTCCTTTGTCACCCACCCCCCTCCGTGTCCTCCTCCTCCAGCCGATCCTCTGGCCCCCTGTCCTTCTCCGCCCCCCTCTGTGTTCTCCTCCGCCCCCCTCCATGTCCTCCTCCTCCAGCCACTCCTCTGGCCCCCTGTCCTTCTCCGCCCCCCTCCATGTCCTCCTCTGCCCCCCCCCCCCTGTCCACCTCCTCCAGCTGCACCTCTGGCCCCCTGTCCTTCTCCGCCGCCCTCCATGTCCTCCTCTGCCCCCCCCTGTCCACCTCCTCCAGCTGCACCTCTGGCCCCCTGTCCTTCTCCACCCCCCTCCATGTTCTCCTCCGCCCCCTCCATGTCCTCTTTCTCCAGCCACTCCTCTGGCCCCCATGTCCTTCTCCGCCCCCCCTCCATGTCCTCCCCTGCCCCCCCATGTCCACCTCCTCCAGCTGCTCCTCTGGCCCCCTGTCCTCCTCCGCCCCTATTCGTGTCCTCCTCCACCCCCCTCCATGTCCTCATCCGCCCCCCTCCGTGTCCTCCTCCTCCAGCCACTCCTTTGGCCCCCTGTCCTTCTCTGCCTCCCTCCGTGTCCTCCTCCACCCCCCTACATGTCCTCCTTCTCCAGACGCTCCTCTGGCCCCCTGTCCTCCTCCGCCCCCTCCATGTCCTCCTCCCCTGTGTTCTCCTCCGGCTCCCTGTCCTCCTCCACCCCCCCTTTTCCCCCGCAGCCAGCTTCCCTCCTCTCCTTCCTCTCCCACCAGCTTCTGGGGGAGATCTTTCAGGATGGAGAGCGGAGGAAGAGACCGGTAAATCTGTCAAAATCCTTCTTTACTGCAGCCCCCCTGAGCCCCCTTTATACTTCCCCCGTAATTCCCACAACGGTAACGAGCACACCAGCTCCGGACGATGTCTTGTGTCCTGATTGGATAGATTGATAGCAGTGCAGCCATTGGCTCCCGCTGCTGTTGATCAAATCCAATGATGCGGGCGCCAGGATGGCGGAGCCGAGTCCTGCTGTCTGAGTCAACAGACGCAGCAGTAGGACACGGTAGTACACCCGCACGGGTGTCCCATAGGAGAGCACTTCTCCGACACAGAAGAGGAGGAGCCAGGAGTGCAGCGGAAAGACCCCCGAAGAGGAGGCTGGGGGCCACTCTGTGCATAACCAACTGCACATGTTTGTTTTAAAAAAAAGAAAAAACCTGAACCTTTATAACCCCTTTAAAAAAAAGGAAAACAAGTCCAGTTTTGCGGTGCTTTCAAAGCACTCATGTTATCCAGGAATGCACATCCACATCAATCGAATCTTGATAAACACTGAAATGAACTGCTCTGAGATACTGTAACGCCTTCTCACTGCTACAGAATAATGTCTCATCAACACCCTCTAAAAATCGATCCATAGCAGAGGGCAATGCTAGTGTAAATGAGCTCCTCGGCTGGCTTTGATACTTTGCAAAATGCGTCTCAACGTGTGTTTTTACTGCCCCCCACCATCAACTACAAGTGTAAAATGAGCCCTAACATTTAACCCTAACATTGCATGTTAAAGGCAACTTTTAAAATCAACGCCTGCGCGAGCTTAAGCTTAAAGTTCAGCTTTTAATATTTCAGCAGTGATTTCACTTAATGACTTTTCATTTGTTTTCCGAAGACTTTCTCATTTCCGCCCGCTGAGTTTTATTATGTCCCGTTCCATAAACAATCATAATGCAGTGCCGCTTGTAGAATGGCAGCTGTTCTTCCAAGTGATATAATTTCTTAAGAAGTCATGGTATCACCTCTCAGGGATATGATGGAACCAAAGTATTTCTTCCTAAAAGCAAATGATTGCTGAAATAAATGAAGTCGTTCCTCACACTAATCAAATATTATGATGTTATTGCTGCCTGCTGACGGCACGGCCTCACCTGGGCACACAAATCTTTGTTTTATGGCCTATGTTCTTTTTTCCATTTCCATTTACGGCCATTTACCTCAATCTTTCATTACTGAATTTTGTAGGAGACCTGTAGCGCTATTGCACAGAGCAAATAATGTTAATGATTATTGTCAGGTTTGCCATAAAGAGGACCTTCGATCCAATCTGTCTATGTGCTCATCTAATATCTTGCTTGCAGTTTTCTTCCAGCTTTGTTACTCCCGTGCTGCCATTTTTGATCCTGGAGTGTTGGGAGATAACTGTTTTTTTTTTTTATTGTAACTTACTAACCTTTATCGTAGTGCCTAAATTCGAAATTTTCAGTCAATGGTTATTGTCACGTTTGCCATAAAAAGAACCTTTCACCAATCTGAAAAATCGTAATTTATGGACTACGATAAATGTTAGTAAGTTACTATTGTAGCGCCCACCCCATTTAGGAGTGCTATATACCCAAATTTAGGGGCTGGTCTGAGATAGTAGTTAGGCTCAGTCCGTTCTCAATTTATAGGTTGTGCTGTTTTATTTCCAGGATGGTATACTGGTGTGCAGTTCCCTGTGGCCTATAGGTGGCACTGCCATAATGGTCAGGGTTGAACCACTGGTATTAATGCTGTGCCTTAGGGTGTCCTCTCTCGGCAGCGGTACAGTGGGTGTGGTCGACCTGCTGTGCATGCTGGGAGGGGACACATAAAGGGCAGACGCCGCCTGGGAGGGGTCTTCGTTTCCAGAGTTGGAGTCCTGGTGCGTGGTGCATGGCCCTCCAGGCCATTGGGCCAAGTGTGCATCAGTCCCAGGCACCTTTAGACCTGGGGCTGCGTCTTCAACACTGGGCCCAGCACCTTTAGCTGGAGCCCGTTTAGAGGAGGAGAAATCCCAGGGTGTCTCTCGCAAGGGAGCCCGCTTCTAAGAAGAGGAGGCCGGGGGAGGACCTTTCTGACAGACCGGTGAGAGTTCACGGTGAAGGAAGGGGCCCGGTAACTCTCTGGAGGGATTCTTCTATCCACCAAGGGCCTAGTAATGTGCTGCTGCTGGCACCTGTCCTTAAGTACCAGAAGCTAAGAGGTTCGGGGTGTGATAGATTCTGTGGCAGAGAGTCTCCCGATCACATCTAGGAAAAGTACTTGATCAAATGTCCGAGCATCACTTCGGCTGCTAGGATACACTTGTAGGAGACTATCTGGGTGAGCTGAACCTACTCTGGGATAGAGTAGAGATTGTGATATCCATTTGTGCCTGGACTAACCTCCCAAACCTTGTCCTGTCTCTCTTCCACCCTTTTCCTATCTGCTGAACATTGAGAAAATAAACTCAAAGTTGGAGTTTAGAGTGGTGTGGACATTGGAATCACTGGGGGGAGAACAGAGACTTGTCCCTATATCCTAGGAGACGAGAACCAACTGATGGAAGAACCTAGCTGTGGGACCCAAATACATAACACCGCTTAACCCCCTCATCCAGGAGGGTACGGGCATATAGTACAGTGTGCCTTTTTCCTGCAAGTGAGCCAAAGCAAGGAAAAAGGGTCTGTGTGCTACACTATAAAAACAAAAAAACAGTTGTCTCCCAACACTCCAGGATCTAAAATGGCAGCACGGGAGTAACAAACCTGGAAGAAAACTGCAAGCAAGATATTAGATGAGCATATAGACTTGTAGTTAGGGATGAGCTCAGGCATGTTTGAATCTGAAGCCTCGTACACACGACCGAGAATCTCGTCGCAAAAAAAAACCCGCTGTTTTTCTCGACAAGCTTGACGAGATTCTTGTCAAGCTTTCCTTGCATACACACAGTCAATCCAAAATCTCGTCGTTGTAAAGCATGGTCACGTGCAACACGTATGACGGCAGTATAAAGGGGAAGTTCTATTCCAATGGCGCCACCCCTTGGGCTTCTTTTGCTGATCTCGTGTTACCGCATGTTATTAAAAGTTTGGGGAGAGACAATTTGCGCTTTTCAGTCTTCGTGCTTTCAGTTTGTTACAGCGTGACGAATGTGCTATCTCCATTACGAACGCTAATTTTACAGGCAGGTAAGGAAAGGGAGGGGACGAGCGAGCACCCCCCCCCCTTCTTGAATCATAGCAGGCCGCATGCCCTCAACATGAGGGGGACAAGGACCTCATTCCGACAACCCTGGCCGGTGGTTGTTGGGGTCTGGGGATCAGGGGGGTTTGTCGGAATCTGGATCCGGGCTCACCCCCCACGTGAATTGGTATTGGGTACATCGTACCCCTACCCATTCACCTCAAAAAGCAGTGAAATGTAAAAAAAAGTCCTTTAGTAATAAAATAGCTCTGAGCTGTCTTCCCCCACCGCTGTCTCTCCCCGTGCCATCTTTTCCTGGTTCCATCTTCTCCCCGAGCCATCGTCTCCCTCCGCCGTCTCTCCCGGTGCCATCTTCTCCCGCTGCTGTCTCCCAGTGCCGTCTTCTCCCACCGCCGTCTTCTCCCGCTGCTGTCTCTTCTGATGACAACACCCGGAGAGCCTGCCCCTTGTGACGTCACAAGGGGTGGGCTCTCCGAATGACATTGTCAAATGGCCACACCCCATGGCTATATAAGAGATGCCACACAGCGGGCAACAACACAATGGAGTAAGACAGCCACAGAAAAAGAGCGGCTTTTTTTTTGCAGGTAACCAGCGGTGAGGAAGAGGACAGCTCGGGGGGAAGACAGCACCGGGAAGAGACAGCAGCAGGAGAAGACAGCGGCGGAAGAGACGGCAGCGGTAGAAGACAGTGGCGGGAGAAGATGGCTCGGGCAGAAGACGGCACCGGGAGAGACGGCATCGGAAGATTATTAAAGGACTTGTTTTTTTTTCACTGCTTTTTGAGGTGAATGGGTAGGGTACCCGATACCCATTCCCATAGGGGAGGCGGGATCTGGGGGCCCCCTTCTTAAAAAATTTGATAAGCCCCCCACCCGCAGACCCTGACAACCACTGGCCCAGGTTGTCAGGAAGAGCCCCTTGTCTCCATCAACATGGGGGCAAGGTGCTTTGGGGGGGTGGAGCCACCACCTCCTGCCGCCCACAGGGATGTGGGCACTCTTCTTTGCCCTGCCTTAACAGCAATTAGTACACAAATACAGTAGATTAAGGGTAGAAAATACCCATCCCTCGACTCTATTAATTGCTGTAGGGGGGGTCAATCCAACCACTTTGAATAACCATGATTAACAATTCAGGGTCTTTATCTGTCCATATGATCGATTTCGGACAGAAAGCTGGGGTTATTTTTGTATATCTTTACAAATCATTAATTTGTAACCGCATCAGTATTTTATCTGTACATTTACTTTAGATGTGTCAATAAAGCTTATTATGAAATTTTAATACATGTTGAAATTTATGCCCTTAAAAGTCCCATTTAGAGAGTTTTCTCCATGCAGTTTATTATATCAGGGATTTGAGCATTCTTCTTTCCCCCGTCTTAACAGCAATTAGTACAGGAATCCCGCCGCTAAATAAATGAAGGGGTGGGGCCACTCGGTGATGTCACTGGGTGACCCTATCCCCTTGTGACGTCTGTGACCAGGGCATGCTGGGTCGAGGACGTCACAAGGGGTCACCCTAAGACGTCATCAGGTGGCCCTACCCCTTTTTATGTGAGTATCCCAAGAGGCTGCAGGACAAACGTTTTAAAGAAGAACTTCATCCTACCTGGGTAAAACTAAACTGCATCTCTCCAACTGTCCCTGTAAGGTAATAAAAATAGACATACTGATACTAATCCATGGAGTGCAGCCAAAGTTCTCCCTGTGGTGCTATGCTGTCGTGTTGCCATCTGGAAACTCCTGCTTGGGGACATAACTGTTGCTTCCTGATTTTCATGTGTGTTGTGGGATATCGCACATGTCAGATCCCGAATATTTCATTTGCGGCCATGATCCAAATTGCACTGACTTTGTCCCTCACTAAAAACCCTGGGATATGTGATGGTGACATGCCAGGTGACAACGGGTGGAAACGACTAATATCACCCTTAGCCAAGGAATAAGGAGATGGTGGGCTGCAAAACTAATAAACAAAACAAGAAAAAAGTATTTGCCTTTTCCAACATAAACACATTATCTGCAGCTGAGGGAGGTGGGAGGAAGCAGATGGGAAGAAATTCATTTCATGGGTGAGGGTCCTCTTTAGTGTGTGTGGGTCTTTGTCAGTGCAATGTAAACAGCGTGTCTGCAGCGGCAGACCGCCGGCAGGGAGCACAATTCTCTGGCTATTTATAGGCCGCTCAGTCAAGACGGTTATGTAAGCGTTTAGCAGAACACAGCGGAGCGCGGCTAAATTACTCTGCACATTTCAGGTGATTAAATCCTGGCACGGCCAGCCTTCCACCGTGCTAAATCTTCTTTACATATCGGAAATCTCCCCTGATGTATGATTACTGCGTTACATAAGGACAAATTAAAGGTTCGATCCTGTATAATTAAAACATTTTATCCCGAAGGCTGAACTCTAGACCAAGGAATGTGGAATAAGTAAGTACGCCCCATGGAAAGAGTTGACTTTTTAACTTACTAGAACTGGGAATATTAGATATTTATTCGAACAGGGCCTACAGATGAAGGTGATATACTTGAAGAAATGAGATGTTGTATAACGCTAGGGGCCGCTGGTGAATGTGGTTGTCTCCCACCCTGCACATCCAGGCACACAAATTTTTCATTAACTTTAGAGACAAGAAGCAGTCCTTGCAGCATTGTTTTTTTTTTATTAGGGGAATTGAACTTGGATAGGGAAGGGTTGATATGGGATGCCCATTTGATCAGTAGAACTCTTTAGCGACTTGAACTATATACATCCAGTATATACACACTTTCTTCTTCTAGCTCCAGCACAGACTCGCTTGCAGAAAAACAACTCAAAAGGACCAGCTATCACAGTTTCAGATTCTGCGCAGTCTCAGTTGAATCTGGACGAATGCCCTTTGCAGGCAGGGACCACGGGCCCCCATGGTGTAGCCCAAAAAATAGAAGTCCTTGGTGCTAGCTGTCCTATCTGTGGCTACTGCTCCCGGTACCACCTCTTCGGGCACTGCCAGCCCTCCTGGCTGCAGCTGCTCTTTTCTCCAGCCTGTGCCACCACAGTCCTCCTGACTACATCTGTAAGAGTGACGTGAGAGCATCCACACTCTGGCTGCACAAGGTTGTATGAACCTTGAAGAAGGAAATAATGGAAGCTATCACAGATATAGCTCTAGTATCCGAAACATGTCGGTTTTGTCACCACTAGTTATATGACTTGTAGGTGCCCTCATGCAAATTGGTTTCAATGATTGTGTATGTCTTTTCTCTCGTTGTTTTTAAACAATTTTGATCCATATGTCAAATATGTACAAATAAAATTCTTTATATTTTTCTATATATACTTGGTGGCAATCCATAATTTATTCCAATCCACACTATCCCAGGGGCATCCCTTGTTCAATTTTTCAAAATTTACCGGGATGTGATTGGAAAGTATGGTAACTTTGCTGGTCAATAGCTTCATCTTTCCAAATTAATACATCCCAGTCCAATCAGGCATGCCTCCCAGTCCTCTTGACTGTGTGTCACTCACCAGCCCTCTTTTCCTCCTGGAGACTTGCCTGGCAGTGTTCTCCCACTGTCCTCTCTTTGCTCCCAGTGCCTCCTGGCCAGGACACCTCTGTGTGCCTTGAAGAGGGTCGTGTCCAGGCCCAAGGTAACCCCCCAGAATGGGGACCTCCCTCAAAGACCACCACAGCCTAATACTCCATCTCCAGCTTCCACCCAAACTCTCAACACTGCCCCTGCTGGGCTGACTCAGAGTATTTGAGGGGCCTGCCAACCCTTCTGTTGGGGATTGGTCTGGGCCCTCAGAACACTCCAGCCAGCTCCACGTTTCTTCCCCATTCTTCTAGAAGGTTCCTGTACATTCTAGAAATAAGGGGGGGGGGTCTCAGTGATGCTGCCTGTGAGTCATCCAGCTCTCCCTGAATCTCTGCCCAACCCATTAAAAAAACACACATGCTTGGCTGCCAGCCAAGCCTTAAATTTACCTACTCTAATAAACAAAAATCCTAACAACACAGCTAGGGGCTGCAACAATTGTATGCCTTCTCATCATCTAATGCAAATGCAGGAAAACATCAAGTGATTGTAAACAATCACCTTGTAAAAACAACCCATTCAGTTTAAAATGGAAATGAAAGGAAAAACATCTGTGTATAGATATATATATATATATATATAATAAAAAAAAAATTATAAATACCTTTTTCCCTTTTTTATAAATGATCACCTTACCTTTGTTCTCAGCTGCATAAGAGCTCGGGGGGAGGATAAATAGCAGCACATTGAGCTTCCCAGTGAATGGCTGTGCAGCAGGGGGTGTCAGGACAAGTCTGATCATTGAAGGAGAGCAACACTGAGTTCCCAGTATAGCTAGAGAACTGACCATGGTGTACTCTCCTGTTTAGTGTGGTCAGTTTCTAATAGGAAAGCAAAGTGACTGGCAGGAACACCATGGATTTCGCATAAAGGAATCAATACAAGGAGAACAGGAGACTTTCTCGTACAAGTACATTGTACAGTAGGCACATGCTTTAAGTACTCCAATGTACATGCACCACCAATTCCAATCTATAAAATCAGGTGTTCCAGATTAGGTGCCAACAGGCCCGGACTGGAACAAAAAATAGGCCCGGGCCTTTTAGACTGAGCAGCCCGGGGTGGGGGGGGGGGCAGCGGCGGCGGCGCTTCGCGGCAGCGGTTAATGATGGGATGTGGGGTTCCAGCACCTTGTACCTCTGGACCTCTTTACATTACACAGCACCCTGCACCTTTGTACCTCTTTACATTACACAGCACCTTGCACCTCTGGACCCTTTCACATTACACAGCACCCTGCACCTCTGGACCCCAAAGGCAGTTGGCCAGGCACACCCATAGCATACACATGGCAGGACTTTTCTGCAAACTTTCCCAAAACTTTTCCAACATCACCTGGTTTTTCTGCTCTTTTCTGCTCTTTACCACAACCCTTTGGTCAACTTCTGTTATTGTTGGTTGATTTTAACATTGGTTCTGGGTATGCTTATTTGTCCATCGGACAAAAGTCTGATGGATTTCTGTACACACGGTTGGACTTTGCTCCATCGGACTTTTGTTGCCGAAAAGCTTGTCCATTTGCAGACCGAACATTTGTCAGATGAAAACCAAAAAGGTTTGTCCGATGGAGCGTACACACGGTCGGTTTTTTTGTCAAACTTGCTCAAAATGAAGTTTGTTGGCAAAAAGTCAGACCGTGTGTACGAGGCCTAAGTGTCAGATTACCCGCCATCTCACTATAAGTCTCCATTACTAGTATAAAAATAAATAAATCCCAGTATATATCCCATAGTTTGTAAACGCTATAACTTTAACGCAAACCAATCAATATACACTTGTTGAGATTTCTTTTTATCAAAGGCATGTAGCAGAATACATTTTGGCCTTAAATTATGAAGAAATCTGATTGTATTGGATATGTTTCATAACAGAAAGTAGAAAATAGTATTTTGTTTTTTCAAAATATATGCTCTTTTCTCTGTTTATAGCGCAAAAAATAAAAAACCCAGTGGTGATCAAATACCACCAAAAGAAAACGCTATTTGTGGAAAAAAAATATACCTTCCAGAGCTGAAGTGGGTAATTAAAGTGTACTTGTAACCAAAAACATAGAGTGTATGCCAACCCTATCAATTAACTTATTTGGTAACGTCTGGTCTGTTGAATATCCAGTTGAAAGTATTTTGCATGCATTTTATGTATCTAGACCAAAAAAATAATAAAATGATTAAAGCACTTTAGATATAGTGCATACAGTAAGGGAAAAAAAGTATTTGATTGGAGGCGTGGCCTGGTGGGAGCCCAGGCTGAGGTTGTCTCTCTCATACCACCAAAGGACTCTGTGGATGTGTGGCACCGGGGATATTTCCTCTCTTCCTTCCAGCGACTAGGGATGAGCCGAACACCCCCCCGTTCGGTTCGCACCAGAACCTTCGAACGGACCGAACGTTCGCGCAAACGTTAGAACCCTATTAAATACAATGGACGCGAACGTTCAAAATCTAAAGTGCTAATTATAACGCCTAATATGCATGTTATTGTCCTAAAAAGGGTTTGGGGACCTGGGTCCTGCCCCAGGGGACATGTATCAATTGTGAGGGGGTTAGCTCGGCAGCGGGTGTGTGTGACCCCCGAGATGGGCTCCCCACACAAAAACAGGCCCAGCAAACGGAGGTTGTGGTTTTCAAAATCAAAAAGGTGCGGTTTATTTTCTATTTACAGTGACAAAACACAGCAAAGCAAAAGAAACATAAACAAAATAAATCCTGGTCAACTTGACCTCTGACTAAACATACAGGTTTCCTAACTAACAACTGGGATCAGCCTAGTGCTGTCCTAGTCCCTAAGTCCCTGGTTTTAAATGTCCAAGCAAATAGCCACTAGTGATGAGCCGAACACCCCCGGGTTCGGTTCGCACCAGAACCCGCGAACGGACCGAAAGTTCGAACGAACATTAGAACCCTATTAAATACAATGGATGCAAACGTTCGAATTCTAAAGTGCTAATTATAACAACTATTATGCATGTTATTGTCCTAAAAAGGGTTTGGGAACCCGGGTTCTGCACCAGGGGACATGTATCAATGCAAAAAGAAGTTTTAAAAACGGTCGTTTTTCGGGAGCAGTCATTTTAATGATGCATAAAGTGAAAAAAAAAAATCAAATATTCCTTTAAATATCGTACCTGGGGGGTGTCTAAAGTATGCCTGTGAAGTGCCACGTGTTTCCCGTGTTTAGAACTGTCCCTGCACAAAATGACACTTCTAAAGGAAAAAAAAGCCATTTAAAACTGCTTGCGGCTTTAATGTAATGTCTGGTCCCGGTAATATGGATGAAATTCTTTAAGAAAAATGGCATAGCTACCCCATGACCCCCCCCTACCCCAGCCCATTACCAGCCCCTTTGGGTCTTGTATGGATATTAAGGGGAACCCCGCACATAAAATAAAAAAGGCCCTATATACTCTGAACAGCCCTATACAGGCGGTGCATACAAGACAGGGACTGTAGGTTTGTTCTTATGTAGAGTCTGTTTGTAATTTTGAACAGGTACATTGTTGAAGTGTAGCTCCAGACCAAAAATCTATTTTTAAACTTTTTGGAAAACATAGGTAAGGGTTATCACCCCTGTAACATTTGTTTTGCTGTCTGTGCCCCTGTTCAGAACATTTCACCTCACTTTCCGTCCCAATGACAACTGTTTTTGAAATGTGGTGTTTTTCTTGAAACAAGGATTGCTGATAAAGCATCAGTACAGAGGAGACACCTTTCTCCCATATTTATTCTTACAGGAGAGAATTTTCCTTCCTAGTGGTAGATTTCCTCTCACTTCCTGTTGTCTTCTTGCGTTTGCAAGTAGGAGTCGTTTGTAAGTTGGATGTTTGAAAGTAGGGACCTGCCGTATATACTCTGCAGAAATAGGCCCCTTAGTTGTTGGTGTTGGCACAACACTGTAAGCACTCACAGTTACTCTTGGTTGGTGCTGGAACGCCCTGCTGTCAACTATTATATCAGGAATTTTAATTACATATAATTGTTGAACAGTGGTAGTAAAAATTGGGGCTTTGATGGTGGTGCTGGTGCCACAACACTGTAAGCCCTGACAGTTACTCTTGGTGGGTGCAGCAATGGGCCCTGCTGTGAATTATTAGATCAAGAATTGTAATTACATGCCCCTGTTGAACAGGGGCTGAAAAATTGGGCCTTAGGCACTGGTGGCACAACACTGCAACCCCTCACAGCAACTGTACTTGGAGCACAGCAATGAGCCCTGTTGCAAAGTATTGCTTCAAAAATTGTAATGACACGCCCCTGTTAAACAGGGGCTGAAAAATTGGGCCTTAGGCACTGGTGGCACAACACTGCAACTCCTCACAGATACTGTACTTGGAGCACACCAATGAGCCCTGTTGCAAAGTATTGCTTCAAAAATTGTAATGACACGCCCCTGTTAAACAGGGGCTGAAAAATTGGGCCTTAGGCACTGGTGGCACAACACTGCAACTCCTCACAGATACTGTACTTGGAGCACAGCAATGAGCCCTGTTGCAAAGTATTGCTTCAAAAATTGTAATTACACGCCCCTGTTAAACAGGGGCTGAAAAATTGGGCCTTAGGCACTGGTGGCACAACACTGCAACTCCTCACAGATACTGTACTTGGAGCACAGCAATGAGCCCTGTTGCAAAGTATTGCTTCAAAAATTGTAATTACACGCCCCTGTTAAACAGGGGCTGAAAAATTGGGCGTTAGGCACTGGTGGCGGCACCCATAAACAAAAATGATCTTACAAGCTATCATCATCAATCGTATCATTGAGGACTCGGAGGAGGAGGATAGCCAGTCAACATAACAGCACAGGCACTCAGCATCAGCATCAGTCTTGAAGGGATGTGACATGTTAAAATCAATTAGTCTGTTATATCAGCATCAGGTGTGTGGTAGCTGGTGGTGATCCAAGACTGGTTCATCTTGATGAAAGTCAGTCGATCAACCGAGTCGGTGGACAGGCGCACCCTGTGATCCGTGACAAATCCTCCAGCAGCACTGAATGTGCGTTCCGAAAGAACGCTGGATGCAGGACAGGCCAGTAGCTCAATTGCATACTGTGCAAGCTCTGGCCAGTGATCCATCCTCAAGACCCAGTAAGCCAGAGGATTTTCGGTGGGGAAGGTGTCCAAGTCTGACCTTGCCCCTAGATATTCCTGCACCATGTTTATCAGACGCTGGCGATGGTTGCTGGAACCGATCATACTTTGGGGCTGCGGACTAAAGAATTGTCTGAACGCATCGGTCAGACGGCCACCTTCCCCACCGCTCCTTCTTTGACTGGCCGAAGCCTCAGCAACTCGTTGTCCAGGACCAGGAGTTTGCAACCTCCCAGTCTCTGGGAACGCGTTGCACAGACCTTTCTGCAAGGCCTCCCGGAGTTGTCTCATCCTCTGCTCCCTCTGCGACGGTAACATAAGGTCCGCAACCTTACCCTTGTACCGTGGATCAAGGAGAGTGGCCAGCCAGTAATGGTCCCTCTCCTTGATCCGAAGAATACGAGGATCCTTCCGCAGACTTTGCAGGATCAGGGAGGCCATGCAGCGTAGGTTTGCTGAGGCATTCGCTCCGGAGTCCTCTGGGTCACTAAGGACGACATGATCCGCAGCCACCTCCTCCCAGCCACGTACAAGTCCACTGGTTTCTTGGGACTGTAAATCATCCCTAAAAGACTGCTGCTGATGATGCTGAGTGCCAGCCTCCACCTCCATGCTGACACAATCCTCCTCCTCCTCCTCCTCCTCCTCCTCCTCCTCTTCCTGTGCGATGGGTGGGACAGAAGGAACACTGTCTGGGTAAAGGGGGCCTTGAGAGGCAAGGAAGTCCTCCTCTTCCTGCCTCTGTTCTGCCTCAAGTGCCCTGTCCATTATTCCACGCAGCGTGTGCTCCAACAGGTGGACAAGAGGTACAGTGTCACTGATGCATGCACTGTCACTGCTCACCATCCTCGTGGCCTCCTCAAATGGTGCCAGGACAGTGCATGCATCCCTGATCATGCCCCACTGGCGTGAAGAAAAAAAACCAAGCTCCCCTGACCCTGTCCTGGTGCCGTAGTCGCACAGGTACTCATTGATGGCCCTCTGCTGCGTGTGCAGCCGCTGCAGCATGGCCAACGTTGAGTTCCACCTGGTGGGCATGTCACATATAAGGCGGTTCTTGGGCAGGTTCAACTCCTTTTGCAGCTCAGCCAGGCGAGCACTGGCATTATAAGATCTGCGGAAATGCACACAGACTTTCCTGGCCTGCCTCAGGACATCCTGTAAGCCCGGGTACCTGCCCAAGAAGCGCTGCACCACCAGGTTAAGGACGTGAGCCACACAGGGCACATGGGTCAGTTGTCCCTGTCGGAGGGCGGAGAGGAGGTTGGTGCCATTGTCGCAAACCACCATTCCTGGCTTAAGCTGGCGTGGCGTCAACCACCTCTCGGCCTGGCCCTGCAGAGCAGACAGGACCTCTGCCCCAGTGTGGCTTCTGTCCCCCAAACACACCAGCGCAAGCACGGCATGGCATCTTTTTGCCTGCGTACTTGCGTAGCCCCGTGAACGGCTACGGAGCACCGCTGGTTCATAGGACAAACCACAGGAAGAGGCCATGGAGGAAGAAGAAGAGGAGGGGGTGGAGGAGAGAGGTGTGTCACAACCAGTAGTAGCATTTTGGAGGCGTGGCGGTGGGACAACCTCCAACACTACTGCACCTTGTCCTGAATCCTTCCCAGCTGCCAAAAGAGTGACCCAATGGGCCGTGAAAGAAAGGTAACGTCCCTGTCCATGCCTGCTGGACCATGAGTCAGCGGTAATATGCACCTTACCGCTGACCGCCCTGTCCAGCGAG
Source organism: Rana muscosa (assembly GCA_029206835.1). Lineage (NCBI taxonomy): Eukaryota > Metazoa > Chordata > Amphibia > Anura > Ranidae > Rana > Rana muscosa. The sequence continues at coordinate 337,315,311 of CM055121.1, forward strand.
GCCAAGACATTGCCTTCCACATGCCGGTAGAGAGCCGGAATAGCCTTCCGTGAGAAAAAGTGGCGTTTGGGAACCTGCCACTGAGGAACTGCACATTGCACAAACTCACGGAAGGGGGCCGAGTCTACCAACTGAAAAGGCAGCAGTTGAAGCGCTAGCAATTTAGCCAAGCTAGCATTCAACCGCTGGGCATGTGGATGGCTGGGAGTGAACTTCTTTCGACGGTCCAGCAGCTGGGGCAGGGAAATTTGCCTGCTAGAATCGGACGTCGGTGTACTGCTAGCAGAGTGGGCGCAAGTACTTGGCTGTGACACACCTAATTCTACACCTTCATTCCTCTCAGTGCATGTTTCAGAGAGGACTGAAGTTATAGTGGGGTTGGAGATCCCAGCTGATGCGGTGCAAGGAGAGGTCCGCTTTGTTCTTTGGTGTGGGTCTTTCAGGTAGGCTTGCCAACGAGCTGCATGGCAGGTCAACATATGTCTGGTCAGGCATGTGGTACCCAAGCGGCTGATGTTTTGGCCACGCGATATACGCTTGAGACATATGTTGCAAACAGCAGCTGTGCGATCTGATGCACTAGCCTCAAAAAAGGCCCACACCAAAGAACTTTTTGAATGACGGGCAGAGGCAGCGCCCTGCACAGGCGGAGCTCTGCGGTGTGATTCCGTCGGTGTACTGCCCTTACGCTGGCCACCAAAGGGCATCCTGCCTCGTTGGAGATGTGCCTCCTCCTCATCCTCCTCCTCCTCCTCTCTCCTATTAGGCACCCACGTGGAGTCAGTGACCTCATCATCCCCTCCCTCCTCATCACTGGAGCCAATCTGGCAGTATGCTGCAGCTGCTGGAACATGACTGCCAGATTGGTGTCCTTCTTGAGCATCCCCTCTGTCTGCTCTCACGCTACTGCCTTCCTCTAGCTGGGTTTCATCATCAGACCCTTCAAAACGCTGGGCATCCTCCTGGAGCATGTACCCAACACTGTGCTGAAACAGTTCGGGGGACTCCTCAGGAGGAGGACATGGTGGGTCTAGGGAAGGAGTGACTGATGATTTGTCTGACATTGATACCAGGGAAGACGACGCTTTGGCAGCTGCTTTTCCAGTACCCTGAGCCTGGGTGAGAGAGGATGAGGAGGAGGAGGAGGGCTTGGTCATCCACTCTACCAAGTCTTCGGCATGATGTGGCTCAACATGTCCAGCTGCCGAAAAGAAGGACAAGCGTGTCCCATGGCCATGTGCTGATGACAATGCACCGCGTCCACGACCAGCACTGTTGCCCCCAGACACAGAGCCTGCTTGCCCTCTTTTATTGCCTCCTGACTGTCTGCCTCTCCTTGTTTGCCTTCCAGACATTCTAATAGATGGCCTGCAGGGAGATGGGAAAAAAGCAATAAGGGCTACCTTCAGGTGTCCTTCTCTGTCCCTTGAAACAAGGACTTGCAGAGTGAAATAAACTGACACTCTCCCTACCTACAGTTTTCTGTCCCTAGAATAAATGTTTTTTTTAATCACAATATAGCACAAGGACAATTCAGTCACTATCCTTCCAGGTCCCTGGAAACAAGGACTTGCAGAGTGAAATAAACTGACACTCTCCCTACCTACAGTTTTCTGTCCCTAGAATAAATGTTTTTTTTAAGCACAATATAGCACAAGGACAATTCACTCACTGTCCTTACAGGTCCCTGGAAACAAGGACTTGCAGAGTGAAAGAAAAAAAACACTCTCCCTACCTACAGTTTTCTGTCCCTAGAAAAAATGTTTTTTTTAATCACAATATAACACAAGGACAATTCACTCACTGTCCTTCCAGGTCCCTGGAAACAAGGACTTGCAGAGTGAAATAAACTGACACTCTCCCTACCTACAGTTTTCTGTCCCTAGAATAAATGTTTTTTTTAATCACAATATAGCACAAGGACAATTCAGTCACTGTCCTTCCAGGTCCCTGGAAACAAGGACTTGCAGAGTGAAATAAACTGACACTCTCCCTACCTACAGTTTTCTGTCCCTAGAATAAATGTTTTTTTTAATCACAATATAGCACAAGGACAATTCAGTCACTGTCCTTCCAGGTCCCTGGAAACAAGGACTTGCAGAGTGAAATAAACTGACACTCTCCCTACCTACAGTTTTCTGTCCCTAGAATAAATGTTTTTTTTAATCACAATATAGCACAAGGACAATTCAGTCACTGTCCTTCCAGGTCCCTGGAAACAAGGACTTGCAGAGTGAAATAAACTGACACTCTCCCTACCTACAGTTTTCTGTCCCTAGAATAAATGTTTTTTTTAATCACAATATAGCACAAGGACAATTCAGTCACTGTCCTTCCAGGTCCCTGGAAACAAGGACTTGCAGAGTGAAATAAACTGACACTCTCCCTACCTACAGTTTTCTGTCCCTAGAATAAATGTTTTTTTTAATCACAATATAGCACAAGGACAATTCAGTCACTGTCCTTCCAGGTCCCTGGAAACAAGGACTTGCAGAGTGAAATAAACTGACACTCTCCCTACCTACAGTTTTCTGTCCCTAGAATAAATGTTTTTTTTAATCACAATATAGCACAAGGACAATTCAGTCACTGTCCTTCCAGGTCCCTGGAAACAAGGACTTGCAGAGTGAAATAAACTGACACTCTCCCTACCTACAGTTTTCTGTCCCTAGAATAAATGTTTTTTTTAATCACAATATAGCACAAGGACAATTCAGTCACTGTCCTTCCAGGTCCCTGGAAACAAGGACTTGCAGAGTGAAATAAACTGACACTCTCCCTACCTACAGTTTTCTGTCCCTAGAATAAATGTTTTTTTTAATCACAATATAGCACAAGGACAATTCAGTCACTGTCCTTCCAGGTCCCTGGAAACAAGGACTTGCAGAGTGAAATAAACTGACACTCTCCCTACCTACAGTTTTCTGTCCCTAGAATAAATGTTTTTTTTAATCACAATATAGCACAAGGACAATTCAGTCACTGTCCTTCCAGGTCCCTGGAAACAAGGACTTGCAGAGTGAAATAAACTGACACTCTCCCTACCTACAGTTTTCTGTCCCTAGAATAAATGTTTTTTTTAATCACAATATAGCACAAGGACAATTCAGTCACTGTCCTTCCAGGTCCCTGGAAACAAGGACTTGCAGAGTGAAATAAACTGACACTCTCCCTACCTACAGTTTTCTGTCCCTAGAATAAATGTTTTTTTTAATCACAATATAGCACAAGGACAATTCAGTCACTGTCCTTCCAGGTCCCTGGAAACAAGGACTTGCAGAGTGAAATAAACTGACACTCTCCCTACCTACAGTTTTCTGTCCCTAGAATAAATGTTTTTTTTAATCACAATATAGCACAAGGACAATTCAGTCACTGTCCTTCCAGGTCCCTGGAAACAAGGACTTGCAGAGTGAAATAAACTGACACTCTCCCTACCTACAGTTTTCTGTCCCTAGAATAAATGTTTTTTTTAATCACAATATAGCACAAGGACAATTCAGTCACTGTCCTTCCAGGTCCCTGGAAACAAGGACTTGCAGAGTGAAATAAACTGACACTCTCCCTACCTACAGTTTTCTGTCCCTAGAATAAATGTTTTTTTTAATCACAATATAGCACAAGGACAATTCAGTCACTGTCCTTCCAGGTCCCTGGAAACAAGGACTTGCAGAGTGAAATAAACTGACACTCTCCCTACCTACAGTTTTCTGTCCCTAGAATAAATGTTTTTTTTAATCACAATATAGCACAAGGACAATTCAGTCACTGTCCTTCCAGGTCCCTGGAAACAAGGACTTGCAGAGTGAAATAAACTGACACTCTCCCTACCTACAGTTTTCTGTCCCTAGAATAAATGTTTTTTTTAAGCACAATATAGCACAAGGACAATTCACTCACTGTCCTTACAGGTCCCTGGAAACAAGGACTTGCAGAGTGAAAGAAAAAAAACACTCTCCCTACCTACAGTTTTCTGTCCCTAGAAAAAATGTTTTTTTTAATCACAATATAACACAAGGACAATTCACTCACTGTCCTTCCAGGTCCCTGGAAACAAGGACTTGCAGAGTGAAATAAACTGACACTCTCCCTACCTACAGTTTTCTGTCCCTAGAATAAATGTTTTTTTTAAGCACAATATAGCACAAGGACAATTCACTCACTGTCCTTACAGGTCCCTGGAAACAAGGACTTGCAGAGTGAAAGAAAAAAAACACTCTCCCTACCTACAGTTTTCTGTCCCTAGAAAAAATGTTTTTTTTAATCACAATATAACACAAGGACAATTCACTCACTGTCCTTCCAGGTCCCTGGAAACAAGGACTTGCAGAGTGAAATAAACTGACACTCTCCCTACCTACAGTTTTCTGTCCCTAGAATAAATGTTTTTTTTATCACAATATAGCACAAGGACAATTCAGTCACTGTCCTTCCAGGTCCCTGGAAACAAGGACTTGCAGAGTGAAATAAACTGACACTCTCCCTACCTACAGTTTTCTGTCCCTAGAATAAATGTTTTTTTTAATCACAATATAGCACAAGGACAATTCAGTCACTGTCCTTCCAGGTCCCTGGAAACAAGGACTTGCAGAGTGAAATAAACTGACACTCTCCCTACCTACAGTTTTCTGTCCCTAGAATAAATGTTTTTTTTAATCACAATATAGCACAAGGACAATTCAGTCACTGTCCTTCCAGGTCCCTGGAAACAAGGACTTGCAGAGTGAAATAAACTGACACTCTCCCTACCTACAGTTTTCTGTCCCTAGAATAAATGTTTTTTTTAATCACAATATAGCACAAGGACAATTCAGTCACTGTCCTTCCAGGTCCCTGGAAACAAGGACTTGCAGAGTGAAATAAACTGACACTCTCCCTACCTACAGTTTTCTGTCCCTAGAATAAATGTTTTTTTTAATCACAATATAGCACAAGGACAATTCAGTCACTGTCCTTCCAGGTCCCTGGAAACAAGGACTTGCAGAGTGAAATAAACTGACACTCTCCCTACCTACAGTTTTCTGTCCCTAGAATAAATGTTTTTTTTAATCACAATATAGCACAAGGACAATTCAGTCACTGTCCTTCCAGGTCCCTGGAAACAAGGACTTGCAGAGTGAAATAAACTGACACTCTCCCTACCTACAGTTTTCTGTCCCTAGAATAAATGTTTTTTTTAATCACAATATAGCACAAGGACAATTCAGTCACTGTCCTTCCAGGTCCCTGGAAACAAGGACTTGCAGAGTGAAATAAACTGACACTCTCCCTACCTACAGTTTTCTGTCCCTAGAATAAATGTTTTTTTTAATCACAATATAGCACAAGGACAATTCAGTCACTGTCCTTCCAGGTCCCTGGAAACAAGGACTTGCAGAGTGAAATAAACTGACACTCTCCCTACCTACAGTTTTCTGTCCCTAGAATAAATGTTTTTTTTAAGCACAATATAGCACAAGGACAATTCACTCACTGTCCTTACAGGTCCCTGGAAACAAGGACTTGCAGAGTGAAAGAAAAAAAACACTCTCCCTACCTACAGTTTTCTGTCCCTAGAAAAAATGTTTTTTTTAATCACAATATAACACAAGGACAATTCACTCACTGTCCTTCCAGGTCCCTGGAAACAAGGACTTGCAGAGTGAAATAAACTGACACTCTCCCTACCTACAGTTTTCTGTCCCTAGAATAAATGTTTTTTTTAAGCACAATATAGCACAAGGACAATTCACTCACTGTCCTTACAGGTCCCTGGAAACAAGGACTTGCAGAGTGAAAGAAAAAAAACACTCTCCCTACCTACAGTTTTCTGTCCCTAGAAAAAATGTTTTTTTTAATCACAATATAACACAAGGACAATTCACTCACTGTCCTTCCAGGTCCCTGGAAACAAGGACTTGCAGAGTGAAATAAACTGACACTCTCCCTACCTACAGTTTTCTGTCCCTAGAATAAATGTTTTTTTTATCACAATATAGCACAAGGACAATTCAGTCACTGTCCTTCCAGGTCCCTGGAAACAAGGACTTGCAGAGTGAAATAAACTGACACTCTCCCTACCTACAGTTTTCTGTCCCTAGAATAAATGTTTTTTTTAATCACAATATAGCACAAGGACAATTCAGTCACTGTCCTTCCAGGTCCCTGGAAACAAGGACTTGCAGAGTGAAATAAACTGACACTCTCCCTACCTACAGTTTTCTGTCCCTAGAATAAATGTTTTTTTTAATCACAATATAGCACAAGGACAATTCAGTCACTGTCCTTCCAGGTCCCTGGAAACAAGGACTTGCAGAGTGAAATAAACTGACACTCTCCCTACCTACAGTTTTCTGTCCCTAGAATAAATGTTTTTTTTAATCACAATATAGCACAAGGACAATTCAGTCACTGTCCTTCCAGGTCCCTGGAAACAAGGACTTGCAGAGTGAAATAAACTGACACTCTCCCTACCTACAGTTTTCTGTCCCTAGAATAAATGTTTTTTTTAATCACAATATAGCACAAGGACAATTCAGTCACTGTCCTTCCAGGTCCCTGGAAACAAGGACTTGCAGAGTGAAATAAACTGACACTCTCCCTACCTACAGTTTTCTGTCCCTAGAATAAATGTTTTTTTTAATCACAATATAGCACAAGGACAATTCAGTCACTGTCCTTCCAGGTCCCTGGAAACAAGGACTTGCAGAGTGAAATAAACTGACACTCTCCCTACCTACAGTTTTCTGTCCCTAGAATAAATGTTTTTTTTAATCATAATATAGCACAAGGACAATTCAGTCACTGTCCTTCCAGGTCCCTGGAAACAAGGACTTGCAGAGTGAAATAAACTGACACTCTCCCTACCTACAGTTTTCTGTCCCTAGAATAAATGTTTTTTTTAATCACAATATAGCACAAGGACAATTCAGTCACTGTCCTTCCAGGTCCCTGGAAACAAGGACTTGCAGAGTGAAATAAACTGACACTCTCCCTACCTACAGTTTTCTGTCCCTAGAATAAATGTTTTTTTTAAGCACAATATAGCACAAGGACAATTCACTCACTGTCCTTACAGGTCCCTGGAAACAAGGACTTGCAGAGTGAAAGAAAAAAAACACTCTCCCTACCTACAGTTTTCTGTCCCTAGAAAAAATGTTTTTTTTAATCACAATATAACACAAGGACAATTCACTCACTGTCCTTCCAGGTCCCTGGAAACAAGGACTTGCAGAGTGAAATAAACTGACACTCTCCCTACCTACAGTTTTCTGTCCCTAGAATAAATGTTTTTTTTAAGCACAATATAGCACAAGGACAATTCACTCACTGTCCTTACAGGTCCCTGGAAACAAGGACTTGCAGAGTGAAAGAAAAAAAACACTCTCCCTACCTACAGTTTTCTGTCCCTAGAAAAAATGTTTTTTTTAATCACAATATAACACAAGGACAATTCACTCACTGTCCTTCCAGGTCCCTGGAAACAAGGACTTGCAGAGTGAAATAAACTGACACTCTCCCTACCTACAGTTTTCTGTCCCTAGAATAAATGTTTTTTTTAATCACAATATAGCACAAGGACAATTCAGTCACTGTCCTTCCAGGTCCCTGGAAACAAGGACTTGCAGAGTGAAATAAACTGACACTCTCCCTACCTACAGTTTTCTGTCCCTAGAATAAATGTTTTTTTTAATCACAATATAGCACAAGGACAATTCAGTCACTGTCCTTCCAGGTCCCTGGAAACAAGGACTTGCAGAGTGAAATAAACTGACACTCTCCCTACCTACAGTTTTCTGTCCCTAGAATAAATGTTTTTTTTAATCACAATATAGCACAAGGACAATTCAGTCACTGTCCTTCCAGGTCCCTGGAAACAAGGACTTGCAGAGTGAAATAAACTGACACTCTCCCTACCTACAGTTTTCTGTCCCTAGAATAAATGTTTTTTTTAAGCACAATATAGCACAAGGACAATTCACTCACTGTCCTTCCAGGTCCCTGGAAACAAGGACTTGCAGAGTGAAAGAAACTGACACTCTCCCTACCTACAGTTTTCTGTCCCTAGAATAAATGTTTTTTTAAGCACAATATAGCACAAGGACAATTCACTCACTGTCCTTCCAGGTCCCTGGAAACAAGGACTTGCAGAGTGAAAGAAACTGACACTGTCCCTACCTACAGTTTTCTGTCCCTAGAATAAATGTTTTTTTTAAGCACACTATAGCACAAGCACAAAACACACTGACACTCTCCCTACCTATCCTTCTCTTTCCCTAAACTAAAGGAATCCAGGTTAAGCAAGAAAGAAATAACAGTCACTGTCCCTGCCTATGCTGCTCTATCCCTGCTCCGGAACACACTACACTAGGCCGCCGTGCTGGCGGCCTTTTATAGTGTGGGGCGTGTACTAAACACCCTCAGCAATAATTGGCCACAGGCATCCTGCCTGTGGCCAATCATTGCTCTCCTCGCTGCCGGCGCTGTGATTGGCCAAGCATGCGGGGTCACAGTGCATGCTTGGCCAATCACAGCGCCTGGATGACACTGCGATGGCGTAGTGCATTGTGGGCCGTTCGCGTCACTCGAATTTGGCGCGAACGGCCCAAATCGTTCGATCTTCGTCGAACGATCGAACAGCCGATGTTCGAGTCGAACGTATGTTCGACTCGAACACGAAGCTCATCCCTAATAGCCACACAGGCTTTGTCTCACCGCACAGGGGTTCACTCTCCCTAGACAGTCCACACAGGTCTGGTTCCAGGCATGAGCTAACATCTAATGAAGCTGGGAGTTCTTATAGAGGCCTAAATGAGCTGACAAGGTTCAGCTGGTCTCCTCATCTCTGTCTGCACGACGCCCCACACTCTCCCTAGAGGTATGAGTCATCCATGAGCCCACTAGCCTTATACAACTCTCCACCTAGTTGTATAAGTCGGCGTAAAGCCTGAATCTGGGCGAAATATATCTACCCCCCTGGATGCAACCAGGTGACTTTACCTTCCTGCTGTCACATACCCCCCCCTCTTGTTTTAACCTCGGGGTTGGAACACCAGCAATCAGGCATTCATGTACTCGAGACAAAGCATCCACATTCCCCATTTGAACGCCAGGGCGATGCTTTACTGTGAAGTTGAATTCCTGGAGGGCCAGGAACCACCTATTCACTCTTCTATTTGTTTCCTTGTTTTGAGCCATCCACTTTAACGGAGCGTGATCCGTAACCATGTCAAAGTGCCTACCTAGCAGGTAGTACCGAAGGGAATCTAGAGCCCACTTCACCGCTAAACACTCCTTTTCAACGGTGGCGTAATTTACCTCATGGGACTTCAACTTCCTGCTGAGGTAAATGACTGGGTGCTCTTCCCCGTTCCAGACCTGGGACAATACTGCTCCTAACCCCACATCTGACGCATCACTTTGTACGACAAAGTCTTTAGAGAAGTCGGGTGAGTACAACACTGGCTGGCTACATAAGGCTTGTTTCAAGAATTGGAATGCTGCCTCAGCCTCGGGGGTCCATTTAATCATGACCGACCCTTTCCCCTTCGTCAGGTTGGTTAGGGGCACAGCCTTAGAAGCAAAGTGGGGAATGAATCGCCGATAATACCCAGCGATTCCCAGAAAGGCTCGTACCTGCTTCTTGCTGTTGGGACGTGGCCAACTCTGGATGGCCTCGACTTTGTTGAGTTGGGGTTTTATTACTCCCCTCCCAATGGTGTACCCAAGATATTTGGCCTCCTCCTGCCCAATGGTACACTTCTTGGGGTTAGCCGTAAACCCCGCTTCCCGAACAGAGTCCAGGACTGCTTGCACTTTTGGCAGATGTGAGGCCCAATCTGTGCTATGGACAATTATGTCATCCAGGTAAGCCGCAGCATACTTCCGATGGGGCCTCAGCATCTGGTCCATTTTCCGCTGGAATGTGGCCGGCGCATTCTGTAACCCGAACGGCATTCTTTTATATTGGAACGCCCCGTCTGGGGTTACAAATGCGGTTTTCTCTTTGGCCGACTTGGCCAGGGGGATTTGCCAATACCCTTTTGTGAGGTCAAGAGTCGTCATGTATCGGGCTGTTCCCAGCCGGTCGATCAACTCATCTATACGTGGCATGGGGTAGGTGTCAAATTTTGTAACTTTGTTCAACTGACGAAAATCGTTACAAAATCGCCAGCTCCCATCCGGTTTAGGCACCAACACAATGGGACTAGACCAATCACTTTGGGACTCCTCTATCACCCCTAAGTTCAGCATTTTCTGTACTTCCTCCCGTATTGCCTCCCGTCGGGCCTCTGGGATCCGATAGGGTTTTAACTTCACCCTTTCACCGGGCGGGGTAATGATGTCATGCTCTACCCCAGATGTTTGTCCCGGCAGCTCAGAGAATACCTCCTTGTTGCGAAGCACAAACTCCTTAACCTCCTGTTGTTGGGGTTGTGACAAGGTGGCTGCTATTCCAACCTCAGGAATCACGCAACCAGTTTGAGCTGGTGACCAAGTGTCTGCGACTAGGGACTCTCTATCCCTCCAGGCTTTCAACAGATTAACGTGATAGATCTGTTCGGGCTTTCGCCTTCCTGGTTGTCTGACCTTGTAATTCACTTCGCTCACTTTTTCCATTATCTCGTAGGGGCCTTGCCATTTGGCAAGGAATTTACTTTCAACCGTAGGGACAAGTACCAGTATCCTATCCCCCGGGGAAAAGGTACGGGTCTTGGCTCCACGGTTGTACACTCTCTGCTGTGCTAACTGCGCTTGGGCCAAATGTTCCTTCACGATGGGCATTACCTGTGCAATTCGGTCTTGCATCAGGGCGACATGCTCAATCACACTCCTGTGGGGAGAACTCTCACTTTCCCAAGTTTCCTTGGCAATATCCAACAGCCCTCTTGGGTGTCTCCCATACAGTAACTCAAAGGGGGAGAATCCCGTAGAGGATTGGGGCACCTCCCTAATAGCAAACATCAGATAAGGAAGTAGACAGTCCCAATCCTTTCCATCTCTATCCACCACTTTCTTCAACATTTGTTTTAGGGTTTTGTTGAACCTTTCAACCAGCCCATCGGTTTGGGGGTGATACACAGATGTACGTAATTGCGTCACTTTGAACAATTTACACAGCTCCTTCATAACCCGGGACATAAAGGGTGTACCTTGGTCCGTAAGCAGTTCTTTACAAATACCCACCCGGCTAAACACAAGAGATAGCTCTTTGGCTATGGTTTTGGCCGAGGTATTTCGGAGAGGGATCGCTTCTGGATAACGGGTGGCATAGTCCATTATAACTAATATGTACTGGTGCCCCCTAGCGGACTTGATTATAGGACCTACCAAATCCATGGCGATCCTCTCAAACGGGACCTCAATGATGGGTAGAGGGACCAGCGGGCTACGGAAATGTGGCATCGGGGCCGACCTCTGACACACAGGGCAGGAGGAACAATAATTTTCTATGTCCTTCATCACCCCCGGCCAATAGAATCTCTGTAATACCCTCTCTCGGGTTTTCTCTGTCCCCAGATGACCTCCAAGAATGTGCCCATGGGCCAACTCCAACACCAACTTCCTGTAAGGTTTGGGCACCACAAGCTGCTCAACGGTTTCTTCTGCCCTTTTTGCCACCCGATACAGTAGGTCCTTCTCTACGCTGAAGTATGGGTAAGTGCAGGTATTATCTGGGTTCACTAACTCGCCATCTATTTTCACTACGTTTTCCCGTACCTTTATTAGGGCGGGGTCTTTCAACTGTTCTGTGGCAAAGTTTTCCCTGTGAACCTCAAGATCAGAAAACTCCACAGACGGTAGGTTTTCGTCTGAGGAGGTGGGCTCCTCTCCAGTTTCTTGAGTCTCCCCTGCCAATACTGATAAGGGAAATTCCGGAGAGTCCTCACCACTCTCAGGGGAGTTCTGGCTATCACATTCCTGGTACATAGGGGCACCAGTGGGGGGCTCAGGATCATCCCACAGTTCCCAGAACTTCGGAAAATCCCTTCCCACAATGGCGTCATGCGGTAACTGAGATACTAAGCCCACTGGATGAGAGAGGGTACCTTTGGGGGTCTCGAAACACACTGTAGTCACTGGATACTCTCGGGTGTCCCCATGCACACAAATAACAGCTACCTTGCTATTCCCAGAGACCTCTGTTTTAACTAACTCAGCCTTTATCAGGGTCACAAGGCTACCTGAATCCAACAATACCACAACATTTCTACCATTAATACACATTTTGCATAAATGTTTCTCAGTTCCCCGAATGGCAGTGCATGCGACTGTCGCACACAGCGACTGACGTCTGTCCATCAGAAAGTCACATTGCATGGGTTCCTCCACAACCGGGCAATTGGCTGCAATATGTCCCGCTTGCCGGCAGCGGTAGCAAACGATCCTTCTTGCGGCCTCTTGAGCCGCTGATTTCCCAGGCTGTTCTCGCCAAACTTGGGGTAGAGCTCCCACCCTCTCACTCTCTCCACCCTCACCCCTTGGAATCCTCTTATCCGCCCCTGGGGATGGTCTGGTCTTAGGGTGGAAAGTCCGAGTGTCTCTGGAAGAGGCCGTCAGGTTCTCTGTAGCCAAGTATTTCTCCACACGATCCACAAGACCATCGGCCGTCTCTGGGTCTCCATGGCTTACCCACTTTTGGATGGCAGTAGGAAGAGCTCTCAAAAACCGATCCATTACAACACGTTCCACAATCTTTGGTGCGGACAAAGTCTCTGGCTGTAGCCACTTTCTGCTCAGGTGAATGAGATCATACATTTGAGACCTGGGGGGTTTTCCAAGCTGGAAAGTCCAGTTATGCACACGCTGAGCCCGGACAGCCTGGGTGACATCCAGCCTTGCCAATATTTCAGCTTTTAGCATCACATAGTCTTTTGCTTGGTTAGGCTCTAGGTCATAGTAAGCTTTCTGCGATTCACCAGTTAACAGAGGAGCCACCAGTCCAGCCCACTGCTCCTCAGGCCACTTTTCTCTTTCAGCGGTCCTTTCAAATGTGGTCAAAAATACCTCTGGATCATCCTCTCCAGTCATTTTTGTCAATAAACGACTCACCCCAAAGGACGCGGTATTAGTGGGACGGCTTTCCTCACTGGTCTGCGGACGTTGCTGCATTACTGCTTCCATCTGTTGTTGTAGTCTCTGCTCTTGCTTCTGCAACAGGTCTATGAAGCGGGCCTCAGATTGCTGCTGGGCTTGTTGCTGAGCCTCCAGACTCTGTTGCAAAGTTGCGTTTGTCTGCTGCTGGGCTGCAAGGCTCTGTTGATGAGCTTGCTGCTGGGCTGCGAAGTTCTTTTGCAAACCTGCATTTGTCTGCTGTTGATTGGCATTTGCTAGAGCCAGCTGCTTCAGTATCTCCTCCATGCTGGCTTAAAAAAAAAAAACTGCCACTGGTTCTCCACCAACTGTGAGGGGGTTAGCTCGGCAGCGGGTGTGTGTGACCCCCGAGATGGGCTCCCCACACAAAAACAGGCCCAGCAAACGGAGGTTGTGGTTTTCAAAATCAAAAAGGTGCGGTTTATTTTCTATTTACAGTGACAAAACACAGCAAAGCAAAAGAAACATAAACAAAATAAATCCTGGTCAACTTGACCTCTGACTAAACATACAGGTTTCCTAACTAACAACTGGGATCAGCCTAGTGCTGTCCTAGTCCCTAAGTCCCTGGTTTTAAATGTCCAAGCAAATAGCCACACAGGCTTTGTCTCACCGCACAGGGGTTCACTCTCCCTAGACAGTCCACACAGGTCTGGTTCCAGGCATGAGCTAACATCTAATGAAGCTGGGAGTTCTTATAGAGGCCTAAATGAGCTGACAAGGTTCAGCTGGTCTCCTCATCTCTGTCTGCACGACGCCCCACACTCTCCCTAGAGGTATGAGTCATCCATGAGTCCACTAGCCTTATACAACTCTCCACCTAGTTGTATAAGTCGGCGTAAAGCCTGAATCTGGGCGAAATATATCTACCCCCCTGGATGCAACCAGGTGACTTTACCTTCCTGCTGTCACACAATGTAAAAATAATCTTTTAAAACGGTTGTTTTTTGATTTTAATGATGCATAAAGTGAAAAAAAAAAGTGAAATGTTCCTTTAAATATCGTACCTGGGGGGTGTCTAAAGTATGCCTGTGAAGTGGCATGTGTTTCCTGTGTTTAGAACTGTCCCTGCACAAAATAACATTTCTAAAGGAAAAAAAAAACTTTTAAAACTGCTTGCGGCTTTAGCGTAATGTCTGGTCCCGGCAATATGGATGAAAATCATTGAGAAAAATGTCATGGCTACCCCATCACCCCCCCCCCCTACCCCAGCCCATTACCAGCCCCTTTGGGTCTTGTATGGATATTAAGGGGAACCCTGCACCCAAAATAAAAAAAGGCCCTATATACTCTGAACAGCAGTATACAGGCGGTGCAAAAAAGACACAGACTGTAGGTTTGTTCTTAAGTACAATCTGTTTGTAATTTGGAACAGGTATATTTTTAAAGTGTGGCTCTAGCCAAAAAAACTATTTTTAAGCTTTTTGGAGAACATAGGGAAGGGTTATCACCCCTGTAACATTTGTTTTGCTGTCTGTGCAGTGTGCCCCTGTTCAGAACATTTCACCTCACTTTCCATCCCAATGACAAATGTTTTTGGAAAATGTGGGGTTTTTATTGAAACAAGGATTGGTGATAAAGCATCAGTGGAGAGGAGACACCTTTCTCCCATATTAATTCTTACAGGAGAGAATTTCCCTTCCTGGGGTAGATTTCCTCTCACTTCCTGTTGTCTCCTTCCGTTTGCAAGTAGGAGTCGTTTGTAAGTTGGATGTTTGAAAGTAGGGGTCTGCCATATGTACTTTGCAGAAATTTTCCCCTTAGGTGTTGGTGTTGCCACAACACTGTAAGCCCTCGCAGTTACTCTTGGTGGGCGCTGGAATGCCCTGCTGTCAACTATTATATCAGGAATTGTATTTACATGCCACTGTTGAACAGTGGTGGGAAAAATTGGGCCTTTGGTGGTGGTGCTGGTGCCACAACACTGTGAGCCCTCACAGTTACTCTTGGTGGGTGCAGGAATGGGCCCAGCTGTGAATTATTAGATCAAGAATTGTAATTGCATGCCCCTGTTGAACAAGGGCTGAAAAATTGGGCCTTAGGCACTGGTGCTGATGCCACAACACTGCAACCCCTCACAGATACTGTACTTAGAGCGCAGCAATGAGCCCTGTTGCAAAGTATTGCATCAAAAATTTAGGCTTTAGGTGAATGCTATGCAAAGCACACAGTAGTACACTAAGTGAAACACTGACTGTCTGCAGCTAGCACAATCACCGGCCTGCCTGTCACAGTATAGAGAATAACTGTATCCAGGTGAGCTTTAGGTGAATGCTATGCAAAGCACACAGTAGTACACTAAGGCCCCTTTCACACGATCCGTGTCTGTGTGCGGGCTCCGCTTTGCTCAGCGGGGATCGCTCCGTTGATCCCCGCTGAGCAGGCAGATGACAGGTTTGTCTCCGCTCACTGTGCAGGGACCGACCTGTCAAAGCGCCGCTCTCCCCTATGGGGGATCGGATGATGACAGACCGTAGAGTCTGTTGTCATCCGATCCGCAGACGGATGGAAAAGTAGGGTTTTCCTCCGTCACACTTTGGCGGATCGGAGCGGGTCGGATGTCAGCGGACATGTCACCGCTGACATCCGTGGCTCCATAGGGGTACATGGAGCATCCGTTCAGGTCCGCCTAAAAAACTGACAGGCAGACCTGAATGGTCCGTCCGTGTGAAAGAGCCCTAAGTGAAACACTGACTGTCTGTTACAGTATAGAGAATAACTGTATCCAGGTGAGCTTTAGGTGATCGCTATGCAAAGCCACCCTGGCTTTGGCCAATTACGGCGCTACTTTTTTTCCGCGCTGTGATTGGCCAAGAATGCGGGTCATAGTGCATGCTTGGCCAATCATCAGCCAGCAATGCAGTGCGATGCCGCAGTGAATTATAGGTCGTGTCGCCCAACACGAATTTAGCGCGAACGGACCATAACGTTCGTTCTTCGACGAACGACTGAACGGCCGATGTTCGAGTCGAACGTGTGTTCGACGCAAACACGAAGCTCATCCCTACCAGCGACCATCAGTCCTGTGTCATGCCAACAGTAAAGCATCCTGAGATCATTTATGTGTGGGGTTGCTTCTCAGCCAAGGGAGTGGGCTCACTCACAATTTTTCATAAGAACACAGCCATGAATAAAGAATGGTACAAAAACATCCTCTGAGAGCAACTTCTCCCAGACATCCAAGAACAGTATGGTGATGAACAATGCCTGTTCCAGCATGATGGAGCACCTTGCCATGAGGCCAAAGTGATAACTAAGTGGCTTAGGCAACACAACATCGAAATGTTGGGTCCATGGACAGGAAACTCCCCAGACCTTAATCCAACTGAGAACTTGTGGTCAATCACTTGTGGGTGAACAAAAAAAATCTCACAAGTTCTGACAAACTCCAAGCGTTGATTATGCAAGAATGGGCTGCCATCAGTTAGAATTTGGCCCAGAAGTTGATTAACCGGTTCCCGACTGCCTCCTGTACATATACGTTGGCAGAATGGCACGGCTGGACAAAGTATATATACGTCACTTTGAAATACCCGCAGTGCGGGCGCGCGCATTTTGTTTAATTCTCAAAACTTTTGGTCACGGCTGTGTATCCGGGGTAGGGGAGGGTGAGATATTTTAGATCAGGAGTGCTAAGTAGGCAGGATGTGTATATCATCTGAAAGTGGGCTTACCCTTTAATTTTTGCAATGTTCCACACGCTGTGGAAGGATACAGTTATTTATACTGATTGGATTCTCTGTCAGCAAAAGCACAGAGGGAGGGCAGACATGCAGCCTGATTCAATCAAGAGTTCCTAATTCTTAAGAGATAATTGCTTAGAGCAAAGCAAATTAGGATTAATATTGCTAAGGGCAGATCAGATTAATTCTAATTGGTTACTGCACTTAAGAATGAGCATTTAAAATTGAAGAACTTATTGAATAAAGTCTTATTGGATAAGGCCGATATAGTCAACATCACTATCTGAGAGATCTGACCTGGGGCTACCTCTGACTTGTTCCCTGGAGTCATTATTTTTATATGTATTGTCGACTGCTGTCACCTGGATGCATAAGCTGATTTAAAGGCTGCTTCCAACTGCTGTGAGTGAGTAATTTACTTTTTACTTAAATTCCTGTCTGGTAAAACGTTTTCAGCATTCCTTAAAGCGTACGTTTACTTTTTCATGACAAATAGAAAAGTGCACCAACTATAAAACCCTAGCCACCCTTCTGGACCCCGCTGCATATAACGACCATGATACCCTGTGTTGCCTGTGTAGTGGTTCATACACTGCAATTCCAAGCCCCAGAGTATGTACCCATCATAATGATTGCAATGGCAAGCACTCTTTGGTCAGTGACTGTGTTGACCAATTAAGAAACGTATCTGAGACTTCATCTTCTGTTAAGGCGTCCTAGAAGAAAAAAAAATCTTCTCATTGATCAGCACAGTCTCATTGGCATTTGTCATTTTGAGCTACATGATGTATATTCACTCTGGGGTTGTGTTTTGTGGTGTACAGACTGCTACAATGGCAACATTGGGCATCACGGCCGCTAATGACTCCGGAGCGGTAGCCATGATACTTGCCGTTAGTTTACCTTTTCTTTTTTTGTTGAAAATGTAAACTTACTCTTTAAAGTGATAGGGGTATCTCTCTAATGAGTTCTAATATTTTCCCACTCTATCGAAAACTTGAATATATATATCCACATATACTTTAAACTTTTAGCACCTACCTGTTGTAACTTTGTTGCCCTCTGCTAAGTCCAAATGGCTGGTCTGAATGGACAAAGTTTAGAACCTCCTGGGAAAATTGGAATGTATAGATGGAAGGCTTTGCATTCAAAATAGTTTTTGTTCCTCGGTATCGAGGTAAGTTCCCACTGCCAAGCACAATATCTGACCAGACAGTTCTCTAACACAAGGGTATTAAAGGTGTCCCAGGTGAATAGTAGAATGTATAGGGAGAACCATGGGCGTCCGCTGAAATTTTTTCGGGGGGGGGGCGCTTCGGCAGCGGCAATACACAGTCGCAATTTACCCTTTCTTCGACCGCTAGCAGGGATTAAAAGCGCCCCCCCCACATTAAAATGTAAAAACACCCCACTATGCCCCCTGCATCTTTCAATATCTCTTTGTCACTACTGTGTACCCCCTCTCCACAATTGCACCTCTGGACCCCTTTACATTACACAGCCCCTTGCATCACTGGACCCCTTTACATTACACAGCACCCTGCATCATTGGACGCCTTTACATTACACAGCACCCTGCACCTCTGGATCCCTTCACACAGCACCCTGCACCTCTTGATCCCTTCACACAGCACCCTGCACCTCTTGATCCCTTCACACAGCACCCTGCACCTCTTGATCCCTTCACGCAGCACCCTGCACCTCTGGATCCCTTCACGCAGCACCCTGCACCTCTGGACCCCTTCACACAGCACCCTGCACCTCTGGACCCCTTCACACAGCACCCTGCACCTCTGGACCTCTTCGCACAGCACCCTGCACCCCTTCACACAGCACCCTGCACTTCTGGACCCCTTCACACAGCACCCCTGCATGTTACATAGACTGTGACAGCGGGAGAGACACAGCAGCGCGGGAACTGCTGGAGTTATTTTTCATATTACCTAGAGACTGAGAACATGATACAAGAGATTGTCAGAGGCTGCAGGTATGATACAAGTGATGGTTAGAGGCAGCAGGCATGATACAGGAGGTGTCAGAGGCTGCGGGCATGGTACAGGAGATGGTCAGAGACTGAGGACATCATACTAAAGATGGTCAGAGACTGCATACATAGTACAAGAGATCAATGCAGCCTCATCAGTGCCCATCATTGCAGCCTCACTGTGCCCATCATTGCAGCCTCACTGTGCCCATCATTGCAGCCTCGCTCTGCCCACCAATGCAGCCTCGCTCTGCCCACCAATGAAGCTTCTTTGTGCCTATGAATGTAGCCTCACTGTGCCCACCAATTGCAGCCTGTGTGCCCACCAATTGTAGCCTCTGTGTGCCCACCAATTGCAGCCTCTGTGTGCCCACTCATTTCAGCCTCACCATTTCCTGGATAGGCGCTCCCCTCCTTCTGTCCTCCGGCACTTGTATCGTATGTCACAGAGCTGGATCTGTGTGCAAAGTCCTGCCCCCCTAGTTCGGCTTGAGTGATAGGCGGAACACTAGAAGACTATCACATGAGCCGAACTAGGGGGACGGGATCTTGCACATAGACCCAGATCCATGACATACGATACAAGCGCCGGAGGACAGAGGGAGGAGAGCGCTGCAGTCGCCGCTTAAAGTGGCCCCTAGGTGATTGAGGGGTGATCTGTGTACGGTGTTCAGGATTGAGGGGTGATCTGTGTACAGTGTGCAGGAATGAGGGGTGACAGGAGGGACATTTGGGATAAGTGGGGGGACAGGAGGGGCATTTGGGATAAGTGGGAGGAGAGGAGGGACATTTGGGATAAGTGGGGGGGAGATGACGGACATTTGGGATAAGTGGAGGGACTGGAGGGACATTGGGGATAAGTGGGAGGAGAGGAGGGACATTTGGGATAAGTGGGGGGACAGGAGGGACATTGGGGATAAGTGGGGGGAGAGGAGGGACATTGGGCATAAGTGGGGGGAGATGACCGACATTTGGGATAAGTGGGGGGACAGGAGGGACATTGGGGATAAGTTGGAGGAGAGGAGGGACATTTGGGATAAGTGGGGGGACAGGAGGGACATTGGGCATAAGTGGGGGGACTTGAGGGACATTGGGCATACGTGGGGGGACAGGAGGGACATTTGGGATAAGTGGGAGGAGAGGAGGGACATTTGGGATAAGTGGGAGGAGAGGAGGGACATTTGGGATAAGTGGGAGGAGAGGAGGGACATTTGGGATAAGTGGGAGGGAGATGACAGACATGTGGGATAAGTGGGAGGAGAGGAGGGACATTTGGGATAAGTAGGAGGAGAGGAGGGACATTTGGGATAAGTGGGGGGGAGAGGACGGACATTTGGGATAAGTGGAGGGACAGGAGGGACATTTGGGATAAGTGGGGGGACAGGAGGGACATTTGGGATAAGTGGGGGGACAGGAGGGACATTTGGGATAAGTGGGGGGACAGGAGGGACATTTGGGATAAGTGGGAGGAGAGGAGGGACATTTGGGATAAGTGGGGGGAGAGGACGGACATTTGGGATAAGTGGAGGGACAGGAGGGACATTTGGGATAAGTGGGGGGACAGGAGGGACATTTGGGATAAGTGGGGGGACAGGAGGGACATTTGGGATAAGTGGGGGGACAGGAGGGACATTTGGGATAAGTGGGGGGACAGGAGGGACATTTGGGATAAGTGGGAGGAGAGGAGGGACATTTGGGATAAGTGGGGGGAGAGGACGGATATTTGGGATAAGTGGAGGGACAGGAGGGACATTTGGGATAAGTGGGGGGACAGGAGGGACATTTGGGATAAGTGGGGGGACAGGAGGGACATTTGGGATAAGTGGGGGGAGAGGAGGGACATTTGGGATAAGTGGGGGGGAGAGGACGGACATTTGGGATAAGTGGGGGGAAATGTTGGACATTTGGGATAAGTTGCCCTATGTGACTGTTATACATGCTGAGTGACCCAGAGATGTCTAGTATTTACATTTACAGCAGCACACATGTCCATTGAACAGCAGACTAGCAGAGCTCTGAGCAGTATACTGCATGGACTCATTGGACTGGAAGCAGCTCAGTGTCCCGAGTCTCACAGCCACTAGGAAGCCAGGAAAGTCTGCATGCACTTCTTGTGAAGAGAGAGGCAGAACTCACAGTGCTGGCTTTGCCTTGGAGAGGATGATTAGTTGCAGTAGCAGCTGCTGCTGCTGCTCCCTCATCTCATCTGCTTTTTTGTGTTCACCATCGTGATCGATCTGATCTCTGCCTGCCACAACCAACGGGAAATGATAAGTCCCAGATACTGCGGTCAGGAGGAGAGGAGGAGGAGAAGATAGCAGAGGCGGGACACCAGGAGCATTAAGGACAGGTCAGCCCCGCCGTCTCACATGACCCCGTTTGCCCAATCACAGAGTGCCGGCCGCCCAGCTGACATTAAACATGGCGGCCGGATCACAGGGGGACACAGGAAATAGAAATTAGGCTGATGGAGCCAGAGTGACACACGCTGACATGGGATTTCGCCCCCCCCCCCCACTGCGCGGCGCCACTCCTGCACCCACTGCCGCCCCCAGGCCTCGGTGGCCTTGTCGGGAATCCGGCCCTGGGTGCTGGCCTGACACCCCCTGCAGTGTGTGGCACACCATCTTGATTCTAGGGGGGGCGAATGCCCCCCCTTGCCCTATGGAGCGGACGCCCATGGGGAGAACTAGAAACCTGCGCCAAAGCTATAGGAGCTGAAAAATATTTTAAAAAGAAGTCCAAGGGTAACAAAGATACCAACCAATGTGTTTCAGGGGCTACACGGTTCAAATTTAATAAGGGCTTAAACTGCTGGTTTTGATGGACTGTTAAGGGTAATACATTAACTCAGGAATACATTTACAGAGGTACATAATTAGTCTGATGGGAAAAAGACACATGTGTGTCCAATAAGTTCAATCAATAGAGACAGGTTAATTTTATTAATTAATTTGAAACTTGCATTCAAAACCTAAGCCAAATTTGGTCCAGATGAAGGCCAAAAATTCTTATAAATGTAGCACTACCCCTGTAGGAGCTGCTGGTTTGATTTTGGGCCTTGCCGTTACCTGTCTGTTCACCATATCCGCCATAGGGGTCCCATTGGAGAGTTGTTCACAGATGTCTGCACCAAACACTTAGTCTTTTTTTCCAATGGTTTTATTAAAGAACATCAGTTAGAGGGATGGAGGGTTAGGGGAGATTCAGGTACCTTGCTTTGCGGATCATGGGTACTTCTTCGATCCAGAGGACAAACAGTTTCCACACTGGAATCAGCAACCACCGGATAGGCCTCTCTCACTGACCTAGCAGCCGGTGCGAAACTCAGTCAAAAGTCTCTCTGCCACAGACTTAATGAATGTAATGGAGTCGTTGTACAGTCCTCTGCCACAGGACAGCACAACCACACACTTTGCACAGTTCAAAAGACACAGCTACACAGTACCAGTTTCTTTCAGCCAGCCGGCAGCACTGTGAGGTAGATTGGTCAGGATTTGTCCCCCAATTGAGTCTCCAGGCTCTTCTTGAGATACCAGCCCTTTCGCTCGGTCCTCTCTGAGAAAAGTCCTTCCCTGGTTTCTCCAATTGCTTGGCCTCTTCCCGCAGACAAGACATCATGGGACAACCCCTGGACCAGTAGGCCCCAGAAGCTCCTGGGCCTATTATCAGTAATGGAGCCTCGGGCCAGCAGGCCCCGAGGCATAAAAGCTGCTACAACATACCTAAGGCCAGCAGAGCCATCAGGTCGGGATCGGAAGACCCCAAAAAACTGTGTCTGTCCCTTAAGTACCCTCTCCCAGAATGCACAGCGGCAGCAAACCACTCCCACTGGGCTGCTTCTGGGAAAAGAACACTCAACACACCCAGCCTTCTGCATTTCCAACCTTGACCTGTGGTGACAGTGACACCTAGAGTCAAGTGGAAAATGCGCAACACAGCTGGACTGGAACAGAAACCAGCAATTTTACACAATCATTCTGAGCCAAACTACAGCTCAGATAACCTAAATTTACATATAGTGCCTACTTAATAGGAGCAGGGCGCTACATAAAGAAAGGTCAAAATGTGGTCCAAAAGGGAAAACTATTTTTTTACTGATACCTAAAATGACAAATTACTTCAATGACAAAAAGAAACCTGCTTTTTAATAAGTTGATGTATCCCTCTATCAAACTAAAGTCCACCAAAACCAGAAGTGTATACCCTGAAAGCATCTCCTAAACTTTTGATGTTCTCCCTACATCTTCTGGGTAGTGTTAAAGTCCACAAATTTTTATCTCCCATACAATCACTATGATGGGCTAGCTCACTGGCCAGTGGGAATGTGTGGGAGGTGAGGGCAAGCAAGCTTCCTCACTATCACAAAGTGCTGGAGCTTTGTCCGTTCAGAATAGCCAGGCATATGAACATGGATGAGGCAATAGATACTGCTGCAAGTATATGCTGACATCTCTAGGTGTCAATATTTTTTATCTAAAAGTGACGTTATCATTTTTTTAATGACAGAGTCACTTAAAATATAAAATAAATATACATAAATTATGAGAAGAGATAGGAGGGGTGGGGAAGCAGGATCTCCACTTTGGACCAAAACTGATATTTGCATATTGCCTTTACCGGCCTTTTTCAACCAGGGTGCCTTGAGGTTTCTTCAGGGGTGCCTTGGCAAAATGCCTAAAATTTGCCCAAAAATTGTATACAAGCTGGTGTGTGAATGAAGCCTGCCTTTTTAGTTAAACTAAGTCACAGGTTTTCATTGTGCACCAATACAACCTTCTAGCTGCTGGTGTACTAACAACCATTGGCATCATCAGTTGATAAGGAGGATGTCAGTCGCCTGCATTGCATCCTTGTTTGACCCTCCTCTGCCCCTCTCCTTCAGCATTGAGGGTTACATTAGCTGAGTGATGGAGAAAAACTGAGGGAGAGGAGAAACATTGGAATACTAGTCAGAACCAGTTTCCAAAAGTGTATTAGCTTTGGAAGAATAAATCACCTCTAACGTTGGGTGTCCTACGTGGACTTGTGGATGTTCCTGCATTATGTAAAACTATTAGAATAGCCTTTACATTTCAGAATGGGGTGCCTCAAGACTGTCCATAATTTTTATAGGGTGCCTTGAGATTGTTTATATTTTTTAAAGGGTGCCTTGAATGAAAAATGGTTGAGAAACACTCGTATAGACCCATGGTTCTAGGGTTCACAGAGAGCAAAGGGGAACAGGAGCTCCAACCTGGCCCAAAGCTGACATCTGCAAACTGTATGTACCACAAATTTCAGGATTCCTGGTCAACAGGGGGAGAGGGGTAGTTTGGGAACAGAAGCTCCAGTTTGGCACAAAGGTGATATTTGCATTGTATTTGAACTCCAGGTTCCAGGATTCCCAGGGACCAGGGGGGACCATAGGTTTGGGGGAAGAAGTTCCAACTTGGCCTTAAGTGGATATTTGCATTGTGTAGGAACCCCGGGTTCCAGGATCCAGGAGAAAGTGAAGTAGGGTTCGGAGGCATGAAGTCCAACTTGTCAGCTAGAAACCAGTGTCTAAAAACGGCCGTTTAGCCGTGTTTACATGCCGCATTTAGCCGCGCTTAGCCGCGTTTAGCTGTGTTTGCGTCTAGAAGCATTTGAAAAAATTATTATTTTTTTTTTTTTGTTAAAATGAAAAACGTCTGTAAACTAAAAAACGTCTGTAAAATAAAACACTGCTAAACGTGAGTTGCTGCGTTTAGCCGCGTTTGGCGCTTCAACTGCTTCTAAACACAGGTTTTGAACGCATTTTTTTGGGTTCAAGAAAAAGCCTCTAAACACAACTGCCTAGAAACGACTATAAACGAACCAGTGTACATGTACTAATAAGATAACATAGGGAATGTTCAGGAGCAGTTGAAAAAAATGCCCAACTGCTCCCCGTTTACCAGCAGTAGTGTGCCTAAGGCCTTAATCGACCGAACTTCCAAGTGCACTTGTAGTGCAAAGTGGATTTGCCTTTAGTAAATAACCCCCTATGAGTCTCTACTCCGTAGATTTCTTACTACTCTAATGAAGAGAGTCCCAGACTGAATTGTGGGTGATTTACAGAAACAGACCAGCGGCTGGAGAGTTTGTCAGAACATTCAATACATTTATACAGCACGCAGAGCTGAATTATTCAGCATGCATCCAAGCTTTTTTATTGAAATCGCTAAAACGTCTTCTACAGATACTGCCGTCCTTTTATTAAGGTCCCCTGGCTGCACAACGGGAACCAAAGGACCCACGCATTCCATATTAAAATATTTAAAAACCAATATCTGGCAGGCAAAAACATAGCAGGTGCTGAAAGAATGCAGTGTAAACAGAAAAATTACATAGATTTCATTTAAATGGTGATGACAGGCAAAAAAAAAGAAAAGACAAAAGAACTTAAATAACAACTAAACTTTGTTTGGCAGAAAAGCTTACAATCTACAGTGGATTTTGGCCTACTATAGCCAAAAAGGGTAAAAGGGTTGCCGTAGGATTTCAGGATTGCTATTATTTGCAGACACTAAGGTTGATTTACTAAAGACAAATAGACTGTACAATTTGCAAGTGCGGTTGCTCCAGAGCTTAGTAAATGAGGTAAAGCTTCACTTTACAAAGAATACCCAATCACATGCAAGGAAAATAATAAATAAAACAGCATTTTTGCATGCACCTGATTGGACGATTGAAGTCAGCAGAGCTTGCAACGTGAGAAAATAAAAGAAACTGCGCTAAGAGTGAATAAACAATTCCATAATACATAGAATTGCAAATGTTACTAATGAAAACTGGTGTCAAGCTGCGACTTTCTGTGAAACATCAAACAGTGAGGAAGTGAAAAAATAGGATTTTTTACTCACCGTAAAATCCTTTTCTCTGAGTCCATGGACCGACACAGCTTCTCTATTGACAAAGTGGGTATTATCCGTTAATTAGGAGTGACTAGGCAGAAAAACTTGTAAAAAGTGTTGCATCACACCTTCTACAGTACCGCCCAGGGGGCGGACCCTCCGGGTATAACCTCTCAGTCTGCATCTTCGCAGATCAGTTTGTCAAAAAGCAGTACAAACTTAAAAGGAGGGGTGGGTGCTGTGTCGGTCCATGGACTCAGAGAAAAGGATTTTACAGTGAGTAAAAAATCCTATTTACTCTTTCGTCCATGGACCGACACAGCTTCTCTATTGACAAAGTGGGACGTCCCAAAGCAGTGTCAGAGAAAAAACGAGGGGTGGTAACAGCATAAAAATAAACTTCACCCCAAACACAAAACAGCACTCCTCCAACGGAGGAGCTGCAACTCTAAACAGCCGCTTGTAAAACCTTGCGGCCGAAAGAGGCATCCGAAGATGCACCTAAATCAATTTTGTAGAATCTTGTGAAAGTGTGAGCGGACGACCAAGTCGCCGCTTTACATAATCGGGAAACAGACGCTTGATGTCGGAAAGCCCAAGAGGCACCTATTGCCCTGGTCGAATGCGCCGTGACCGGGAAGGGGGGCGCTTGACCCTTTAAGGCGTAAGCCTGGATTACTATCTGTCGGATCCACCTAGAGATGGTGGCCGATGAGACTGCTTGGCCCTTCTTGGGACCAGCCACCGAAACAAACAGTGAGTCTGACTTCCGGAACCGGGAAGTAGCAGATAGGTAGACTCTCAAAGCTCGGACAACGTCCAAGGAATGCAACGCCGACTCCTTAGGATTCGACGGCTGAGGACACAAGGATGGAAGTACAATGACTTCATTGAGATAAAAAGCCGAAACGACTTTTGAAAGGAAGGCTGCGGCCGCAGCACCACCCTATCCTTGTGGAAAATCAAATAGGGAGCCTTGCAGGACAAGGCTGCCAGCTCAGAGACTCGTCTAACTGACGTAACCGCCACCAAAAAGACCACTTTCTGAGAAAGTGTCAACAGGGGAATATCTCTAATATTCTCAAACGGTGCCTTCTGAAGCACCGAGAGGACCAGGTTCAAGTCCCACGGAAGTAACGGGGGACGGACCAGAGGGGCCACATGTCAAACCCCCTGCACAAATGTACTCACGAGAGAGTGAGCCGCCAGGGGTCGCTGAAAAAAGACAACCAGGGCAGATATCTGACCCTTAAATCGTACTTAGGGCAAGCCTTTGGTCCACCCCATGCTGTAAAAACAGCAGGATTCTGGAAACCAAATAGGTACGCGGATGCCATTTCATTTCCTCACACATGGAGATGTAGGCCCTCCAAGTGCGGTGATAAACCTTCCTAGAGGACGGTTTTCGAGCACTTCTCATAGTAGAGATTACTGAGTCTGACAGGCCCCGGTCTCTCAGTACCTGGTTCTCAACAGCCATGCCGTTAAAGCCAATGACTGTAAAGCAGGATGGAATATGGGACCTTGCGATAGCAGGTCCTTCCGTAGTGGTAGGCGCCAGGGGACGTCTGCTACCAGACGTACTAGATCGGCGTACCAAGGACGCTGAGGCCAATCTGGAGCGATTAGGATCTTTGGAATTCCCTCTGCCTCCACTCTGCGGAGCAGAAGAGGAAGAAGCCTTAAGGGAGGGAAGGCATAGATTAGCCGATACTGACCCCACGATGCTACCAACGTGTCCGTTGCGTCTGCCCATGGGTCTCTTGACTGGGCCACAAATCTTAATACCTTCCGATTGAGTCGGGAAGACAGAAGATCTACGTCTGGTGTGCCCCACCATGGCAGAGGAGTTGGAACACCTCCGGGTGTAAGGACCATTCTCCCTGGTCCAGCATCTGGCGGCTCAGGTAGTCCGCCTGCCAGTTTTCCACACCCGGAATGTACACGGCCGATAGTGCCGGTACGCTGTTCTCTGCCCACTTCAGGATGCGAGCAACCTCCAATGCTGCAGCTGAGCTTCTTGTTCCTCCTTGATTATTGACATATGCCACCGCTGTGGCGTTGTCTGACTGGATCCTGACTGGACGCCCTTGCAGTCTCTGAGACCATTTGAAGAGGCACAGCTTGATCGCCCGGATCTCCAGGACATTGATCTGCAGGAGGGCTTCCTCTGGGGTCCAGCGACCTTGCGCCGACTGGACACCCCAGACTCCCCCCCAACCTGTAAGGCTGGCATCCGTCATGATCACTATCCAGTAAACCGGAAGAAATGACTTCCCGGCCATTAGAGCCGGTGCTGTCAGCCACCATACCAGGGATCTCCTGACTAGGTGGCTCATTCGGATTTGATAATCCAGAGATGAAGGGCATCTGTTCCATCTGGACAGAACTTCCTTCTGTAACACTCGAGTGTGGTATTGAGCATATGGGACCGCCTCGAAGGAGGCTACCATGAGGCCCAACACTCGCATGCAAAAACGGAGTGACGACCAATTCCTGGAAGTCAGCTGCCGTACTGCAGCCCGGAGGGTCTGCAACTTCTCCACAGGGAGGAATACCTTTGCCTCTGAGGAATCCAGAATCAACCCCAGGTACACTAGGCGTTGAGTGGGCACCAATACTGACTTTTGCGTGTTTAGTATCCAACCACAGTCTCGAAGAGTCTGACAGGTAATGGACACGCTTACCTCTAATTCTGAGCTTGAAGGGGCCTTCAGCAGAAGGTCGTCCAAGTAGCCTGTGATAGCGATACCCCGCTGTCTTAGAAGTGCCAGAATCGGAGCGAGCACCTTGGTGAACGTCCTGGGTGCTGAGGCAAGGCCCAACTGGAGGGCCACAAACTGGTAGTGGTCCTTCCCGATAGCAAATCGCAGAAACCTCTGGTGTCTGGAGTATATGGGGACATGCAGGTATGCGTCCTTGATGTCCAAGGAGGCCATAAAGTCCCCCGGATGGAAAGCCGTGACTACAGATCGAACCGACTCCATCCGAAATCTTTGTACCTTCAGAAAGCAATTGAGGGCTCTGAGATCCAAGCTTGGACGAACCCCCTCCTTCTTCGGCACAAAGAACAGATTTGAGTAAAAACCCTGTTCCAGTTCTGGAACTGGAATAACTACCCCGCGTTCCAGTAGACCCTGGACCGCCCTATACAGGGCCTCCCGACGGGTCGGTAGTAGCTGGAGATTGGAGGTGTTGAATCTGTCCGGTGGACAAGAGAGAAACTCTATCTTGTAGCCTGAGGAGATTACTTCGCAAACCCACCTGTCGGAGATTAGAGCTGTCCACTGAGTCGCGAATCTGTGAAGACGTCCCCCCACCCGAGAGCTGGGTGGGGGTGGACCTTCATGCGGACGCAAATTTGTCCGCAGGCTTATTGGGTATGCGGGACCAAGGACGCTTTTGTCCTTGGGCAGGCGCTTTATCGGCCTGGGGTCTTTTCCCTGTCGCCCTAGGGGGACGAAAAAAACGCTTGCGTGCAGTAAAGGAGGGCCCTTGCCCCTTGGCGTGGCCCCTTACCCTTGCTAATTTGGGGAAGCAAAGTACTTTTACTTCCTGTGGCATCCTTGATGATGTCATCCAGAGAAGCCCCAAAAAGTCTGTCGCCCTTAAAAGGCAGATCCAACAGGGCTTTCTTGGAAGTCTGGTCCGCAGAACAGCCTTTTAGCCAGATCAGGTGGCGTATTGCTACTGCATGAACTGAAGTTTTAGACATCAGGGGAATAGTATTCATGTCTGACTCGCAGACAAACCTAAGGCCCTGGACTAACTGGTCGGCCACTAGGGCCCCCGCCAATGCCGGGCGTACTGCCGAGCCTACCACTGAGTATAGGTAGCAAGCGAGTGCTTCAGCCTTCTTATCCACAGGGTCATTGAAAACAGGAGCCCCTTCTACAGGAATTGTGGTGGCTCTATTAAGTCTGGACACCGGAGGGTCCACTATAGGGGGAGAGGTCCATTTCTTCAGAAAACTCTCCTCAAAGGGGTACCGTACCGTAAACCTCTTTGGGGCTGAAAAGACCCTCAGTGGGTTCTCCCATTCCTTGTATAAGAGTTTATCAAAAGACACACAAGGGAACACCTTAGCAGTGCGGGCAGGTCTATGAAACCCAAGTGGACCGGAGTCTCTGCTGCTTCTGCAGTATTTTCCAACTTTAGCGTATCCCGCACTGCAGTAATAAGGTCAGATACCAGAGCCGTCTTGCGTACTGACCTGGACTTGGAGTCATCCTCACTGTCCGGTCAGGGTCTGCAGTCTCTGATGCGTCAGAATCTGGGCCCCGAGCTGTAGCTGGACCTGGTTCTGCATCAGAACTATCCCCAGAAGCTTGCAGTGGACGGGGCGTTTACTACCCCCTGTATTCCCGTGTGCTGCTTCCACCCTGGCAGCAAACGCCTCTAGGATTGCCGTCATAGCGTTCATAGACACCTCAGGGGCGCCAGCTGCTAAATCTGGTGTTTCAGGGGAGAAGACATCTGGCTCA
This sequence comes from Rana muscosa, assembly GCA_029206835.1. Lineage (NCBI taxonomy): Eukaryota > Metazoa > Chordata > Amphibia > Anura > Ranidae > Rana > Rana muscosa. The sequence continues at coordinate 337,345,393 of CM055121.1, forward strand.
GATGCCATGCTGACCACACGCTGACACTCACAGGGCTCCAGGCAAGATATCAATAGGCCACCCTCCTGTGCTGCAGAGAGGCTGGGTCAGCCAGAGGACTCACCACCCTGGATAGGTACTGCCGAACGGCAATGTATGCATACAGGGTGGACAAACATGGCCGCCGATCAGCTGATAGGGGCCAGTGGGTGTGGCCGAACAACAGGAAGATGGCCGCCGGGTAATCACAAGAGGCCGAACTCGGCATGGACCACCTCAAAATGGCCGCCGACAGCATGGAGGAGGAAGCACACAAACACAGGTAAGCCGAAATGACATTTCTTTTAAATGTTAGTTACAGCCAGCCCCGCTCCAGTGGAACCCCCTAGGTGACCCCCAGCACCCAGCAACCTTTAGCTAGAAGCCCAGGGAGGAGGGAAAGGCAGGGAGAGAGGGAAGAAAGGGGCCACAACCACTTACTTGATCTCTCCAGGAATGTCTAGCTGAATCACCCAGCCGAGGCAGGGGAGTTCTACTTACCTATCCTGCATGTATTATGCTGGAAGACATTCCAAACATGTCATCGTCCGCGCACGGAAGGTGACTGTTGGCCAGGCATGCTGTGATTGGACCCAAAAGGGACGATCATATGTATGCCCTGGAGCGTGACGCTCACCGGACAGGCTGCTGCGACTCGGCCGTAAGGTCAGCCGAAGCTGAGCGGTCCGATGCAAGCCTTGGAGCGTAAGCTCACCGGCCAGGCTGCTGCGACTCGGCCGTAAGGTCAGCCGAAGCTGAGCGGTCCGATGCAGGCCCTGGAGCGTAGGCTCACCGGCCACCCGTGGAGCGACGGGCATGTCGTGGAAAACCCAGCGCGTAGCTAGGGTCGGCACACGCTCGATGGCTGAAACTGGGGAGACTACAAGGATCGAGGATCCAGCCTGTCACCCAGTCGGCAGTTGATCAAAGATCGCAGGAAACAAAAATGTAGCAAAAAAAAAGGGATTTTTATAACAGCTTACCTGTAAAATCCTTTTCTTGGAGTACATCACGGGACACAGAGCGACTTAGTCATTACTAATGGGTTATATAGATTACCTTCAGGTGCTGGCACTGGCCACTTCCAAACCGGAAGTACCCTCCCCTATATAAGCCCCTCCCATCCGGGAGCACCTCAGTTTTGTAGCAAAGCAATAAGTGTCCCAAAAAGAGGGGTGGGAGCTCTGTGTCCCGTGATGTACTCCAAGAAAAGGATTTTACAGGTAAGCTGTTATAAAAATCCCTTTTTCTTTTTCGTACATCACGGGACACAGAGCGACTTAGTCATTACTAATGGGACGTCCCAAAGCAATGCCAAATGAGGGGAGGGATACATAAGCTGGGCGCCATCAGGCATGAGGCTCTTTTGCGGCCTGCAACACACTGCGCCCAAAGGCGACATCCTCCTGACTTCTGACGTCTACCTGGTAGAATCTAGTAAACGTGTGTACTAAGGACCATGTTGTGGCCTTACAGACTTGAGCCAGGGAGGCTTGGTGATGCACTGCCCATGAAGTTCCAACTGCTCTTGTGGAGTGCGCCCTAACTTTGAACGGAGGCGGTCTCCTTTTCAAGCCATAGGCTTGTATTATGACCTGTCGAATCCACTTGGCTAAAGTAGATTTTTGATGCTGCCTGACCCTTTCTGGGGCCTTCCGGCAGAACAAACAAAGTATCCGTTCTAAGAATCTGAGCAGCGGCTTTAAGATAAGCTTTAACTGCTTTTACTACATCCAAAGAATGCAATAACTTTTAATCTACCGAACTAGGTTTGGGGAAAAAGGAAGGAAGAACCACATCTTGGTTCAAATGGCACCTCGATACCACCTTAGGAAGAAGGCTGGATGAGGACGTAATACTACTCTGTCCTTATGGATAACCAGATATGGCTCCTTACAGGACAAGGCGGCTAATTCCGATACTCTTTTAGCCGAACAAATGGCTACTAAGAAAATCAATTTCCTGGTGAAAAGAACCAAGGAAATGTGCCGCAATGGTTCAAATGGTTGTTTCTGTAGAACCGACAGAACCAGGTTTAAGTCCCATGGACATATGGGAATACTAACCAGAGGGCTAATACGCATCACTCCTTGTATGAAAGCTTTGACTAATGAATGCAAAGCCAAGGGCCTTTGAAAAAAATATTGACAAGGCCGTCTGACCCTTGATAGTACTCAAGGCAAGCTTCCTATGTACAGCCCACTGTAGGAAGTCCAGAATCCTACCTATTACGTACTTACGTGGATGCCATTTCCTGGCCTCACACCACGTGATGTACGCCTTCTAGATCCTATAATAGATCTGCCTGGATACCGGCTTCCTGGCATTGATCATGGTAGATACCACAGGATTAGAGAGCCCTCTCTTTTTTAGAATGTGGGCTTCAATAGCCAGGCCGTCAAACCTAGGGCTGGTAAGGAAGGGTAGTATATCGGTCCTTGCGAAAGCAGGTCCGGACGATGTGGGAGGGTCCAAGGACTTCCCACTGACATTTTTACAATCTCCGCGTACCATGCCCTTCGGGGCCACGCTGGAGCCACCAGAATCACTGGTTTCTTTTCTACCCTGATTCTGCGGATTAATCGCGGTGGGAATGCATATATCAGCTTGAACTGATCCCAAGGGAACACTAGGGCATCCGAACCGCAAGCTAGGGGATCCTTTGTGCGAGACACAAATCTGTCCACCTTTGCGTTGAATCTGGATGCTAGCAGATCTACATCCGGTGTTCCCCACCGCTGGCATATTGCCTGGAAAACCTCGGGGTGAAGAGACCATTCCCCGGGCATAATTGCTGGCGACTTAAAAAGTCTGCTTTCCAATTTTCCACTCCTGGGATGAAAACCGCGGATATGGCTGTGACATTCCTTTCTGCCCATTCCAGGATGCAATTCGCTTCCCTCTGGGCTGCACGACTCCTGGTGCCACCCTGGTCCCAAAAGAACCTGTACGCAAGCCCAGTGAAAACACATGTTACTCTTTGGCCAACACCTTAGACACTGGCAAAAAACTGAGGTGCTCCCGGATGGGAGGGGCTTATATAGGGGAGGGTACTTCCGGTTTGGAAGTGGCCAGTGCCAGCACCTGAAGGTAATCTATATAACCCATTAGTAATGACTAAGTCGCTCTGTGTCCCGTGATGTACGAAAAAGAAATATATATCTTTTTCCCCCGGACCAATGGGCCCGAAGGGAGCCATGTCCTACTCCTTGCTAGACAGAAAAAAACTGATCTGCGAAGATGCAGACTGAGAGGTTATACCCGGAGGGTCCGCCCCCTGGGCGGTACTGTAGAAGGTGTGATGCAACACTTTTTACAAGTTTTTCTGCCTAGTCACTCCTAATTAACGGATAATACCCACTTTGTCAATAGAGAAGCTGTGTCGGTCCATGGACGAAAGAGTAATATATATATAAAGTTGCGCTAATGAATAAAAGTGCTGAGCATAAACAAAATTCCCAGTGAATAGCAATTTTCAATGAATGAAAAAAGCAGTGTAGTGACAAACACAATCTATAAACAATCACAAAAAAATCACAAAAATTAATACAGGGATGGAATGCTGTTCATAAGTCCGAACATTGATGATTAGTCCTTGAACCATCCACAAAAATGATAGATTACAGTTGATGTCAATCCACCCGTGCAAATGATCCTAGAGTGATAACAACCACGCTCTGCAGCAATGGGATAAAAAACCAATATGTGATATCCACCACCAGTGTGTATAAGGGATCTGCTTACCAGAGCCCCATGGTCCCCTATTACGGAGGACCTAGGGAAGCCTTGAGAGTATGGATACTGCTGGGCTAGGTAGCTCCAAGATTCCTCCGCACCGCTACACCTTGCACTCCAAGATGGTGGATACCAATGGTATGAATGGATATAGGAAACAAAAAGGCCTCTGATAGTGTAAAATCTTCAGGTTTATTTGAATTTTAAAAAACGAAATACACTTACAGGATTGCAGTGACAGATAAGCCTGTAGCCTGCTGAGCCGGCCGGACGCAAGCAGGCAAACCCGTCTGTCTAGGAGATACGAGCAAGAGGGGGAGGTGACGTCATTGCGTCGCTCGTTCTGCCCTACTAGTTTCGTGACAAATCACTTCTTCCAGGGGCACGGGCGGCGCACTGCATCACCCCCCTAAATACAAAAAACAAACAGAACCAAGCCTCATTCCCGGTTCCCGCGCGCATGCATGCTGAAACCCCCACCCAACCAAGCCTCGCTCTGGGCCGCCGTCCTCACCACATGACTGGTCAAGACTAATACGTATCAACGCGAGATTTAGAGGGCCGGAACTAAAGGACTAGGGGAAACAAAAACTGCACGTCACCGCAGTGTTGTCCATGGACACAGGACCAAACATCGTGGGACACAAAATGCAGAATATCTGAAAATGTATACGTTAAAAGCATATGTATACCAATATGGTATATTGGGATGAGGCCAAAAACCACAAGGATAGTTGATGTAACCTGAATGTGAATTTAAAACACGTGGGGACTTTTAAAACGTATAAATAGATATTACTTTTTTTTATTGCATATAAAATAAATGAAAAATATAAAATTAGTGAAAAAGAACAGAGCGATCTCACCAGGGGGCTGGTGCTCACCAGCAGCCCACCCGAGAAGGAGATGGAGACACTCCCAAAACACCCTAATCTAAATTATTAACAGGAAGTGCACACATAAGCACCGGCAGTGAAACCACTGCGCCATCTTGTGGACAGTGCACAAATGACACATGAGGTGAATCCCTACTAGATGATAGTATAAAGGAATCATCCCATAAAATGGAAAAAATTACTTATGATAATGTAAACCAGATGAGTGAACTAGTTGGCAGGTAAAGATGTAACTTATGAAGGAATACATCAAAAATATGCAAATAGCCGCTCACGCTGCCCTAACGAATAAAGATGACTAATAAAGAGTTAATTAACGGAATAAATCAAATAAATCATATGAATGTCTGCAGTGTCCCCAAACGGGAATCAAACCAAACAAATGGGTTGCAAAATGGATGAATAAATATTAAAATTATTTAGAACTCAATTAGGGGGTTTGGACAGAGACCCAGATTGAAGCTAAAACAGACGGTCCCAACCTACCACATTGGGACCGTCTGTCTTGTCACTGACATGTGACTCAATATACACTACTACAATATATTGTTCAATCCGCATTGGGCCATATAAAGAGCAACAGATGTTAATAAAATCATAAGAACATCATGAGTTATTGATGAAGGCATTTATGTCAGTATCTACGTTGAGGCCAAATGGCACATATGTTCTCAAACTATATATCCAGGCCATTTCCTGTTTCGAGATCTCCCAAACCAGTGAGCTGCTTCTCCAATGGGGTCTGTATTTGTCGATCCCTACAAACAAGGTGTTGGCAGGATTCCTATTGTGCACCTGATCCTAGTGTCTCGATACTGAATGCTTATCAAAGCCTTTTCTTATGTTGGCAATATCCTCATTTAGTCTCACCCGGAGTGCCCTTTTGGTCCTCCCGATGTACTGTAAGCCACATGGGCACTGAATAAGATATACTACCCCCTCGGTCGAGCAGGTGATGAAAGTTTCCACCTCATACGACCGACTGGTGCTAGTCGAGGAAAAAGTGCAAATTTTCCTGTCCTTAGAACTGTTGAGTGAACAGACCTGACATCTTTTGCATCTGAAATAACCTGTAAGATGCTGTAGGAATGTTCTATTCTCCCTAGGGGGATCCTGAATATTAGGAGCAATTTGATTAGATAAAGAAGATGCACCCTTGAATACAATCCGTGGTTTTTCAGGCAGCACAGGGGCCAGAACTTGGTCTGTTACCAGGACATGCCAATGCTTCTGGATTAGTCTTTTAATGTTTTGGTGTTGTACCGAAAAAGTGGTGACAAATGGCAATGAAAACCTACCATCTTCACTTGTTTTGATGCAGTCTTTCAGGAGGGACTCCCTCCCGGTCATAACCCTTCTCTATGAATCTTTTGGAGAGCACCAAAGCTTGGCTATCAAAAGACTCAATCTCAGTGCAATTGCGTCGCAACCGCGTAAACTGTCCCTGAGGTACTGCTTTCAACCACGGTTCATAGTGGCAGCTGTCAAGTGGGATATAGGAGTTTCGGTCGGTTGATTTGAAGAAAGTGGATGTCACAAAACTGTTTTTCTTGATGAAAATCTTCAAGTCAAGGAAATTGACCTCCTCACGGCTGGCCTCAAAACTAAATCTAATACCCCTGTTGTTATTGTTCAAATCCGACATGAAATCCTTCAAATTGGATTCGCTGCCATCCCACAGGAGGAGAACGTCGTCAATGTACCTGGACCAGAGGAGCACCTCCGGTTTTTGGCAAACATTGACGACGTCCTCCTCCCACTTGGCCATAAACAAATTAGCCAAGCTGGGGGCATATTTAGCCCCCATTGCGACTCCCCTATCCTGGCGATAGAACTGGTTGTCAAACCAGAAAAAATTGTGGCTGGCTGCATATTCGAGAAGTTCCATAATAAAGTCAATCTGTAATGGAGCCAGCCCCGAACTCCTAACCAAGTATAGTTTGACCGCTTCAAAACCAAGCTGATGTGGGATTATGGTGTACAGAGAGGTCACGTCTGCCGTGACCAACCACAACTCTTGTTTGGGAGTTAAATTGGCCAATATGTTGATAACCTGTTTAGTATCCCTTATGTAGGAGGGAATGAGCCGGACCAGTGGTTGTAAAAAGGAATCTATATATTTGCCCACCCAGGACGTGATTGAATCAATCCCACTGACTATATGGCGTCCCGGGGGCAAGTCTGATTCTTATGAATCGTGCGGGGGGCAAGCGGTACCAAAAAGAGTCTCTCCTTCTTGGTCAAGATACCTTGATGCAAACCCCGGTCAACAATGATCTACAGATCCCTTTTATATTTAACCACGAGATCCACGATACGATGCATCTCTTTGACATAGTCACAGCGATCAAGGATGACTATCCCCCCTCCCTTGTTGGCCGGCCTAAATACTAAGGACTTGTTGGAACATAGAGATTCCAGGCCGATTTCTAGGTCCCTCTGCATTTTAACCTTCCTGACTTGAATGAGTTCTAGGTCTTTTCAAACCACGTCCCGGAAGACCTTAATGCTCGGGGCAAGAGACCCGGGGGGGTTGAAAAGTGAAGCATTAGCCAAATTGGAATGTTGAAACTCGACATTGGATGGTTGGCTGTTCCTAATAGGATTGGATATCAAATATCGTTTGATGTTAAGTTTTCTTGCAAACTTATGGACATCCATATAGGTCTGAAATTTGCTCAAACTCCTAGGTGGAGCAAACTTCAGTCCCTTATCCAGCAATCTTTTTTCTGGGTCTGATAGCATTTGTTGACTCAGATTAAAAATCCCAGTGCCCAAAACCCTCTTTCTTTTTGGACAACTGGGCCCGCCTCCCCCCTCTAACTCCTCTCTTTGTTCTATGGGACCTGCCCGGCCTAGATGGTTCCTGGGAAAACTCCAATTCTGATTAAACCGATTAGGTCCAGGAGGGCCTACAGGGTAATCAGGTCTATAATGACCAAAACCTTGATCTTGATTCCCAAAGTGTGAAGGTTGGGAATTCCTGTCTAGATTCCCATAACCGTATCTACCCCCGTGGGGTCCAAACCCTCCAGGGGCCTCAGAATCAGAGAGAGGAAAGAACCGGTTATGGGTAGGAACACTATAGCCATAATCTCTGCTGTCCCCATAACGGTAGGCAGAGTTGGCTCTGTCATAGCCAAAATTGTGAGGAGGGGGTCTCTGTCTAACGAGATAGTGATCCTATGTGTGGGGAGATGGGCCTTGGTGGTATTGGTGTTGGGTGTCCTGTCTGGGATTCCCACCTTTCTTAGAGCCCCTTGATGGAGTCGCACCCTGAGTGGGACCCTTTTTAGGAACCTTCACCTTGTTTTTATTTTGATGTTGTGGGGTCACCTGCCTAGGTGAAGGTAAATTGCCCTCCCTTACTTGTGATGGTATGGGGTTAATACTTAAGCCACTGATATTTGAACTTTGAGGGAGAGTGTCCATCACAGTCTCACTCTCATTCTCCAGGGCAAGTTTCTTCTGCCACAAGAAAACCAAACCTGATTGATAATCCTCGCTGTCCCTAATAACCTTTTTTTTCTTTTTAGTGTTTTGGTCTTTCTCCTCCCGTTCTAAAGTTTTGAGTAGATTGTTAGAGCACTCCTTATACTCTTCACCACTCTTAAGGGGGACCAATAGTTCTTTAACTAATTTTTACAGTGGATTTTGGCCTACTATAGCCAAAAAGGGAAAAAGGGTTGCCGTAGGATTTCAGGATTGCTATTCTTTGCAGACACTAAGGTTGATTTACTAAAGACAAATAGACTGTACAATTTTCAAGTGCGGTTGCTCCAGAGCTTAGTAAATGAGGTAAAGCTTCACTTTACAAAGAATACCCAATCACATGCAAGGAAAATAATAAATAAAACAGCATTTTTGCATGCACATGATTGGACGATTGAAGTCAGCAGAGCTTGCAATGTGCACTCTCTATCTGCCTTCAGTAAATCCACCCCAATGTGATTGGAACCAAAATGGGTGATGATGATAATAATTAGTAATGCAGCTGTAAACTAGAGATGCCTGGGGTTTAAAGCATTACTCAAAACGTAATGTTTCAATGTGTAGCAAAAAGTGGATAACTAAACTGTCTGATAGTTTCTCTTAATTCTCAGGAACTCTCTTGGGAAATCATTTTTTTTTACTTTCTTCTATAAAAAAAATAAAAAATGTGTTCATAAATTTAGGCCAATATATATTGTGCTACATATTTTTTGGTAAAAAAATTCAAATAAAATCCCAATAAGTGTGTAGCACAGCCCCCTTGGGGACTTCTGAGAATTACCTGCTCATCTGCACGGCCATGACCAAGTGAACCTTCCAACCCAGCTGACACTCTGGGTTCAGACATCCTGTTAATACTATAAAGCAAGGTCCCCCCTCGGTCCCCCTCGAAGCAAGCAACTCATTAGTATAAGGTTCTGAAATGTTTTACTTGAACCAAATAGGAAAAGTTATTTCACAAAGTAAAGAGTAAATACGCTGAGCTGTGATAACAGCACCAACTCAGCAAACAGACTGCTCCCGAAGATACAACAGTGTTTAAACAATGGATATACTATATTCAATAGATGTAATCTACACAGCTTATGCTATTTTAATAGGAGAGCTAATCCCTCGCTGGCATTATGTACTGTGTGTGTATATATATATATATATATATATATATATATATATATACTTCCTATGAGTAAAGGCAGTAAAGTTCCACGTGGCAGATCTGTTATTCTTTGCTAACTAGTTGGAGCTTGTTAACTGTAATCCGTTTGGTTGCAGATGAAACAATAGATTCCAAGTGGTAAAGGCCTGAGGCATCTGAGTACAGTGTTCCAGCAATGCAGTAAAGTGTTCTTGGGTAGAGATGTGTGCGCACTGTGTTCTCTAATGGTGGTAGTGAATAGATAAAGATTGAGCAGCTTGCTCTCTCACCAACAACCCAAATCGATCTGCAGTCTTCTTGATAGGAACACGGATGGCAACACTCCGGCAACGGATCATCTGTCTCGGCCTTCTGTAGTGACTTTCTCCACACGTCCACACCGATGGGTAGGTGCTGTAAAGGATGCTAGTAACAGGATGTCTGACAACGGTTAGCAGGACTAGGCCTCTCAGGCCTCGAGGTGGAAGTAGTGTTCCGCGTGGTAGGCCACGACCTCTCTCTTTCTCTGTCACACAGAGAGGTCTGTCACGCTCAGGCCCAGGAGGAAGAGAGCGTGCGAGGGCTTCTAAGCTCATTTTATCATCCCTCCCAGCAACCTTCAGGCCACTGCAAGGGTCCCTGGGATTTGTTGTCTTAGGGTACAGGGGTGCATAGCAGCAGATTCAAAGAGGACTACATACCCCATAACTCACTCCATTGGCACACAGGTATGAGGTCACTGGCTGCACAAATAATCATGGGGACAAACAATGTTTAGAACACTGGAAGGTATGACGTTTTCTGGCAACAGTCTATATCGCTACAAGCATATATTGATAAGTTTTAGTGTCTACACACTATGGGATATTTCTATTGATTTTTATTGTTTTTTTACTATTAATGGCGGCAATCAACGGCTTATAGCGGGACTGCATTATTGCGGCAGACATTGCCACTTGAAAAGGATTGTTTGCTACCTGAAAAGTTACGTGGCAGCTCCCACCTGGAGCAGTGACACATAACTCTATTGTTGGCACAAGCAACTTAATGTTGAGATACATATAAGGTCTATATACACAGACAGTGTATGCATGAGGCCTTCACGTTAATTACAGTAGAGATCACGTAGTAGGAACCATTTTTATCTTATTTACTATATTTTCACAATTTTTTGATGACTGAAATTACTGGCAACTCTCATCCGATAGGAACCTAACTGTTATCTACACTTGTAATATTGCACTGTTGGGTGAAACACATAGTAACCCCCCACCGATAGGAAACCAGTTGCTATTAGATTTACACATCTGCTCATAATACCAAGCACCTGTATTAAGGAGATACAACCCTGAATAAGGGTCATACTACTGAGGATAGGCCTTTGAGCCAACTAACACACTACAGCTGAGAAGCAGCGCCAATCCCCCTACAACTACCAATATTCTGACACTAACTGACACTTTTTTGGGGCCAGTGACACTAATACAGCAATCGGTGCTAAAAAATATGCACGGTTACTGTACTAATGACACTGGCTGGAAAGGGGTTAACATTAGGGGCTGTCAAAGGGTTAACTTTGTGCCTAGCCAGTGTTTTACTATACTGTGGGAAGTGCTTTTACTAGGGGAAGAGATAGAATGTATTCCCTGCTTTGCCGGGACACAAATTCCATTCCTTCCCTCCTGTCAGAATGGCGCTCTGCCTTGTTTACTTAGTACACAAACTTTAATGGCATCCCAGGCTTAGTCTGTAGGGTTAAATATTTAGTTGGCTCATTCTTTGCAGCTATAATAGCTTCAACTCTTCTGGCAACGCTGTCCACAAGGTTTAGGAGTGTCTCTATGGGAATGTTTGACCATTTTTCCAAACCCACTGAGTGAGCCCACCGGAAAGCTGTCACATGTATTTGGGCAATTGTCTGCGACCGAGGCATTCCCTACCCCGCAGCCACACTTATACACCATGTATATGATCGGCTGCGAGGCAGGGAATGTGCTGGCCCAGTACAACTGATAGCTTCATGGTGGGCTTGCTCATGTGGGTTTGGACTAAGATCCGAAGACACCTGAACTCATGACTAAGTAGTCAGTAGTTGTCGAGAGGTATGCAACAGAACACAACCCTTCTCCATTCTATTCAAAGTAAAAGTTTAAAGCTGGACTCCAGCCGTACCTTTTTTTTCTCACACTTGTAGCAAGTCTTCTCCTGTGATTACTCTCAATTCCTTGTGTAGCGAACTCACCTCTCACTCCCTCCTTTTCTGTCAATGTCTATGGCTCTCGTCTAGTGGACCAGGGAGGAGAGTGTGATGCACCACCAACTCACATCCTCCAGTGTGTAGAGGTGTGAGCTATACCCCCCACCATTGAAAGTCCAACACTTATTTATTCTTTTCGAGCAATAAATAGTCCTTTAAGAGCAGACTGGTCAGACAACGAACAGACAAGGTGGTGAGGAAGGTCCAGGCACAAATATGAACTTGTTACTCTCCTGTTTCGGTGTGCGCAAGTTCAAACAGGTGCCATTACAGGTAATGAGTGGAGGACAGAGGAGCCTCTTAAAGAAGAAGATACAGGTATGTGAGAGCCAGAAATCTTGCTTGTTTGTAGGTGACCAAATACTTATTTTCCACCATAATTTGCAAATAAATTCTTTCCAAATCAGACAATGTGATTGTCTGGATTTGTTTCCACGTTTTGTCTCTCATAGTTGAGGTATACCTATGATGACAATTACAGGCCTCTCTCATCTTTTTAAGTGGGAGAACTTGCACAATTGGTGGCTGACTAAATACTTTTTTGACAAACTGTATGTAACTATACTTCAGTGATTTCCAGCTTCCAGATGCATCAGCCAGATATGGTATAATCAGGCAGTAGTTATATAGGTCCAAGCTGGTCCAGTGTAACTATGTATGCTGTTCCATGCCTGTAATTATTCTTTAACCCATTCCTGCCCAGTCTATAGCAGAATGACAGCCGGGTAGGAGTGCTCCCCTTCTGGGTGAACATCATATAACCTCCTCCCTGGATTGTGCCTTGCTTGCACCCCATGAGCCATGCTGCAGCATGATCTGTCAGTGACAGATCAGTGTACGGGGCTGCTGCCAATCAGCAGATAACACAGCAATTGTACACAATGAATAGTTTTCATTCACACCATTCATTGTGTACTATTGTGTTGATCTCTGTGATTAGTCACAGTGATCACATGGTAAAGACAGGGCCAATCACCGTTTATCTGTACCATGTGATTCGCTGTGGCCAATCACAGCTAATCACAATAGTACACACAAATGGTTGCAAATGGTTACTTATAACAGTAATAACAGTGATAATTAGAGGCCACCAGCTACACCGTTAAGTAATTGTGCATTTAGGTGCTGCGTCCCTAGAGTTGCAGACTCACCAAATATGGTGCAGTCTCTGTGGCTTAAGAATTTTAGCTAAAAAACATATTACGGGGGGAAAGAGTACCCTCTGAGTAGAGTCATGGGAGCATCAAGCTGCTTATGAGAAAGGAATTAGTTTTATTGCAAAAAGAAGATAATACAAAATGCAAAACACTGGGTACCCACCAACAACACCTGGACAAAATTAAAAAAGACAACGTTGTCTGTATCTAAGAGCAGCTGTGTCACGCATAGAGCAAGCACACATCATATAACCGAACAGATTGCAGTTAAAGTGTAAAGTCGTGTACCCACTCCATCACTATAATAATAAAGACCCCCAGCTGGGGGATATATGGGTACAGTATATGGTTTATTTTATCAACACTCTTGAAGATGGTCCCGGAGAGTAGCTTATCACTATAGGCTAGCAGCTTAATTGTGGAACTGGTTAGATAGACATCCTGTATAAATGGCGGCATGTTAGCACTGCTGATATAGTCCAGGTATCCAGTTACAAATATAAGCTGTATCAGGTAAAACTAACCCAAACTGAGATCCACAAAGTCAAACAGCAGGTAGAAGTAGACAACAAGTCAAAACTGGCATAATTACCGGTAAGCAGAAGTTTGAAAATGAAGTATGGACCTATGATCCGCTCACCCAACCAAAACTGGCAAGAGTCTGTTAAGCTCAGAGAGGTATCCCATATGTCCTCAGGAGTTTCCTGTTGATGGAGAGGGACCTCACACTGCAAACTTCATCTGGAATACTCTATTGCCATGCAGGGGTCTAGGGAGCTTCGCTGACACTTCTGCTAACTACACTGTGGAGTTGTAGGGCCGTTTTTTTGGCGGCCGTTCTAGTAGCTCAGCCAAAAATGGCTGCTGCTGGCTTCAAGGTGTCCGTTGCGCCTGCGCCGGCGTGACGTGATGCGTGATGAACAGTGATTATCACTGCTATAAGCAATCATAGTGTATATATATATAAAAAAAAACTGATCACCTTCCCGTGTTACTATAGTAACACTGTATTGCTCTGGTCACAGTATGTAAAAAAAAAAAAAAATCATAAAAAAGAAAATAAAAATAATAAAAAAAAATAAAAATCTTAAAATAAAATAAAATATTATGATTATTATTTTTACATACTGTCACCAGTCAGTGTCCCTGATCACTACCACAACAGTTATATGATGACAGTTCACTGCACTGGTGACAGTATATATATTGTAAAAAATGGGGATTTTTTTTTTTTACAGTTTCCAAAAATTTGGGACAAAAAAATACAACTTCAAAAAACCCAGCAGTCCTCTTACTAAAATGTTTTGGACTGTCTAATGTCCAAAAATGTGTATTTTTGGTGGTAATTGAGCTGTCCTAGCATTTTCTGGCCTCAAGAATTGAGATTTAGGCAGTCAGTAAATCAGCATTGATAATTTTTCAGATACCGTATACTGTATATACCATAGTTATGTGGGCTCTATAACTTCCCTACAGATTAAATAAAATAGACTGATTTGGGTTATTTTAACCAAAGAAATGTAGCAGAAATTTATGAAGAAAGATTATTTATTTGCAAAATGTAACTAAGAAAACATTTTTTTTTCAAAAATGCTCAGTCTTTTTTTGGTTGATTTAGCAAACAATAAACAAACCCAGTGGTGATTAAATACCACTATTCGTTTGAAAAACATTATTAAAATTTCATATGGGTACAGTGTTGCATGACTGTGCAATAGTCATTCAAAGTTTGACAGCGCTGAAAACTGAAAATTGGCCTGGACTGGTAGGGGGGAAATTGAAGCTGTTTAGCTGTTTGAGTCAAGATGCTGGCCTACCTAATTAAGCGCCCGCAGAGTTTAGTGTTCTCAGCTGTTCTGTTTGCTGTAAATATGTGTCTGTTTTTTCACACTGTGGAAAATAAAATCGACTTTTATTAATGTTTATCTTTTTACCTGTTTTTTTTTTTTTTTTTATGAGCACCGTTGCGGAAATGACACCTCTAATTAGCAATAACTGTGCTTGGATAACCTCAGTACCATCTGTCATTTTTAACTGAATTGTCACTGTGGATATTCGAAAATGATCATAAAGGTCATTCCATGTTATTATGTATTTTTTTCCGGGGCACATTTGCCAATATGCAGATATAATGACTGCCAAATATACTTGTAGCGCCCTTCCCAAATGGTTGGGACGCTATGTGTAAATTTAGGGGTATGTCTGAGCCATAGTTGGGCTCAGATCAGTTGATTAATATAAAACTGCTTCTGCTCTAGGTGTGATGCTGCCTGGCTGTAGGGTTCCCTGTTCGCCTGTAGGTGGCACTGCCACCACCGGCCCAGGTTGAACTACATGGGTATCACAACGCCTTGGGTGTCCTTTCTCGGCAGCCATGCAGTGGGCTTGTTAACCCACTGTGCATGCTGGGAGAGGGTACATAAGATACAGACGCCATAGATTTTGGGGTGTTCGTTCCTAGAGACCCATTGGGTCTGTTCCTGTCTGCGTGCCTCATGGCCCGCATGGCACGAGGTGCGTGTGTGTTCTAGCCCCGGGCACCTTCAGCCCGAGGCTACATCCCTATCTGGTAGGCCCCGCTCTGCTGGCTGGGGCCTATACCTTCGGAAGGGATCCCAGGCTACCCACCTGCGGGAAACCCGCTCTTGGGAAAGGAGTCCAGGGGAGGGTCTGCCCCAGAGGAAACTGGCGATGGTACTGCTGTCTCGGGAGGAGGCCTGGAAACTCACCTAAGGAGGGATCCATTGCTTTAAGCCCTGCAATACGCCAATCTGGCCTAAAGGTTCTCTCTCTATTGCTTGGCTGGGAGGTTCGGGACTTTAACAATCCTGTGGCAGAGGATTCCTGATCGCATCCATAAGTTTTCTCAGATTGAATTGATCCGTGGATCATCCCGGCTGCTAGGACCAGTGAGAGGGACTATCCGGGTGAGCAATACCCACTCAGGCTTGAGTGGCGACGTTGTGTCTTTAGTGCTGCGTGCCTGAACCTTCCCCTGTTCTTCTCTTGTTCCTACTTTCCTCTCAAGTTCCCTCAGCAAAGTAAATAAAGCCTTATTGTTGGGTTTTACATCTGTGTGGACATTGGCCTTTCTAGAGACATTTTTATACCCTGACAACGGAAGCCTTGGAGGTAGTTTGCATGACCCAAAACAAAACCAGCAGCCCGGCCTCAAAGAGGGGGGTATCGCTACATACTCTATGGCCAAACGTATATGGACGTCTGACCAGAGGCGTAACTAGATCCTTCAGGGCCCCGGTGCAAAAAAACATGAGAGCATCTCCCTCATACAGCTCAGAGCCTGCACTGACATTCCCCCCGCCCCCCGCCCTTGCACGGACAGGACAGGAGAGAGCCGATCTGCTCCTTCTCCTCCCTTCCCTCTCCTCTTGTGTGCACTGCAGAAAGTTTGAATGATCAAACTCAGCTGCTTAGATTCACAGTTCCCGCGGTACGCACAGGTGGAGAGGGACAGGAGAAGAAGGAACAGATCGGCTCTCTCCTGTCCTGTCCGTGCGAGGGGGACTGTCAATGCAGGCTCTGATACGTATGAGAGATCAGGCTGAACATTTGCCTGTTTGGCCGTTCGCTGAACACCCAAATTTGCAGGGTGTTGGCTGGGTATTCGCCCCGATGAACACCCTGCAATACACTGACCAGTGCACAGTGCATTCTGCGCCCTGATTGGGCGCAATGTAAGCTGGTTGTTAAGGAGCTGGGCTGGGAAGCTGGCCACAGCGTCCTTAACAATTGATGAGTCATCAGCTGTCAATGAGTTTCCCTGCTGACAGCTGAATAATAAAAAAAAAAATGCTGGTTAAAAAATTTAAGAAAAACCCTACGGGTCTGGTATGGAATTGGAGGGGAACCACATGCCAAAATTAGATAAAAAACAGTGTGGGGTCCCCCCAAAATCTATACCAGACCCTTATCCGGGCATGCAGCCTAGCAGGTCAGGAAAGCTCCCACCCCCCAAACCATACCAGGCCACATGCCCTCAACATGCCCCCCACCCCAAAGAACAAGGGCCTTATCCCCACAACTGTGGCCAGTGGTTGTGGTCATCTGCAGATCTGGAAGCCCCCTTTAACAAGGGGGCCCCCAGATCCCGCCCCCCCCCCCCCTATGTGAATGAGTATCAGGTACATAGTACCTCTACCCATTCACCAAAAAAGTGTACAAAAAGTAATAAAAACAAGAGACAAGTTTTTGACAAATCCTCTATTAAAAAATAAAAAAACAGTGTCCCTCGATGTAAATCCATCGTCAATCACGTCACCCGCAGAAGCGGAAAAAAAAAAGTTTTACCTTCTGGTACAGCCTCCTGGTACAGCCTCCTGCGCTTTGACAGTTCTTATATAGGTAAGGGGTTAAAACCCTCCCTTACTGTATCCCAAAAAAAGTTTTGCCTCTAGTTTTACTTTAACCGCTTTAAGACCACCCTCAGTACTTTTACTGCGGGCGGGCAGCATGGGCAGGCTGGATCACGTACATGTACGCAATCCAGCCTGTTCCAGGTTAGAGACGGCTGGGGAATCATGCGATCGCTAGGCGATCTCATAGCCACTATGTCATCAAAGCTACAAAGCTTATAAATGAATTTCATTCATAACAGCTGTAATTGCTGCTGATTGGCCCACAGCTATCACATGATGCCTGGGCCAATCACAGTACCCTATACCATGTAGTCAATCACAGATCACTAGTAATCGCAGCTGTTATGAATGTTACCCATTCAAAACAGTTCACAACATTACTGTTATAGTGATTGTCACTGTAACAGCAAAGTGTAAAAAAAGTATTTAAAAATCCTTGATCACCCCCCCCCCCCCCAGAGAAATACAGTGTTACTATGGTGACACTAAACTACTTTGATGAAAGTATTAAGTATTTAAAAAAAAAATGTAAGAAAGCTTAAACATTTATTAAAATGTATTTATTTTTTTAACCTACTGTCACCAGTCAGTATTCCTGATTACCGCCACATCAGTTATTTAATGATGCTAAAACAAAAAATGGATAGGTAATCACTGTGCTGCTATACTGTATATATAGTAAATGAATGAAAGGCTTGCAGCTGTTTACTGTTGTGTTCCCAAACCTGAAATAAAAATGCATACAAAAAAATGCACTGTAACCTCAATTGAATAGATGTACCAATAGTGGTGGAACCCTCCTAGTATATTGTAAGCTCCATAAACATATCCTCTTCAAAAAACAAATACCAACATGAAGTGAAAAAAATCTAATAAACAGCAATATAATTCTCAGATATACAAATGTAGTTTTTAGTGCGTTTGGTTTGAATGGGCTGTTCAGTGCATAAAAATGTATACTTTGTAGTACAGCACGATCAGTTGTATAGGGGTCCCAACAGTTCCCTTAAATGAAAACTCAATAATTTGGTGGTTATTTAGACTATTACATCCTATTAAATGATAAGCTTTAACTATTTCATACATTACTCATGTAGAGGAAATTTATAGTATATGACCAGCAATCATGTCTGCCTGGCTGCCACAGGAAAATTATAGAAAAATAAAAGTCTCAGATAGTGAATGCAAGCTGTAATAAAAATGGCAATTAATAAATAAAATATAAGTTATTCTGAGAAACGCCAACACTTTACTTGGAAAGATATATTACGCCCTGTGGCTCTGAGCAGTTAAACCAATGGAAAGAGAAGCTTCCACTGAATTTAGGCCAGACTTCGCCTTGGTACCAGCCAAAAGAAAAAAAACAAGGACAGGAATTATAGAAAAGGGAGACATGAGGGTAGTACAAGAACACTAAATTTCAAAGGATTCAGCTTTACTAAGCTGTCCTCCATATTACATGACACTAATAGGGATCAAATTCTTCCAACAAAGAACACTTAAAAGAAGTAGGAGTGTTTTAAGAACATATTAGACAATGGCACCCGTCAGTGCCTTGCAATGGGCAACAAATATAGAACAAAACAAACCTGGGTGGCTAAATACTAATAAAAAAAGGCATATTAATGAGAAAAAAACTGTCCTTTCAAATTTATAAGACCAAAAGGTCACCATCAACATTCCAAAGCTACAAAGAGTGCAATAAGAAATGCAAGAGCACGATTAGGGCAGCTAAAATAAATTACGAAAGACACATCGCTGAGGAGAGTAAAAAAAAAATCCACCCAATTTTTTAAAATATATTAATAATAAGAAGGTGAAGTCAGAACATACCAGCCCCATTAAAGATGATATGGGGAAGTAGGTCACATTTAACAGGGAAAAGAGAGCCACCCTTTTGGCTGACAGAATCAGTGTTCAAAAACGACTTCAAAACCATTATGTGAATAAATCACCAAAACCAGATGGCTTACACCCAAGAGTTCTCAAGAACTTAACCTTGTTGTAGACCTAATTGTTAAGGACTGCATACTAGCTTACTGACTGGAGTGGTACCAACAGATTGGCAAAAAGGAAATGTGGTACCAATATTCATAAAAGGGCCGAGATATATCCCTGGAAACTACAAACCAGTTAGCCTAAATTGATAGTATGTAAACTATTGAAAGGAATGATATAGGGCCATATGCAACAATTTGCTGATGAAAATAGTATCATCAGTAATAACCAACATGGATTTATGAAAGGCCATTCTTACCAGACCAACCTTTTAAAGTGGAGTTCTACCCAAAAGTGGAACTTCCGCTTTAAGCACTCCTCGCCCCCTTACATGCCACATTTGGCATGTCATTTGGGGTGGGGGGTACTTAGTTTTGACAGGTACCCAGCTCCCACTTCCTGCTCTGGTCGCCTCGCCGCCTAGGCGACTCCTTCTCTTACCCTCCCTCTCTGCAATCTTCTTGGACACGTCACAGGTCCCAGAAGATTGCCCGGCCACTAAGAGAGCACAACGCGACTCGCTCATGCGCAGTGCACACCCAGCTGTGCCCATGCTTGCAATGCCGGCGCCATGGAGAGACGAGGGAGAGGAGTGAGATTCGGGCGCTCGCATCGCTGGACCATAGGACAGTTGATTGTCTGTTTATTAAAAGTCAGCAGCTACACTTATTGCAGCTGCTGACATTAAAATAAACTTACAAACGAATGGAACTCTGCTTTAACATCCTAGGAGATAAGCTGTAACATGGATAAGAAAAGATCTGTGGACATAGTATTTCTGGATTTTGCTAAGGCATGTGATAAAGTACCCCATAAATGCTTAATTTACAAATGAAGGTCTTTTGGCATTGATGATGTTGTATGTACCTGGATATAAAACTGGTTACAGGAGCTCATACAAAGGGTGGTGATTAATAGCCCGTCTTCTGAATGGTCTAGAGTTGTGAGCGGTGTGCCCCAGAGCTTTGCCCTGGGGCCAATTCTGTTTATCATCTTCATAAACGATATAGCGGTTGGGATAACTAGTTCAATCCAAGTGTCAGCTAATGATAGCAAGCAAAGCAGGGTAATGACTTCACAACAGGATATAGCAACTTTACAAGAAGACTTAATCAAAATGGAGGGGTGGGCAGCTATAAAACAGATGAGGTTTAACACTGAAAAAGTAATACACTTAGGAGCTAAAAATATGAATGCAAGTTAGTTACTAGGGGGAGAACCTCTGGATTAATCAAGTGTAGCAGCCTCACCCCATCTCTTTCTTCTAGGGGTATCACACACGACAGAGTGAGATGCGCTACAGCCCATGTCCTCCCCATAACTGTGGGTGAGGTGAAGGCCAGTACCAGATATTTCCTCGGGCCTGTGTGCTTCTGTCTAGAATCAAGTCCTGCTGTGCCAACACTTCCCTTTGCTCCCATTAACCAGAGTTCCACACGCCGATCACAGTCCAACTCTTGTATTATTGTACATCTCACAATAAACAGTGCTTCAGTAGCCAACTGGTTGCGACTTGATAACAGTTTGATACGGGGGTGAGCAGGTCGAGGCACTATCCTGATTGTCAGCTAAACCACTGCGATCTCGCCAGCGGTTACTATAGCCTTAGCTAGAAAGGACTTAGAACTTGAGAGTCTCTACCAGCGACTCAAGAGAACGTAGATAGGAGTACCTTCGCTGCGTTGTGGCCCCTGTCAGGGGAAGATGTCCCTCCAAGAGAGTTACCAGAGGCCCATCCGTCACTGGGTTGATGCTGCTCCAGACTCTCCGAATGGGTAACCTCCTCACCTCAGACATGGGCCCCATCCACTTCAGGGACCCTCGGACTTCTCCACCCTTGCGGGACCCAGTCAAAGTCACTGGGCCCCAGGCCTCCTGGTTTAGTACCTCACCCCAGGCTGAAGGTGCCTGGGATGGACTCCAACTCCATTCCGGTCAGGCCTAGGGCACCTGACCCGGAATCCAGAACCGCCCACACCCAGGCCTAAGGTGCCTGAGTGCGTGATGAAAAACCTCCAGAAGAGCAAGACCTCGTGACCAGGGTGTCTCCCCCTTTTATCCCCTCCAATGACGCCACGGCAGGTTCCCCGCCCTCGCCGTACCATCTCCGAGAAGGGACAAAAAGGACAGCTCTGTGGCGGCAAATCTACCTTGAGCCTGCGGGTACCTGCCACCCACAGGCCAAGGAGATTATTACACCGTCCAATCCTCCACGAATACAAATGGTCCAATTACTCCCACACTTTACACACCTGGACTTCCACCCAGGTGTACCCCACCTAAATTTAGAGACCCCGCTACACAAGGATGTAAAATGATCTTGTGGTCCTAGTAGATCACAGACTCAGCAATAGCATGCACTGCCAAGCTGCAGCAAGTAAGGCTTGCGGACTATTATCATGTGTTAAAAAAAGTATTTACTCAAGAAATAAAACTATAATTCTACGGCCTTACAAATCTCTAGTTCTAACACATCTTGAGTATGCCGCCCACTTTTCGTCACCAATCCTCAGGAAGGACGTGCTGGAACTGGAGACAGTCCAGAGAAGGGCAACAAAGCTAATAAGGGACTTCAGATGGTTCGATTCTCGATTGGTTCATCAGGGACCGCTCAAGATTTAAACCATCTATGGACAGGCTTATGCCGCGTACACACAATCAGAATTTCTGTCGGAAAAACCTTGGATGGTTTTTCCTATGGAATTACGCTCAAGCTTGGCTTGCATACACACGGTCACACAAAAGTTCTCTGAACTTTCGACTGTCAAGAACGTGATGACGTACAACACTACGACGAGAAAATGAAGTTAAATGCTTCCGAACATGCGTCGAATTGTTTCCGAGCATGTGTAGGAATTTTGCGCAACGGAATTGCATACAGACGAATGGAATTTCCAATAGGAAATTTTTCAGTCGGGAAAATAGAGAACCTGCTCTCAATCTTTTGCTGGCGGAAATTCCGACAGAAAAAGTCAGATGGAGCATACACACGGTCGGAATTTCCGACCAAAAGCTCAAATCTGACTTTTTCTGTCGGAATTTCCAATTGTGTGTACGCGGCATTATTGTACCCAAGTTGATCCATCCATCGTACAACCAGCATGTCAGATTTTTACATGCGATTATTGCCAGCAGCTATATCCGCTAGCAACAATCACTGTGTTCTACTGGCAGGGATGGCTCCCCACACCCCCCCTGCCAGGACAACACAATAGCTCCGGGAGGGATTCCCCCATCAATACTGACTGTGTTGATGGAGGAATCAAGTGATTTTCTTTCCTGCCACCTGTGGAGGGAAAGAAAATCTCATCTATGGCTGATCTTATTCTCCTGGCGAAATAACGCTTAGGAGGGGATATGATCACAATATACAAAGCCTTAAATGGTGACGCTAGCATTGGGAGGAAACAATTTATTCAGAGGCCTCTAAAGAAGACATGTGGCCACACAATGAAGTTGGATGAGAAGTAGTTCAATCAAACTGTTTTCATGGACTGTTTTCATCGGACAAACCGATCATGTGTGGGCCCCATTGGACTTTTTTTTCTATCGGTGTGAAAAAATAGAACATGTTTGAAATTTTTCCGATGGATAAAAAACCGATAGCAAATTCCGATTGTCTATGGGCAAGTCCATCGGTTAAAAAACCCACGCATGCTCAGACTGAATTATGAGACAGGAGTAGAGTTGAGCGGACACCTGGATGTTCGGGTTCGATGGGTTCGGCCGAACTTCGGAAAAAAGTTCGGGTTCGGGACCGAACTTTAACCCGAACCTGGACCCGAACCCGAACCCCATTGAAGTCAATGGGGACCCGGACTTCTAAGGACTAAAAAGGCTCTAAAAAAGTAACGGAAAGGGCTAGAGGGCTGCAAATGGCAGCAAAATGTTGTTAAGAGCATGGCAAGTGCTCTGAAAACAAATGTGGATAGGGAGGCCCCCTTTTCAGCAGAAGAGGTACGGGAAGTCATTAAGAACCTCAGAAACTCAACGGCACGATGCCACACATATGATGGGAATGCCCCAGAATACGCCCTCTGGAATAAATTATTCAATTTAATGGATAAGCTAGTGGGAAAATAAAATACTTTGAAATAAAAATGTAGCGGGGTGCTAAATTTAAGGGAAGTGTTTGAGTGGTAAATAGGCTCAAACACCCTAATTCTGTAGGATTCATGGACCATTTTTGTCCTCGGGGGACAGTATTGGTGTGCAGTTCCCTGCAGCCTACAGGTGGCGCTGCCATGGTAGGCTAGGGTTGAACCGCCGATACAGTGCTGTGCCTTTTGTGTCCCCTCTTGGCAGTAGTACAGCGGGGCGGGGAACCTGCTGTGCATGCCGGGAGAGCATAAAAAAGGGGCAGACCTTTGGCCTGGGGGCTGATGTCCAGTGGGGTCCACGCCCAGGTGCCTTCGGCCTGGGTGCATGTGTTCCTGTTCCATCTCGGGTACCTTTAGCCCGGGGTGAGGTACTATCCTGGAGTTCCTGCTGCCCTGGGTATGGAGGCCTAGGTGCGGGAGTAAAGCCTGGAGTCCAGAGCCTTCGTCTGGAGTCCGCTAAGGGTCGAGGAGTCTTAGGGTGCCGCCTCGTGTAGGGGACCATGTTCCAGGGAAGGGAGGATCATTCTGATGGACCGATGCGGGAGTCACGGTGAAGGAAGGGTCTGTTGACTCCCTGGAGAGATGTCTTCCCCTTGATATGGGCTAGGTTCATAGAAGGAGAAGCTCAAGGTCATCTTGACTGTATCAGAGGCCTTATTCACCCGGCCCGTGGCAGGGGCCTTATACACCCTGGTCTGTGGCAGAGACCAAAGTTCTCCAGGTCCATGGCAGGGGCCTTGTACACCCGGTCTGTGGCAGAGACCAACCTCAAGGTCTGTGGCAGAGACCGTGCACCTAAAACTGTTTGAGAAACCTAAGCAGTGAAGTGAATGTGCTACGTTTGTGCCTGGACCTCCTCCACACCTTAAGCTGTCCTGTTTCTTTGCTCTAACCTTTTCTATCCGAGTAGAGTTTATTTTGCCATGAGAGAATAAGAGTTGTAATTTCAGCTGGTGTGGACATTGACTTTACTGGGAATTAAAGGACTTGCCTCTACCTACAGTAGAGGTGAGAATCATCCTCTGGAGGAGTTTTGACTCCGGCTGTGGACACGGCCCGTCAAGTACACCGCTCAACCTCTTTATATAGGAGGGTACGGGCTGGTAGTGCGGTGTGCCTTTCTCCCTCCTGCGAGGAGCCAACAACATAAAGGCAGGTAAGGGGGAAAGGATCTGTGCGCTACAAAAAAATAAAATAAAAATTATAATCTTGACCTAGGAGGACGAGGTCCATATGGAGTAGGAGGTTGAGGTGGCGGTGGATGTGGCTGTGTAGGTGGAAGCGGCGGTGGAGGAGGACGAGGTAGCCAACACTGGTTCAAAAATACAACAATGGCTGGGTAAGGCCGGTGATGTGTCGAATTCTGTCCCCCGTCAAATAGTGTCCACCCTGTACTGCGCTTGCTCAGTATGTAGGACAAGGGGATTTCGAAAATCTCCCAAGACGAACGGCGCCTGCGTGGTGAGTTCAGGTGAAGGCCACACCATCCGTGGTTCAAGCCGAGCCAAGTGAGGCCGTGCCCGAAGCGTGGCGATCGAACCGAGCCCGTGAGGGGCCCTGTTACTATGTGCTACCGTATGTCCACTTGGATGGTGGGGCTTGAACCTGCACTCACAGCGCAGGCGCCGTTCATCTTCGGAGATTTCGTGAATCTCCTTGTCCTCTGTACTGCGCAAGCGCTGCGCCTTTGCAGTATGGGCCGGACACAATCCGATGGCCAGACAGTTTTTGTCACAGCACCGGTATACATGTCTATTCTGCACAAGGTACGGACAAGTCCTGTGGGATCCATGCCTGGTTCATTTTAATGAACGTGAGCTTGTCCACATTGGCTCTGGACAGGCGGCTGCGCTTGTCTGTGATAACGCCCCCTGCCGTGCTAAATACACGTTCAGATAATACACTGGCTGCAGGGCAGGCCAGCACCTCCAAGGCATAAAGGGCAAGCTCAGGCCATGTGCCCAATTTGGAGACCCAGAAGTTAAAGGGGGCAGACCCGTCATCCAGTACGTGTAGGCCTGTGGACACATACTGCTCAACCATGTTGGTGAAATGCTGCCTCCTGCTAAGACGTTCCATCTCAGCTGGTGGTGCTGGTTGTTGTGGCGTGCTGACAAAGCTTTTCCACATTTCAGCCATGCTAACCCTGCCTTGTGAGGTGCTGCCGGTGCCCCGGCTGCGTTGGCGACCTCCTCCTCCTCTGCCTTCGCCTTGTGCTTCCACCGTACGCCCGCTGTCAGGTGGGAATGCCACCAGCAGCGCGTCTACCAGCGTGCGCTTGTACTCGCGCATCTTACGATCCTGCTCCAGTGAGGGAATTAAGGACGGTACGTTGTCCTTGTAACGGGGATCCAGTAGGGTGGCCACCCAGTAATCAGCACCAGTTAAAATGTGGGCAACTCGGCGGTCATTGCGGAAACACTGCAGCACGTAATCGCTCATGTGTGCCAGGCTGCCCAGAGGCAAAGAAAAGCTGTCCTCTGTGGGAGGTGTATCGTCTGTGTCCTCTGTATCCCCCCAGCCACGCACCAGTGATGGCCACGAGCTGGTCTGGGTGCCACCCTGCTGTGAAAATGGCTCCTCCTCCTCCTCCTCCTCCTCCATCTCCTCCTCCACCTCATCATCCTCCAGAACTGTGCCCTTTCTGCCGGACAATTGTGTACCTGGCGTTTGTTGGTGCAGGAACCCACCCTCGTAGCCACTTGTGAAAGACTGCCCCGAAAGCCTTTGAAATGATCCCGCTTCCTCCTCCTCCTCCTCATCCTCCTGTGCCACATCCTCTTCCATCATCGCCCGAAGCGTTTTTTCAAGGAGGCATAGAACTGGGATAGTAACGCTAAGAACGGCGTCATTGGCACTGGACATGTTGGTGGAGTACTCAAAACAGCGCAACAAGGCACACAGGTCTCGCATGGAGGCCCAGTTATTGGTGGTGAAGTGGTGCTGTTCCGCAGAGCGACTCACGCGTGATTGTTGCAGCTGAAACTCCACTATCGCCTGCTGCTGCTCGCACAGTCTGGCCAGCATGTGCAAGGTGGAGTTCCACCTTGTGGGCACGTCACATATGAGGCGGTGAGCGGGAAGGCCGAAGTTACGCTGCAGCGCTGACAGGCGAGCAGCAGCAGGGTGAGAACGCCGAAAGTGCGCACACACAGCCCGCACTTTCTGCATTAGCTCTGGCATATTGGGGTAATTTTTAAGGAACCTCTGGACCACCAAGTTCAGCACATGCGCCAGGCAAGGGATGTGCGTCAAACCGGCTAGGCCCAGAGCTGCTACGAGATTTCGCCCATTATCGCACACCACCAGGCTGGGCTTGAGGCTCACTGACAGCAACCACTCATTGGTCTGTTGTTCCATGTCCCTCCACAACTCCTGCGCGGTGTGGGGTTTTTCCCCCAAACAGGAAAGTTTTAAAACTGCCTGCTGTCGTTTACCCCTGGCTGTGCTGAAGTTGGTGGTGAAGGTGTTACGCTGACCGGATGAGTAGGCGGTAGAGGATGAGGAAGTGGAGTAGGAGGAGTTAGCAACAGGAGGCAAACTGAAGCGCCCTGCAATCCTCGGTGGTGGAAGGACATGCGCCAAACTGCTATCTGCCTCAGGCGCAGCCGCCACTGCATTTACCCAGTGTGCTGTTAGGGAGATATAACATCCCTGACCGTGCTTACTGGTCCACGCATCCGTAGTTAGGTGGACCTTGCCACAGATGGCGTTGCGCAGTGCACACCTGATTTTGTCCCCCACTTGGTTGTGCAGGGAAGGGATGGCTCGCCTGGAAAAATAGTGGCGGCTGGGCACGACGTACTGTGGGACAGCCAATGCCATCAGGCTTTTAAAACTCTGCGTCTCCGCCATACATAATGACAGCATTTCAAAGGCCAGGAGTTTTGAAATGCTGGCATTCAGGGCCAGGGATCGCGGGTGGCTAGGGGGGTACTTCCTCTTCCGCTCCAATGTTTGGGAGGTAGAGAGCTGAACGCTTCCATGGGACATTGTGGACATGGTTGGTGACCCAGGTGGTAGTATTGCTGGCAGATCCTCTGTTTGCGGGGTGGCAGGTGCCACTGTCACTAAAGAGGTGGATGAAGAGGCCGAGACTGCAGCAGAAGAGGAAGCAGGAGGAGCCAGAGACCTTTCTTGGTTTTTGAGGTGTCTACTCCACTGCAGCTCGTGCTTTGCACTTAGATGCCTGGTCATGCAGGTTGTGCTCAGGTTGAGAACGTTTATGCCTCGCTTAAGGCTCTGATTGCACAGCCTGCAAACCACTCGTGTCTTGTCATCAGCACATTGTCTGAAGAACTGCCACGCTAGGGAACTCCTTGGACCTGGCTTTGGTGTGCTCGGTCCCTTGCTGCGTTGGGCAGTAGCAGACATACTGTCTAGGGGACGGACGCTCCGCTTTTGCAACCTGCTCCCTCTTCTGCTGTGCTGGTGGCTCTGTGCGACCACCGCCTCTTCCTCCAAACTATAATGGTCACCTGCATAACGTTGATTCCATGTGGGGTCGAGGACCTCATCGTCCTCCACATCATCTTCCACCCAGTCTTCACCCCTGCCCTCCTTGTCTGTCTGCACAATTGCGAAAGCAGCAGCAGTTGGCACCTGTGTTTCGTCATCATCCGAGACGTACTGCGATGGTCCTCCCATGTACTCATCATAACACATAAGTGGTTGGGCATCGGTGCACTCAATCTCTTCCACTTCTGGGGCAGGGCTAGGTGGATGGCCCTGGGAAACCCTGCTAACAGAGTCATCGAAAAGCAGAAGAGACTGCTGCATGATTTGGGGCTCAGACTGCTTGGCTGATTTGCAAGGGGGTGAGGTGAAAGACTGATGGACATGGGTTTCAGGTGCCAACTCTGATCTTTCATCAGAAGAGTGGGTGGGAGACAATGTGAAGGAACCCGAGGCACTGTCAGCAACCCAATCTACTATTGCCTGTACTTGTCCTGGCCTAAACATTCGTACAGCCTCATTAGGCGCGACAAAATACTGCCGCAGGCTCGGTCGCCTACTCGCACCTGAGGAAGGTGTTTCACTTGTGCGTGTATCTGGCACAGATCCACCACGTCCTCTCCCTGCAACAGGAGCTCCACCAGCAGCACCACGACCAGGGCCACCACGTCCCTTTGACCTTCTCCTCATATTTTCCAAATTTAGGATGTTGCCCTAAATGGGTGTTTTTGGAAGAGCAGAACACACCCACAGTACGTAACCGCTGAATCGCACAGCTACAGAACTGCAGAAAATGCTATTCAAAAAAAATGTTGTTTTTTTAGTATAGCACAGTAGAAGAAAACTATTTAGAAATTGTTTATTTCACACACCTCCAAATATGTATAACACACTGCAAACTATTATTTGTGCCCCTAAACGGCGTTTTTTGGAAGAGCAGAACACAACCACAGTACGTAACCGCTGAATCGCACAGCTACAGAACTGCAGAAAATGCTATTCAAAAAAAATTTTGTTTTTTTAGTATAGCACAGTAGGAGAAAACTATTTAGAAATTGTTTATTTCACACACCTCCAAATATGTATAACACACTGCAAACTATTATTTGTGCCCCTAAATGGCGTTTTTTGGAAGAGCAGAACACACCCACAGTACGTAACCGCTGAATCGCACAGCTACAGAACTGCAGAAAATGCTATTCCAAAAAAAATTTTTTTAGTATAGCACAGTAGAAGAAAACTATTTAGAAATTGTTTATTTCACACACCTCCAAATATGTATAACACACTGCAAACTATTTTTTGTGCCCCTAAACGGCGTTTTTTGGAAGAGCAGAACACACCCACAGTACGTAACCGCTGAATCGCACAGCTACAGAACTGCAGAAAATGCTATTCAAAAAAAATGGTTTTTTTTAGTATAGCACAGTAGGAGAAAACTATATAGAAATTGTTTATTTCACACACCTTTTTTTTTGCCCTAAACGGGTCTTTTTTGCACGAGCAAAATAAAATGCAATTTATTTATTTTTTTTGCCCTATGGGTCTTTTGGAAAAGAGCACAATAAAGTGCCTTTTTTTTCCCCCTAAAAGTTAGATTTTCTCTGACACTGGGCTCATGGCAGTGTAAAAAGACTGTGCACTGCAACACAAACAGGTAAACCTATGCAGATCGCTGATTTTAATCTCTGAATCTTGACTCCTATATAATATTCTCTCTCCCTGAAAGCACCAACAGGAACCTGGCCCTACACTACACTATCTCTCTATCTTTTCCCTCAGATTGCAGAATCAGGACTAACTCATGTATTTTACAATCTCTCCCTATTAGCAGCAGCAGCAGACAAGATCCTCTCCCTATCTATTCTGAAGCAGAGTGACGTGTGTGCTGTGTGCCTCTAGCTTATATAGAAGCTGGGTCACATGTTGCACTGACAAATCACAGCCATGCCATTAGTAGGCATGGCTATGATGGCCTCTAAGGGCACACCAGCTAATCAAAAGGTGATTGGCTGGCCCCTGAAGCATTTCTAAATGCGTAATTAGATTGCCGAACCCGAACCCGGACTTTTGCGCAAAGTCCGGGTTCGGGTTCGGGTAAAAAAGCTAAAGTTCGGTACGGACCCGAACTTTACAGTTCGGGTTTGCTCAACACTAGACAGGAGCACTCGTTCTGGTGAAACTAGCGTTCGTAATGGAGATAGCACATTCGTCATGCTGTAACGGACTGAAAAGCACGGAGGCTGAAAAGCGCGAATCGGCTCTCACCAAACTTTTACTAACACGCGGTAACACGAAATCAGCAAAAGCAGCCTAAAGGGTGGCGCCATTAGATTTAAACTTCCCCTTTATAATGCCGTCGTACGTGGTGTACGTCACGTTGTTTTTTGACTGATGGTGTGTGGGCAAGACCAATGGAAAACAGTTTCATCGGCTTTCCGATGGAAAAATCCATCGGATTAGAATCCATAGGATATCCGATCGTGTGTACAGGGCTTTAGGGCAGTAAGGATGTGGAACTCCCTTCCACAGTTGTTGGTGTCAGCGGGAAGTGTAGATATCTTCAATAAACATTTAGATGTGTTTCTCAGCAAACAGGAATATGGAAAGTGTCTTTATTTACTTTACTTATTTACTTACTTTATTTACTTTACCAACTATGTAACTATGAATTCTACCATGACCTTACTACACCATGCATGGCTCTTTTATCATAGCCGTGCTCAAGCTGACCCTATACGTTGACTAGCCACTATGGAAAACGTCTTATTATTGCACAGAAAATGTATGTTAAGACATTGCTCAGCAACCTTTTTCCATGTTCACAAGCTTTGGACAACCAGCGTGCCAGTGAACAATGTAGTCTTAGTTTGTTTTTACACAAAGTTGTACTGCTAATGGCAAGTAAAACCCATTATTTAAATATGTAATACCCATAGCCTAGGTTGCCATTAGTAGTACAACTATGAGTGCAAAAATTGATTGAGTCCTAATGCATGCTTTCCAGACCTTAGATTAGCCCCAAAGCATGCACATCAGACCTCAGATCAGCCTCATTATACTGAATGCACATCGGACCTCAGATCAGCCTCATTATACTGAATGCACATCAGACCTCAGATCAGCCTCATTATACTGAATGCACATCAGACCTCAGATCAGCCTCATTATACTGAATGCACATCAGACCTCAGATCAGCCTCATTATACTGAATGCACATCGGACCTCAGATCAGCCTCATTATACTGAATGCACATCAGACCTCAGATCAGCCTCATTATACTGAATGCACATCAGACCTCAGATCAGCCTCATTATACTGAATGCACATCAGACCTCAGATCAGCCTCAATATACTGAATGCACATCAGACCTCAGATCAGCCTCAATATACTGAATGCACATCAGACCTCAGATCAGCCTCATTATACTGAATGCACATCAGACCTCAGATCAGCCTCATTATACTGAATGCACATCAGACCTCAGATCAGCCTCATTATACTGAATGCACATCAGACCTCAAATCAGCCTCAATATACTGAATGCACATCAGACCTCAGATCAGCCTCAATATACTGAATGCCCATCAGACCTCAGATCAGCCTCATTATACTGAATGCACATCGGACCTCAGATCAGCCTCATTATACTGAATGAACATCAGACCTCAGATCAGCCTCATTATACTGAATGCACATCAGACCTCAGATCAGCCTCATTATACTGAATGCACATCAGACCTCAGATCAGCCTCATTATACTGAATGCACATCAGACCTCAGATCAGCCTCATTATACTGAATGCACATCAGACCTCAGATCAGCCTCATTATACTGAATGCACATCAGACCTCAGATCAGCCTCATTATACTGAATGCACATCAGACCTCAGATCAGCCTCATTATACTGAATGCACATCAGACCTCAGATCAGCCTCATTATACTGAATGCACATCAGACCTCAAATCAGCCTCAATATACTGAATGCACATCAGACCTCAGATCAGCCTCATTATACTGAATGCACATCAGACCTCAGATCAGCCTCATTATACTGAATGAACATCAGACCTCAGATCAGCCTCAATATACTGAATGCACATCAGACCTCAGATCAGCCTCATTATACTGAATGCACATCGGACCTCAGATCAGCCTCAATATACTGAATGCACATCAGACCTCAGATCAGCCTCAACATACTGAATGCACATCAGACCTCAGATCAGCCTCAATATACTGAATGCACATCAGACCTCAGATCAGCCTCATTATACTGAATGTACATCAGACCTCAGATCAGCCTCATTATACTGAATGCACATCAGACCTCAGATCAGCCTCATTATACTGAATGCACATCAGACCTCAGATCAGCCTCATTATACTGAATGCACATCAGACCTCAGATCAGCCTCATTATACTGAATGTACATCAGACCTCAGATCAGCCTCATTATACTGAATGCACATCAGACCTCAGATCAGCCTCATTATACTGAATGCACATCAGACCTCAGATCAGCCTTATTATACTGAATGAACATCAGACCTCAGATCAGCCTCAATATACTGAATGCACATCAGACCTCAGATCAGCCTCATTATACTGAATGCACATCGGACCTCAGATCAGCCTCAATATACTGAATGCACATCAGACCTCAGATCAGCCTCAATATACTGAATGCACATCAGACCTCAGATCAGCCTCAATATACTGAATGCACATCAGACCTCAGATCAGCCTCAATATACTGAATGCACATCAGACCTCAGATCAGCCTCATTATACTGAATGCACATCAGACCTCAGATCAGCCTCATTATACTGAATGCACATCAGACCTCAGATCAGCCTCATTATACTGAATGCACATCAGACCTCAGATCAGCCTCATTATACTGAATGCACATCAGACCTCAGATCAGCCTCATTATACTGAATGCACATCAGACCTCAGATCAGCCTCATTATACTGAATGCACATCAGACCTCAGATCAGCCTCATTATACTGAATGCACATCAGACCTCAGATCAGCCTCATTATACTGAATGCACATCAGACCTCAGATCAGCCTCATTATACTGAATGCACATCAGACCTCAGATCAGCCTCATTATACTGAATGCACATCAGACCTCAAATCAGCCTCAATATACTGAATGCACATCAGACCTCAGATCAGCCTCATTATACTGAATGCACATCAGACCTCAGATCAGCCTCATTATACTGAATGCACATCAGACCTCAGATCAGCCTCATTATACTGAATGCACATCAGACCTCAGATCAGCCTCATTATACTGAATGCACATCAGACCTCAAATCAGCCTCAATATACTGAATGCACATCAGACTTCAGATCAGCCTCATTATACTGAATGCACATCAGACCTCAGATCAGCCTCATTATACTGAATGAACATCAGACCTCAGATCAGCCTCAATATGCTGAATGCACATCAGACCTCAGATCAGCCTCATTATACTGAATGCACATCGGACCTCAGATCAGCCTCAATATACTGAATGCACATCAGACCTCAGATCAGCCTCAATATACTGAATGCACATCAGACCTCAGATCAGCCTCAATATACTGAATGCACATCAGACCTCAGATCAGCCTCATTATACTGAAGCACAGAGACCCAGTGATGACATCACTTCCTTCCACCACTGGGTCTCTGTGCTTCTCTATGCAGTGCAGGCAAATCATGATTGGTGGGAGGGGCTGGTAGGGTGCTGTACATAGTTTTCTGAAAACATGACAGCACCTGGCCTCAGTACTCCCCTCAAGAGTCCTCAGCCCTGATGAAAGCAGTGGGATCGCTTTGTATGTATGTAATGAAACTGCAAAGGTTTTTATTTAGAAAAACCACCCCAGGAGCACAAGCTTGCTCAATGGCAGCTGAAGACCTCCAATGTGTTTGTCCCAAATCAACCTCACAGACACAGACACACTGGAAGTCTTTAGATACTTCAAGTCTTTACAAATTGGTATTTATACAATTGAATTGTAAAAACCTGAACAAGAGATCTAAGGCATCCTGAAAGATTGTATCTTTAATAACTTTAAGAGGTTGTAACCCTAAAAAAAAATTAAATAAAAAATGGATCCTGTTCCTTAACCACTTCACTACCCGCCCATAGTCATATGACGTCCGCAGATGGGATCCCTCTTTATGTTTATAAAATCTTGCGCTTACCCTAGCACTAATGTGAAATTAATTTAAATATTATTATTTAGAAAAATAAATGAATAAAATAGGTGTAGGTGCTGCAACTTAAAACTAAAATACATGATTCAACATATATATATATATATAGCGCCCTGTTCCTATTGAATAGGGGCTACGTGGTAAATGTAGTGTTATCTAAGCTGTAAATAGCTCAGAGTGATTTAATAAAGTTAATTTGCTTCTGTTCCAGTTTGGCTGTGTTGAGTGCATTTCTCACTGTTGCCAGTAGGTGTCGCTGTCACCACAGGCGAGTGTGAGAAATACAGCAAGCCAAGTGCATTGACTGTTTTTTCCCAGAAAAATCCCAGTGGGAGTGTTCTTACTGCTGTGCATTCTGGGAGAGGATATTTAAGGGACAGGCGCCATGTTTTCAGTCTCTTTTTCTACCCAGGGGCCTGCTGGCTCTCTGGCTCTCTGGTCTCATGGTCTTCCTGGCCTAAGGTATGTGGCAGTTGCTCTCTTCTACCTTGGGCCCTGCAGGCTCGAGGCTGTGCTACTATGAGTAGGCCCAGAAGTCTGTCTGGGGCCTACTGAACTGAAGGTGGTCCTGTGCTGTCTTGCCTGCGGGAAGAAGCCACTCAAACGAAGAAGATTCCAGGGGAAGACCTTACTGGAGAGAACCGAGCTGAAGGCTGGTTTCTCAGGAAGGGCCTGGTGACTCGTTTGGAGGATGCACCCAAGTTAACCTACCTCACAGTACTGCCGGATGGCTTAAAGGTTCTGGTACTGTGCAGCTGACCTAAAAAATGAACTGACTGCTGGTTACACAATCCTGTGGCAGAGGATTAATCCAGGAGTTCCACATATTGCTAAGTCTGTGGCAGAGACTTGTCTGTGCTTCATACCGGCTGCTAGGTCGGTGGGAGAGGCCTATCCGGTTGTCGCAAGATTCAGAGACAGAAAGTTGTTGTCATCTGTGTCCTAGAATCTCATCAGTGATCTGCATTAAGGTATCTAAACTTCCCCTAACCCTCTATTATTTTACTACAGAGAGTTCCTTTAATAAAGCATTGGAAAAAGACTGAAGTGCACATCTATCTCATCTCCTAACATAGACTCTTAGTTCTGGGATGGTGAAAGGTGGGGTAACGGCAGGACCCAAATTTAATCCAGCAGCCCTCTAGGGGGTATCGCTACACCTGGACTGTGTTACTTTTATCTGGGACAATAGGGGTTAATTGCATATCACTTTCTAGCTGCGTAGGCAGGGGCAGAGCCAAGAAAGCCCGGGAGCTACGTGACTAGAAGAACAAGTGGGGGGAGTTCCCGCTTGCTGCTGCGTGAGACGCTGTGTGTGTGTCTGGCGCTGAAGAGAGAGAGCTGCGTTGGTGTATAGAGAGGATCAGAGTTCAGTCATATCTACATTTTCTCTGATGCAATCTGCAATGGGGCCCAAGATGCTTCCTACTGGCACCGCTGCAAGTGCCATGCTGTCCAGAACCCTGTTAACGGATACCGGCATCCGCCTGAAGTCGCATGGTCGGTTTGTGCTATACGCCGTCGGAGACCTTGAAGCGCTGGGTATGGTATGCCGTAAGTTTGAAGGACTGGCCATACATCCCTGTCCACTTTTCCGGTGCTTGCATTGCGGGGAGTACCTGTTTGCTGTAGAACAACCTACTATGCCACCATGTGCCTACCGAGTTGATTGGGCCACGGGTATTGCTACAGTGGAAGCTGCTGCCCTTGCTCCTGTTAATGATGTCGCTGTGATCGTTCCTAAAGTGCCATCAGTGGACATCACCCCTGCTACTGCCCCCGCTGCACCTGTCCAGAGGAAGGTGGGCTATGTGAAGGCATCCTGCGGCCGCGGTAGAGGGCTACCCCACAGACTACCAGAACCGGAGCCAGAGGAAGGCCTTACCCCTGGAAAATGCACGTCAGGAACTGGTGAGAGATCTGGGGAAAACATATCTGTGGGGACAGTATGTAAATATTTGCCTGCGGAGGAATTAAGGGATTCTGAGTTAGACTCCCTGTCAGATGTCTCCGGTGATGATGAACTATTTGAGACTATGTCACAGGAACTGTTGTGGGCTAATATTAAAGATGTTGCTTCTGCCTTCACCTTCTCAGACTGGACAGCCATAGATTCTGGGAAGATATCACCTAGTGTGGAACCGCCCAGTACTATCAGAGAGACTTTGTCCAAAGTTACCAGTCCAATTGAATCTGAGAAATTGTCTGCCAGATCCATGGTGCAAAAGTTTCCAAATCCATGTGTGCTTCCTGGATTGGGGAATACCAGAGCTTTAACAAAGCTTGCCCGTTTGCAAAGAGTGCTCATCAAAAGAGTTGCCACGGAGTATGGCCTGGAATTCCCGTATGTCCCTAAAGAGACTGTAACGGGAGGGCCCGGGGAACCCAGAATCTCCTAGAAAGTATGAGATACCCTTGCTTCAGCTTCCCCAATGCCTCTTATGTGTAAACCACCCTGTGTCCCTATTAGGGGCACAGGTTGAATGAAAACCCCACCATGATCTGTAATAGCCATATCCAATACGGTATATACAGGGCACATATTGGGTATATACTGTGTGTGGGCTGTTTATGTAATACTTGCTGTGATGGTGTGTAATTTCATGCTATTGTCTATTGTGGCTTGTGGGAGTTAAGCCTGTAATTATAGGTTGTGGAACTAGCAGACAAACAGGTTAATTGAAGAGATGCTGAGGTGTCACCTGTCTGCTTGAGTAATGTTAATGAACCTCAAATATGCTACACATCCTTTCAATGAGTGAAGTCTTTTGATAATGTGGATTGGGAGACAAAAGCTAAACACAAAAGGGTCATGCATAATCATTAAACTGAGATGTGTATTGGTCATCAGCTGTACAGAATTGGCTCATGTAAATTGGGTCTGGTCATAGGTGTATGATGAGGAGAGGGTCAGAAGCTTCTCTCTGTGTGTATAAGAGTGTAGTACTTTTGCAATAAAGAGTCAGTCTATTCTGGAAAGTTACAGAGTGCGTCTCGTTCTTCTGGAAGGATTATTCCTATGGGAAGTGGTCGTCTGACTGTGGAGGATCGGCAGTGAATTTGTGTCCAGGAGAGGGAATATCTTTAAACGGCGTTAACCCCTTTCATATTTGGGGGGCCGTTACAGAGACTGTGCGGGAAATTGAGTCCAAGCGAGAGCAGTGGTACAGTGAAGCTGTCTGGGGCCATTTTTCTGTGCCAAAACCCTTCAGGAAAGCTGTTTATTCCTTTGCCATGGATGATTGTTACAACGGATGCTTGCTGCAATGGAACTATGGCCGACACATTTATTCTGACAAAGTGGTCATCCGCAGACCTGAAAAAAAGACAATGTTGTCTATTTTGTTAACCACTGTGGATAACCAGGGGAAACCAGTGAGTTTGCCAGATCCCCGTTGCTATTGGTGATCATTCAAAATGACTGTTCTAGCTTTTCAGTTTTTGCAAAGAGACTGAGGAAAAATTCTCTATGCTAAATGGACTATCGGGTACATAGCTAGATAGTGTCAGGTTGAGAGAACTTTGCGGTCAAGATTTTTCTATCTGCTTCAGTACTTTGTCATTAAGGACTTTGTCATAAAAAATTTCTGCCACTAGGTGGTGGAAGTTGCTTATAGCAAAGGTTGGATTTTCTATATTTTAGTTCATTTTACATTTAAAATGGTGAAGGAAAGTTTCATTCTCCAGGGAGTGAGTCTTTGCTCCTAGTTAATCAGTTATGCTGTTTTATATTTTGTGTGTGTAATTTTTTTTTTTTTTCAGGTAAACCAGATCTCCTATCAAGCTGCTGGAGTGTGGGTGGTTAGATAGAGAGTGAGGTTTTGTAACATATGTTTATGTAACCATACTGTGTGTGTTCATGTTGAATCTGCAAACACTCTTCTTTTACTACCTTACCCTTCCCTTTCCCATCCAAATTTTGTGGTTCAGATACCGATTTTTTTCAGACAATGAGGACATCGTCTATTCTAGTGGGGGGGGGGGGGGAGTATGTAGTGCCCTGTTCCTATTGAATAGGGGCTACGTGGTCAATTTAGTGTTATCTGAGCTGTAAATAGCTCAGAGTGATTTAATAAAGTTAATTTGCTTCTGTTCCAGTTTGGCTGTGTTGTGTGCATTTCTCACTGTTGCCAGTAGGTGTCGCTGTCACCACAGGCGAGTGTAAGAAATACAGCAAGCCAAGTGCATTGACTGTTCTTTCCCAGAAACAGCCCAGTGGGAGTGTTCTTACTGCTGTGCATTCTGGGAGATGATATTTAAGGGACAGACGCCATGTTTTCAGTCTCTTTTTCTACCCAGGGGCCTGCTGGCTCTCTGGCTCTCTGGTCTCATGGTCTTCCTGGCCTAAGGTATGTGGCAGTTGCTCTCTTCTACCTCGGGCCCTGCTGGCTCGAGGCTGTGCTACTACGAGTAGGCCCAGAAGTCTGTCTGGGGCCTACTGAACTGAAGGTTGTCCTGTGCTGTCTTGCCTGTGGGAAGAAGCCACTCAAACTGAGAATATTCCAGGGGAGGACCTTACTGGAGAGAACCGAGCTGAAGGCTGGTTTCTCAGGAAGGGACTGGTGACTCGTTTGGAGGATGCACCCAAGTTAACCTACCTCACAGTACTGCCAGATGGTTTAAAGGTTCTGGTACTGTGCAGCTGACCTAATAAATGAACTGACTGCTGGTTACACAATCCTGTGGCAGAGGATTAGTCCAGGAGTTCCACTTATCGCTAAGTCTGTGGCAGAGACTTGTCCGTGCTTCATACCGGCTGCTAGGTCGGTGGGAGAGGCCTATCCGGTTGTCGCAAGATTCAGAGACAGAAAGCTGTTGTCACCTGGGTCCAAGAATCTCATCAGTGATCTGCATTAAGGTATCTGAACTTCCCCTAACCCTCTATCCTTTTACTACGGAGAGTTCCTTTAATAAAGCATTGGAAAAAGACTGAAGTGCACATCTATCTCATCTCCTAACATAGACTCTTAGTTCTGGGATGGTGAAAGGTGGGGTAACGGCAGGACCCAAATTTAATCCAGCAGCCCTCTAGGGGGTAACGCTATATATATATATATATATATATATATATATATATATATATATATACACAAAAGTGCACAATCCTGAAAGTGAAAATTCAAATAAACAAAAGTGAAGACATTTTCTATGAGTGTAAAGTCCACATTAATAATCAAGTAAATTGTCCATAAGTGTTCTCAGTGCAGAAGCATGAATATCCGTACTGTTCAGCGGTGTGATCTCTTACAACAAAGGGAAATTAAAACCTCTCACCAGAAAAGATTGATCCCAGGTTATAGGGATAAAAAACGCTTGGTTGACAATAAAACCACCTGCGATATTCCACTCTTTTGGCTCCAACACGAGACCTTCCTCCAGTTGTAATTATAACGTCACCAGAGTATGGGAATGCTTTTAAAACAATTCAAGCTCAAAAACAAAAACTTTGATAATATATATTTCTTTCAGATACAATGAAAAAGGAACAAAGATTCAGTTCATTCCTCTCATACTAAAGAACAATGATTAAAATTTTACTACATTCACTAAAAATACATACATAAAAGTATTGCTACTATTCATATCACCAATATATGTGTAGCGCCCTTACCCGCCTTCTCCCCTCTCTTTATGGCTGTATGACTCGTCTAGGGGTATCTGGGAGAAGGGGGAAGATGTACACCACCAGCTCGGCTCTCTGATGTAGTATGCAGAGATATGAGCAAAGCCGTTACCTTCGGGTCTGCGTTTTAGGCCGGAGCCTCAGCTTCTCCTGTGGAGGATGATTGTCACTGTCACTGTCACAGACAGGGACACTTAGCTTTCAGTAACACGAGTTCCACACCATAAAAAGTCCAACACTGTTTTATTTGCTTTGATCAATAGGTAGGCTGGTTGAACTTTAAGAGAACAGACAGGGTGTGGGAAAGAGTAGGTCCAGGCACACTCAATGATTAATGTCTCTCATGTTCCGTTTAGTGCAAACAGGCTTGGCGCACAGTCGCTGCCACCGACTGTGAATTTGGTCACTGCCACTGACCTGGTTGAAAGTTGAGGTCCCTGCCACAGGCCTTGGATGAGGCCTGCCACTTACCTGATGAAGATGGGTCTCTGCCACAGACCATAAGAACATGAAATGCCTTCGTTAGGACAAACGACCCCTGTCAGAGGAAGACATCCATCCGGACAGTCACCAGAGGCCCACACCGGTACCGGCCAAATGCTGCACCGGCTCTACAGGAGGGTCCCTTACGCCCTGGATTCAGGCACCCAATACCGGGGACACCTTAGGAATGCTTCTCCCTTGCGAGACCCAGTCGAAGGTACTGGGCCCCAGGCCTCCTTGTAAAGTACCTCACCCCAGGCTGAAGGTGCCTGGGATGGAACTCGACTCCACGCGCCCAGGCCAAGGGCGCCTAGGCACAGACGAACCGCAGCAGCCCCCAGGCTGAAGGTGCATGGGGAATGGACCTCGTGCGCAAGATGTCCGCCCCCTTATATCCTCTCCCAGCAGGCACAGCGGGTTCCCCGCCCCGCTGTACTACTGCCGCGAGAGGACACAAAGGGCACAGCGCTAGAATGGCAGTTCAACCTCGGTCCCAGGTGACAGCGCCACCTAGGGACCGCAGGGAACATGACACCATTCATACCTCCCACACTCCAAAGTGTCCATAAATTCCAAAAAATCTATGTATCTGGGCCCCTCTAAATTTGACACCTGCTACATATGATTCAGCATTCCTAATGCAGATGTAAACCAATTTGAATTACTAAATTAGCATGAATATATAAAATAAAAAAATAAAAATTATCAAAAAATTATTAAACATTTATAATTTTATAATCCATAGTTAAAACATATTCTATAAATTCCCCAATCTGTACAATATTAAAATTATAAATGAATTACATTATTATCCAATTATGGAAATATTACTATAGACATTGATATTATGACTACACTGTCTGACAGCCCAAGGAACGGAGCGATCACAGATACCAACATTTAATCCTACATATAAATAAAAAGGGTCTCTACCAGGGACCATACATTACCGCAAAAATGTATGAATTCCTAATGACTTACTGTAAGATGACTTCATAGATAATTATAAAATATATATGTTAACTGTTGGTAATATAGCAATTAAGTCCAAGAGGACTCTATGACTGGAGGTCAAAAATCCATTGAGTTTCTCGACGTGAGATATGTCTTTTAATATTGCTACCCCTCCAGTTATGTGTATATTTTTCAAAAGCAATAACTTGTAATCTAGATGGATTTCTTCCATAACACTCACTAAAATGTCTGGACACACTATGTCCAATGAATCCCTTATGGATATTTGCTAAATGTTCACCAATTCTTATATTCAATGCCCGCGTGGTTCTCCCTACATATTGGAGATCAAACAGGCAAATCAATAAGTAAATAACCCCTACCGTCCCACAGGTAATTAAATCATTGATCTCATACACCTTGGATGTGGAATTGGAAGAGAAGAATGAGGTTCAGATGGTTTTTGCCGTTTACAAACTTTACATCTTTTACAGGGAAAGAATCCTTTCAAGTTACAAAACATGCTAACTTTAGAGGGGTGGGGTATAACTACACTTGGTGCCAAGGTATCTTTAAGTGTATTACTCTTTCTGAAGATAACACTAGGCTTAT
This sequence comes from Rana muscosa, assembly GCA_029206835.1. Taxonomy (NCBI): domain Eukaryota; kingdom Metazoa; phylum Chordata; class Amphibia; order Anura; family Ranidae; genus Rana; species Rana muscosa. The sequence continues at coordinate 337,386,920 of CM055121.1, forward strand.
CTGGAAGTTTAGGACCAAGAACTCTATAAATTTTAAGCGCCTACTAGCCAATGCTTTTTCATTATCCTATTTAACCACCAGTACTGGGATGAAAAAGTACAGTAGGTGCCGCTGATTTTGTGTCAATCTCGCCTCTGCTAGCGGCGAGATTGACCACCCGCGATCCCCGTCACAGGAGCCAGTGCCGAGCTATGTCGCTCATCCCGCTCGCCGCCCCCAATGGATTCCAATGGATGCACGGCATCTTGTGGGGGCAGCGAGTGCGAGAAGCACAGCCTCCAGCAATCCTATCACGCTGGATATACAAAATCGGAGGCACCTACTGTAGTGACAAAGGCCCATTCAAATTGACTATTCTCATTTAAATCTCTATCTGTTGGAGGTAGTAATTGACTTCTGTCCATATTCAATACTTTTTCCAGTTCATACCTTAAATTTTCTTGATTATAACCTTTCTCAACAAATAGTTTTTTAAAACTTTTGCCTGTGATGAGAAATCCTCAATTTTTGAGCAGTTTTTCCTAATTCGTTGAAAATGGCCTTTAGGTATATAGCCTTATAATAACTAGGATTGTGACAGCTTTCTAACAGAATAAAACCATTTCTGTCTGTAGATTTAAAATGGGTCTTAGTCAACAGTTAATGTTGTTCCTTGAAAATAACTAAATCCAAAAAAACATACTGAAGATGCACTAAATTCATAGGTGAATCTGATACCCCATAGATTGGAGTTAAGCTATCCCATGAAGCTATGTAGTGACGCTACAGCTCCTTTCCATAAAAAGAAAGTGTCATCTATAAAGCGACGTCAGAAAAGGAGACGAGAGTCACCACAGGAAAATAAAAAAAAAATTCTCACAAAGCCATAAACAAATTTGCTAGGCTGGGGGCAAATTTTGCCCCCCCCTCGCTACTTGTAGACTGCAAGTAATATTCCCCTCCATAATAGAAATAGTTGTGTTCCATGGCAAATTGACATCGTTTTAAAATGAACTCTTTAAGGGGTCTGCTAATGGATTATTAATCTTTATATAAAAAGTATCTCACTGCTTGGTATCCCATTTGATTCGGGATAATAGTATATAAGGAGGAGATGGCCTTGCAAATGACACCAAGCTATGCAGTGGAATAACGTCCTTACAGGATATCGCCAATTTACAAGCCAACCTCAGTACTCTGTCTAATTGGGCGACTATGTGGCAGATGAGGTTTAATGTTGATAAATGTAAAGTTATGCACTTGGGGGCTAAGAATATGCATGCATCATACATACTAGGGGGAGTACAACTGGGGAGATCCATAGTGGAGAATGATCTGGGGGTTTTGGTAGATCATAAGCTCAATAATGGCATGCAATGCCAAGCTGCGGTTTCCAAAGCGAGTAAAGTCCTTTCTTGTATTAAGTGAGGTATGGAATCCAGAGAGAGAGATATAATTTTTCCCCTGTACAAATCATTAGTAAGACCTTATCTGGAATATGCAGTTCAGTTTTGGGCCCCAGTTCTCAAAAAGGATATCGGGGAACTGGAGAAAGTGCAGAGAAGGGCAACCAAACTGATAAGAGGCATGGAGGAGCTCAGCTATGAGGAAAGATTAGAGGAACTGAATTTATTCACTCTTGAGAAGAGGAGATTAAAGGGGGATATGATCAACGTGTATAAATATATAAGGGGTCCATATAGTGAACTTGGTGTTGAGTTATTCACTTTACGGTCAACACAAAAGACAAGGGGGCACTCTTTACGTCTAGAGGAAAAGAGATTTCACCTCCAAATACGGAAAGGTTTCTTCACAGTAAGAGCTGTGAAAATGTGGAACAGACTCCCTCCAGAGGTGGTTCTGGCCAGCTCAGTAGATTGCTTTAAGAAGGGCCTGGATACTTTCCTAAATGTACATAATATAACTGAGTACTAACATTTATAGGTAAAGTTGATCCGGGGAAAATCCGATTGCCTCTCTGGGGATCAGGAAGGAATTTTTTCCCCTGCTGTAGCAAATTGGTTCATGCTCTGCTCGGGTTTTTTGCCTTCCTATGGATCAACTGTGGGTATAGAATTAGGTATATGGGATTGTATGATATATTTTTTTTTATGGTTGGATGGACTTGTCTCTTTTTTCAACCTGACTAACTATGTAACTATGTAACTATTTTATATTTGGATATTGATGTTTTAATATCTTTAAAAAAATAATAAAGATATTGAAAAAAGAAAAAAAAAACATATCTCATAGAGATTCTCCATCTCCTCTAAGTAATCTTGTTTTTTTTTTACCACTCTTTATGGACAAAAACAACAGCTTGGGTATCCTCAAAATTTTTAAATAAGGGAGCCCCAGATACTGCTCACCACATGTGACAAATGTTGACAAAAAAAAATAAAAAATGCTTGGGGTACCTTTAAAACTCATACCAGGTCCTTATCCCCTTATCCGAGCATGAGCCTGGTAAGGCAAGAAAGGGGGAAGGACGAGCATGTGCCCCCTGCTGTACCTTATCTGGCCACATGACCTCAACAAAGAAAGGGTGCAGAGGACAAGGCTGTGGGGGTCTGCAGGCAGGGGGGTTATCAGGTTATCAAAATCTTAAGCCCCCTTTAAAAATAAGAGGCCTCCAGATACTGACCACCATATAGTACCCCTATTTAACAAAAAAGGTGTAAAGCAATTAAACAAAGGGACTTACGTTGACAGTCACAGCTGTGTCATTCATTCATAGAGATCTGTGAATGAATAAACCACAAATTCTATCTGCCAGGAGCCTGCGCATCGCACCCATGATCCACAGTCACAATATTTGCAGGCTCATTTCCAAAAACAAAATAACAATTTTCTCTGCAAATGTGGGTGCATTTATTATTTTTTGCAAACGTTTTGAAGCATTTAACTATTTTATTTTTTTATTTTATTGCCGCTGCCTTTTTGTCACCCTATGTAATTAAAAAGTTTAGGACATTTTTTTTTAGAAAAGTGTAAAAAAAAAATAAGTTATACCCAAGCACTTAAAATCCCCCTGACAGCTGAAAAGAAACAAGCCCGAAAGTATCAGTTTTAGGTATCTGTGTATTTGCACAAGTACCGATACTCATGCAAATGCTTAGTATCGGCGCAACCCTAATAAAATGAATAGCCAATTCTAGGATAAAATCATATGTAGCGGGAGCTCCTCACACTCCCCTCTTTGTCTCGTCTTTCTCTTGTCTAGGGGTATCTTAGAGGGGAGGGAGCGGGGACACTACGCCTAGCTTCCACCTCAGATGTTAGTGCGGTATAAGTAACAGTTCTGCATTACCTTCGGGTCAGTGTTGTGCACCTGGATCCTCCCTCCAAGAGTCACCGTGAACCTTGTCTGTCAGAAAATGAGCTCCACACCATTAAAGTTCAACACTCCTTTATTCTCCTTGTCTGAACACAAACAGTTGAACTCCCTTGATAGAACAGAACAGAAAAGGAGGTGTGGATGTGAACAGGCCCAGACACAATGTAAGCTGCCACTTCCCTTCCTAGAAGTGTGTCCTGATCTCCGCACGAGGGTAGATTTCCTTCCAGGCGGTCTCCGACGAGAGACTCACTTGTCACCGGCAATATGCTGCACCGGGTCTTCAAATGAGGAGCTCCCCCCGGTCCATTGCGCCTTCCGGATTCGGGTACCCAATCCCTGGTTACCCTAGGATCTCCTTCCCTCGCGGAACTTAGTGTTGGGCACTGAGCTCTGGACCTCCATCCAAGTACCTCACCCCAGGCTAAAGGTGCCTGGGATGGAACTCGACCTCCGCTGTCCTCTAGGCCTAAGCCACCCAGAGGAGTGACACGACCCACCGTCCGCAAGCTGAAGGTGCCTGGGACGTCCACCCCGTGACAAAGATGGCCGGCCCCCTTTATACCCTCTCCCAGCAAGCACGGCGGGTTCCCCGCCCCACCATACCGCTGCCGAGAGAGGACAAAAAGGAGGCGCAGCACACAGCAATGATTCAACCCCAGCCCAGGGCGACAGCGCCACCCACTGGGCTGCAGGGAATTACACATCACTGATGTCTCTGCCAAATTCAAAATTACACCCGGGAAAGTACATACCCGCTACACTCTCCCCTCGGTCCTTTGACACTGGTCCCCAGTGTCTGGAGTAAACCATGCCCTAAACAGTTGACATGATTCAGTCCAGAAAAAGACTAACAATTAGATACACAAAAATATAAAACTTTGTAAAACTATCCTACTAAAACATTGTGTCTGAGCCCTGTAAAGAAAGGGAAATAGGACAAACAAGAAACAACTATTGTAACACATGACTTAGAATCACATTAACTTTTCCCACCCATCCTGACTAAGACCCACCCCATCTCAGTGGACTTGACGGGATGTTCTCCTGCAGAGGGAAAAGGAAAAGAGGGTCAACACCTATAACCCTGACACCTGTACTCGTGTAGTGGAAAATAAACTTCTCCAAGAAGAAATCCCTTTTCTCCAGAGTGAGTGTATGATAAGTGTTTAAACGTTGCACAACACTGCCACCTGGTGACAGCATCGCGGTAACTGCACCCGTAGAACTTTCCTCTTTTCTTTCGGCCCTATCTACCCCAGAGTCAGTATTCTCTTGCAGGAAAAGTGAAGAACAAACAGGAACAGTTCTTCATTCCTCTGGGCACAAAAGCAACGGGCCCCAGAAAGTTCAGCAGCATGATAAGAACGGAGTCTCTTTTCTCCTACAGGTAAAAGCGGGGATGCGGCAGAACAAGTGGTTTCAAGTGCTGATCCATGGTCTCCAGATGATACTCTACATCTTCTCCTTCCTTTCTTCAGATCAAAACTTTATCCGCATGGATGTGTCGTCCCAACATCCACTCTGCCTTGCAGTCTTTAAAACGTTGAGAGGCCTTTGGAGAGCATGCCAGGTACCTGCTTGCGTGGGGAACCTGAAGGTGGGTCCACACAAAGTCATTGTACCAGCGTTCCCGCACACTTCCACCTCATAGAGTAAGTCCTTCGATAAGTATGGATACTCCCATCCGTACTCCGCAGCAACCTTCTGCCCAAATAGGCGTTGTAGTCTTGCCAGAGGAGGCATGGTAGCTTTGTCCCCTTCGCCAGGCAACACTATTGAGTCCGGGTGGCGAGGGACCTTGATCACATCTGATCGGGGCACAGGGGCCCGCAGCAGCAGTCTCTTTTCCCCAACCTTCGGTACAGATGGCACCGGGGATGTAGCAGCAGACTGGGGATGGGACCTCTCTTCAGGCGCTGATGCCTCCACCTAGGGTGTGCTTTCCCCTGTTGACATGGGTGGATCTCTGATCCTGCGGGATGAAGGAAGCGGTACTTTGTCCCAGCCCTTCTCAGCAAACAAATCGTCTATTGCCACGTCGTCTCCCATGTCCGAGAGCGACTCCAGGTCGGAGGTGTCACACTCCTCCGCGGGTAGGTAGCCGGTTGTAGAAACGGAGCCACCACCTCCTGCGGATTCGCTAGGCCATGACTTCCCGACACCTCCGCCCACACACCAAGTCTCTCCGCCTGGCTTACCTCAGCCTTTACTTGAAGCGGGACGTCCGGAACTCTTGTCGACGGATTCATCCGGGCCGGGCGTAAGTGGGCGAGATGGTCCACCACAACCGCTGGTCGGGGCTACCATGCCGGTCTTCCTCTTTGGTGGTGGACGCTGCGAGACAGTGGTGACCAAGTCAGCATCCTCGGATTTCTCCCGTTGGGGTTTTACGACCTCCTCCGCGGTCGTTGCAGTGTGCGCAAGGGTGACTCTCACAGCAGTGATTCCTCCTCTTTGAGTGGTGTTGCCTGAAGCCCGGCCAGGGTAAATGGTCCTCGGCCTTTCCACCGCCGGATCCACTTCGAATAGGAATTCCCCACAGGCCTCACAGCGTCCGAACGGCTTCAACTGGCACACCAGTCCCGAACACCCGGGACAAATCACACCCAGGGCCTCAACGTCCATGCACGAGTACAGGGCGAATCGACCCCTTGGCTTTGGTTGGATCCCCGTATCCATTACTGGAGCAGCAGCGGTCAAAGTCGTGGTGGAAGGATGAACTGGAATCCACGAGGTGCGTCCGAACATGGCGACCTGTTGCTGATCCATCACACACTGCAGAGTTTTTGCGCCAACGTCCCACGTGTAGTCCTTCACACGTATTGGACTCCTCCCCTTTGCTCCAGTTTGCGGGCTTTTCTTCTTTTCTGTTTCTGAGTCACACCCACGAACTAAGCGGTGGGGGTGTGCCTGGTGGCGCAGTGCAATAGAAGCCCCCACGTGTAGTACTTTACACAGCTGAACTTCCCCCTCTTTCCACTCCTCTGCGCGGGCCTTTCCCTTCTTTGGGTCATGTCCACGACTTCGAGCAGGGATGCACTTCGGCCAATGAAGGCCTGCCTGTTCTCTTAACTCTTCCAACAGACACGTTCAATACTGTGGTGCACAAACACTATACCGGACCTGAGCCCCCACGTGTAGCGGCAGCTCCTCACACTCCCCTCTTTGTCTCGTCTTTCTCTTGTCTAGGGGTATCTTAGAGGGGAGGGAGCGGGGACAATACGCCTAGCTTCCACCACAGATGTTAGTGCGGTATAAGCAACAGTTCTGTATTACCTTCGGGTCAGTGTTGTGCACCTGGATCCTCCCTCCAAGAGTCACCGCGAACCTTGTCTGTCAGAAAATGAGCTCCACACCATTAAAGTTCAACACTCCTTTATTCTCCTTGTCTGAACACAAACAGTTGAACTCCCTTGATAGAACAGAACAGAAAAGGAGGTGTGGATGCGAACAGGCCCAGACACAATGTAAGCTGCCACTTCCCTTCCTAGAAGTGTGTCCTGGTCTCCGCACGAGGGTAGATTTCCTTCCAGGCCGTCTCCGACGAGAGACTCACTTGTCACCGGCAATATGCTGCACCGGGTCTTCAAATGAGGAGCTCCCCTCGGTCCATTGCGCCTTCCGGATTCGGGTACCCAATCCCTGGGTACCCTAGGATCTCCTTCCCTCGCGGAACTTAGTGTTGGGCACTGAGCTCCGGACCTCCATCCAAGTACCTCACCCCAGGCTAAAGGTGCCTGGGATGGAACTCGACCTCCGCTGTCCTCTAGGCCTAAGCCACCCAGAGGAGCGACACGACCCACCGTCCGCAAGCTGAAGGTGCCTGGGACGTCCACCCAGTGACAAAGATGGCCGGCCCCCTTTATACCCTCTCCCAGCAAGCACGGCGGGTTCCCCGCCCCACCATACCGCTGCCAAGAGAGGACAAAAAGGAGGCGCAGCACACAGCAATGATTCAACCCCAGCCCAGGGCAACAGCGCCACCCACTGGGCTGCAGGGAATTACACATCACTGATGTCTCTGCCAAATTCAAAATTACACCCGGGAAAGTACATACCCGCTTCACATAAATCTAGCTTTTGCTGCAATATTTAACTCCAATCCAGAGATTCCTCCTGCAATACATTTTTTCTGCCACTAGCTGTGCTCAGTGTGATGACCAGCGTCATTCAACACACTTCCTCAGAGCCCAGGTCATCCTGAACATGTCCCATTCTGTGACTAGACAGTGAATAGAGAAGGAGCACGGTGATGATCTCATCTCTCTGTCACACTGCTCTCTCCTCCTGTGAAGTAAGCATGCTTTTTGTCAAATTATGAACTGATTAACTGTGGCTTCTTCCTCTAACACTCCAGCTCTGCTGTACAGGGACTGCAAGGGGTGATATCAGGTCATATTCAGGTATTTACACTTCTTGTATTTAGATGTAACTTTGCTGCATTCATTTTGGTCTTCATATCTGCCTGGAATTCAGCTTTAAACATGACGGCACGGATCTGACATATTTTGCAGTCAAGCCATGTGCAGGAATTTACAGTTCAGAGATTCTCCCCTCCTTAGCTGTCCTTGTTAGCATTTAGTATAATGCACACAATACATATTACATGAGATATTAATAATACATTGATGAGACACAATGGCCACATCCAGAATTTATAGACTCTTCATATCTTCAGACATCATGCAGAGTTAAAGGATCAAAGCCCCAATAGAGATAAAAGTCTGCCTTTGGTGTGACTTCAGTGTCTTAGTTATGTATAATGAATGGCTACTAACAGTCAAGAGTAGGTAGAAGATTTCAAGGGTGAAGGGTCAGGCACAGGAGATCAAACAGATGAAAACTATTATAAAAGGGAACAGAGTTTTGGAGATTGCAAAGAAGGGTCAGAATCTCATTCAGATGTTTTACTTCTGTCTGCGTCTTCAAGGACAGTACTCACTTCCTGTCGTGTCACTGGTCCAAGAAGTGAGGGGAAATCTCTTTAATGTGGACACCAATGGTAATAAAAAACACCTCAGTGCGAAATTATCAGAGCAAAGACAATCCGGATGGCTCTACTCCCATAATAAAGTCTCCTTTATTGCAGTAAATCCTTAAAACAACATACAAAAACACAGAAAAGCAGTGAGGGGCTAAAGGGTGACGAGCTTCCCACCTGTTTCAGTGTTGAGACAGGCATGAAACATGTCAGCCTCCACTATTTTTCTGTGTTTTTTTAAAGGATTTACTGCAATAAAGGAGACTTTATCATGGGAGTGCAGTCGTCTTTCCTCTGTTTACAAGCTACTCTGTGATCTGGGCTTACTTCTGTACTGAAGAAGAGAGTGAGAGGTTGTGTTGCAGTGGACCAACCTGGAGCAGCGTCATCTGGTTTGTGAAGAAAGTGTCAGAACCTCTAGCAGGTTTTTGTTGTTGTTGCTTCTGTTTCTTTTACACTAGCCACGGATGTACGCCTGGTGCGACAGGAATTATATCGCCTGTCACATTCCCTACTACCAACCAAAAGTGACCCATCTAGGTCAGCTGATACAACGCCTCCTCACCACCTGTCAAATGCTTTCTAAAGAGTGTTTCTGAACATGGCTCCCTCATCAGAGAGCTAATGTTAACTAGCCCTTAAAGTGGTTGTAAACCTCAGACATGAAATATGAACAAAGCATATCCCTCTATAGTGTATACTTGTCTTAATCCAGAACACAAAGTGTAATTTCTGTCTGCTGCTTCATTCCTCTGCTATCAGCATGAATCACTTCTGACAAGTTTTCCTATAAAAGAAAGAAAAAGGGCGACAGGGGTAGGACCTCTAGCACACAGCCTATGATTGACAGCCTCAGTTCTGTTCCAGTGTGCTGTGTGTGTGGGGGAGTGTCCCTTCCCTCCAATCAGCCATTAGATCTTTCCTCACTGCGCTCTGCAGAGTGTAACTTCAGCTCTTTGCCCCCTTTTCTATGACAGCTCAGACAAGCTTTATACATTTTGAACTTTCAACGACTGTAGAGATAAGAATACAGCAGATAAACAGGTACAACTTATGTAGAAGGATTTGTTTAATTTCTGTGCATAACCTGAGGCCAGTCACTTCAGTGGGTATATGTAAGGATTTACAACCACTTTAAGCTGGCGTCTCACCTATCATTACTGCAAAGCATGGCATTACATGTCACATGCGTTAATGTAATGCGGTTCTGTTTATTTTCGATGGTACCCCAGTCTACATGGTTAGGTGTTGCGTCGTGCATCTTGGTGCATCTTTTGTCTCAATTGACTGTCTCAATGGCAATGTGCAGCATAAATCGTGTTAAAGTTTGTGAGTTAATGCACACACCAGAACGGATAGGTGGAAGCCCACATTCAAACCTGAGCATTATGTTGCACAATTCCCAAAGTCAGGGCCGTCTTTAATATTGATTGGACCCTGGGCAAACATTTTTTTGGACCCTCCCAAATCCACTTATCAACTATTTGTGGGCTCAAAGAGAAGCTGCCTAGGGCCCCACAACAATGACTGGGCCCGGGGCAGCTGCCCCTTTTGCCCTGTTTTAAAGACACTCCTGCCCAAAGTACAGCAATGCTCAAGATGAAAAATCGTATTATTTTCAATGGGCCCGTTCACACTTTTTTTACTATGGGGTTTGTAGCGGGGTCTTCAGATTTAGTGGGATACACCTGGGGGTAGTGTGACCCAGGTGTGTAATTATGTCAGGGTTTAGACCCCTTTTTGTTATTCGTGGAGGATTGGGGGATGTAATATTCTCCTTTGCCTGTGGGTGGCGGAGTACCTACATGCTTCAGGTAGAATCGCCACCACAGTGCTACCCTTCTTTGTCCCTTCCTGGAGATGGTACGGCTGGGGCGGGGAACCTGCCGTGGTGTTGATGGGAGAAGATAAAAGGGGGAGACGCCCTCGCCACAAGGTCTTCGGGGATCATCTCTTCACGCACCCAGGCACCTTCGGCCTGGGTGCGGGCGGTTCAAGGTTCCGGCCTAGGCGCCCTAGGCCTGGCCGGAATGAAGCTGGGATTCCATCCCAGGCACCTTCAGCCTGGGATGAGGTACTATTGAGGAGGCCTGGGACCCAGTGACTCCGACTGGGTCCCGCAAGGGTGAAGTGATTCCAGGGTGCCCCTTGCGAGGGGACCCGCATCTGAGGTGAGGAGGCTGGGGAGGTCGCCCGTCCGAAGATTCCGGTGCAGCGTCAACCCGGTGACGGATGGGCCTCCGGTAACTCTCTTGGAGGACATCTTCCCCTGATAGGGGCTGCAACGCAGCGGAGGTATTCGAATTAAGACTCCTGCAACCCTTGGTCATAGCACAGGGGGTGTAGGGACCCAGATCAGTATAGTGCCTCTACCTGCTCATCCCACCGTATCCTGTCATCGCATTGCCTGTATGTGGAGATACGAAATAAAACCAACAGTTGGACTGTGATCGGTGTATGGACTCTGTTAATGGGAGCAAAGGGTGGTTTCTGCACAACAGACTCGGTACATGCCCAAGACACACCGGCCCGAGGAAACATCAGATATTGGCCTTCACCTCACCCACAGTTATGGGGAGGACATGGGCCGTAGCGCACCTCACTCTGTCGCGTGACATACCCCTAGCTAAAGAGGATGGGGTGAGGAGGCCGCTACACGTTTATTTACAAAAGGTAAATCCACTTTACACTACAAGTGCAAAATACAAGTGCAACGTGCACTTGAAATTACACTGAAAGTGCACTTAGAAGTGCAGTAGCTGTAAATCTGAGGGGTAGATCTGAAATCAAGGGAAGCTCTGCTGATTTTATCATCCAATAATGCGCAAGCTAAAATGCTGTTTTTTATTTTCCTTGCATGCCCCCCTCGGATCTACAGCGACTGCACTTCCAAGTGTAGCGGGGTCCCCTTTAAGACTTGCTGGACTACCTTGCCCAGAATCCCTTTCGGCGTGTTTCCACCCCAGAGACTCATGGGAGGGGTTATAAAAGGAGGAGGTGAGGCTGGGCTCGGCCTCTTTGGGACACAAGACTTCAGTGACTGATCCTCCTGTGCGGATGTGTCAGAGTGCAAGGCCTGAAGCCGGAGGCCTTGCGCAGCACCAAAGAGCCTTCCACCCCACTGCGAGCCTGGGTGGCATCTGACTTTGCTTATCTACAGCCGCGATGTGAAGAAACCATCATCCCCTATAGACTGAGTTTTAGATATCTGAGCCAGGCCTGGCCAGCTAGTTAGTCCATTTAGTTACTGCGCCACAGGGCGCTTAGTTAACGGTCACCCACGCGGCGCACCTTTACTGTTCATTTGATGCATAGTATGTTTATTGCTGCAGGGCTCTGCAACTTATTACCTGTAAACTGTTACCACTGTTAACCTTTTTACCATAAGCCTAAAGTAAATTAGATACCCCCCTTTCATTATTGCCTTGGTGTCTGAGTTTAATCATACAGTATAAGAAATCTATTGCTGCCATGACTAACTGTGCCAGTAGGGGGTCGAGTACATTTCCGGGGGTTGGCGGAGCTGTCTTCACGGCCCAAACTAAATCTGCGGCCTTCTTAGTTGAAGGTATCGCTACACGTGGGGGCTCGTCCGGGATCCTGATACAGCAATTAAACGCCAGAGGTGCCGGCATGGACCCACAAGCAATAGAAGAGTGGTGCAAAACCTCTAGGGTAGAGCCGAACAACTCGATAGTTATCAGTCTCCCAGGGGAGGAATGGAAGACTGACATGGTAGAGGAGTTAATGAAGTTAGTTTCCCCAGGTCACACACCATGGGTGATAGATATAAAATCAGACCCAGACACTTCATATCAGTATGCACTGGTGGAATATGGAGAGGGGATACCAGAGGCTTGCAAGTACAAGTGTGTAAAGACGCCAGACAATAGAACCTATAGGTTGGCGCCCGCAGTAACTATAAAGAAGGAACCATCGGAGATGGGATCACCGCAGGCTGCGGCCCGTACCTCACCAGAAAGAGGAGGTGGAGTGACACCCCCGGTGGCACCCACACCTGCCACTGCTATATCACCAGAATTGATAAAGGCAATAGGGGATCTACTAATCAAATATCAGAAGACAAATACGGTGCATATAGAGACTAGCTACCGGAGACTGAAAACATTCTCAGGGAAGCTCCCTGTCCCTGCAGGGGAAGAAGATTTTGATACCTGGGTGGAGCAGGCATTACAAGCAGTAGAGGCATGGGAGGTGCCTGAAGCACAGAAGAGACAACGAGTGATAGAAAGCCTTAAAGGCGCAGCAGCAGAAGCAGTGAAAAGTTTTCGGTTTGGGAATGCAGATTGCACGGCTCAAGACTGTCTAGCCATGCTACAGGAAGAGTTTGGTCAATTGGAAAAGGTGACAGAGATGGTCTACCAATTTGAACACACTTTCCAACAGCCAAGGGAGAAACTTTCAGAGTATGTTAGGAGACTTAACAGGTTTTTGTGCAAGATTGTGTTGAAGAAGGGAATGAAGCCCCAAGATACAGATGCAGCGAGAATGAAACAAGTCTTAAAGGGAGCGTTACGTTCGGATCCAGTCTGGCTGCACCTGAAAACCTTGGGAGGAGGAACGTTGCTGACTTATGCTGACTTGATAAAAATCATCAGAGATGAGGAGGCGCTACAACAGGACCAGCAAATGATCAAGACAAATGTTGTTCCTGCACAGGTGTTAGTCAATCCAGTGAAGACCCCTGAAAGAGACTCAGAGGTAGACACTCTAAAATCACAAATGTCCAAGGTGTTAGAGATGTTGACCTCTCTGATGGCAAAAGACCCAGAGGATCCCAAGAGAGAAGTACCAAGGAAGGAATTATTCCCAATTGCCTCAGCACCCGCATCATTACAAGAATGGGGAGATATAGTCTGTTTTAACTGTGGAGGAATTGGCCATATTGCAGCTACATGTTCCAGTCCCAAGAAGAAGAAAATGGACAACCGCAAGCCGGCGGGAAACTTCAGAGGGCCCCGGTGAAAGAGTCAACCGGGTGCCCATCACCTTCAGTGAGCTCCAAGCTAAATGCGAAGCAGAAGAAAAGAGGAGATAAAACACCTCAGAGGAAACACAACATTCCTCAACAGGGATACACCCCAGAGAAAGGGGGCAAGACCCCTCAGAAGAGGCACAGCACTCCCCAGAGGGGTTGCACACCTAAGAAAGACAATAGTATCCCTCAGCGGGTCCGTACACCCATTGAAAGGAGGGAAGTCAATGCATACCAGGCTCAAGAAAGATTAAAGTTCAAAGGGAATTGGACGAGAGAGAGTCTGAAAGGAAAGGGCCAGAAGAAGGCGACCCCTGCCAGGCCATATCCGGAGAAGCTGGTAGGCCCATCTCCCATAGTGCCCATTCAAGTGGAGGGAGTTTACACCAGAGCAATCCTGGATACTGGGGCACAAGTGACCCTACTATACCAGGATTTCTATAATAAACACTTGAGTCACCTGCCCATCCAGAAGATAGAGGAACTAGAAATATGTGGGATTGGAACCCAGAGTTTCCCCTACGATGGCTATCTGCCCGTCAGAATGGCTTTTGACCCATCCGTGGCTGGGAAGGCCGAAGTGTTTGACACCCTGGCAGTTGTGTGCCCTCGACCGCCAGGAACCAACAAGAGTTCCCTTATAATAGGGACGAACACGGACCTGGTCCGAAGACTCTTGACCCCTCTAGTGGAAGAAAAGGGGCAAGCGGCCACCAAGATCCACCCCATGCTGAAGACGGCTTACCAACGGCTGGTCCTAGAGCAGAAGACCCCTGGAGAAGGGATAGGGAAGGTGTGGAGACTTGGAAGAGAAGGGGTAGTGTTACAGCCCGGTAAAGTAACCTGTCTCAGAGCCACTGTGAAGCTTACTTGGGAGCAGCCTGGACCCTTTGTCATGTTGGAGTCCGACCCAAGGGAAGAATCCCCCAGTCTGGAAGTAATACCAGAAGTGATTCCACTGAAGGCCCTGAAGAAGGCCCATTGTAGAGTTCCGGTGAGTGTTAGGAACAATACAGATGACCCCATGGAAATCCCAGCCAGGATGCTGCTGGGCCAGGTGAGCCCTGCTGCCCCTGTTACCCTGTCAGAAGTCAAGGGGAGGGGTGAAGGAGGAGGTGCTTGGGAGAAGCTATCCATGGAAAACCCAAATCTGCCCAGGGCTTGGAAGGAGAGAGCCAGGGCCCAGTTGACCAGATGGGAGAAGATCTTCTCCAGAGATGAGTTCGATGTGGGGTGTGCAAGGAGTGCCACCCATCGGATCCGCCTCCAAGAAGATAAGCCCTTCAGAGAGAGAGTCAGGCGGGTCCCACTAGCAGATCTGGAGGATCTAAGGGAACAACTTGCAGAACTCAAGAGAACCAGTGTGATCCGGGAGTCTAGAAGCCCCTATGCCTCCCCGATAGTGGTGGTCAGGAAGAAGGATGGGTCACTGAGGCTCTGTATAGACTACAGGACTCTCAACAGGAGAACCATACCCGACCAGTACACCACTCCGAGGATAGAGAACGCTTTACAGAGTTTGTCTGGAGCCAAGTGGTTCAGCGTTATGGATCTCAAGAGTGGATACTATCAGATCCCTATGCATCCAGAAGACAAGGAGAAGACAGCCTTCATAACCCCAGTGGGGTTCTTTGAGTTTGATCGAATGCCCCAGGGACTGTCTGGAGCTCCTGCTACCTTCCAACGTCTCATGGAGAAGACTGTAGGAGACATGAACCTTATTGAAGTCCTTGTATACCTGGACGATGTCATTGTCTTTGGGAGAACCCTGGAAGAACACGAAGAGAGGCTGGAAAAAGTGTTGAGAAGACTCAGTGAGGAGGGACTCAAGCTTTCGCCTGAGAAGTGTCGGTTCTACCAGTCTTCTGTGAATTATATGGGGCACATAGTGTCTGAAGAAGGGGTGGCCACAGACCCTGAGAAATTGGAGGCAGTTACCTCCTGGCCACGACCCACCACAGTAACAGAACTCAGATATTTCTTAGGGTTCTGCTCCTATTACAATAGGTTTGTGGAAGGATTCGTCCGAATTGCTAGACCATTGAATGAACTACTCAAGACTGAGGGAGAAGAGGACGACTCAGGGCCCAGGAAGCCGGGAGAGTCAGTCAGAGATCAGTGGAACCAGAGATGTGAAGAGGCCTTCCAGGCGTTAAAGAAGAGCCTAACCACTGCTCCAGTCTTCGCCTACGCAGACCCAACCAAACCCTATGAACTACACGTAGATGCTAGTCATGATGGTCTGGGAGGAGTACTTTATCAAGAACACAAAGGGCAACTACGGCCTGTTGCCTACGTGAGCAGGAGCCTGATCCCCTCTGAGAAAAACTACCCCACTCACAAGCTGAAGTTCCTGGCCCTTAAGTGGGCGGTAGTAGACAAGCTCAAAGACTATCTGTATGGGGCGGAGTTCACGGTGAAGACCGACAACAACCCCCTGACCTACATATTCACTACAGCAAAGCTGGACGCCACTGGACACAGGTGGCTGGCCGCATTGTCTGGATTTAATTTCAGCCTAAAGTACAGGCCAGGGACTGGGAGTCGAGATGCAGACGCTCTGTCCAGAAGATCTCATGGTCCCACCCGTGACATGGAAGACTGGACTCAAGTGGCACCGGACGGGGTGCGGGCCCTTTGTCAGGGGGCTGAATTCCAAGCCAGAGGGGGCTCAAGGGCGGAAGAGATAGGAGTTACCATGGTAGGAGTCCCCAAACAATACTGTGGAGGAACTCAACTGGAGGAAGACCATCTGCCAAAGCTGTCCAAGAAGGAGTTAAGATGTGACCAATTAGAAGACCCCATGGGGAAATTAGTTTTGGAAGCCCTGGAGAATCAGGATCCAAACAGACTTGTGAAGGAAGCTCGCCTGTTGAGGAAAGAGTGGGACAGGTTACAGGTGCATCAGGGAGTTGTCTACCGAAGGGGCCCCTCTGATGACCTAGAAGATAAATGGCAATTGTTCCTTCCGGAAAAACACAGAGAGACTGTTCTGATTGCCCTACATGATAATCATGGCCACCTAGGGGCGGAAAGGACCTTTCAACTTGTCAGAAGTCGGTTCTATTGGCCCTGCATGAGGGCAGAAGTGGAAGAGTACTGCCATTCGTGTGCACGCTGCATCCAGAGGAAGACTTTACCCCATCAAGCTGCCCCAGTGGGCCATCTACAAAGTCAAAGCCCAATGGATCTGGTATGCATTGATTTCCTCTGCCTCAAATCCGATCTGAGTGGACTAGGAAATGTTCTGGTGATAACCGATCATTTCACCCGGTATGCCCAAGCTTTCCCAACCAAAGACCAGAAGGCTTCCACAGTAGCCAAGGTACTTATGGAGACGTATTTTGTCCATTATGGGCTGCCCCAGCGACTTCATTCAGATCAAGGAAGGGACTTTGAGAGCCGACTGATCCGGAAACTCCTGGATTCGTTAGGAATCAAGAAAACTCGAACCACACCTTACCACCCACAGGGAGATGCTCAGCCGGAGAGGTTTAACCGAACCCTGCTCAACATGTTGGGGACTCTGGAAAGTGAGAAGAAACAACAATGGAGCATACACATAGCAGCTATAGTACATGCTTACAACTGCACCACCAGTGATGCCACAGCCTACTCCCCATATCGACTCATGTTTGGGAGAGAAGCGAGGTTGCCTGTGGACCTGGCCTTTGGCACTTCTTTAGACCATTCCTCAGCCACATCCCACAAAGGATATGTGGACAGGCTCAGACACAGCCTGAAGGTAGCTTATGAACAAGCTCAAGCGGCCTCAGATCAAAGGGGAGCCCGAAACAAAAGGAACTTCGACTTGAAGGTCCGGGTACAAGACCTGCAGCCCGGGGACCGAGTACTGCTGCGTAATCTGGGGGTCCCTGGAAAACACAAACTTGCAGACAGATGGAGATCTGAACCCTATGTCATCTGTAGGAAGCTGCCGGGCCTACCTGTCTACAAGTTGAACCAGAAGGAAAGGTAGGCCCACTGAAGACGTGGCATTTCACACCACCTGCTCCCACTTGCTGAAGCGGTCAGGATACCTCCAGTGAGGGACTCCTCTGAACCAGTCTCTGTTTTGGATACCCCCAGGCCCAACACTCGGTCCCAGACCTCTCGGGCTGAAGATACAGAAGCTTCTGAACTCAGTGGAGACGAAGAGAGAGAGCTTGACTGGCTGTGGCCCTCCCCAACTCAAGGAACTTCTGCTATAGATCTTCCAACTACTGAAGACACTATAGATAGACAACTGAATGCAGAAGCTGCTGAATTCATCCCATCTAGTCCTTCATCGGATTACTGGGAAGATGCCTGTGATGTTTACCCTGAACAGGACCCTAGAGACTCCATGTACCCCTCGGTTCCTGAAGCAAATGTTACAGAGCCTGCCGTGTTGCCTGAGCCTGTTACAGAAGAAGAGCCTGTGGCGCCAGAGCCAGAAACCCCAAGGGAACAAAGGGCTCGCAGAGTCATAAGGCCTCCCAGAAAGTTGACCTACCCACAAATGGGGAAGAGCTCAGAAGATTCTGTGGTCACTGCTAGGAGGAGTGTA
This sequence comes from Rana muscosa, assembly GCA_029206835.1. Taxonomy (NCBI): domain Eukaryota; kingdom Metazoa; phylum Chordata; class Amphibia; order Anura; family Ranidae; genus Rana; species Rana muscosa. The sequence goes on from CM055121.1 coordinate 337,404,765, forward strand.
GAGAATCCGGACCCCTCCACTGTACATTTGGTGGAGGGCAACCCCCACTCACCCTCTGGCACAGTTAGGCAGGCCACTCAGGATAGTGTGACCTGTGGGCAAGGGAATCTAACCCCTCGGTTTTGGTGGGAATTCCCTATGCCAACCTCTTATGCAATGTTGTCTGGGGTTGTACGCAGTGTATGCTAAAGTTTCTTTGGGGACCAAAGAATTTAAGTGGGGGGAGTGTGTAGCGGGGTCCCCTTTAAGACTTGCTGGACTACCTTGCCCAGAATCCCTTTCGCCATGTTTCCACCCCAGAGACTCATGGGAGGGGTTATAAAAGGAGGAGGCGAGGCTGGGCTCGGCCTCTTTGGGACACGAGACTTCAGTGACTGATCCTCCTGTGCGGATGTGCCAGAGTGCAAGGCCTGAAGCCGGAGGCCTTGCGCAGCACCAAAGAGCCTTCCACCCCACTGCGAGCCTGGGTGGCATCTGACTTCGCTTATCTACAGCCTTGGTTGGATCGGGGACCCGATCGCTGGAGACACTGTGTGTGAGGACACAGTCGGTGGAAGTTCCCGGACTGGGATCGCGTCGGGAGGGGTGAGCGAGCGTATGCTCAGACCATATACTGTTTGTTACTGATGTGCCTATAGACTGCCGTGGCCCACAAGTTTATGTCTGATACTCTCGTTGGAGATCCATATCAGAGCTGAACTCAAAGGTTCTTCAGTAAAGTGTTTATTCCATTACAATCTTCCCACTGGATTACAAATGTTATTCTGTTATGTGCACCACCTTTAAAGACTTGCCGGTGAAGAAACCATCATCCCCTATAGACTGAGTTTTAGATATCTGAGCCAGGCCTGGCCAGCTAGTTAGTCCATTTAGTTACTGCGCCACAGGGCGCCTAGTTAACGTTCGCCCACGCGGCGCACCTTTACTGTTCATTTGATGCATAGTATGTTTATTGCTGCAGGGCTCTGCAACTTATTAACTGTAAACTGTTACCACTGTTAACCTTTTTACCATAAGCCTAAAGTAAATTAGATACCCCCCTTTCATTATTGCCTTGGTGTCTGAGTTTAATCATACAGTATAAGAAATATATTGCTGCCATAGCTAACTGTGCCAGTAGGGGGTTGAGTACATTGCCGGGGGTTGGCGGAGCTGTCTTCAGGGCCCAAACTAAATCTGCGGCCTTCTTAGTTGCAGGTATCGCTACACAAGTACACTTTCAGTGCAATTTCAAGTGCACTTTGCACTTGTAGTTTGCACTTGTGGTGCAAAGTGGATTTGCCTTTCGTAAATAACCCCCTATGTCGCTTGAGGCCTGATGCATAAATCTTGAAAAATTACATGAACGTTTTAATGTGAGCGCCTACAAAATGCTTAAAAAGGTATGTTTTTGCACATTTTTCAGACACTCCCATTTAAAAGTCTAATGCTGCGTACCTGTGGCGTAGCGTGGGGGGGGCTAGGGGGGCGGTCGCCCCGGGCGCAAAATTTTGAGGGGCGCAGCGGCAGGCGGCAGGTTACCTGCTGCTCTTCTCCTGCGCTGTGCAGTCTAGGAGACTGTGAGCTCTTCCGCTTCGCTATGAGGAAGAAGTTGTGGTGCAGTCCTGGCTTAGGCTCCAATGGTGACACTGACACAGCAGTGAGTAAATTAATACTGAAGACCATCCGTGATGATCCCAGGGGTTGTGACCGTGCAAAGACTGGGGGGAAGGAGGAGGGCAGGCGACTCACGAGGCATCCTCTCCATTATACGCCACTTCCCACACACGAGGTCCACGTGCGACATGCTGTCCGTCCACTTAGCCCGCCCCACAGCCCCGTCTCCTGAGTCCTGCATGTGCCTGTCAGTGTGCTGCTACGCGGCCCCGGCACCAACCACCCCAGGACTGGAGGAAACCGGGGCCAGGAGGAAGAGGATGAGGCATCATCCACACAGACAGAAGCCCCTCCTCACCAACATCTGCATGGACATTGTGAGTACGCCTCTACAGAGTAAAGCTCTGTACGGGATGATGGCAGCCGGAGGGGGGCTGAGGCTAAGCTCTGAACTGGAATTTGTGGGAAAGAGAGCTTTGTTTTTGGGGGGGGAGATGTACACAGCGCACCCCCTCAACCCTACATGCCGCACACAGCGCAGCCCCCTTTAACCCTGCAAGCCACACACAGCGCACCCCCCTCAACCCCGCAAGCCACACACAGCGCACCCCCCTCAACCCTGCAAGCCACACACAATGCACCCCCTCAACCCTGCAAGCCACACACAGCGCACCCCCCTCATCCCTGCATGCCACACACAGCGCACCCCCTCTCATCCCTGCATGCCACACACAGCGCACCCCCCTCATCCCTGCATGCCACACACAGCGCACCCCCCTCATCCCTGCATGCCACACACAGCGCACCCCCCTCATCCCTGCATGCCACACACAGCGCACCCCCCTTAACCCTGCACGCCACACACAGCGCACCCCCCTTAACCCTGCATGCCACACACAACGCACCCCCTCAACCCTGAACGCTGCACACAGCGCACCCCCAACACTGCATGCCACACACAGCGCACCCCCTTAACCATGCACGCCACACACAGCGCACCCCACTCAACCCTGCACACAGCGCACCCCCTTAACCCTGTACTCTATACACAGCGCACCTCTGAACCCTACATTCCATACAAAGCGCATCCCTCAGCCTTGCACTCCATACACAGCGCACCCCTCAACCCTCATTGCTAATAATTAGTTCTATTTCTTCTTTTCTGTCTATTCGTGGGTCCCGTCACTTCTGCAGTCTGTGGTGTGCAGGCAGTAAGATGATGTGCTTTAACCTTAAGCAACAAATCAGTGGGTTGTAATGATGTGCTGTAACCTCTAGCAACCAATCAGTGAGCCGTAATGATGTGCTGCAATGTCTAGCAACCAATTAGGGAGCATTAATAATATGCAGTAACCTCTAGCAACCAGTGAGTGGTAATATTGTGCAGTAACCTTCAGCAACCAATCAGTGAACAGTAATGATCTTCTGTAATCTCTAGCAAGCAATCAGTGAGCAATAATAACTTGCAGTAACCTCTAGCAACCAATCAGTTTGTAGTAATGATGTGCAGTAGCCTCTAGCAAACAATGGGTAAGCGGTAATTATGTGCAGTATCGTCTAGCAACCAATCAGTGAGAAATAATAATGTGTGTAGTGGTCAGTATAGGAATCAGGTAGGTCACTGTAGTGGTCAATATAGCAATCAGATAGGTCAGTTTAGTGGTCAGTGTAGGAATCAGGCTGGTCAGTATAGGAATCAGGTAGGTTAGTATAGTGGTCAGGTAGGTCAGTACTACTGTACTAGCAGAAGGGACTCAGAGAGTGCTAAAAATCCGCGGGTTAGGGGGCGTAAATCTCTTGCCCTGCCCCGGGCGCTGACAACCCACGCTACGCCACTTCTGCGTACACACAATGGGAATTTCCGACAACAAATGTTCGATGGGAGCTGGTTCTCAATTTTTCCGACAACAAAAGCTCTAGGATATCTAATATGCATATGCACATTTTAGATTTACTAAAGGAAAATAGACTGTATATCTTGCAGGTGCAGTTGCACACATTTCCCCCAGAGCTTAGCTAATGTGGTAAAGCTTAACTTTGAAAAGAATATCCAATCATCTGCAAGGTAAAAACAAAACTGCATCTTTGCTTGCACATTATTGGATGATGGAAATCAACAGAGCTTTCCTTCATTTACTAAGCTCTGGGGAAAATGAGGGCAACTGCATTTGCAAAATGCACAGTCTATTTACCTTTAGCAAATCAACCCTATTGGTTAAATGTTGATTTACTAAATCTGGAGAGTGCAAAACTGGTGCAGCTGTGCATGGTAACAGCTTCCAGTTTTTTTTCTTGTCAAAGCTTAAAGCGGGGTTCCACCCAGAAATGGAACTTCCGCTGATCCGGTTCCACCCCCCCTCCAGTGTCACATTTCAGGGGGAGCAGATACTTGTCTAACCAGATATTTGCTCCCACTTCCGGCGAAAGATCGCCACAGTATCCGCAGTGATCTACGCCATGTCCGGCCCCTCCTCCGTCCCCCTGTCCCCCGCTGTCTTCTGAGAGACACACAGGTCTCAGAAGACAGCATGGGCCATTTAGAACACATAGCGCAACTCGCGCATGCGCAGTAGGGAATCAGGCTGTGAAGCCGCAAGGCTTCACTTTCTGATTCCCTTATGTGGCGGGGTGTTGCTTTAAGAACCCAGAGACTACTATACCCAGGGTGCATTGCCCCGCGCAAGGACTGCTGGGGTGGGCTATTTAACTGAGGGGCGGACCGGAGCTCGGTCTCTTTGGACATCGCCGGCCCAGCAAGTGGAACTCTGTGCTGAGTCTGTTGTTCCTGACAGGGCCTGAAGTTTAGGCCTTGTGCTTCCAAAGAGCCTTTCGTTTCCACTGAGGAGCCTAAGGGACGTCTCATCCTGCTACCCATCTACTACTTCCAGGAGGACCGAAGACCTGGGTGTCGTGGAACCTGTGTACCGAGACACAGCTACGCAAGATACGGACGTGGACTGGTCCGGTTGGGTGAGAGAGCACCTGCTCAGAGATTAGTACAGGATCTCTAGGCCCCGTGTTTGTTGTTCGGGACCCACCATTTAGAGATTACATTTACAAGCCGGAGGGACAGTGCATTGAGTAGCATTAGTGACTTTACTTTATTCCTCAAGTTTACAAGTACTTATTCCTGTGGATTACAATTTGTCTCCAAAAGTGCACCACCATTTGCTAGTGAAGATCCATCTCCACGGATCTTACACATAGAACAGTCAGGCCAGACTTCTAAGTTTAGACATTGCTGGGCACCATCTTGCCCACGAGGGAGGGGAGCTGCAAACGGGTCTGTTAGTTGTGTGTGTACAGAATTGTATATCTGTTTATTTGCTGAATACCTTTTATTGCAGGGCTCTGCATATTCTAATGTATACAGTTTATCTGCTTAACCATTTTGTTCAGTAAAAGTACCAGGATTAAGCAGACAAGTTGTTGGTGTGTAGTAATGAGCCGAACACCCCCAGGTTCGGTTCGCACCAGAACCCGCGAACGGACCGAAAGTTCGCACGAACTTTCGAACCCTATTAAATACAATGGATGCAAATGTTCGAAATCTAAAGTGCTAATTATAACGACTATTATGCATGTTATTGTCCTAAAAAGGGTTTGGGAATCCGGGTTCTGCACCAGGGGACATGTATCAATCCAAAAAAAAGTTTTAAAAACGGCCGTTTTTCGGGAACAGTCATTTCAATGATGCATAAAGTGAAAAAAAAAAGTCAAATATTCCTTTAAATATCGTACCTGGGGGGTGTCTAAAGTATGCCTGTGAAGTGCCACGTGTTTCCCGTGTTTAGAACTGTCCCTGCACAAAATTACATTTCTAAATGAAAAAAAGCCATTTAAAACTGCTTGCGGCTTTAATGTAATGTCTGGTCCTGGTAATATAAATGAAAATCTTTGAGAAAAATGCCATAGCTACCCCATCACCCCCCCCCCACCCCAGCCCATTACCAGCCCATTTGGGTCTTGTATGGATATTAAGGGGAACCCCGCACACAAAATAAAAAAGGCCCTATATAGTCTGAACAGCCGTATACAGGCGGTGCATACAAGACAGGGACTGTAGGTTTGTTCTTATGTAGAATCTGTTTGTAATTTTGAACAGGTACATTGTTTAAGTGTAGCTCCAGCCAAGAAATCTGTTTTTAAGCTTTTTGGAAAACATAGGGAAGGGTTATCACCCCTGCAACATTTGTTTTGCTGTCTGTGCAGTGTGCACCTGTTCAGAACAGTTCACCTCACTTTCCGTCCTAATGACAAATGTTTTTTGAAAATTTGGGGTTTTTATTGAAACAAGAATTGGTGATAAAGCATCAGTGGAGAGGAGACACTTTTTTCCCATATTAACTCTTACAGGAGAGAATTTGCCTTCCTAGGGGTAGATTTCCTCTCACTTCCTGTTGTATCCTTCCGTTTGCAAGGAGGAGTCGTTTGTAAGTTGGATGTTTGAAAGTAGGGGCCTGCCGTATATACTCCGCTGAAATTTGCCCCTTACATGTTGGTGTTGCCACAACACTGTGAGCCTTCACAGTTACTCTTGGTGGGCGCATGAATGGGCTCTGCTGTAAATTATTAGATCAAGAATTGTAATTGCATGCCCCTGTTGAACAGGGGCTGAAAAATTGGGCCTTTGGTGGTGGTGGTGGTGGTGTTGACACAACACTGTAAGGCCTCACAGTTACTCTTGGTGGGCGCAGGAATGGGCCCTGCTGTGAATTATTAGATCAAGAATTGTAATTACATGCCCCTGTTAAACAGGGGCAGAAAAATTGGGCCTTAGGAACTGGTGCCACAACACTGCAACCCCTCACAGATACTGTACTTGGAGCACAGCAATGAGCCCTGTTGCAAAGTATTGCATCAAAAATTGTAATTACACGCCCCTGTTAAACAGGGGCTGAAAAATTGGGCCTTAGCCACTGGTGCTGGTGCCACGACGCTGCAACCTCTCCCAGATACTCTAGTTGGAGTGCAGGAATGAGCCATGCTGCAAAGCATTGCATAAAAAACTGTAATTACATGCCCCTGTTAAACAGGGGCTGAAAAATTGGGCCTTAGCCACTGGTGGCAGCACCCAGAAACAAAAATGTTCTTCCAAGCTATCATCATCAATCGGATCATTGAGGAGGAGGAGGATAGTCAGTCAACATAACAGGACAGTCTCTCAGCATCAGCATCAGTCTTGAAGGGATGTGACATTTGAAAATAAATTAGTCTGTTATATCAGCTTCAGGTGTTTGGTAGCTGGTGGTGATCCAAGACTGGTTCATCTTTATGAAGGTCAGTCGATCAACAGAGTCGGTGGACAGGCGCACCCTGTGATCCGTGACAAATCCTCCAGCAGCACTGAATGTGCGTTCTGAAAGAACGCTGGATGCAGGACAGGCCAGTAGCTCAATTGCATACTGTGCAAGCTCTGGCCAGTGATCCATCCTCAAGACCCAGTAAGCCAGAGGATTTTCGGTGGGGAAGGTGTCCAAGTCTGACCTTGCCCCTAGGTATTCCTGCACCATGTATATCAGACGCTGGCGATGGTTGCTGGAACCAATCATACCTTGGGGCTGCGGACTAAAGAATTGTCTGAACACATCGGTCAGACGACCACCTTCCCCACCGCTCCTTCTTTGACTGACCGAAGTCTCAGCAACTCGTTGTCCAGGACTAGGAGTTTGTAACCTCCCAGTCTCTGGGAACGCGTTGCACAGACCTTTCTGCAAGGCCTCCCGGAGTTGTCTCATCCTCTGCTCCCTCTGCGACGGTAAGATAAGGTCCGCAACCTTACCCTTGTACCGTGGATCAAGGAGAGTGGCCAGCCAGTAATGGTCCCTCTCCTTGATCCGAAGAATACGAGGATCCTTCCGCAGACTTTGCAGGATCAGGGAGGCCATGCAGCGTAGGTTAGCTGAGGCATTCGGTCCGGAGTCCTCTGGGTCACTAAGGACGACATGATCCGCAGCCACCTCCTCCCAGCCACGTACAAGTCCACTGGTTTCTTGGGACTGTAAATCATCCCTAAAAGACTGCTGCTGATGATGCTGAGTGCCAGGCTCCACCTCCATGCTGACACAATCCTCCTCCTCTTCTTCCTGTGTGATGGGTGGAACAGAAGGAACACTGTCTGGGTAAAGGGGGCCTTGAGAGGCAAGGAAGTCCTCCTTTTCCTGCCTCTGTTCTGCCTCAAATGCCCTGTCCATTATTCCACGCAGCGTATGTTCCAACAGGTGGACAAGAGGTACAGTGTCACTGATGCATGCACTGTCACTGCTCATCATCCTCGTGGCCTCCTCAAATGGTGCCAGGACAGTGCATGCATCCCTGATCATGCCCCACTGGCGTGGTGAAAAAAACCCGAGCTCCCCTGACCCTGTCCTGGTGCCGTAGTCGCACAGGTACTCATTGATGGCCCTCTGCTGCGTGTGCAGCCGCTGCAGCATGGCCAACGTTGAGTTCCACCTGGTGGGCATGTCACATATAAGGCGGTTCTTGGGCAGGTTAAACTCCTTTTGCAGCTCAGCCAGGCGAGCACTGGCATTATAAGATCTGCGGAAATGCACACAGACTTTCCTGGCCTGCCTCAGGACATCCTGTAAGCCCGGGTACCTGCCCAAGAACTGCTGCACCACCAGGTTAAGGACGTGAGCCACACAGGGCACATGGGTCAGTTGTCCCTGTCGGAGAGCGGAGAGGAGGTTGGTGCCATTGTCGCAAACTACCATTCCTGGCTTAAGCTGGTGTGGCGTCAACCACCTCTCGGCCTGCCCCTGCAGAGCAGACAGAACCTCTGCCCCAGTGTGGCTCCTGTCCCCCAAACACACCAGCGCAAGCACGGCATGGCATCTTTTTGCCTGCGTAATTGCGTAGCCCCTTGAATGCCTACGGAGCACCGCTGGTTCCGAGGACAAAGCACAGGAAGAGGCCATGGAGGAAGAAGAAAAGGAGGGGGTGGAGGACAGAGGTGTGTCACAACCAGTAGTAGCATTTTGGAGGCGTGGCGGTGGTACAACCTCCAACACTACTGCACCTTGTCCTGCATCCTTCCCAGCTGCCAAAAGAGTGACCCAATGGGCCGTGAAAGAAAGGTTACATCCCTGTCCATGCCTGCTGGACCATGAGTCAGCGGTAATATGCACCTTACCGCTGACCGACCTGTCCAGCGAGGCCAAGACATTGCCTTCCACATGCCGGTAGAGAGCCGGAATCACCTTCCGTGAGAAAAAGTGGCATTTGGGAACCTGCCACTGAGGAACCGCACATTGCACAAACTCACGGAAGGGGGCCGAGTCTACCAACTGAAAAGGCAGCAGTTGAAGCGCTAGCAATTTAGCCAAGCTAGCATTCAACTGCTGGGCATGTGGATGGCTGGGAGTGAACTTCTTTTGACGGTCCAGCAGCTGGGGCAGGGAAATTTGCCTGCTAGAATCGGACGTCGGTGTACTGCTAGCAGAGTGCCCGCAAGTACTTGGCTGTGACACACCTAATTCTACACCTTCATTCCTCTCAGTGCAGGTTTTAGAGAGGACTGAAGGTATAGTGGGGTTGGAGATCCCAGCTGATGCGGTGCAAGGAGAGGTCCGCTTTGTTCTTTGGTGTGGGTCTTTAAGGTAGGCTTGCCAATGAGCTGCATGGCAGGTCAACATATGTCTGGTCTGATGCACTCGACTCAAAAAAGGCCCACACCAAAGAACTTTTTGAATAACGGGCAGAGGCAGCGCCCTGCACAGGCGGAGCTCTGCAGTGTGATTCCGTCGGTGTGCTGCCCTTACGCTGGCCCCCCAAGGGCATCCTGCCTCGTTGGAGATGTGCCTCCTCCTCATCCTCCTCCTCCTCCTCCTCCTCTCTCCTATTAGGCACCCACGTGGAGTCAGTGACCTCATCATCCCCTCCCTCCTCATCACTGGAGCCAATCTGGCAGTATGCTGCAGCTGCTGGAACATGACTGCCAGATTGGTGTCCTTCTTGAGCATCCCCTCTCTCTGCTCTCACGCTACTGCCTTCCTCTAGCTGGGTATCATCATCAGACCCTTCGAAACGCTGGGCATCCTCCTGGAGCATGTACCCAACACTGTGCTCAAACAGTTCGGGGGACTCCTCAGGAGGACATGGTTGGTCTAGGGAAGGAGTGACTGATGATGACATTGATACCAGGGAAGAGGACGCTTTGGCAGCTGCTTTGTTAGTACCCTGAGCCTGGGTGAGAGAGGATGAGGAGGATGAGGAGGGCTTGGTCATCCACTCTACCAAGTCTTCGGCATGATGCGGCTCAACACGTCCAGCTGCCAAAAAGAAGGACAAGCGTGTCCCATGGCCACGTGCTGATGGCGATGCACCGCGTCCACGACCAGCACTGTTGTCTCTAGACACAGAGCCTGCTTGCCCTCTTTTATTGGCTCCTGACTGTCTGCCTCTCCTTGTTTGCCTTCCAGACATTATAATGGCCTGCAGGGAAATGGGAAAACCAGCAATAAGGCCTAGCTTCAGGAGTATATTTTGCAGGAATCACACTACGCCTGCTGTAGGTGCTGCAAATGCCTGTTGGTGTAACACACCAGGAAAAAGCAGCAATACAGGCTAACTTCAGGTGTAATATGATCAGGAGGCACACTCCGCCCGCTGTAAGTGCCGCAAATGCCTGTTGGTGTAACACACCAGGAAAAAGCAGCAATACAGGCTAACTTCAGGTGTAATATGATCAGGAGGCACACTCCGCCCGCTGTAAGTGCTGCAAATGCCTGTTGGTGTAACACACCAGGAAAAAGCAGCAATACGGGCTAACTTCAGGTGTATAATGTGCAGGAGACTTAGCAACAATGACACTGACACTGTCCCCTGCCTATCCTTCTCTCTCCCTGCACACAAGGTTTATCAAAGTATGACACTGACACTCTCCCTGCCTATCCTTCTCTCTCCCTGCACACAAGGTTTAGCAAAGAATGTGACACTGACACTGTCCCCTGCCTATCCTTCTCTCTCCCTGCACACAAGGTTTAGCAAAGAATATGACACTGACACTGTCCCCTGCCTATCCTTCTCTCTCCCTGCACACAAGGTTTATCAAAGTATATGACACTGACACTCTCCCTGCCTATCCTTCTCTCTCCCTGCACACAAGGTTTAGCAAAGAATGTGACACTGACACTGTCCCCTGCCTATCCTTCTCTCTCCCTGCACACAAGGTTTAGCAAAGAATATGACACTGACACTGTCCCCTGCCTATCCTTCTCTCTCCCTACACACAAGTTTGAGGAACAAATAGCACTGACACTGTCCCTGCCTATGTAACTCTTTCCCTGCGCCGCAACACACTACACAAGGCTGCCGCACTGGCGGCCTTTTATAGTGTGGGGCGTGTGCTAAACCCCCTAAGCTATAATTGGCCACAGGCAACCTGCCTGTGGCCAATTATGGCTCTCCTAGCTGCCGGCGCTGTGATTGGCCAAGCATGCGGGGTCACAGTGCATGCTTGGCCAATCACAGCGCCGGGATTGCACTGCAATGGCGCAGTGTATTGTGGGCCGTTCGCGTCACTCGAATTTGGCGCGAACGGCCCAAATCGTTCGATGTTCGACTCGAACACCGAGCTCATCCCTATTGGTGTGATTACTTTGCTGAGGGAATGGTCAGTGCCAGTTATACCATATCACTGTGTTCATTTATTGCCGGATTGTGTGACCTAAAGTTACAGGTCTCACAATCCTATCATCCCCTTCTAGCTGTGCCAAGGGAGGGTAGAGCCAATTGCTGGGAGTTTACAGTGGTAGGTTACAGGCCCGAAACATCAAACCAGCGGCTCTCTTAGCTGGGGGTATCGCTACACGTGGGGCCTCAGAGTCTGGTATACCTGTATGCTGCAATCAAGCCCGCCAGACGTACCGGCATGAATCCGTTAACGGTGACCCAGTGGTGTTTATCCTCTGATGTCTCCCTGGACATGGCTGCAGTGATTAAACTCCCCGGAGTGGATTGGTCGGGGAGTGACATGGAACGGCTCATAGAGCTCCTGTCCCCGGACCATAAAGGATGGTTAATTGACCTCAGGCCAGAGGAAGATAATTCCTGCACCTTTGCGCTGATAGAGTGGAGGGATGAAATGCCGGAAGAATTTAGAGGTCAGAGTGTGCAGTCCATAGGCAATAAGACGTACCGCTTGGCTCACGCAAAGGTTATAAAGAAGGAACCTCCGCAATCACCCAAAATTCCAAAGAGTTCCAAAGAGATGATAGCCCCGGGGACACCTCTAACCACTATAGGCCCTGAACTTTTAAATGCTTTAGGGGAACTTGTCACAAAGTGCCAGAAGAGTAGTATGGTACATGTAGAGGCCGGGTACCGGAAGCTCAGGATCTTTTTGGGAAAACAACCTGTACCACTCGGGGAAGAGGATTTCAACACCTGGATTGAACAAGCGATGCAGGCTGTGGAAGGATGGGAAATACCGGAGGCCCAAAAGAAGCAGCGCATAAGTGAAAGTCTAAAGGGTGCTGCTGCTGAAGCCGTGAAGAACCTTAGGTTCAGCAATGCTGCTTGTACTGCCTATGACTATTTAACTATGTTGCAGGAAGAATTCGGCCAATTGGAAAAAGTTGTCGATTTAGTCTACCAGTTTGAGCATACCCTTCAACAGCCAGGAGAAAGACTGTCTAAATATGTTCGCAGATTAAACAAGATGCTGTGCCAAATTGTCCTCAAGAAGGGGATGCTGCCACAAGCCATAGATGCGGCTAGGATGAAGCAGACTTTAAGGGGAGCATTACGTTCTGATCCAGTCTGGCTCCATCTGAAAACCTCTGGAGGAGTCATGTCCCTGAACTACCCGGACCTTGTGCGAATAATAAGGGATGAAGGGGCTCTGCTGAAAGACCAACAGGCGACCGAGAAACCCACTCTTCCCCCCTCAGTTGGGGTCAGATCCGCCATGGCCACTGAACGGGACTCGGACGTGGCAGTCTTAAAGTCACAGATGACCCAATGACTATTTAACTATGTTGCAGGAAGAATTCGGCCAATTGGAAAAAGTTGTCGATTTAGTCTACCAGTTTGAGCATACCCTTCAACAGCCAGGAGAAAGACTGTCTAAATATGTTCGCAGATTAAACAAGATGCTGTGCCAAATTGTCCTCAAGAAGGGGATGCTGCCACAAGCCATAGATGCGGCTAGGATGAAGCAGACTTTAAGGGGAGCATTACGTTCTGATCCAGTTTGGCTCCATCTGAAAACCTCTGGAGGAGTCATGTCCCTAAACTACCCGGACCTTGTGCGAATAATAAGGGATGAAGGGGCTCTGCTGAAAGACCAACAGGCGACCGAGAAACCCACTCTTCCCCCCTCAGTTGGGGTCAGATCCGCCATGGCCACTGAACGGGACTCGGACGTGGCAGTCTTAAAGTCACAGATGACCCAAGTATTAGAAATGCTGACCTCTTTAATGGCCAAGAACTCAGGAGTTGGAGAAAAAGAAGAAGTCAGGAAGGAGCTGTACCAGAGCGTTTCAACACCAGTCTCCCCGCGGGATAGGGGAGAAGCTGTTTGCTGTGGAGGAGTTGGCCATTTTGGGCGAGTGTGTCCCAGTCCGAGGAAGACCCGAGGCACCTACCGCCAGCTGGCGGAAAACTCCAGAGGGCCCCGGTGAAGGAGTGAACCGGGTGCCCATCATTTCCAGCAAGCTCCATTGGAATCTGAAAGCAAGAGAAGCCAAGAAATGAGGGGAACAATTCCCCATCAAAAGCACTTAATACCCCTCACCTGGAGGTAAAACCCCCAAAATTGCAAGAAATCAATGCATTCCAGGCCCAACAGGGATTAAGATCCAGGAAAAGATGGAAAAAGAAAAAAAACACCAAAGGCCAAAACCATGGGCCCAGGGAAAGAGACCTCCCCAAAGAAGTTTCCAGCCAAGTTAGGGCCATTCTGGATACAGGCGCTCAAGTAACCCTCCTGTATCAGGATTTCTACCAAAAGCATCTGAGACATTTGCCCTTGCAGAAGCTAGAAGACTTGGAAATATGGGGAATTGGCACCCAGAGCTTTCCTTATGACGGTTACCTCCCGATTAGATTGGCTTTTGACCCCTCAGTAGCAGGAGAGGCAGAGGTCTTTGACACCATGGCAGTAGTCTGTCCTCGCCCACCAGGGGCCAACAAAAGTTCTCTGATAATAGGAAAAAACACTGACCTGGTCAGGAGACTACTGACCCCTCTAGCACAAGAGCAGGGCGCCTCGACAAGCAGAATCCACTAAATGTTGCAGTTGGCCTATCAGTGATTGGGCTTGGAACAGAAGGCCCCAGAAGAGGGGGTAGGGAAAGTTTGGAGACTGGAGAAGAAAGAGAGAGTGTTGCAGCCTGGTAAAGTAGCCTGCCTGAGGGCCACTGTGAAGCTCACTTGGGAACAACCTGGCCCCTTTGTAGTCCTGGAACCAGACCCCCTGGGTACCCACCCAGGACTGGAGCTAATCCCTGAAGTGGTCCCGCTGAGAGTCCTGAAGAAGGCCAACGGCAGGGTGCCACTGAGCATCAGAAACACCACTAACTCACCTCTGAAGGTTCCAGCCCGGATGCTGTTGGGCCATGTGAATCCCGCTACCCCAGTTGCCTTGCCCGACATAGAGAAGGAAGAAGGAGGAGAACCCACTTTGGAGAACCCGGCCCTACCTCAGGCATGGAAGGAGAGGGCCCAGGCCCATTTGGCAAAGTGGCGGAAGATCTCCTCCAAGGATGAGTTTGATGTAGGATGTGCGAAAAGTGCCACTCACAAGATCCGTCTACAAGAAGACAAACCTTTTAGGGAGAGAGTCCGGCGAGTCCCCCTGGCTGATTTGAAAGATCTGCATGAGCAACTTGCAGAGCTCAAGAGAACTGGTATTATCTGGGAATCCAGGAGCCCATATGCCTCTCCAATTGTGGTAGTCAGGAAGAAGAATGGGTCATTGAGACTCTGTATAGACTACAGGACCCTCAACAGGAGGACAATACCTGACCAATACACCACCCCAAGAATAGAGGATGCTCTGCAGAGTCTGTCTGGAGCCAAATGGTTCAGTGTAATGGACCTGAAGAGCGGGTTCTACCAAATCCCAATGCACCCAGAAGACAGAGAGAAGACAACCTTCATTACCCCAGTGGGGTTCTATGAATTTGACCGCATGCCTCAAGGTCTGTCGGGAGCTCCTGCCACTTTCCAGCGGCTGATGGAGAAGACGGTGGGGGACATGAACCTCATTGAAGTCCTAGTATACCTAGATGACATCATCGTCTTTGGGAAGACTCTGGAGGAGCATGAGGAGAGGCTAGAGAAGGTCTTGAAGAGACTCAGTGATGAGGGACTCAAGCTCTCCCTAGAGAAGTGCCAGTTCTACCAGTCTTCAGTCCATTACCTGGGACACATAGTGTCTGAAGAAGGAGTATCTACAGATCCCGACAAATTAGAGGCAGTCACCTCCTGGCCCCGATCCACCACAGTGACTGAGCTTAGGTCATTTCTGGGGTTCTGCTCCTACTATCGTAGGTCTGTGGAGGGGTTTGCAAGAATTGCCAGGCCTCTGAATGAGCTGTTGAAGACAGAAGGAGAAGAGGATGACTCAGGCCCCAGGAAATCAGGGGAGTCAGTGGAAGAAAGACCAGTGGACTGAGAAGTGTGAAGAGGCTTTCATTAAGTTGAAGAAGAGTTTGACCACTGCCCCTGTCTTGGCCTATGCATAACACCAAAAAGCCCTATAAATTACACGTGGATGCCAGCCATGATGGTTTGGGAGGAGTATTATATCAGGAGTATGAAGAGCAGCTAAGACCCGTTGCTTATGTGAGTAGGAGCTTAACCCCAGCTGAGAAGAATTACCCCACCCACAAGTTGGAATTTTTGGCCTTAAAGTGGGCTGCGGTGGACAAACTGAAGGACTACTTATATGGAGCTGACTTTGTGGTTAAAACAGACAATAACCCACTCACTTACCTTCTAACCACAGCCAAACTGGATGCCACTGGACACCGTTGGTTGGCAGCCCTCTCAGGGTTCAATTTCAGCCTGAAGTACAGGCCTGGGACTGGAAACCGAGATCCCGATGCCTTGTCCCGAAGATCTCATGCTTCCATTTGCATGGCAGAAGACTGGACCAAGGTAACCCCAGAGGGGGTACGGGCTTTGTGTCAGGGAGCGGAGCTCCAGGCTGGTGGAAGATCCAGAGCAGAAGAGATTGGAGTCTCAGTTGTTAGAGTGCCCAAATATTACTATGATGTAACTCAGATTGGTGAAGACGACTTGCCTAAACTATCAAAGAAGGATATAAGATGGGACCAGCTGGAAGAGCCATTGGGAAGATTGGCTTTGGAAGCCTTAGAAGACCAGGATCCGGACAGACTCTTGCATGATCCCTCAAAGGAGGCCCGCGTCCTGCGCAAGGAATGGGACAGGTTACAGGTGCATCAAGGGGTGGTCTACCGAAGGGGCCCCTCTGATGACCTGGAAGACAAGTGGCAACTATTCCTGCTGGAAAAACACTGAAAGACTGGGGTTGCCCTACATGACAACCATGGCCACCTAGGGGCAGAGAGAACCTTTCAGCTCATAAGGAGCAGATTCTATTGGCCCTGTATGCGGGCTGAAGTGGAGAAGTACTGTCACTCATGTGCTCGCTGTATACAAAGAAAAACACTGCCCCATCAAGCTGCCCCAATGGGCCACCTGCAAAGCCAAGGGCCCTTGGACTTGGTATGCATTGATTTTTTTTGTCTGGAACCTGATTTGAGTGGACATGGAAATGTTCTGGTAATAACCGACCATTTCACCCGATACGTCCTGGCCTTTCCAACTAAAGACCAGAAGGCTTCCACTGTGGCCAAGATACTCGTAGAGAAGTATTTCGTACATTACGGACTACCTCAACGCCTTCACTCGGATCAAGGGAGGGACTTTCCAAAGTCGACTGATCCGGAAGTTATTGGATTCCTTAGGCATAAAGAAGACCCGCACAACCCCTTGTCACCCACAAGGAGATGCCCAACCAGAAAGGTTTAACAGAACTTTGTTGAATATGCTGGGGAGCCTGAGCAGCGAGGAAAAACAACATTGGGGCAAGCATATAGCTGCCATAGTGCACGCTTACAATAGCACAACTAGTGATGTCACCGGATACTCCCCTTACAGATTATTGTTCGGTAGAGAAGCGAGACTACCTGTAAATCTGGCCTTTGGCACTTTGATAGACCACACATGGGCTGCTTCACACAAGGGATACGTGGACAGGCTGCGGAAGAGCTTAAGACTGGCTTATGAGAAGGCACAAGCCACTTCAGACCAGAGAGGAGCCCCGAACAAACACAATTTTGACCTCAGGGTCCGGATCCATGACTTGCAACCAGGAGACAGAGTGCTGTTGCGGAATCTGTGTGTTCCAGGAAAACATAAGCTTGCTGACAGATGGAAATCACAGCAGTATGTAATTTGCAAAGCTGAAACCAGAAGGAAAAATGGGACCCTTGAAAACCTGGCACAGGAACCACTTACTGCCTCTCTCCGAAGCAGTCAGGATACCTTCTACTCCGGATTCTCCTGAGTCACCTTCAACCTCTAATACCCCTAGGCCCAACAACAGGTCTCAAACCACTCTGTCAGGAGAGATGAATGTCACAGACCAGAGTGAAGATGAAGAAATGGAACTGGACTGGCTATGGCCAACTCAGGCACCTGAACCCATGGTCATGGATCCTTCACCCTGTGAAGTTACCATTGATGGCACCCTAAATGCTGAAGCTGCTGAGTTCATTCCATCGGGTACTCTGACTGAGGAATGGGAAGATGCCCTAGAGTCAGTCCCAGCTGAAGACCCAAGAGACTCTTTGTACCTCTCTGCACCTGACTTGGATGCCCCTGAAGCAGTAGGATCCACTACACCTGTCCCAGTGGAAGGAAGAATGGAAGAACCCATTGTGCCTGATACCGTAGCCCCCAGGGAGCAAAGAGTGAAAAGAGCTATCCGCCCTCCCCGAAAACTAACTTTTTTTTTTTTTAAAGTAGATTTTTATTGAAGTTTTCACCAGAACAAAGAAAAGACAATGGTAAAATGGGTTACAAAAGAGCATACATCGAGGTGTACATAACAGGAGAAAATTGAAACACAATAAAACAGCAGATGAGTTTAAAGAAGTAACCAGATAAGTATGAGATTTAACAGGATGAGGATTGTAGGGAACAAAACAAAGCCCACACGCAGTAGTATGGGGGATATTTTCTATATCCGAGACTTAGGGGCATGACAGAAAGTATGGAGTCTCAGGGAGTCGGAAGGAAAGAAGTGTCCCCCGAGGGTTCAACGAAAAGGAGTAGGACAAACCCGTGAGTATCTCAACCTTCCCGCCCACCCCCAATGGGAACATTCTGTGAGCGGGAAGGCGACCATATATAGTAACAAATCAATGGAGAGCATACGGGTTGTCATCATGGTGGCAAGATCTGACACCCCCAGTAGCACTGCCATCCCTCCTGTAATGCTCGTTGAAGGATAGACCTACCAGGCCAAAGAGACTAAGACATCAGTGAGTGGTATGTCTAAGCAACCGAAATCAAATAAGATGGAAAAAAAAAAAAAAAAACTAAAAATGGGGGGGCAGACATGGTCAAGAAGGATGTTCAGTGCAGACTTGAGGTCCTTATACCAGTGAGCAATAGGGTGAAGGAGGGGAAGGGGAGGGCCAAGGGAATGGCGGGGTGTACCAAACCTTCTGGTTGGTAGATTTAAGATTCTTAGGCCGGCGCTGTAGTCCCGTCTACGGGCATAGGAGCCAGGCGTGGGATAGAAAATGACGCAGTATCCCTAAATTGGATCCAACAAGCCCATGTGGTACTGAATTTAGCGGGATCATCTTTAGCTTGAAAAATAAGTCTTTCAATCTCAGCTATCTTGTCAACTCTACTAAGCCATTTGGCAATGGTGGGGGGGACAGTGCTTCTCCAGTGGATCGGTATGCATTGTGTCGCCGCATTAATAAGGTGTAGGGTAAGAGATTTGCGGTATGTCGAACAGGGGATTGATGTGTGGTGTAGTAAGTATTGTGCTGGAGTAAAATCAGGGGTATAGGTAGTGATTTTGGCAATCAAAGCATGTATTTCTGTCCAGAAAGGTTGTATCAGAGGGCATTCCTACCAAATGTGGAGGAAAGAACCGGGGGCTGAAGTACATCTCCAGCAGAGAGGGGAGACGGTCGGGAAGAAGCGATGTATTTTGTCGGGAGTACGGTACCATCTCGTGTACAACTTATATCTATTTTCCTGTGCGGATATGTTAACCGAGCCTCTATGTGTATGATCGCAAATACGTTCCCAATCGACCATGGAGAAGTCTATGGATAATTCCGTGGCCCATTGTCGGTGAGTCTGAGCAGGGATGAGCCGAACACCCCCCTGTTCCGTTCGCACCAGAACCTGCGAACAGACAAAATGTTCGTGTAAACTTTAGAACCCTATTAAATACAATGGACTCGAACGTTTGAAATCTAAAGTGTTAATTATAAAGGCTTATATGCAAGTTATTGTCCTAAAAAGTGTTTGGGGACCTGGGTCCTGCCCCAGGGGACATGTATCAATGCAAAAAGAAGTTTTAAAAACGGCCGTTTTTTCGGGAGCAGTGATTTTAATAATGCTTAAAATGAAAAAATAAAAGTGAAATATTCCTTTAAATTTCGTACCTGGGGGGTGTGTATGATATGCATGTAAAGTGGCGCATGTTTCCCGTGCTTAGAACTGTCCCTGCAAAAAATGTCATTTTTGAAAGAAAAAAAGTCATTTAAAACTGACTCGCGGCTATTAATGAATTGTCGGCTCCCGGCAATACATACAAAAGTCATTGATAAAAAAAAAAAAGCGTGGGGGTTCCCCAGAATTCAATTACCAGGATATTAAGGGGAACCCCGCCGCAAATTTAAAAAAAAATTGACGTGGGGTTCCCCCAAATATCCATTCCAGGCCCTTCAGATCTGGCATGGATTTTAAGGGGAACTCCACCCCAAATTTTAAAAAAAATGGCGCGGAGTCCCCCTAAAAATCCATACCAGACCCCTTATCCGAGCACGCAACCTGGCCGGCCGCAGGGGAAAAGGGGGGGACGAGAGAGCGGCCCCCCCTCCCTCCTGAACCGTACCAAGCCACATGCCCTCAACATGGGGAGGATGTCCCCATGTTGATGGGGACAAGGGCCTCATCCCCACAACCCTTGCCCGGTGGTTGTGGGGGTCTGCGGGCGGGGGGCTTATCGGAATCTGGAAGACCCCTTTAACAAAGGGGACCCCCAGATCCCGGCCCCCCCCTATGTGAACTGGTAAGGGGTACATTGTACCCCTACCATTTCACGAAGAAAGCGTAAAAAAATGTTTAAAAAAAACACACAAACACCTTGAAAAAGTCCTTTATTAAAAAAAACAAAAACATTCCAGCGGTGAAATCCAGTGTCCCGCGGCGATCCCGATGTCCAGCGCTGTCCTTCATTGGTTGTGCCTGAGTGGACCTGATGGGGAACTCCCTCTCAGTATTTTAAATGTATAGACCCGCCCCTTCTAAAGTTCCCCATCAGGTCCGCTCAGCGGACCAGATGCGGAACATGAGAAGGGGCGGGTCTATACATGTATTACCAAAGTGAGAGCAGTTCCCCATCAGGTCCACCCCCTCGGTATGTCGGACCCGCCTACGTCATTGGCTTGAGCGGGGAACTTCCTTCACTATGTAAATTTAAATTACACAGTGAAGGAAGTTCCCCGATGGGGAACTGCTCTCACTTTGGTAATACATGTATAGACCCGCCCCTTCTCATGTTCCGCATCTGGTCCGCTGAGCGGACCTGATGGGGAACTTTAGAAGGGGCGGGTCTATACATTTAAAATACTGAGAGGGAGTTCCCCATCAGGTCCGCTCAGGCACAACCAATGAAGGACAGCGCTGGACATCGGGATCGCCACGGGACACTGGATTTCACCGCTGGAATGTTTGTGTTTTTTTTTAAATAAAGGACTTTTTCAAGGTGTTTGTGTGTTTTTTAAAAAAAAAATTACGCTTTCTTCGTGAAATGGTAGGGGTACAATGTACCCCTTACCAATTCACATAGGGGGGGGCAGGAT
The DNA here is from genome assembly GCA_029206835.1 of Rana muscosa. Lineage (NCBI taxonomy): Eukaryota > Metazoa > Chordata > Amphibia > Anura > Ranidae > Rana > Rana muscosa. Next base: position 337,425,455 of record CM055121.1, read on the forward strand.
CTGGGGGTCCCCTTTGTTAAAGGGGTCTTCCAGATTCCGATAAGCCCCCCGCCCGCAGACCCCCACAACCACCGGGCATCCTCCCCATGTTGAGGGCATGTGGCTTGGTACGGTTCAGGAGGGAGGGGGGGCCGCTCTCTCGTCCCCCCCTTTTCCCCTGCGGCCGACCAGGTTGCGTGCTCGGATAAGGGGTCTGGTATGGATTTTTAGGGGGACTCCACGCCACTTCTTTTTACATTTGGGGTGGAGTTCCCCTTAAAATCCATGCCAGATCTGAAGGGCCTGGAATGGATATTTGGGGGAACCCCACGTCATTTTTTTTTTAATTTGCGGCGGGGTTCCCCTTAATATCCATTCCAGACCTGAAGGGCCTGGTAATTGAATTCTGGGGAACCCCCACGCTTTTTTTTTTATTTTTTATCAATGACTTTTGTATGTATTGCCGGGAGCCGACAATTCATTAATAGCCGCGAGTCAGTTTTAAATGCATTTTTTTCTTTCAAAAATGACATTTTTTGCAGGGACAGTTCTAAGCACGGGAAACATGCGCTATTTTACATGCATATCATACACATCCCCCAGGTACGAAATTTAAAGGAATATTTCACTTTTATTTTTTCATTTTAAGCATTATTAAAATCACTGCTCTCGAAAAAACGGCCGTTTTTAAAACTTCTTTTTGCATTGATACATGTCCCCTGGGGCAGGACCCGGGTCCCCAAACACTTTTTAGGACAATAACTTGCATATAAGCCTTTATAATTAGCACTTTAGATTTCTCCCATAGATTTTTCGAATTTGCCTCGAACACCCCAATTTGTTCGTTGTTCGGCGAACGGGCGAACAGGCAATGTTCGAGTCGAACATGAGTTCGACTCGAACTCGAAGCTCATCCCTAAGTCTGAGTGTCTGGGGGGGATCCCGAGAGCAAGAGGGCATATAGTGTAGATATTAAATGTCTTTGGGGTTCTGTGTCAGTGCAAAGGAGTTCGAATGGGGTGAGAGTCCTAGACCACTGGGAAGGAGGGCGAGCCTGAAGGAGGAAATGACGTATTTGGAGGTATTTAAAGAGGGGTATGTGGAGGTCAGGGAATTTAGAGGACAACACAGGCTGCGAGAGAAGTGTATCGTTGTCAAAGCAGTGATGTGCTCTGACCGGTGGGTCAATGGGCCCTACGTGTCGGTTAGTGGCAGGAATGTCCGCCGGAAAATCTGGGTTCTGGGTGAGAGGCATCAGTGGCCCAGGAAAAGGGGTAAGTTGAAGGATGTGGCAGGATGATCTGAAGTTATAAAGTGTAGGGCCTATTAGGGGGTGATTGGAGCACTCCTGCGGGATGGAGCATGTGTTGATCCATGGTAGATGGTGAAGAGGAATTTGGGAAAAAGAATTTTCCACCTGTACCCAGTCTTTGCTGGAGGAGTGTGTGTGCCAATCCACGATTCGTGTGAGCTGGCAGGCCCTATAATAGGAGTGTAGGTCCGGAAGTCCTATGCCTCCCTTACTCTTGGGAAGTGTCAGTTTTGCCCAGCTCAGATGAAGAGGGCCCGCAGACCAGAGGAGGTTTCTGCATAATTGCTTAAATGAAGTAAAATAAGAAGGGGGGAGTTTAATTGGGATGGCTTGTAAGAGATACAATAATCGGGGAAGCACGTTCATCTTTAATATGGCAGCTCTGCCAAACCAGGAGAAGGGGCCCTTCAGCCATTTATTTGTGTCCTCCCTAATAGATTGAAGTGCAGGGAGAAAGTTCTTTGCAAAGAGGTCAGACAATCTGGTAGGGATTTTGATGCCCAAGTACGTAAGTTCATTGGGTTCCCATTTAAAAGGGAAGTTGGCTTGACAGAGGAGGACCGTTTGTTGAGGAAGGGAGATGTTGAGTGCCTTGGATTTGTCAAAGTTGATTTGCAGGTTAGCGAGCTGTTTAAAGAGGGTAATGTCTTTGAGAAGGTTGGGGATGGTAGTCAAGGGATTTGAAAGAAACAGGAGAATATCATCTGCGTAGGCCGCAATCTTGTAGTGATTGCGATGAATGGTAATCCCCTGTATATCGGGGTTTTCTCTAATTTTGCGGAGGAAGTGTTCCATGGTAAGTACGAAAAGGAGCGGAGAGAGGGGACAGCCCTGGCGTGTGCCGTTGTTTATGGGGAATGAGGTAGACAGCCTACCGTTGACCCTTATCCTGGCTGTGGGGGACGCATACAGTGCCATTATCATTATTATAAGCCGTGGTGGGAACCCCATAGCCTGTAGAGAAGCGGACATATAGTCCCATGCTACTCTGTCAAAGGCCTTTTCGGCGTCAAGGGACAGAAAAAATCCCTTAGACGCGGTGGAGGTCAGCCAGTGGTGAATGTTTAAGGCCTTGGTAGTGTTATCCCTGGCTTCCCTGCCAGTAGTGATGAGCCGAACACCCCCGGGTTCGGTTCGCACCAGAACCCGCGAACGGACCGAAAGTTCATACGAACATTAGAACCCTATTAAATACAATGGATGCGAACATTCGAATTCTAAAGTGCTAATTATAACGACTATTATGCATGTTATTGTCCTAAAAAGGGTTTGGGAACCCGGGTTCTGCACCAGGGGACATGTATCAATGCAAAAAGAAGTTTTAAAAACGGTCGTTTTTCGGGAGCAGTCATTTTAATGATGCATAAAGTGAAAAAAAAAAGAGTCAAATATTCCTTTAAATATCGTACCTGGGGGGTGTCTAAAGTATGCCTGTGAAGTGCCACGTGTTTCCCGTGTTTAGAACTGTCCCTGCACAAAATGACACTTCTAAAGGAAAAAAAAGCCATTTAAAACTGCTTGCGGCTTTAATGTAATGTCTGGTCCCGGTAATATGGATGAAAATCTTTAAGAAAAATGGCATAGCTACCCCATGACCCCCCCCCCTACCCCAGCCCATTACCAGCCCCTTTGGGTCTTGTATGGATATTAAGGGGAACCCCGCACATAAAATAAAAAAGGCCCTATATACTCTGAACAGCCGTATACAGGCGGTGCATACAAGACAGGGACTGTAGGTTTGTTCTTATGTAGAATCTGTTTGTAATTTTGAACAGGTACATTGTTTAAGTGTAGCTCCAGCCCAAAAAATAGGATTTTTTACTCACCGTAAAATCCTTTTCTCTGAGTCCATGGACCGACACAGCTTCTCTATTGACAAAGTGGGTATTATCCGTTAATTAGGAGTGACTAGGCAGAAAAACTTGTAAAAAGTGTTGCATCACACCTTCTACAGTACCGCCCAGGGGGCGGACCCTCTGGGTATACCCTCTCAGTCTGCACATCGCAGATCAGTTCGTCAAAAAGCAGTACAAACTTAAAAGGAGGGGTGGGTGCTGTGTCGGTCCATGGACTCAGAGAAAAGGATTTTACGGTGAGTAAAAAATCCTATTTACTCTTTCGTCCATGGACCGACACAGCTTCTCTATTGACAAAGTGGGACGTCCCAAAGCAGTGTCAGAGAAAAAACGAGGGGTGGTAACAGCATAAAAATAAACTTCACCCCAAACACAAAACAGCACTCCTCCAACGGAGGAGTTGCAACTCTAAACAGCCGCTTGCAAAACCTTGCGGCCAAAAGAGGCATCCGAAGATGCACCTACATCAATTTTGTAGAATTTTGTGAAAGTGTGAGCGGACGACCAAGTCGCCGCTTTACATATTTGGGAAACAGACGCTTGATGTCGGAAAGCCCAAGAGGCACCTATTGCCCTGGTCGAATGCGCCGTGACAGGAAAGGGGGGCGCCTGACCCTTTAAGGCGTAAGCCTGGATTACTATCTGTCGGATCCACCTAGAGATGGTGGCCGATGAGACTGCTTGGCCCTTCTTGGGACCAGCCACCGAAACAAACAGTGAGTCTGACTTCCGGAACAGGGAAGTAGCAGATATGTATACTCTCAAAGCTCGGACAACGTCCAAGGAATGCAACGCCGACTCCTTAGGATTCGACGGCTGAGGACACAAGGATGGAAGTACAATGTCTTCGTTGAGATGAAAAGCCGAAACGACCTTCGGAAGAAAGGAAGGCTGCGGCCGCAGCACCACCTTATCCTTGTGGAAAATCAAATAGGGAGCCTTGCAGGACAAGGCTGCCAGCTCAGAGACTCGTCTAACTGACGTAACAGCCACCAAAAAGACCACCTTCTGAGAAAGTGTCAACAGGGGAATATCTCTAATATTCTCAAACGGTGCCTTCTGAAGCACCGAGAGGACCAGGTTCAAGTCCCACGGAGGTAACGGGGGGCGGACCGGAGGGGCCACATGTCGAACCCCCTGCACAAATGTACTCACGAGAGAGTGAGTCGCCAGGGGTCGCTGAAAAAAGACAGCCAGGGCAGATATCTGTCCCTTAATCGTACTTAGGGCAAGCCTTTGGTCTACCCCATGCTGTAAAAACAGCAGGATTCTGGAAACCAAATAGGTACGCGGATGCCATTTCATTTCCTCACACATGGAGATGTAGGCCCTCCAAGTGCGGTGATAGACCTTCCTAGAGGACGGTTTCCGAGCACTTCTCATAGTAGAAATTACTGAGTCTGACAGGCCCCGGTCTCTCAGTACCTGGTTCTCAACAGCCATGCCGTTAAAGCCAATGACTGTAAAGCAGGATGGAATATGGGACCTTGCGACAGCAGGTCCTTCCGTAGTGGTAGGCGCCAGGGGACGTCTGCTACCAGACGTACTAGATCGGCGTACCAAGGACGCTGAGGCCAATCTGGAGCGATTAGGATCATTGGAATTCCCTCTGCCTCCACTCTGCGGAGCAGAAGAGGAAGAAGCCTTAAGGGAGGGAAGGCATAGATTAGCCGATACTGGCCCCACGATGCTACCAACGTGTCCGTTGCGTCTGCCCATGGGTCTCTTGACCGGGCCACAAACCTCAATACCTTCCGATTGAGTCGGGAAGCCAGAAGATCTACGTCTGGTGTGCCCCATCTTTGGCAGAGGAGTTGGAACACCTCCGGGTGTAAGGACCATTCTCCCTGGTCCAGCATCTGGCGGCTCAGGTAGTCCGCCTGCCAGTTTTCCACACCCGGAATGTACACGGCCGACAGTGCCGGTACGCTCCTCTCTGCCCACTTCAGGATGCGAGCGATCTCCGATGCTGCAGCTGAGCTTCTTGTTCCTCCTTGATGATTGACATATGCCACTGCTGTGGCGTTGTCTGACTGGATCCTGACTGGACGCCCTTGCAGTCTCTGAGACCATTTGAAGAGGCACAGCTTGATCGCCCGGATCTCCAGGACATTGATCGGCAGGAGGGCTTCCTCTGGGGTCCAGCGACCTTGCGCCGACTGGACACCCCAGACTCCCCCCCAACCTGTAAGGCTGGCGTCCGTCGTGATCACTATCCAGTAAACCGGAAGAAATGACTTCCCGGCCATTAGAGCCGGTGCTGTCAGCCACCATACCAGGGATCTCCTGACTAGGTGGCTCACTCGGATTTGATAATCCAGAGATGAAGGGCATCTGTTCCATCTGGACAGAACTTCCCTCTGTAACACTCGAGTGTGGTATTGAGCATATGGGACCGCCTCGAAGGAGGCTACCATGAGGCCCAACACTCGCATGCAAAAACGGAGTGACGACCAATTCCTGGAAGTCAGCTGCCGTACTGCAGCCCGGAGGGTCTGCAACTTCTCCACAGGGAGGAATACCTTTGCCTCTGAGGAATCCAGAATCAACCCCAGGTACACTAGGCGTTGAGTGGGCACCAATACTGACTTTTGCGTGTTTAGTATCCAACCACAGTCTCGAAGAGTCTGACAGGTAATGGACACGCTTACCTCTAATTCTGAGCTTGAAGGGCCCTTCAGCAGAAGGTCGTCCAAGTAACCTGTGATAGCGATACCCCGCTGTCTTAGAAGTGCCAGAATCGGAGCGAGCACCTTGGTGAACGTCCTGGGTGCTGAGGCAAGGCCAAACGGGAGGGCCACAAACTGGTAGTGGTTCTTCCCGATAGCAAATCGCAGAAACCTCTGGTGTCTGGAGTATATGGGGACATGCAGGTATGCGTCCTTGATGTCCAAGGAGGCCAGAAAGTCCCCCGGATGGAGAGCTGTGACTACGGATCGAACCGACTCCATCCGAAATCTTTGTACCTTCACAAAGCAATTGAGGGCTCTGAGATCCAAGATTGGACGAACCCCCTCCTTCTTTGGCACAATGAACAGATTTGAGTAAAAACCCTGACCCCGTTCCTGTTCTGGAACTGGAATAACTACCCCGCGTTCCAGTAGACCCTAGACCGCCCCATACAGGGCCTCCCGACGGGTCGGTAGTAGCTGGAGATTGGAGGTGATGAATCTGTCTGGTGGACAAGAGAGAAATTCTATCTTGTAGCCTGAGGAGATTACTTCGCAAACCCACCTGTCGGAGACTAGAGCAGTCCACTGAGTCGCGAATTTGCGAAGACGTCCCCCCACCCGAGAGCTGGGTGGGGGCGGACCTTCATGTGGACGCAGATTTGTCCACAGGCTTGTTGGGTCTGCGGGACCAAGGACGCTTTTGTCCTTGGGCAGGCGCTTTATCGGCCTGGGGTCTTTTCCCTGTCGCCTTAAGAGGGCGAAAAAAACGCTTACGTGCAGTAAAGGAGGGCCCTTGCCCTTGGCGTGGTCCCCTACCCTTGCTAGTTTGGGGAAGCAAAGTGCTTTTACCTCCTGTAGCATCCTTGATGATGTCATCCAGAGAAGCCCCAAAAAGTCTGTCGCCCTTAAAAGGCAGATCCAATAGGGCTTTCTTGGAAGTCTGGTCCGCAGACCAGCCCTTTAGCCAGATCAGGCGGCGTATTGCTACTGCATAAACCGAAGCTCTTGACAGCAGGGGAATAGTATCCATGTCTGACTCGCAGACAAACTTAAGGCCCTGGACCAACTGGTCGGCCAAAGTTATCTCATTAGGAGGAGCATCTCGCTCCTTTAACCCCTGGAGTAGCAATTTTGCCCATTCAGTAAGTGTCTGAGACACTGGGGGCCCCCGCCAATGCCGGGCGTACTGCTGAGCCTACCACTGAGTATAGGTAGCGAGCGAGTGCTTCAGCCTTCTTATCCACAGGGTCCTTGAAAACAGGAGCCCCTTCTACTGGAATAGTGGTGGCTCTATTAAGTCTGGACACCGAAGGGTCCACTATAGGGGGAGAGGTCCATATCTTCAGAAAACTCTCCTCAAAGGGGTACCGTACTGCAAACCTCTTTGGGGCTGTAAAGACCCTCAGTGGGTTCTCCCATTCCTTGTATAAGAGTTTGTCAAAATAAGACACACAAGGGAACACCTTAGCAGTGCGGGCAGGTTTACGAAACCCAAAGGGGACTGGAGTATCTGCTACTTCTTCAGTCCTTTCCAACTTTAGCGTATCCCGCACTGCAGTAATAAGGTCAGATACCAAAGCCGTCTCGCGTACTGACCTGGACTTGGAGTCCTCCTCACTGTCCGATCGGTCACGGTCTGCAGTCTCTGATGCATCAGAATCTGGGCCATGAGCCGTAGCTGGACCTGGTTCTGCATCAGAAATATCCCCAGAAGATTGCAGGGGACGGGGGCGTTTATTACCCCCTGTATTCCCGTGTGCTGCTTCCACCCTGGCAGCAAACGCCTCTAGGATTGCCGACATAGCGTCCATAGACACCTCAGGGACACCAGCTGCTAAATCTGGTGTTTCAGGGGAGAAGACATCTGGCTCAGATGCCATGCTGACCACACGCTGACACTCACAGGGCTCCAGGCAAGATATCAATAGGCCACCCTCCTGCGCTGCAGAGATGCTGGGTTACCCAGAGGACTCACCACCCTGGATAGGTACTGCTATGCTGCGCCTATGATGCTGTCCCCTTGCTGCTGTGTCAGTCTGCTTCTTTTATCAGCACTTCCTGTGTGAATTTTCGCGCCAGTGTAATGCACCCTAGAGGCCGGAGGCTCTCGCAAAATGGTTGCCAAAACCGTCTGTATGGAAGATAATGTGGGCTCTAAGAAAATGGCCGCCGACAGAAGATAGAGGTCAGGCAGCCATAGCCCACAAAAAAGATGGCCGCCGAACGGCAATATCTGCATACAGGGTGGACAAACATGGCCGCCGATCACCTGATAGGGGCCAGTGGGTGTGGCCGAACTACAGGAAGATGGCCGCCAGGCAGTTACAAGAGGCCAAACTTGGCATGGACCACCTCAAAATGGCCGCCGACAGCATGGAGACACAGAAACACAGGTAAGCAAAAATGACATTTCTTTTAAATGTTAGTTACAGCCAGCCCCGCTCCAGTGGGACCCCCTAGGTGACCCCCAGCACCCTTTAGCTAGAAGCCCAGGGAGGAGGGAAAGGCAGGGAGAGAGGGAAGAAAGGGGCCACAACCACTTACTTGATCTCTCCAGGAATGTCCAGCTAAATCACCCAGCCGAGGCAGGGGAGTTTTACTTACCTATCCTGCATGTATTCTGCTGGAAGACATTCCAAACAGATCATCGTCCGCGCACGGAAGGTGACTGTTGGCCAGGCATGCTGTGATTGGACCCAGAAGGGACGATCATATGTATGCCCTGGAGCATGACGCTCACCGGACAGGCTGCTGCGACTCGGCCGTAAGGTCAGCCGAAGCTGAGCGGTCCGATGCAAGCCTTGGAGCGTAAGCTCACCGGCCAGGCTGCTGCGACTCGGCCGTAAGGTCAGCCGAAGCTGAGCGGTCCGATGCAGGCCCTGGAGCGTAGGCTCACCGGCCACCCGTGGAGCGACGGGCATGTCGTGGAAAACCCAGCGCGTAGCTAGGGTCAGCACACGCTCGATGGCCGAAACTGGGGAGACTACAAGGATCGAGGATCCAGCCTGTCACCCAGTCGGCAGTTGATCGAAGATCGCAGGAAACAACAAATGTAGCAAAAAAATAAAAAAATATATATATCTTTTTTCCCCGGACCAATGAGCCCGAAGGGAGCCATGTCCTACTCCTTGCTAGACAGAAAAAAACTGATCTGCGATGTGCAGACTGAGAGGGTATACCCAGAGGGTCCGCCCCCTGGGCGGTACTGTAGAAGGTGTGATGCAACACTTTTTACAAGTTTTTCTGCCTAGTCACTCCTAATTAACGGATAATACCCACTTTGTCAATAGAGAAGCTGTGTCGGTCCATGGACGAAAGAGTAATCTATTTTTAAACTTTTTGGAAAACATAGGTAAGGGTTATCACCCCTGTAACATTTGTTTTGCTGTCTGTGCCCCTGTTCAGAACATTTCACCTCACTTTCCGTCCCAATGACAACTGTTTTTGAAATGTGGTGTTTTTCTTGAAACAAGGATTGGTGATAAAGCATCAGTACAGAGGAGACACCTTTCTCCCATATTAATTCTTACAGGAGAGAATTTTCCTTCCTAGGGGTAGATTTCCTCTCACTTCCTGTTGTCTTCTTGCGTTTGCAAGTAGGAGTCGTTTGTAAGTTGGATGTTTGAAAGTAGGGACCTGCCGTATATACGCTGCCGAAATAGGCCCCTTAGTTGTTGGTGTTGGCACAACACTGTAAGCACTCACAGTTACTCTTGGTTGGTGCTGGAACGCCCTGCTGTCAACTATTATATCAGGAATTGTAATTACATATAATTGTTGAACAGTGGTAGTAAAAATTGGGCCTTTGATGGTGGTGCTGGTGCCACAACACTGTAAGCCCTGACAGTTACTCTTGGTGGGTGCAGCAATGGGCCCTGCTGTGAATTATTAGATCAAGAATTGTAATTGCATGCCCCTGTTGAACAGGGGCTGAAAAATTGGGCCTTTCGTGGTGGTGGTGGTGGTGGTGGTGTTGCCACAACACTGTAAGCCCTCAGAGTTACTCTTGGTGGGTGCAGGAATGGGCCCTGCTGTGAATTATTAGATCAAGAATTGTAATTACATGCCCCTTTTGAACAGGGGCTGAAAAATTGGGCCTTTCGTGGTGGTGGTGGTGGTGGCGTTGCCACAACACTGTAAGCCCTCAGAGTTACTCTTGGTGGGTGCAGCAATGGGCCCTGCTGTGAATTATTAGATCAAGAATTGTAATTACATGCCCCTGTTGAACAGGGGCTGAAAAATTGGGCCTTAGGCACTGGTGGCACAACACTGCAACCCCTCACAGATACTGTACTTGGAGCACAGCAATGAGCCCTGTTGCAAAGTATTGCTTCAAAAATTGTAATTACACGCCCCAGTTAAACAGGGGCTGAAAAATTGGGCCTTAGGCACTGGTGGCACAACACTGCAACCCCTCACAGATACTGTACTTGGAGCACAACAATGAGCCCTGTTGCAAAGTATTGCTTCAAAAATTGTAATTACACGCCCCTGTTAAACAGGGGCTGAAAAATTGGGCGTTAGGCACTGGTGGCGGCACCCATAAACAAAAATGATCTTCCAAGCTATCATCATCAATCGTATCATTGAGGACTCTGAGGAGGAGGATAGCCAGTCAACATAACAGCACAGGCACTCAGCATCAGCATCAGTCTTGAAGGGATGTGACATGTTAAAATCAATTAGTCTGTTATATCAGCATCAGGTGTGTGGTAGCTGGTGGTGATCCAAGACTGGTTCATCTTGATGAAAGTCAGTCGATCAACCGAGTCGGTGGACAGGCGCACCCTGTGATCCGTGACAAATCCTCCAGCAGCACTGAATGTGCGTTCCGAAAGAACGCTGGATGCAGGACAGGCCAGTAGGTCAATTGCATACTGTGCAAGCTCTGGCCAGTGATCCATCCTCAAGACCCAGTAAGCCAGAGGATTTTCGGTGGGGAAGGTGTCCAAGTCTGACCTTGCCCCTAGATATTCCTGCACCATGTTTATCAGACGCTGGCGATGGTTGCTGGAACCGATCATACTTTGGGGCTGCGGACTAAAGAATTGTCTGAACGCATCGGTCAGACGGCCACCTTCCCCACCGCTCCTTCTTTGACTGGCCGAAGCCTCAGCAACTCGTTGTCCAGGACCAGGAGTTTGTAACCTCCCAGTCTCTGGGAACGCGTTGCACAGACCTTTCTGCAAGGCCTCCCGGAGTTGTCTCATCCTCTGCTCCCTCTGCGACGGTAACATAAGGTCCGCAACCTTACCCTTGTACCGTGGATCAAGGAGAGTGGCCAGCCAGTAATGGTCCCTCTCCTTGATCCGAAGAATACGAGGATCCTTCCGCAGACTTTGCAGGATCAGGGAGGCCATGCAGCGTAGGTTAGCTGAGGCATTCGGTCCGGAGTCCTCTGGGTCACTAAGGACGACATGATCCGCAGCCACCTCCTCCCAGCCACATACAAGTCCACTGGTTTCTTGGGACTGTAAATCATCCCTAAAAGACTGCTGCTGATGATGCTGAGTGCCAGCCTCCACCTCCATGCTGACACAATCCTCCTCCTCCTCCTCCTCCTCTTCCTGTGCGATGGGTGGGACAGAAGGAACACTGTCTGGGTAAAGGGGGCCTTGAGAGGCAAGGAAGTCCTCCTCTTCCTGCCTCTGTTCTGCCTCAAGTGCCCTGTCCATTATTCCACGCAGCGTGTGCTCCAACAGGTGGACAAGAGGTACAGTGTCACTGATGCATGCACTGTCACTGCTCACCATCCTCGTGGCCTCCTCAAATGGTGCCAGGACAGTGCATGCATCCCTGATCATGCCCCACTGGCGTGGAGAAAAAAAACCAAGCTCCCCTGACCCTGTCCTGGTGCCGTAGTCGCACAGGTACTCATTGATGGCCCTCTGCTGCGTGTGCAGCCGCTGCAGCATGGCCAACGTTGAGATCCACCTGGTGGGCATGTCACATATAAGGCGGTTCTTGGGCAGGTTCAACTCCTTTTGCAGCTCAGCCAGGCGAGCACTGGCATTATAAGATCTGCGGAAATGCACACAGACTTTCCTGGCCTGCCTCAGGACATCCTGTAAGCCCGGGTACCTGCCCAAGAACCGCTGCACCACCAGGTTAAGGACGTGAGCCACACAGGGCACATGGGTCAGTTGTCCCTGTCGGAGGGCGGAGAGGAGGTTGGTGCCATTGTCGCAAACCACCATTCCTGGCTTAAGCTGGTGTGGCGTCAACCACCTCTCGGCCTGGCCCTGCATAGCAGACAGGACCTCTGCCCCAGTGTGGCTTCTGTCCCCCAAACACACCAGTGCAAGCACGGCATGGCATCTTTTTGCCTGTGTACTTGCGTAGCCCCTTGAACGGCTACGGAGCACCGCTGGTTCAGAGGACAAAGCACAGAAAGAGGCCATGGAGGAAGAAGAAGAGGAGGGGGTGGAGGAGAGAGGTGTGTCACAACCACTAGTAGCATTTTGTAGGCATGGCGGTGGAACAACCTCCAACACTACTGCACCTTGTCCTGCATCCTTCCCAGCTGCCAAAAGAGTGACCCAATGGGCCGTGAAAGAAAGGTAACGTCCCTGTCCATGCCTGCTGGACCATGAGTCAGCGGTAATATGCACTTTACCGCTGACCGCCCTGTCCAGCGAGGCCAAGACATTGCCTTCCACATGCCGGTAGAGAGCCGGAATAGCCTTCCGTGAGAAAAAGTGGCGTTTGGGAACCTGCCACTGAGGAACCGCACATTGCACAAACTCACGGAAGGGGGCCGAGTCTACCAACTGAAAAGGCAGCAGTTGAAGCGCTAGCAATTTAGCCAAGCTAGCATTCAACCGCTGGGCATGTGGATGGCTGGGAGTGAACTTCTTTCGACGGTCCAGCAGCTGGGGCAGGGAAATTTGCCTGCTAGAATCGGACGTCGGTGTACTGCTAGCAGAGTGGCCGCAAGTACTTGGCTGTGACACACCTAATTCTACACCTTCATTCCTCTCAGTGCATGTTTCAGAGAGGACTGAAGTTATAGTGGGGTTGGAGATCCCAGCTGATGCGGTGCAAGGAGAGGTCCGCTTTGTTCTTTGGTGTGGGTCTTTGAGGTAGGCTTGCCAATGAGCTGCATGGCAGGTCAACATATGTCTGGTCAGGCATGTGGTACCCAAGCGGCTGATGTTTTGGCCACGCGATATACGCTTGAGACATATGTTGCAAACAGCAGCTGTGCGATCTGATGCACTAGCCTCAAAAAAGGCCCACACCAAAGAACTTTTTGAATGACGGGCAGAGGCAGCGCCCTGCACAGGCGGAGCTCTGCGGTGTGATTCCGTCGGTGTACTGCCCTTACGCTGGCCACCAAAGGGCATCCTGCCTCGTTGGAGATGTGCCTCCTCCTCATCCTCCTCCTCCTCCTCTCTCCTATTAGGCACCCACGTGGAGTCAGTGACCTCATCATCCCCTCCCTCCTCATCACTGGAGCCAATCTGGCAGTATGCTGCAGCTGCTGGAACATGACTGCCAGATTGGTGTCCTTCTTGAGCATCCCCTCTGTCTGCTCTCACGCTACTGCCTTCCTGTAGCTGGGTTTCATCATCAGACCCTTCGAAACGCTGGGCATCCTCCTGGAGCATGTACCAAACACTGTGCTCAAACAGTTCGGGGGACTCCTCAGGAGGAGGACATGGTGGGTCTAGGGAAGGAGTGACTGATGATGAGTCTGACATTGATACCAGGGAAGAGGACGCTTTGGCAGCTGCTTTGCCAGTACCCTGAGCCTGGGTGAGAGAGGATGAGGAGGAGGAGGAGGGCTTGGTCATCCACTCTACCAAGTCTTCGGCATGATGTGGCTCAACATGTCCAGCTGCCGAAAAGAAGGACAAGTGTGTCCCATGGCCATGTGCTGATGACAATGCACCGCGTCCACGACCAGCACTGTTGCCCCCAGACACAGAGCCTGCTTGCCCTCTTTTATTGCCTCCTGACTGTCTGCCTCTCCTTGTTTGCCTTCCAGACATTCTAATGGATGGCCTGCAGGGAGATGGGAAAAAAGCAATAAGGGCTACCTTCAGGTGTCCTTCTCTGTCCCTTTACTTAAGGATTTCTAAATATGGTTGAGGATGATTGCTTTCGCACAGAATAGCACAATGACAATTTCCCTGACTGTCCAAAAAACAAGGATTTCAAAGATGGTTGATGAGGAATGCTTTAGCACAGTATAGCACAAGGAGAATTTCCCTCACTGTCCTTCCCTGTCCCTAGAAACAAGGATTAGCACAGTAAAACACACTGACACTCTCCCTACCTATAGTTTTCTGTCCCTAGAAAAAATGTTTTTTTAAAGATGGTTGATGATCAATGCTTTAGCACAGTATAGCACAAGGAGAATTTCCCTCACTGTCCTTCCCTGTCCCTAGAAACAAGGATTAGCACAGTAAAACACACTGACACTCTCCCTACCTATAGTTTTCTGTCCCTAGAAAAAATGTTTTTTTAAAGATGGTTGATGATCAATGCTTTAGCACAGTATAGCACAAGGAGAATTTCCCTCACTGTCCTTCCCTGTCCCTAGAAACAAGGATTAGCACAGTAAAACACACTGACACTCTCCCTACCTATAGTTTTCTGTCCCTAGAAATTTTTTTTTTAAAAGATGGTTGATGATCAATGCTTTAGCACAGTATAGCACAAGGAGAATTTCCCTCACTGTCCTTCCCTGTCCCTAGAAACAAGGATTAGCACAGTAAAACACACTGACACTCTCCCTACCTATAGTTTTCTGTCCCTAGAAAAAATGTTTTTTTAAAGATGGTTGATGATCAATGCTTTAGCACAGTATAGCACAAGGAGAATTTCCCTCACTGTCCTTCCCTGTCCCTAGAAACAAGGATTAGCACAGTAAAACACACTGACACTCTCCCTACCTATAGTTTTCTGTCCCTAGAAAAAATGTTTTTTTAAAGATGGTTGATGATCAATGCTTTAGCACAGTATAGCACAAGGAGAATTTCCCTCACTGTCCTTCCCTGTCCCTAGAAACAAGGATTAGCACAGTAAAACACACTGACACTCTCCCTACCTATAGTTTTCTGTCCCTAGAAAAAATGTTTTTTTAAAGATGGTTGATGATCAATGCTTTAGCACAGTATAGCACAAGGAGAATTTCCCTCACTGTCCTTCCCTGTCCCTAGAAACAAGGATTAGCACAGTAAAACACACTGACACTCTCCCTACCTATAGTTTTCTGTCCCTAGAAAAAAATGTTTTTTTAAAGATGGTTGATGATCAATGCTTTAGCACAGTATAGCACAAGGAGAATTTCCCTCACTGTCCTTCCCTGTCCCTAGAAACAAGGATTAGCACAGTAAAACACACTGACACTCTCCCTACCTATAGTTTTCTGTCCCTAGAAAAAATGTTTTTTTAAAGATGGTTGATGATCAATGCTTTAGCACAGTATAGCACAAGGAGAATTTCCCTCACTGTCCTTCCCTGTCCCTACAAACAAGGATTAGCACACTAAAACACACTGACACTCTCCCTACCTATAGTTTTCTGTCCCTAGAAAAAATGTTTTTTTAAAGATGGTTGATGATCAATGCTTTAGCACAGTATAGCACAAGGAGAATTTCCCTCACTGTCCTTCCCTGTCCCTAGAAACAAGGATTAGCACAGTAAAACACACTGACACTCTCCCTACCTATAGTTTTCTGTCCCTAGAAAAAATGTTTTTTTAAAGATGGTTGATGATCAATGCTTTAGCACAGTATAGCACAAGGAGAATTTCCCTCACTGTCCTTCCCTGTCCCTAGAAACAAGGATTAGCACAGTAAAACACACTGACACTCTCCCTACCTATAGTTTTCTGTCCCTAGAAAAAATGTTTTTTTAAAGATGGTTGATGATCAATGCTTTAGCACAGTATAGCACAAGGAGAATTTCCCTCACTGTCCTTCCCTGTCCCTAGAAACAAGGATTAGCACAGTAAAACACACTGACACTCTCCCTACCTATAGTTTTCTGTCCCTAGAAAAAAATGTTTTTTTAAAGATGGTTGATGATCAATGCTTTAGCACAGTATAGCACAAGGAGAATTTCCCTCACTGTCCTTCCCTGTCCCTAGAAACAAGGATTAGCACAGTAAAACACACTGACACTCTCCCTACCTATAGTTTTCTGTCCCTAGAAAAAATGTTTTTTTAAAGATGGTTGATGATCAATGCTTTAGCACAGTATAGCACAAGGAGAATTTCCCTCACTGTCCTTCCCTGTCCCTACAAACAAGGATTAGCACACTAAAACACACTGACACTCTCCCTACCTATCCTTCTCTTTCCCTAAACTAAAGGAATCCAGGTTAAGCAAGAAAAAAAATGTCACTGTCCCTGCCTATGCTTCTCTTTCCCTGCTCCGGAACACACTACACTAGGCCGCCGTGCTGGCGGCCTTTTATAGTGTGGGGCGTGTACTAAACACCCTCAGCAATAATTGGCCACAGGCATCCTGCCTGTGGCCAATCATTGCTCTCCTCGCTGCCGGCGCTGTGATTGGCCAAGCATGCGGGGTCACAGTGCATGCTTGGCCAATCACAGCGCCTGGATGACACTGCGATGGCGTAGTGCATTGTGGGCCGTTCGCGTCACTCGAATTAGGTGCGAACGGCCCAAATCGTTCGATCTTCGTCGAACGATCGAACAGCCGATGTTCGAGTCGAACGTATGTTCGACTCGAACACCGAGCTCATCCCTACCTGCCAGGGATAAAACCTACTTGGTCGATGGAGATCAATTTGGGGAGTAAGGGGAGTATGCGGTTTGCCAAGATCTTCACGTAGAGTTTCACGTCTACATTGAGGAGGGAGATAGGACGATAGTTGGAAACTACCGTTGCGTCCTTACCTGGTTTCGGAATGAGCGTAACGTGGGCCTCCAAAATATCCCTGTTTTGTGGGGAGGAAGAGGATGGCAGTTCATTAAAGGCCGAAACAAAATGGGGAAGTAAAATATCCGAGAGTGACTTGTAGTAACTAGATGTCAGGCCGTCCGGGCCTGGACTCTTGCCCGGTTTCAACTGTCTCAGGGCTTGTAGGGCTTCTTCAGTGGAGATTGGTATGTCCAGATCAGTTAAAACATCCGAGGGAAGAGGGGATGGGCTGTATTGGGTTAAAAATTTGGTTATAATCTCGGGGCGTCTGGAGAGGGGGTCACTTAAATGCGGTGTGGGAAGGTTGTAAAGTTTGGAAAAATATGCTACAAATTGGTTGGCTATGTCTTCCGTGCGATTGACAGTGGTGCCAGAGGGGGTTTTGATAGTGTGGATCGTGTGTGTAGATTTTTTCTGTTGTAAGGCTCTCGCCAATAGTTTACCCGCCTTGTTGCCAAATTCATAGAATAATTTTTGTGTTAATGTGTATTTACGCTTTAGAGTCTTCTGGAGTTCTTCCAATAGGTCAGCCCTAGCTGCCAGGAGATCGGCAAGGCAGTCATCAGCCAAAGAGAGTTTATGGACGTTTTCAAACCGTTTCACTCGGTTTGATAGGTCCTCGATGTGTGCTTTCCTAAGTTTGTTCCGTTTAGCCGCTAGAGATATGATTTCGCCCCGGATAACACACTTGTGCGCGGCCCACGTAATTGTCGGAGATGTGTCCCCATTGGAGTTTTCTCTAAAATAATGTCAGAGAAAATTAAGTACTGTCCGTGATACTTTATTTATTTATTTATTTATTTGCACTAACATAGAATTTTTCAGGACAAGCTTTCGGGGTATGTCCCCTTCTTCAAGGTCCAAGCAGTACTGATTCACAATTTTTTTAGCAGAATGTTGAAACAAAACAAGAAAAAAAAAAAAAAAAAAAAAATCTCAGAGGGAAAGGAAAAAAAACACATACAAATCAATGGTAATAAAGATAGCAGCAGAGTTAGTGAGATAAGACAGAGTTAGTGAGATAAGACAGAGGGAGAGCTATAGACTTGAGGGGGGAGATGCTAGTCACAGAGGGGGTCATAAAACCTTAGTATAATGGGTAAGGAAACCAATATCTAAATTTAGGCCATTCGTTTTTGTGTTAAAAAGAATTATCATTCTTAGTTCAAATGTTTTCCTTTCCTGGATAGTTCTGAAATTCCCTTTAAGAACTAAAACATTGAGGTCTTCTATAGTGTGGTCTGGTTGTGAGAAGTGATGTCCCACAGGTGTGCAGAAACTCTCTTCTTTATGTTCCTTGATGGTATGTCTGTGAAAATTCATCCTCGCTTGCAACTTCTGTCCTGTTTCACCAACATAAGATCCTTTGCCACACCTGTTGCATTGGATGAGGTACACAACATTACTGGAGGTACAGTTGTAAGATCCCATGATGGTGAAGGTCCCATTTGTGTGTGTGACACTTTTGGATGGATTGATCTGGTTGCACAGTTTGCAGCGTTTTTTATTGCAGGGTTTGCTTCCATTATTTGTGACTTCATAATCAGAGTGAAGTTTCCTGCTGATTAGTTTGTGTCTGAGGTTGGGTGGTTGTCTGAAAGCCAATAATGGGGGTTGTTGGAATATTTCTTTCAGAGTTTCATCCTCTGTTATAATGGGCTGTAAATCTTTGATTATCTTTTTGATCCCTTCTAGTGTTGGGTTGTATGTGGTGACTAGAGGTACTCGGTTATTTGTTTTTTTCTCTTTGTATTGGAGGAGATTTTCTCTTCGGGTTTTCAAGGCTGTGTTTATGCTGTTGTTGATGGTTTTGTCTTTATATCCTTTCTTCTGGAAAGAGCCTGCCAGTGTTCTGAGATGTTTATCTCTGACTTCTGGGTCTGAACAAATTCGGTGGTATCTGATGGCCTGGCTGTGTATGATGGCTCGTTTAGTGTGTTGGGGATGAAAACTGGAACTATGAAGATAGCTGCATCGGTCAGTCGGTTTTCTGTATATGGAAGTGTGAAGCTTGTCATCCCTGATGTATACTGTAGTGTCTAGGAAGTTGACATGTGTGTTCGAATAGTCCATTTTTAGTTTGATAGATGGGTGAAAAGTGTTGATCAATGAGAAGAATTGGTTTAGATTTTCTTCACCTTCAGTCCATATCATGAAGATATCATCAATATAGCGATAATATCTGTATGGCTTTTGTTGTATGCTGTTCAGGAATTTGTCCTCCAGGTCAGCCATAAATAAGTTTGCATATTGGGGTGCCATTTTGCTTCCCATAGCAGTACCCATACATTGGAGATAGATGTCATTGTTGAAAGTGAAGTAGTTGTGTGTAAGAATAAATTCGATGAGCTGTGTAACATCCTCAGCCGTGTATTTGTGGTTTGGTGTGGATGATAAGAATCTGTGACATGCTGCCAACCCATCCTTGTGAGGGATGTTACTGTACAGAGATTCTACATCCATAGTGACTAGAAGTGTATTTGGTGGTAATTGTTGTATATTGTTAAGCTTGTTCAGAAAATCAGTGGTGTCTTGCAGGAAACTAGTAGTGTTCATGACTAACGGTTTTAACATGTTTTCTACAAGGCCTGAGATATGTTCGGTAAGTGTATTCATACCTGTTATAATGGGTCTGCCTGGATTTCCTGGCTTGTGAATTTTGGGCAGCATGTAGAAGTCTCCAATATCTGGATTATCTGGAATCGCATTGATGAGTTCTGAATGCAGGTGGCTTGGTATGGTCGCAATCAGACTTCCTAGACACTACAGTATACATCAGGGATGACAAGCTTCACACTTCCATATACAGAAAACCGACTGACCGATGCAGCTATCTTCATAGTTCCAGTTTTCATCCCCAACACACTAAACGAGCCATCATACACAGCCAGGCCATCAGATACCACCGAATTTGTTCAGACCCAGAAGTCAGAGATAAACATCTCAGAACACTGGCAGGCTCTTTCCAGAAGAAAGGATATAAAGACAAAACCATCAACAACAGCATAAACACAGCCTTGAAAACCCGAAGAGAAAATCTCCTCCAATACAAAGAGAAAAAAACAAATAACCGAGTACCTCTAGTCACCACATACAACCCAACACTAGAAGGGATCAAAAAGATAATCAAAGATTTACAGCCCATTATAACAGAGGATGAAACTCTGAAAGAAATATTCCAACAACCCCCATTATTGGCTTTCAGACAACCACCCAACCTCAGACACAAACTAATCAGCAGGAAACTTCACTCTGATTATGAAGTCACAAATAATGGAAGCAAACCCTGCAATAAAAAACGCTGCAAACTGTGCAACCAGATCAATCCATCCAAAAGTGTCACACACACAAATGGGACCTTCACCATCATGGGATCTTACAACTGTACCTCCAGTAATGTTGTGTACCTCATCCAATGCAACAGGTGTGGCAAAGGATCTTATGTTGGTGAAACAGGACAGAAGTTGCAAGCGAGGATGAATTTTCACAGACATACCATCAAGGAACATAAAGAAGAGAGTTTCTGCACACCTGTGGGACATCACTTCTCACAACCAGACCACACTATAGAAGACCTCAATGTTTTAGTTCTTAAAGGGAATTTCAGAACTATCCAGGAAAGGAAAACATTTGAACTAAGAATGATAATTCTTTTTAACACAAAAACGAATGGCCTAAATTTAGATATTGGTTTCCTTACCCATTATACTAAGGTTTTATGACCCCCTCTGTGACTAGCATCTCCCCCCTCAAGTCTATAGCTCTCCCTCTGTCTTATCTCACTAACTCTGTCTTATCTCACTAACTCTGCTGCTATCTTTATTACCATTGATTTGTATGTGTTTTTTTTCCTTTCCCTCTGAGATTTTTTTTTTTTTTTTTTTTTTTTTTCTTGTTTTGTTTCAACATTCTGCTAAAAAAATTGTGAATCAGTACTGCTTGGACCTTGAAGAAGGGGACATACCCCGAAAGCTTGTCCTGAAAAATTCTATGTTAGTGCAAATAAAAAAAGTATCACGGACAGTACTTAATTTTCTCTGTCACAATTGCACTAATACGGCTACAATTACGTCAAGTCTAAAATAATGTGAAAGACATTCCGATAATTTTAGGGTATTATCTACGTCTAGTAGAAGTGAGTCGTCCAGGCGCCATATCCTCGATCCGGTATGTCGGAGCGAAAGTGTAAGAGTCATGGTTATGGGGTGATGGTCCGACAAAACCATAGGTTCAATGGTGGCCTCTGTAAGTGTAGTCAGGTCGTTTTGTGTTACAAAAAAATGATCGAGTCTAGAGTATTTGTTATGCGGCGCGTAAAAAAAGGTGAAGTCTTTAACCGTCGGGTGAAGCGTGCGATAGGTGTCATGGAGATTCAAAGTAGTCAGGCGAGTCTTAATCGCACGAAGGGCGCTATATGTCATAGAGGAAGAGCCATTAGAAGTGTCTAGAGATGGGACGAGAGGAACGTTAAAATCTCCCCCCAAAATTAAGGTGCCAGTTTGAAATGCGGTGAGTTGGTCCAGGGTCTTACGGTAGAAAGCCACGTGTTTAGAATTTGGAGCATAAATGTTAGCAATGGTAAAGGGTTTGCCATGGATCGTGCCTTTAAGGAAGAGATACCTCCCGTCGACATCCCTGTCAATATCCGTGATCAGTAGAGGACAATGTTTCGAGAGTAAGATGGAGACCCCTTTTGACTTGGCCAAGTTGTTGGTGGCGTGGTAAACAGTCGGGAAGTGGAGGTCGTTGAGCTTGGGGATATTATTCGTACGGAAATGGGTCTCTTGGATAAGAGCGATATGCGTTTTAGCTTTGCGAAGGGTATATAACAATTGAGATTGTTTTTCGGGAGTATTAAGACCTCTCATGTTAATGGAGTATAGTTTAAGTCGCGTAAGGAGATTTGGGGCTGTAGGGACAGAGCCAGCACTCAGATTCTCACCCGCCATTCCTATGGGGGGGGTGGGGAGGGGTTGAGGGGGGGTGAGATTAAACAGGTCCAAACAGTGACTATGTAAATAAAGTGCTAAATAGCCAAAATGGCAGTCCAAATAGCAACAGCTAATTGCAGGGAGAGAAGCAAGGATGGGTGTGGGAATACACCTTGTCTCATCAGAAACACACTGGATCAGATGAACAAATGATGCATAAATAATCCTCCCCCATAGACACCAGCCTCTCACCTCTCTGGTGGACCCCACGGGGTCAGTAATAACCACAAAGATCTCCACTGCTCACAATGAGAACTTCCAGTCCTTTTGAGTGACCCGGAACCACTGTAAGAATCTCCACAGCTTACCAATGTTCTTCCTTAAAACGAATCTTAACCGTTCCACTTCTGCATCATCTACGAGGAAATCTCTTTTCTGTAACAACTTCTGGATTTTCTGAATTAGTTCATCTTCTCTTTTTTTCTGCTGACTTGTTTTATCTTTTTATGTACAAAATAAATTTAGGCTTATGTTCTCATTTAAACAGCGCCAGAACCAGGCTCTAATATGTGCACTTCTGCTTCCTACCACACTCGCCGTTGTCCGTGCTGCGGGGATGGAAGTAACAAAGTTCCCAGCTGGCTGGCGTCTCCTCCTGCGTGTCTTGTTCTCACCCTGACTAGTTTTGTCTATATGACTTCATCTGAGGGTCATATGAAGTCATATAGACTTAATTTGTTCAGCAATATTTGCACTTTAGTGTTTCTATTTTTACTGAGTGGTAAGCGCACAAGCACCTTTTTTTCTAGATTAAACAGGTGTTGCAAGGGGGGTAGAACTACCTCCAAGACGTCGTGGAGGAGGGGAGGTATTGGTGAAGACCGATGAGGGGGAGGAACCTGTCCCAATCCCTCAATAATGGGAAATAATCGGTAAGCTACAGGGCGCGGCGGGTGATCGCACGCCTGCCAGGCGTGCTCGCACCCTCACACGCCGCCGTGTGGGGGTTGACCAAGACCAGAGCCAGTGAAGGATTGTAGAGTGAGGGATAAAAAACGTGTATACAGGCGATATCCCACCACCCCAGGACAATCTAATACTATAATACGGAGGACCAGACACCAGAAGGGCCAAAGAGATGTAATGTCTGCTAACGAAGTTCGCAAATACCATAGGCTTCTGCGAGAGTAGAGGGGCCTAGAACCAGTGAAATGGTATTCTGTAGGGGCTAGAATTATAGGGGGTGGAATGTTATCCCAACTAAATGAGGCATAGCCTAATGTTTCATGTTCATGCCGGAACACCTAGCGTGGTTCTTCATAGGTAAACCCACACGAACATAGTGCGACCTTCCAGTGTAAACAAAATACTTCTAAGAGCTGTAACATACAATAGGACCCAAACCTCAGAAGGAACCGTATCAGAACATAATAACCACAGAAACTTATAAACTTAACTATCATACCATAGCGAAAGGAACGGGGAATAGGGTGTGAACCATACCAGGAGACTCCATAATGTACCTTATTAAGCGTATGAGTGGAGTCTTCCCCCAAAATTCTAGGGGGGCAAATGCAAAAATTCCCCCCACCCGCCCAATAGAAGCATGTAGCAGGGGACGCTGTCTGTAGCTCAGAAGGTTAACCAGGAGGTCGTAATGTCACACTAGATAATGGAAGCTTAGGGGAAGGGAAGAGAGGGAGGAACTAGGAGAGGGGGAGGTAGAGGGGTGATGGCAGGGTGGAGAAGGGGAAAGGGAGAGGGGAAAAAAGGTGGGGAAGGGAGAAGAGGGAGGAAAAGGGGGAAGGGGGGGAAGGAGGAGGGGGGGGGGAAAGGAGGAGGGAGTGAGGGGAGGAGGGGAAGAGGAAAGAAGGGATGGAAAGAAGGGGGGGAGGAGGAACAAAGATCAGGAGAGGTGGTGGGGGGGAGGAGGGAAGGTGAGTTGGGGGGGAGGAAGGAAAAGGGGGAGGAAGGAAGAGGATGGAAAAGGGGGAGGGAGGAAGAGGATGGAAAAGGGGAAGGGAAAAGGGGGAGGGGGAAGGGAAAGGAGGTGAGGGAAGGGGGGGCAAAGGGCCAGTACCCCCACAAGTAACATTAAGGAAGCAAGAAAGGTTGTGGAGAGGTGTTCAGCTATTGGCCGACCAGTCCAATAATTAAGAAGTTCTCTACTGCTGATGTTGGGCACGTCAATGCCAGCACTTCCATGGAGTGCTCGATCATGAGTCAAGTTGGACTATAGTGGAGAATCAGACAGCGATGGCTGGGGCAGGGACTCAGCGTACCTCTCTACGAGCGGGGGGATCATGAAGCGCGGTCAGTATTCTCCAAGTCCTGGAACCGCGGTTCAGTGAAGCGGGCGTCAAATTGGAGGTAAGTCGAGGTAGGCGGCTTTCTTGATCCCGTCGGCCGAGAGCAGGTCTTCTTCCGGAAGAGAAACCAGTGTCCAGCGGATGTTGTGGCAAGGCACAACCTGTGCGACGCGGCCGGAAGTGGTGTGTGAAGGCGCTCCGCCTATGACGTCCTACAAGCCGTGAGGTGATCTGGGGGATGTAGTCAGCGTAGCTCGGCTGAAGTACATATGCGGGGGGGGCGGTTCAGTGTCTAGGAGCCGAGCAGATGGGACGGAGGTTCAAGTGTAGAGCACACTGCTGGGAGAGCTACTGCCAACGGGCAGAACAGGAGTGAGGCCTAAAGTACAGAGAGGCCATACCAACTGAGTAAAAGAGGAATTAAAAAACCGAACTTAGTGTGGTTATTGTGGGGAAACTACAGAGGCAGGAGCATGAAACAGGGAGTACTGGGGTCAAACCAGGGTGTACAGTACCTAACGGTCACGGCGGGTTCTCCTGGAAGTCGGGGAGACCGATGGGGATCGCCTCCTCCTATAGCTGGTAGCCTGGGTGTCCATGGGTTCTTCCCGGACTTTGGCTGGTTTGCTTACCGCATAACAGAAATTTGCGTACCAGTCTGGGACGGCCACACAAGGGATATCCAGAGCATTACAGAGGGTAAATCCTCCGGCACTCTGAGAAGCGCCGTACGTCCCATGGCTGTGGCCGACAGGCAAAAGGGAAATTTCCATTTATATCTGATCCCCTTGTCACGTAGAATGGTCAGCAAAGGTTTTAAGGCACGGCGATGTTGAAGTGTAATGCCTGACAGATCCTGGAACAATTGTATTGGCATTCCTTCGTGAACCAACTGTCTATCCCTCGCCTGTCTGAGAATATCCTCCTTTAGCGTGTAGTCCACTAAACAACAGACGACATCACGCGGGGGGTCAGAGTCTTTGCCTTTGGGGCGAAGAGCACAATGGCAGCGCTCCATGGCGATCGGGGTCAGCGGAGGCCTATTGAGGACGTTATTAAAAAGTGTAGTCACCGTTTGGGGAATGAGATCCCCCTCGACGGATTCCGGTACTCCCCTCTCCCTAAGGTTATGGCGGCGCCCCCTGTTATCCAGGTCCTCCAAATGGCGCTGCATGTCCCGGAGCTGGAGGGTGTGGGTGTCAATTTGCTTGGCAGCCCTGCGAATATCCTTCTCCTGGTGTTCCGCCACCACTTCCACTGAATGTACCCTGTCGCTTAAGTCGTGCAGGTCCAGGCGGAGATCCGCAATGGCCGTCGACAAGGTATCCTTAATGTCGGCTGCGATGGAGCGGAGATCCTGTTTGGTTAGCGGAGGTTGAGGGGAGTTCTCCCCTCCGTTGTCCGGTGGAGAGGGAGCCGCCGCAATTGCCGACAGGGGTATTCCCTGTAGGTATGGGGATTGTGCCTGAGAGCGGTTCTGTGACTGACCTAGGCGGGACGCCGCCATATTCCCCCTGCTGTTTTTGAACATGTCGGGGATATTCTGGCTCATACCTCCCGGTTGTTCAAGAGGCGAGCGAGATCTGGAGGTCGATGATTGCCTGGAAGCCGTCCCCATCATGTAAGATAAGTGCGGGGTGAATCTGGGGTGTCAGGACTCCTAAAAACAAACGGAATTATCCTGAGGTGACAGGAGCTCGAAGTTCAAGCGTCCATTCAGTAGCAAGGTCCGGCCACGCCCCCCCCGAAAACTAACTTACACCCAGATGGGAGAATGCTCTGAAGATACTGTAGTGACTGCGAGAAGGACAATAGAGAAACCTGGTCCCTCCACTGTGCATTTGGTGGAGGGCAACCCCAGCTCACTCTCTGGCACAGTTAGGCAGGTCACTTCCACCAATATGACCTGTAGACAAGACAATCTCCCTTACCAAGTTTGGTGGGAGGTTCCCTTGTCCAGCTCCTTTGCAGCCATAAATTGTATTGTTTGCAAATAATGCTAATATTATCTTTGGGGACCAAAGATTTTAAGTGGGGGGAGTGTGTAGCGCGGTGTTGCTTTAAGAACCCAGAGACTACCATACCCAGGGTGCATTGCACCGCGCAAGGTCTGCTAGGTGGGCTATTTAACTGAGGGGCGGACCGGAGCTCAGTCTCTTTGGACATCGCCCGCCCAGCAAGTAGAACTCTGTGCTGAGTCTCTTGTTCCTGACAGGGCCTGAAGTTTAGGCCTTGTGCTTCCAAAGAGCCTTCCGTTTCCACTGAGGAGCCTGAGGGACGTCTCATCCTGCTACCCATCTACTACTTCCAGGAGGACCGAAGACCCGGGTGTCGTGGAACCTGTGTACCGAGACACATCTATGGAAGATACGGACGTGGACTGGTCCGGTTGGGTGAGAGAGCACCTGCTCAGAGATTAGTACAGGATCTCTAGGCCCAGTGTTTGTTGTTCGGGACCCACCATTTAGAGTTTGCATTTGCACGCCGGAAGGACAGTGCATTGAGTAGCATTAGTGACTTTACTTTATTCCTCAAGTTTACAAGTACTTATTCCTGTGGATTACAATTTGTCTGCAAAAGTGCACCACCATTTGCTAGCGAAGATCCATCTCCACGGAGCTTACACATAGAACAGTCAGGCCTGACTTCTAGGTTTAGACATTGCTGGGCACCATCTTGCCCACGAGGGAGGGGAGCTGCAAACAGGGTCTGTTAGTTGTCTGTGTACAGAATTGTATATCTGTTTATTTGCGGAATACCTTTTATTGCAGGGCTCTGCATATGCTAATGTATACTGCTTAACCATTTTGTTCAGTAAAAGTACCAGGATTAAGTAGACAAGCTGTTGGTGTGATTACTTTGCTGAGGGAACGGTCAGTGCCAGTTATACCATATCACTGTGTGCAATTATTGTCGGATTGCGTGACCTAAAGTTACAGGTCTCACAATCCTATCATCCCCTACTAGCTGTGCCAAGGGAGGGTATAGCCAATTGCTGGGGGTTGACAGCGGTGTGTTACAGGCCCGAAACATCATACCAGCGGCTCTCTTAGCTGGGGTATCGCTACACTTACTTAAGATGCCGGTTCCTCCACCCGGAGCCAAGGGACGGGTCAGCTTCGGGTGAGGACATCGCGGGCTCCCCGGACAGATAAGTGTTCTTATTTTAAAAGTCAGCAGCTGCAGTATTTGGAGCTGCTGACTTTTAATTTAATTTTTTCAAGCGGAACTCTGCTTTAATTGAACTGATTGGCACAGCTGCACCAGATTTTGCACTCTCCAGTTTTAGTAAATTAACCCCATTGTGTAGTTTACAGGAGTATTAAAGAGCAGCGCTAAGGGTATTTAAAAGAAATACCCCAAACCTGCGTTAAGAGAGGAAAATTTCATCATAATTTACGCCCGTACTTGTGTAAACGCAAGAATACATTTATATTCCAGCCAATAGAATCAGTTTACACTCATATGCATCTAAATGCAATGTGTGCATAAACTTGTATATAAGCGCATACCTACGCACATAAAAACGTAAATATACGCACATAAAAACGGATCATTGGAGGCATTTTTTCTGCCAACTTCTGGCAGCAAATTTGGAGCATTTTTTTATATGTCTGTATGCATAAAGTCTTATCTCAGATCAAGTACATTCACTGCAAGTATAGAAAATTAATTGATCCCGCCAGAGATTCAGTGCCCTTGTTACTTCCTGTGCACTGAACTAAAATCACAAACAATGTTTTTGGTTATCCCAGATATAATCTGTAAACTACAAACCACATCTCTTCTTGTAATAAAACTAGAGAGGGGGAGGTGTTTTTTGTGTAAATCGGTTGCATATCTCCTTTAAATCAATTTTGCCCTTTGGAATTGATACGGTATACAACCTGACCAAAGTTGTACTGTATAGCGATTAAAGGACAGACCACCTGAGATTCCTGTTCTATTTCCCGGCATGATGATCTTACGGTACGGATAAGGAAGAAATTCTCTTCTGATCGCCACGCTTTCCACCGCCGGCATTTACTCCTTTCCGCTCTGCAATTAATTATACAGAGCACCGTTTGATTCCTTTTTTTGACTTTCTATTTTTACTCCTTTTGAAATAATAAGTCAATGGGGTATTTGAAAGACAGAATATTTATCAAAGTGGTGTTGGCTGTACGTATAAATAATTAATCTCTCCAGTAATCTGCGAAGCGCTAATTATATTTCATCTACTCGCCTGTGAGCACAACCCACTCAGGTGCTGTTTAGACTACAATCAAGGTTTGCTAATATCGATTTTTTGGCCTTGTAATTTGTCAGAGGTAAATCATCTTATTTGGTAATATAAAATGAGAAAATGTTTGCTGGATACCTGAAAAAGAAATATATAGAGACATGTTAAAAATATGGATGTGTAAATATAAAAAAAAGTTTAAAGTGTAAACTGAATGACATTTAAAGCGGAGCTCCACCCTAAAGTGGAACTTCCGCTCACAGGAACCCTCCCCCCCCTGTCTAAGACAGGTATTTGCACCCACTTCCGGGAGTCCTCTTTGCGGGTATTCTGCGGGTAGTGCGCCACTTCCCGCAGAACGCCTGTTGTGTTCTGGGAAACACATGGCTCCCAGGACACAGCGGGGACCAGTGAGGACCGCGCTGCGTGACTCATGCATGCGCCGTAGGGAACCGGGCAGCGAAGCCGGAATGCTTTACTTCCTGATTCCCTCACCGAGGATGGCGGTGGGGGCAGCAGATAGACGAGCGATTGCTCGTCTTTTGCTGCTGACGTCGCTGTACTCCAAGACAGGTAAGTGACCTAATATTAAAAGTCAGCAGCTGCAGTATTTGTAGCTGCTGGCTTTTAATATTTTTTTAATGGCAGAGCTCCGCTTTAACTACTTCAGGCCCAGAGGCCGTCATATGACGTCCTCGGCTTTGTGGGGGTATATCTGAATGATGCCTGAAGCTACAGGCATCATTCAGATTTTGCTGGTTTCAGCCGGCGATTCCCTGCACCATGAGAATGATCAAGGCGGCTGTTCTGCCGCTTGATCGTTCTTACGGACAGTGGAAGGGGACGTCCCCCCCCCCGCCGCCCTCCGGTGCTTCTCCCAACTCACCTGTCCGATCGGTGAGTCGGTGACAGGATCCGCCAGCCCCGGATGTTGATCACAGAGATTTCCGGTGGACCAGATGGTCGCCAAAGTCTCTATGATCGTCGGAGGCTGGGCACGATGTTATGACGTCACGTCCAGCCTCTGCATTCAAAAAATCAGCTTTGAAGCGGTGATACTTTTTTTTTTTAGGCTTCCCAGCCTAGTGGTGAGATGTGGGGTCTTATTGACCCCATATCTCACTGTAAAGAGGACCTGCCATGTCATATTCTTATTACAAGGGATGTTTATATTCCTTGTAATAGGAATAAAAGTGATCAACATTTTATTAATTTTTTTAACTTGTCAAAATAAAAAAAATAAGTAAAATTAACAATAATTTTTTTTTTTTTTACAGTGCCCCTGTCCCTGTGTGCTCGCATGCAGAAGTGAATGCATACGTAAGTCCCGTCCACATTAGAAAACATGTTCAAACCACACATGTGAGGTGTCACCGCGAACGTTAGAGTGAGAGCAATAATTCTATCCCTAGACCTCCTCTGTAACTCAAAAAATGTAACCAGTAAAAAAATTTAAAGCGTCGCATATGGGGATTTTTAAATACCGAAGTTTGGTGCCATTCCACGAGCGTGTGCAAATTTGAAGTGTGACATGTTAGGTATCTATTTACTGGGCGTAACTTCATATTTCACATTATGCAAAAAAAAAAAGGGCTAACTTTACTGTTTTTTTTTTTTTTTTAAAGCATGAAACTGTTTTTTTTTTTTCAAAAAAAAACGCGTTTGAAAAATTGCTGCGCAAATACGGTGCGAGATAAAAAGTTGCAATGACCGCCATTGTATTCTCTAGGGTCTTTGCTAAAAAAATATATAGTGTTTGGGGGTTCTATGTAATTTTCTAGCAAAAAAATGATGATTTTTACATGTAGGAGTGAAGTGTCAGAATTGGCCCGGGCCTGAAGTGGTTAATGGGATGAGATTTTAAAGAGAGTTTGGAAAATTTTATTAACGTAGACATCAAGCTAAAATATATATATATGTAGCGCCCTACTCCTGTTGCCTCGCGGTGCTGCCGGACGGCAGAAAGATTCTGGCACGATGTACTCTTGAAGGAACTTTTTGCAAAGTGTCAGTGTGGTTACACGATCTTGTGGCAGAAGGTTGTGGAACGACTGTACGGCACTCATCAAGTCTGTGGCAGAGACTTTTGAGCGAGCTTCGCACCAGTTGCTAGGCCAGTGAGAGTAGGCCTATCCGGTGGTTGCTGAATCCAGCGTGGAACTATTTGTCCTCTGGATCTGAGATTGTGCCCGTGATCCGCAAAGTAAAGTGCCTGAAACTCCCCTATCCCTCTATCCCTCTGTTGGAACTGGTAAAATAAAGAGCCTTGAAGAAAACGTATCCAGGTGTGGGTGTGAACTTTTATACAGGCTCTTCAAGAAGGATCCCTGACACGAGTGTGGTGAACAGAAAAGGTAACGGTAGGCCCAAAACTTTAAACCAGCAGCTCCTACGGGGGTAGTGCTACATATATATAAAAAAAAATAATAGCTCAGTAAGAGTAAATATAAAAAGGAAGCTTTCTCTTCACCTTCAATCATGAGCTGTCTTCTTTCTTTCTTTCGAATTGGGGGCGGTTAAAACATAGCTCAATCATCCCTCTCCTTCCCTTTCCCTTTTTCCCTTCCCTTCCCTTTCTCTCCCATTTCTCTTCCCTTTCTCTTCCCTTACTTTCTTTCACTCCCCTTTTGTTTCTCTCCCTTGCCTTTTCTTTCTTTCCCTTGCCTTTTCTTTCTTTCCCTCCCCTTTACTTTCTTTTTCTTTCCTTCCCTTTCTTTTCCTCCCCTTCCCTTTCTTTCCCTCCCATTTGTTTCCCTCCCCTTCCCTTTCTTTCTCTTTCCTTTTTTTTTCATTCCCTCCAATTCCTTTTCTTTCTCTTTCCTTTTTTTTCATTCCCTCCCCCTCCCTTTCTTTCTCTTTCCTTTCTTTCTTTCCCTCCCCTTTTTCTTTCTTTCCTTCCCTTTTCTTTCTTTTCCCCTCTTTTTTCGTTCTTTTTTTCCCCCCTTTTTTGTTTCTTTCCCTCCCCTTTCTTTCTTTCCCTTCATTTCCCTTTCCTTTCATTTCCTCCTCTTCCCTTTTTTTCCTTCCCCTTTCTTTCTTTTCCTTCCTTTTTCTTTCTTTCCCTCCCCTTTTCTTTTTTCCATTCCCCTTCTTTCTTACAATTGTGACACAAGCCATGTTGTAATTTATTGTTATGAAAAAACTACCTTTCTCTTTTAATCTACAGAAGCTCTGATGTTCTGTAAAACTCAAGGCAATATGGCAACCTGGAGTTGTTCTGTTTACAGATGATATACAGAAGTAATTCTGTAATTTCCTGCTTGTGTGATTGGCGTAATGATTTTCCCAGAGGTCTAAACTAAGGTATAAGTCAAATTATAGACATCATTTGCAATTTGGGCTTTGGTGAGATACTCCCCAAGGGTTAAATACTTCTAAAGGGATGCAGACCCTGCAGCTTTTTTCATTGGAACACTGAGAGAGCACCAGGTGAATATAATGAACAAGACAAAACAGAACCAAAGAAAATTCCCAGCTCAACACGCCAGCCAGTCTGCTGCCAACCAAATTTTCCTGTCTAACAGTTTGCATTAAAAACAGGGGTTTAGTTAAAGTGGAGGCCCACCCTAAAAAAAAAAAATCCAAAAAGGCTAAAAAAAAAAAAAAAGATACTTACCAGAAATGGCTGTTACTAGGCAGATCGTCCTAATCTGCCTCTTCCTCTTCCACGGTGAGGTTCTGTGTTCTCCTCCTCGCGTTGCCTCCTGGAAAATGAAGGTGCGCTGCCTTCTGGGACACACAGGACGGACGGATCTGCCTCAGGCGGCCAACATCGTGGGGCAACCTGGACAGGTAAGTGTGCTTATTAAAAGTCAGCAGCTACAGTTTTTGTAGCTGCTGACTTTTATTTATTTATTTTTTACCGCTGGACCTCCGCTTTAACACATATTTGCAATTACATGTGTAAGCTGCAGAGCACCAAGGCACCCCACTATTTCTGCAGTCCTAACTCTTGTAAATTTATGAGAGCCTCCACAGTGGAAGCACATGCATTCTAATGGATAGATAGAGGGCAGGTGGGCCCAGTCCTCCTTAACCACTTACGGACCGTCCGCCATCGTTATACGTCGGCTGTTTGAAGAGGAATATTGTTGTTATGGCAGCAGCTAGCTACCATAATCCCGGTATCCTCTTCTTTAGCGAGCCGACCGCTTTCAGATAAATGTGGTCTCTGCGGCGGATTCGACGCAAGATCACTTTTATCGGCAGAGGGAAACCCCCCTTCCTCCCGCCGCACTCCGGTGGTCTCCTCCGCTTGCAGAGACGATCGCGTCATCTCATGTCCACTGCCTGGAGCCAAGTGAGGTGAAGATGGCCCCCACTCGGCTCCATAGCATTGAAGGGCAGAAGCAACGTCAAACGTCACTTCCGCCCAATGCTCTTACAGGAGATTTTTTTTTTAACATTTTTAAATAACATTTTATTTTAAAATGTTTTGCATTTTTGTGTAAATGTGAGATCTGAGGTCTTTTTGACCCCAAATCTCATATTTAAGAGGTCCTGTCATGCTTTTTCTAAAAATGCAGTGTAAAAATAAAAAATAAAAAGTAAAATAAATAAGAAAAACAAAAAACAAAAAATTTGGACAGGGCCCACCAAGGTCGCGTGCAGAAGTGAATGCATACGTGAGCAGCGCCCGCATATGAAAATGGTGTTCAAAGCACACATGTAAGGTATCACCGCAAACATTAGAGCGAGAGCAATAATTCTAGCCCTAGGCTTCCTCTGTACCTCAAAACATGTAACCTGTAGAAATTTTTAAACGTCGCCTATGGCGATTTTTAAGGGTAAAAGTTTGTCGCCATTCCACGAGCAGGCGCAATTTTGAAGCGTGACATGTTGGGTATCAATTTACTCAGCATAACATTATCTTTCACAAGAAAAATTTCATAAAAAAATTGGGCTAACTTTACTGTTGTCTTATTTTGTAAGTCAAAAAAGTGTATTTTTTCCCAAAAAAGTGCTCTTGTAAGACCGCTGCGCAAATACGGTGTGATATATTGCAATGACTGCCATTTTATTCTCTAGGGTGTTAGAAAAAAATATATATAATGTTTGGGGGTTCTAAGTAATTTTCTAGCAAAAAAAAAGATTTTAACTTGCAAACACCGAGTCTGAAAAATAGGCCCAGTCCTTAAAGTGGAGTTCCACCCTGAATTTTTTTTTTTACCAAAAGTCCCCAAAACAAAAATTAAAAAAATTATTGAAAAAAAAAATCAATTTTTACTTACCAGAAATAGCGGTTGCTATGCGGAAGTCCCTAATCTACCTCTTCATCATCCGTGGCTGGTCTTCTTCTTCCGTCCTACTCGCGGTGTCTTCTGGTGAATGGGGCGCACTGCCTTCTGGGAACTGTGTGTATCCCAGAGAGCAGCCGGCCCATTCACAAAGCGCCGCGCGGCTTGCGCATGCGCAGTAGGAAACGGGCAGTGAAGCCGCACGACTTCACTGCCTGTTTCCCTTACTGAGGATGGCAGCGCCAGGAGCAGCCAGGATCGAGGGATCGGCCTCGGGGGGGGGCTGACATGGCGGGCGAGTAGGACAGGTAAGTGTCCTTATTAAAAGTCAGCAGCTACAGTGTTTGTAGCTGCTGACTTTAAAAAAAATTGCTGGTGGAATCCCTCTTTAAGTGTTTTAAAGGCACAGGGGCACACTGGAACACCCAGCACATGGCACAATGGCAGTAAAGGTCTCCAGTGTGTCCCCTCACCAATATTACATTAGTAACAAACAAATGGCCCCTGCCCCCACCTATAACTGCCCTTCACAGCAAGGAGCACATGAAAGGGCAAAGGCATGCAAAACCAAACCAAAGAAAATTCCCAGCTCAACTCACCTCTACTATAGAGGCTCTCATATATTTACAAGAGTTAGGACCGCAGAAATATTGGGGTGCCTTGGAGCGGCACTGCAGCTTACTCATGTGTTTTCAAATGTGTGCTAACTAAACGCAAACTGTTAGACAGGATAATTTTTTTTTTTTTAGAGTTTACAACCTCTTTAAAGTGGAGTTCCACCCATAAGTTGAACTTTCACTCATTTGTCTCCTCCCCCTCTCCGGTGCCACATTTGGCACCTTTCAGGGTCGGAGGGGGCTGCGAATACTTTGACAGGCATCCTGTCCCCACTTCCAGTAGTGTGGGCCGCAGTGAATTACGTCACAGCGTGGCTTCCTTCTCTTCCCTCCTCCTTCCCCCGATGCCAGGCAAGTAGGAGAGTGCAGCGGTGCCTGGCACATGTGCAGTAGAGACCTGGCATGAACTGTAATGCTACACTGCCGGGCTGCCTTACCCGCAATGGTGGCGGCAGCACCAGACAGCTGATGGAAACATCAGCTGCACTGCTGACATCGCTGGTAAGGTAAGTGTCCTATTATTAAAAGTCAGCAGCTGCAGTATGTGTAGCTGCTGGCTTTAAATTTTTTGCAGGGGTGGGCGGACCTCTGCTTTAAGTACCGTAGTTTGTTGCCATTCCATGAGCGTGCACAATTTGAAATTATGTTAGGTATCTATTTACTAGGCGTAACATCATCTTTCACATTATACAAAAAAATTTGGCTGATTAAACTGTTTTTGTTTTTTTTCTAATTCATGAAAATGTATTTCTTAAAAAAAAAAAATTATTTGAAAGACCGCTGTGCAAATACAGTGTGACATAAAATATTGCAATGATCGCCATTTTATGCTTTAGGGTCTCTGCTAAAAAAAAAATATACAGTGAAACCTCGGATTGCGAGTAACATGGTTAACGATTGTTTTTGCAATACGAGCATTTTTTTTTAAAATCCTGACTCGGATTGCGAGTGTTGTCTTTCAAAAAGAGCAGGATTCGAGCCTCTGCGGTGTGCAGTACTGCATTTGGCCAGAGGTGCGGGGGCACCGGAGCCAATCGGAAATACTCCATTCCCGAGCCTTTCCGAGGGTTTTCCGAGTTTAGCCAAGCTTTTCCCGTGTATTTCCGAGGCTCACCGGCGCGCCCCCACCTCTGGCCACATGCGGTATTGCATGCCATAGAAGTCAATGCGGAACAAATAATTTTAGTTTCCATTGACTTCTATGGGGAAACTTGCTTTGATATGCAAGTGCCTTGGATTACGAGCATTCTCCTGGAATGGATTATGCTCGTAATCCAAGGTTCCACTGTATATGTAACGGGGGTTCTAAGTAATTATATACATAATGGGGGTTCTAAGTAATTTTCTAGCAAAAAAATACTGATTTTAACTTGTAAGCAACAAGAGTGAGAAAAAGGCTTAGGCGTGAAGGGGTTAAGTTATGTGCACCTTTTATCTCCCTATTAGCACAGGGCAGTTCCAAAAAATGGCTAATATGGCTATATCTGTATATCTATATATAAAATGGCTATATCTTATATACCCTGCTGGGAAAAGATTCCCACATTCACCATATTGGGTGGGAGGAAAACCTGGAATTCATTTTGGGGGTACAGTGATAGGAATCCCTAACCATTATCGCTCAGTTGTTCATTCAGTGTACTGTTTCGAAAACCTAAGGTCCTGAAGTATGTATGTTAAAAATATTAGATGATCAAAAATATTTCCAATTTTATTTATTGGACAAATAGATTTTTATTGTTCTCACTAGACTCGTTTTTTCTGGCTCAAAAGTTGGCAGCCGAAAACTGGCATTCCCTTTATGGAACGATCTGGTGAATTCAATCCCATTCAGAAAAAAACGTTTAAAAGTAGAAGCAGACCACAGATATTTTTCAGGTTCTGGGATCCGTGGTTGTCGAATCCAGGTCTGGCTCCGGTGAACGCAATCCTCCAAAGACCATTGCAATGATTTATTACCACATATTATGTAGCCAAGTGTGAAGTGGAACCAATAACGCACACGTAGACTCAGCTGCAACTCAATGCTTCATTTTATTATTTTATATAACATGCCAATTCTTTATTGCGTCACTGTTATAAAAGAGTTCAATGTTAAGAACTAGTTGAAAAAT
This sequence comes from Rana muscosa, assembly GCA_029206835.1. Taxonomy (NCBI): domain Eukaryota; kingdom Metazoa; phylum Chordata; class Amphibia; order Anura; family Ranidae; genus Rana; species Rana muscosa. The sequence goes on from CM055121.1 coordinate 337,461,603, forward strand.
GTTTTTTGCCATAAACAGCATTATATCTGGGTATTTTCAAAACTCTTTGATTACAGAATATATATGTAGCGATACCTCCAACTAAGAAGGCCGCAGATTTAGTTTGGGCCCTGATGACAGCTCCGCCAACCCCCGGCAATATGCTCTACCCTCTGCTGGCACAGCTAGTACTAAAAGTAAACTATCTATCTTATACCTTATGAATAAGTGAGCATTGAGACAATACTAAAGAAAAAAAGGGTATAAGGTTTTACTTAAGCTCTTAGTAAGAAAGATAATAACATTGATCACAGTTTACATTCAATCATTGATAATGCAGAGAAGGACGTGTTCTGGCTGAGCTCCGCAGCCTGGGCCCTAATCTAATGCCATCCGGCGACATAGGAGAAAATAAAAATAATACGGGGTTACACCCTGTTGCTGCAAAGCAAAAGACACAGATACCGGGATCTGAGGGGTCTGGAGGATAGTTAGGCCGGCCCTCAGGCCTGTGGCTGAACCGGACCAGTGCCGCGCCTCCGCCATCTTGGGGCCTGTACCTGCACCGGATCCATCCTGACCGGGTAAGCCTGCGGATCACACGGCGACACCTCCGGATCGCAGCACGGAAGATTGCCTGTCCCCACGGCAGGATAACTGGTCTGGAGAGGTCTGTAGGCCGGCCCTCAGACCTGCGGCCGAATCCATCCAGCGCCGCGCCGCCGCCATCTTGGGACCCGTGACTGCCTCTGAACCACCCCGCTCCGGTAACTAACGCCGCAGATCACCCAGCGACAGATCCGGAGCGCGGCCCGGACGACCACCTTATCCCACATCAAATCTGAAGGCAGACAGAAGGTGGGTTACCTAACTAAGACCGGAGATAGACTGCAGGGCCCGGCGGCCATCTTGCTGCACCCAAGATCAGACGAGGACACCCACCCTGCTACCAAACGGCTTGGAACTTCTCTGAAAAGTGGAGGAATCACTACATCCAAACCACAGGTGAGACGACCTGACATTTAGATCAAGGTGACTGGCCAGTTATATGATAGCCTTGTCCCTGTGATCCTGAACGGCGGCCATCTTGCTACACCCTGGGCCTAACAGTAGTAGAGACTCAGGCATGCCTGCCCCCTACCGATAAACCACTATACTGCAGGTGCAATCAAACAGAGACACACAGTCGGCTGTAATAAAATCCTGCTATACTGAATGACAACCGGTCTTTCCCACTTTACCACTTGATGCAAGAGAAGTCCCTCCCTCACCGCAACTAATGCACTAATCACACCTACCCCTCCTATTGTGATTATATTCTCACAAAAATGTTTTACTTCCTACTATCCTCACCTAGGATTTAGGGATAGTGGCTTGGCGCACGGCACCGATGGCAGATGTGTGAGTGGGAGCTGAGCTGCTGTGAGACCTGGGCCTGAAAATTAACCGTACACATAGTGAATATGACCACACAAATCAGAAAGGGAACACATGACCACGTTCTCCGCTCTCTGACTACCCCCAAAAGAAGGATAACTTCAACAAACCTGAACAAATACAGATACAGCGGGGGAAGGAGAAACTCCAAAATGACGACACCTCACAAGCAAAATATGGAGGAAGAATTAGAAGACGACAAAGTTTCCTTACCGCCATCTGAGGACTCGGCAGCGGGCCACGATGAAGGTGACAGACCTCTGACCTACGCTATCATGACAGATATAGCTGCGGATATTAAAAGATCATTCACCTCCGCCATTACGGACATTAAAACGGAGCTGCTTAGGCTCTCCGAACAAATGGCTGCAACGGAACGAGCGGGAAAAAGGAGAGACAGGGCACTGGTCAGACTGGATGACATCACTACCTCCCACTCTCAACACTTGATTGAAATGAATAGACATTTGGAAGACTTGGATAATAGAGGAAGGAGACATAATATAAGAATCAGAGGTGTTCCTGTGACTGTTCTACCAGACCAAGTCAAACCGACGCTGACTTCCATCTTCAACAAGCTCCTAGATAGACCTGAACAATCTCCCATAGAATTTGACAGGGCTCACAGGGCTCTCCGACCTAGGGCACCAGATGGAAACCCACCCAGGGATATCATATGTTGCCTACCCAACTTTGGTCTAAAAGAAGACGTTCTCCAGAAAGCAAGATCCAATGACCAAATCCTATTTAATGAGACCACAGTGCAATTGTTCCAAGACCTGTCACCAATTACCCTAAAGAACAGAAGAGCACTGAGACCGCTGCTGGAAGTCCTTAGAGAAAAAGGCATAATCTATAGATGGAAATTCCCATTTGCACTACAAGCCTCTCATATGGGCAAACAATACTTGCTCAAAATTCCTGACGATTTAAAAAAATTCTGCGAAAATCTACAAATAACCCCAATAGATCTCCCTGATTGGTACGCGGAATTCTTGCTGCCGCCGGAAATCAACAATTACCAATCTGGATCTGGTTCAACACCCACCCGTCCTCCTTCCCAACAAGGACCCTACCGCAGAAATACCAACAGGAGCAACTCCGACTCTCCCTCTTCCCTCAAAGGAACTAGAAACCCAAGATCCAAGTAAACAATCTAATATTCACTTTTACAGAACTCACTGACGCAAGGGAGGAGAACAAAGAGAGAGGGGGATGTCCCCCCCAAGAAATTTTTTTTTTTTTTTTTTTTTTTGTTCTCGCAGCAGGAAACTTTAGATTGAAACTTCTACATGAGAATTCAGTCTGTTTAGGTGTTATGTTATTTTAAGATAGCCCCTTTACCCTAGTAAAATATTACCTGGTTTGTTTCCCGGGAGATATCCGCACACCCCTCTCGGATTAAAAGTAGGGCAGTTGAGCACAGATGATACGCTCATGAACATGCCTTATTGAACCTACCCTCAAGGTCTAACAAAATAACTCCTTCGCCCACGAACACCGTAGGGGGGATACCAGATCTCTTGACCCTAAACGCCTTACATAAGTGCTACAATCTAAGCCCATGGTATCCATAGTGTTTGAAGACTTAGGAATAAGATCTCATAAGCGACTAACTATACTGCTTTTGATAAGGTTTAACTTGCATAATCTCTCCACTTGGAGACAGGACGAGTGACAGACCGACATCAGACGAATAGGAAGTGCATACCCTCATCTACCCTTTACAGCAACCGGATCTGTGAGTATACAAAATAACCGCATTAATGATGCAAGGAGAGTGCGCTCCCTAGACAAACGAGAGAGAACAAAAATGCATCTGCTCTGGCACCTGGATTTTGAATGTCCTCACATGTACCGGTATGTACTGAGGGAGACAGACTTGTTCTCAAGCCGGTCTAACTGTAACCTGTCAAAAGGTAACCATCTATCGGAGATCACCGATTTTTGGTAATGAGGGTCTTGTACACGTGACTATTGCTCTATGCTCTGTGCCAACCCACACAAGCACTTATTGGGGTATGTCTAACCTCTTAACTGTATGTTCCACATGGGGCACTAGGCTACACGCACGGTGCGGGGTGAGGGGAAGGGGCTTCCAAATGCTGCTAATGCCTACAGAATCTCACTATTTTCACGTCAGACAATAATTTTTTCTCAGAAAATCTGGTAGATATGTGAGGACTCTCCTCCTTAGACCCCCTCTCGAGAGGGGGGGTTTGGGGTTTTTTTTTTTTTTTTTTTTTTTTTCAGGTCTTGTTGCCTCTCTCCTCCCTTAACTGCTGTTACGTTGTTAAAGTTATCGGTTTGAGTTTATATTACAATTCTATGATGCTCACTTCCCCCCAGGTCTCCCAGTTCTGCTCTCATTCTATATGAGAGATAACCTCACACACAACACATTCTAGTGATACATTTTTGGTAAACATCATTCCACTGCCAAATTTGTGCCGTTGCGCCTCCCTTATATCCCTCAGAGTTGACATCGTTGTCTCGTTTTAAAGACAACTTACTTGCTCCCCACCTATCAGGTGTAACGTGAGCATTCACTCAACCTCCCCTATCTGTTCACCCCCCTTTCACTCTCACTACCCCTACTCCCTTCCTTAACCTACCCATAACCCACCTAATAACCAGATATTGCCCTAACCACAAACCCCTCGACTACAAGGCAAACCGTACCGGAATCTCAATCATACGATACGTAATTACACAAATTAGATCATGGCTTATACCCATCTAGGAAAATCCCCGACCCTGATATCCCACAATGTCAATGGCCTCAACATCCCTGAGAAGAGATCCAAACTGTTAAAAGAACTTAAAAAAGTCCATCCGTCCGTAGTCTTCTTACAAGAAACACACTTCAAGAGCAAACATGTCCCTACATTCACTGATAACATGTTTACAAAAATGTACCATGCCACAAACCCTCTAGCCAAAACAAAAGGAGTTTCTATATTGATTAACAAGGATTCCCCCTTTGAAGTCAAACAACTCCTTTCAGACCCAGAGGGCCGCTTCCTCTTCCTCAAAGGCGTTTGGGCAGGCTCACCTGTTACACTCGCCAATGTTTACTTCCCAAATGCCGCCCACATCACATTCTGTCATAGGATAATAGACGAGCTAAAATGGTTTGCAGAGGGGTGTATCATATTGGGAGGAGATTTTAATATTCCCCTCTCTCCCCTCAAAGACACCTCCACGGGACACACAGCTGTAACATATAGAATCCTCAAGCGAATCAAATCACTTTTAAGATCCCTATCTTTGGTAGATACTTGGAGATCTATACACACCACTGGGAAGGACTATACCTTTTTTTCCTCCCCACATAAACGATACTCACGAATTGACTTGATCCTGATCTCACAAAGGGATTTGTGCAACCTACAAAGGGTTGAGATAGGTATAATCTCCCTATCCGACCACGCACCCACATCCATCTCACTGACTTTTGACCCTCCGAAGCGCACTACTTTTAGCTGGAGACTCAATGCGTCACTCTTGACTGATCAGACCATAAAAGACGACATTCATGGAGCGATTAATGAATACTTTAAAAGCAATGTAGACGCAGATACTAATCCCCTAAATAACTGGGAAGCTCACAAAAGTGTGATAAGGGGAGAATTTATGAGATGGGGCGCCAGGAAAAAGAAAGAGAAGGAGAAAGAAATAGTCAATTTGTCCTCGCAAATAGCCACATTGGAATCACAACACAAACAATCACTCTCCATCAAGGTAGAAGAAGAACTGACGCGCTGTAGGGCCGCCCTCAAATCTGTACTTGACCTCAAAATTAGAAAGGCCCTCTTTTTCAAAAAAAGTATCTATTTCGAACACGGAGATAAAAGTGGCAAACTACTAGCCAAAGCATTAAAAGATACCACCATGGCAGGACACATACATGCCATAAGGGATAAAGATGGTACTCCTAGACATAAGACTAGTGAAATAGCTGACCTTTTTCAGAAGTATTACTCAAAACTTTACGACCTCCCAGAACAACATAAGCCACCACATTTGACAACCACAAAACAAGAAACGATATCTGATTTCCTTAAGGATAGCCAACTTCCCACGCTCACTCAGGAAGACGCAGCGAAATTAGAAGAACCCATTGATACCGAAGAAATTTTAGAGGCAATCAAAGGCCTTAAAGCAGGGAAAAGCCCAGGTCCAGACGGTTTTACCTCACAGTACTACAAAGCCTACACACATTTACTTATAAAGCCCCTTAGGTCCACATTTAACTATCTAGCTAAGACTGACCATAACTCGGAATACTTCCTTATGGCACACATTGCAGTAATACCCAAACCGGACAAAGACCAGACGGAATGTGCAAACTATAGACCCATCTCCCTATTGAATATAGATCTGAAACTTTTGGCCAAAATACTAGCTAACAGACTGAAACCCCTACTGTCAAAAATTATAGGACCAGAACAAGTAGGATTCATGCCGGGCAGAGAAGCACGAGATAATATTACCAAAGCACTAAACTTAATACACTTCTCCCGACACTCTAAAACAAAGGGATTGTTGCTTTCTACTGATGCTGAGAAGGCTTTCGATAGGGTCTCCTGGGACTATATGATGGCCACATGCTCCCATATTGGCTTAAACGAAAATATGCTTTCTTGGATCACAGCCCTCTATCGAAATCCAAGTGCAAAGGTCAAGGTCAACAATACCTTTTCTGAATCCATTAAGATCCACAATGGTACACGACAGGGATGCCCCCTTTCCCCCCTTCTCTTCATCATCTCTCTGGAGCCTCTGATAAGGAAAATAAACCTAGTAGAGGATGTCTCAGGCTTTAAGATAGGGAAAAGAGAATACAAAGTAGCCGCCTATGCGGATGATTTATTATTTTTTTTATCACAGCCGCACATATCCATCCCTAACTTAAAAAGAATTTTTGAGACGTTTGGATTTATATCCAATTTTAAGATTAATCAATCCAAATCGGAGGCCCTGAATATTAACCTTCCTCCTGATCAACTAAAATTAATGAAGGACAACTACAATTATAGATGGGAACGAGACACATTGAAGTACCTAGGAATACACCTGACTAACGATTTAGACTCTCTTTACCGATACAACTACAAGCCACTACTCAACTCACTGACTAGAGAACTCCGAAAATGGTCCTCCAAGACCTTCTCGTGGTTTGGCAGAGCTTCAATTTTAAAAATGACGGTTCTCCCAAGACTGCTCTACCTCTTCAATGCACTTCCCATTAAAATCCTAGAGGCTTTTTTCACAAGCCTCCTCAGAGCCCAGAGACGCTTCCTATGGGCAGACAAGAAACCAAGAATTAATTTTGATTTGCTGACACGCCCCAAACATAGAGGAGGAATTGGTTTGCCTGACTTTAAAAAATACCACCAAGCCACCCACATTACTAGGATACTAGATTGGCACTGCCATGGTCAGGATAAAGACTGGATCCAACTGGAACAAAGCTTAACTCCAAACAACCTACTTTTCTACCCTTGGACACAACACTCCAAAACAGACAAAACTCAGACACATCCTTTAGTAGCAAACACCCTTCAGGTCTGGCACAAAATTGCAGGCAGATACAATATTGCCTCCATACCTGGGCCTCTGACCCCAATTACTAACAATCCCGATTTTATTCCGGGCCAACGCCTGAAAGAAATACACACATGCACAACCTCCCAATGCCCGTCAGACTCAAAAGTCAAATCTTTGGATACTATGCAGGCAGAATGGGGAGGGCCGTTCCCGGGCCTCTGGTTTTACATGCAACTAAGAGATTTCCTGATTAACAGCAAATTTAGGTCATCGTACTGTAAGCCAATGTCCCCATTTGAGAAACTTTGCTTCAAGAGATCCTCAGTAGCTCATACCACTTCTCTAGCCTACACCTGGTTAACCCAGGCTCAGCACACAGACGACTCGAAACATAAGGCTAAATGGGAAAACGACCTCAAAATTACGATATCGACACAACAATGGGAGAAGGCATGTATTATGACACACAAATGCTCCTTAAGCGCTAAATATCAGGAGGTCTCTTATAAAATTCTTACCCAATGGTACATTACACCCCAGAGGTCTGGGAGATGGTCCTCCACAGCCTCAAATACATGCTGGCGTTGTGATCACGCTATTGGTTCCTTCCTCCATATATGGTGGGAATGTCCAAAAATTCTAGAGTACTGGGATGAGGTCAGGAAATGGGTCCAATTTATAACTGAAACCAGTCTCAATCTTACAGCAGCAGCTTGCCTGATTAACGTTAACAATTTCACCATAAGCAAATATAAGAAATCCCTCACTAGACATCTCCTCCTTGCACCGAAAACACTCATACCCCTTCACTGGAAGACCAAACAGGTGCCAAAAATTAGGGACTGGTTGGATAGAATACACCATATATACAAAATGGAAGAAATTGCAGTTATGAAGAGGGAGAGTAACACCAATTTTGCCGAAATCTGGCAACCTTGGGTCGTATTCTCATACTCCTCTGAATTCCAATCACTTACCGCATAACCCCTATCATAGAGAATGTATACATGCGACGGAGGGTTGTTGTTTCCCTTCTACCTATACTGCCATGCTTCAATCATTCCACTTCTCCCACCCCTTCCCTCCCTCTTGTCCATTCTTTTTACCTTTCCCATTCCCCCACCATTACATTTACTCAAATATATGTTCAATTTATGTTTGTTTTAGGTTACCCTATTACTATCATCAGGGCTTTATATTTTGTTATGCCTATGCCTATTGACTCTGCATATTACTGAGCCCTGAATGTTCAATTCTGTATTTTATATGCCTGATTTATTACTTGTTATCTGTAACAAACTTTAATAAAAATCTTTGATTGTGAAAAAAAAAAAAAAAAGATAATGCAGAGCCCTGCAATGCTAACACACTAAAGAACTGACATGCAACAAGTGCGCCACACGGGCGACCGTTAACTAAATGCCCTATGGCGCAATAACCCAAAACACATTAGTAACCCCACCAGGCCTGGTTTTTGAGGTCTATAACTTAGTCCTTTTTCTTCACCGGCAGGTCTTTAACGGTGGTGCACATTAACAAAATACAACTTTGTAATCCAGTGAGGTAGGTAGAGATGGGCAGGAACTTGGCTATCCCGACTACAAGTTCAGCTATGGTATGGCTCTTCTTCACTAAGGGTATCAGGAACAACTAGAGGGGGCCACGGCAGTCTATTGGCCTATATGCATTAACACTATCTCGTTCTGGGCATATGCCCTCTCACCCGCCGGACTACGGATCCAGTCCGGGAAACTTCCACCGGCTGTGTCACACGCACTCGGTCTCTCCAGCGATCAGGTCCCCGATCCAACAAGGCTGTAGCTGAGCGAAGTCAGATGCCACCCAGGCTCGCAGAGGGGTGGAAGGCTCTTTGATGCTGATGCTTCAGGCCTTGCACTCCGACACATCCGCACAGGAGGATCAGGCTGTGAAGTCTCGTGTCCCAAAGAGGCCGAGCCCAGCTTTGCCTCCTCCTTTTATAACCCCTCCCATGAGTCTCTGCGGTGGGAACATATGAAGAATGTGGTTCTGGGTGATGTAGTCTCTCTCTCTCCTCTGCTCTCACTCCAGCAATGTCTTTTCTCTACTTCCTCCTGACTCACCTCTCCCCTAGAACTTCTTGTCTCTCTGCATTAAAGGGGAACACCCCGCTACACACTCCCCCCACTTTGAATCTTTGGTCCCCAAAGACATTTTTTTTAGGTCTGCAAAACATTCTAGATTCAATGCGGTTGCATAGGGTTGACAGAGGAGCCTCCCACCAATCATCATAAGATGGGGAGCTGTCCTGTCTACAGGTGGCTTCAGTGGGGGCGACCTGTCTAGCTGTGCCAGAGAGTGAGCTGGGGTTGCCCTCCACCAAATGGACCGTGGAGGGATCCGGATTCTCAGCATTCCTCCTAGCAGTAACTACAGAGTCTTCTGAGCTGTTCCCCATTTGTGGGTAGGTCAGCTTCTTAGGAGGCCGGATGACTCTTCGAGCCCTTTGCTCTCTTGGGATTTCTGGCTCTGGCGCCACAGGCTCCTCTTCCTCTGAACAACCATCATGGGCATCTTCCCAGTATTCTGCTGAAGGACTAGAAGGGATGAACTCTGTGGCTTCTGGGTTCAGTGTGTCATCTGTGGTGTCTTCAGTGGTTGGAAGATCTATGGTAGAAGTTCCTGGAGTTGGGGAAGGCCACAGCCAATCAAGTTCTCCCTCCTCACTTCCACTAAGTTGAGAGGCCTCTCCATCTTCAGCTCGGGAGGTCTGCGACCAAGTGTTCGGCCTAGGAGTATCCAGGATAGAGGCCGGTTCAGGGGAGTCTCTCACGGGAGGTATTCTAACTGCCTCAGCAAGTGGGAGAAGGTGGTTTCGATGCCACGTCTTCAGTGGGCCTACCTTTCCTTCTGGCTTCAACGTATAGACAGGTAGGCCTGGCAACTTCCTGCAGATGACATAGGGTTCAGATCTCCATCTGTCTGCAAGTTTGTGCTTTCCAGGGACCCCCAGATTGCGTAACAGTACTCGATCCCCGGGCTGTAGGTCTTGTACAAGTCAAAGTTGAAGTTTCTTTTATTTCGAGCTCCCCTTTGATCTGAGGCCGCTTGAGCATGTTCATGGGCTACTTTCAGGCTGTGTCTGAGCCTGTCCACATATCCTTTGTGGGATGTGGCTGAGGAATGGTCCAGAGAGGTGCCAAAGGCCAAGTCCACCGGTAGTCTCGCTTCTCTCCCAAACATGAGTCGATATGGGGAGTAGCCTGTAGCATCACTGATGGTGCAGTTGTAAGCATGTACTATGGCTACTATGTGTTGGCTCCAATGTTGCTTTTTCTCGCTTTCCAGAGTCCCCAACATGTTGAGCAAGGTTCGGTTAAACCTTTCCGGCTGAGCATCTCCCTGTGGATGGTAAGGTGTAGTTCGAGTCTTCTTGATTCCCAAAGAATCCAGGAGCTTCCGGATCATCTTACTCTCAAAGTCCCTCCCTTGATCTGAATGGAGTCGCTGTGGCAGCCCATAATGGACAAAGTACTTCTCCATAAGTACCTTGGCTACGGTGGAGGCCTTCTGGTCTTTGGTGGGGAAAGCCTGGGCATACCTGGTGAAATGGTCGGTTATCACCAGAACATTTCCTAGTCCACTCAGGTCGGGTTCGAGGCAGAGAAAATCAATGCATACCAGATCCATTGGGCCTTGACTCTGTAGATGGCCCATTGGGGCAGCTTGATGGGGTAAAGTCTTCCTCTGGATGCATCGTGCACATGAGTGGCAGTACCCTTCTATCTCTGCCCTCATGCAGGGCCAATAGAACCGACTTCTGACAAGTTGAAAGGTCCTTTCAGCCCCTAGGTGGCCATGGTTGTCATGCAGGGCAATCAGAACAGTCTCTCGATATTTCTCTGGGAGGAACAGTTGCCACTTATCTTCTGAGTCATCAGAGGGGCCCCTTCGGTAGACCACTCCCTGATGTAACTGCAACCTGTCCCACTCTTTCCTCAGCAGGCGAGCTTCTTTTGAAGGTTGACGCATGAGTCTGTTTGGATCCTGATTCTCCAGGGCCTCCAGGACCAATCTCCCCATGGGGTCTTCCAATTGGTCACACCTCAACTCCTTCTTGGACAATCTTGGCAGGTTGTCCTCTCCCAGTTGAGCTACTCCACAGTAGTGTTTGGGGACTCCCACCATGGTAACTCCTATTTCCTCTGCTCTGGAACCTCCTCGAGCTTGGAATTCAGCTCCTTGACAAAGGGCCCGCACCCCGTCCGGTGCCACTTGGGTCCAATCTTCTACGTCACTGGTGAGAGAATGAGATCTCCTGGACAGAGCGTCTGCATCTTGATTCCCAGTCCCTGGCCTATACTTTAGGCTGAAGTTGAATCCAGAAAGTGCGGCCAGCCACCTGTGTCCAGTGGCATCCAGCTTGGCCGTGGTGAAAAGGTAGGTAAGGGGGTTGTTGTCGGTCTTCACAGTGAACTCTGCCCCATACAGCTAGTCTTTGAGCTTGTCTACTACTGCCCACTTAAGGGCCAGGAACTCCAGCTTGTGAGTGGGGTAGTTCTTCTCCGGGGGGGTCAGGCTCCAGCTCACATAGGCAACAGGCCGTTGTTGCCCTTCGTGTTCTTGATAAAGTACTCCTCCCAGACCGTCATGACTAGCATCTACATGTAGTTCATAGGGCTTGGTTGGGTCTGCATAGGCCAAGACTGGGGCAGTGGTTAGGCTCTCCTTTAATGCCTGGAAGGCCTCTTCACACTTCTGGTTCCACTGATCTCTGACTGACTCTCCCGGCTTCCTGGGCCCTGAGTCATCCTCTTCCCCGTCGGTCTTGAGTAGTTCATTCAATACCCTGGCAATTCGGGCGAATCCTTCCACAAACCTCCTGTAATAGGAGCAGAACCCCAAGAAGGATCTGAGTTCTGTTACTGTGGTGGGTCGTGGCCAGGAAGTAACTGCCTCCAATTTCTCAGGGTCTGTGGCAACCCCTTCTTCAGACACTATGTGCCCCAGATAGTTCACAGAAGACTGATAGAACCGACACTTCTCAGGCGAAAGCTTGAGTCCTTCCTCACTGAGTCTTCTCAACAATTTTTCCAGCCTCCTTTCGTGTTCTTCCAAGGTTCTCCCAAAGACAATGACATCGTCCAGGTATACAAGGACTTCAATAAGGTTCATGTCTCCTACAGTCTTCTCCATGAGACGTTGGAAAGTTGCTGGGGCTCCAGACAGACCTTGGGGCATCCGGTTGAATTCAAAGAACCCTACTGGGGTTATGAAGGCTGTCTTCTCCCTGTCTTCTGGGTGCATAGGAATCTGATAGTACCCGCTCTTGAGATCCATAACGCTGAACCATTTAGCTCCAGACAAGCTCTGTAGGGCATCCTCTATCCTCGGAGTGGTGTATTGGTCAGGTATGGTTCTCCTGTTGAGAGTCCTGTAGTCGATACAGAGCCTCAATGATCCATTCTTCTTTCTGACCACCACGATGGGAGAGGCATAGGGGCTTCTGGACTCCCGTATCACACCAGTCCTCTTGAGTTCTGCAAGTTGTTCCCTTAGATCCTCCAGATCTGCTAGGGGGACCCGCCTGACCCTCTCTCGGAAGGGCTTGTCTTCCTGGAGGCAGATCCGATGGGTGGCACTCCTTGCACACCCCACATCGAACTCATCCTTAGAGAAGATCTTCTCCCATCTATTCAACTGGGCCTTGGCTCTCTCCTTCCAAGCTCCTGGCAGATTCGGGTTTTCCATGGACAGCTTCTCCCAAGCATCTCCTCCTTCACCTGTCCTCTTCACTTCTGACAGGGTAACAGGGGCCGCAGGGCTCACCTGGCCTAGCAGCATTCTGGCTGGGATTTCCATGGGGTCTCTGGTAGTGTTCCTAACACTCACTGGAACTCTACAATGGGCCTTCTTCAGGACCTTCAGCGGAATCACTTCCGGTATCACTTCCAGACCTGAGGACTCACCCCTTGGGTCTGACTCCAGCACGACAAAGGGACCAGGCTGCTCCCAAGTAAGCTTCACAGTGGCTCTGAGACAGGTTACTTCACCGGGCTGCAACACTACCCCTTCTCTTCCAAGTCTCCACACCTTCCCTATCCCCTCTCCAGGGGTCTCCTGCTCTTGGACCAGCCGTTGGTAGGCCGTCTTCAGCATGGGATGGATCTTGGTGGCTGTTTTCCCCTCTTCTTTTACTAGAGGGGTCAGGAGTCTTCGGACCAGGTCCGTGTTCGTCCCTATTATAAGGGAATTCTTGTTGGCTCCAGGCGGCCTAGGGCACACGACTGCCAGGGTGTCAAACACTTCGGCCTTCCCAGCCACGGATGGGTCAAAGGTCATCTTGATGGGAAGATAGCCGTCGTAAGGGAAACTCTGGGTTCCAATTCCCCATATTTCCAGCTCTTCTATCTTCTGGATAGGCAGATGACTCAAGTGCCTATCGTAGAAGTCCCGGTATAGTAGGGTCACTTGTGCCCGGTATCCTAGAGGGCCCTGGTGTAGACTCCCTCCACTTGAATGGGCACTATAGGAGATGGGCCCACCAGCTTCTCCGGATATGGCCCGGCAGGGGTCGCCTTCTTCAGACCTTTTCCTTTTGGACTCTCTCTTGTCCTATTCCCTTTGGACTTGAACCTTTCTTGAGCCTGGTATGCATTGACTTCCCTCCTCTTTATGGGTGTAGGAACCCGCTGAGGGATACTGTTATTTTTCTTAGGTGTGCACCCCCTCTGGGGAGTGCTGTGTCTCTTCTGAGGGGTCTTGCCCCCTTTCTCTGCGGTGTATCTCTGTTGGAGAATGTTGTGTTTTCTCTGAGGTGTTCTATTTTCTCTCTTCTTCTGTTTTTCATTCAGTTTGGAGCTCACTGAAAATGATGGGCACCCGGTTGACTCCTTCACCGGGGCCCTCTGAAGTTATTTATCTTTTTCTTCCTGGGACTGGAACATATGTTTGCAAAATGACCAATCCCTCCGCAGTTGTAACAAATCACCTCTTCTTCACGATCCTGTAGAGAAGCGGGCGCTGAGGTATTCGGGAACAACTCCTTTCTTGGACTTTTCTTTTCTGGTTTCCTTTGATCTTTCTCCATCAAAGAGGTCAGTATCTCCAACACTTGGGACATCTGCGATTTCAGGGTGTCCATTTCTGCATCTCTTTCGGGGGTCATGGCCGGGCTGACCATCACCACCAGAGGTTTGGTTGGCTCGACTGGCTGTTCCCTCTTTTTCTCTGACCATTTGAATGAGGTCGGGGTATTCCAGGTTCTTCCCGTCCTGTCGGGTGCGCAGCGCCAATGCAATAGGATCCAGGGGCTTAGCTCCCCTCAATACCTGCTGAGCCCGGGCCTCGTCTACCTTCCCTGGGTCGATCCCCTTCTTCAGAATAATTCTATGCAGGATCTTATCTAGACGTCCCATATATTCTGACAGTTTCTCTCCTGTTTTCTGGTAGCAGTGCTCCAGCTGATAGGTGAGCTCGGTAACCTTTTCTGTCCCACCGAACACATTCTGCAAGATGTCCAAGTAGTCCTGTGCAGTACAGTCTTTCCTGCTCATCTTCAGGTTGCGTATGGCATCCAGAGCAGGCCCCTTCAAACTTTCAGCAATTCGCTGTTTTTTTGCTGCGTTCTGGAACTTCCCATTCCTCTAAGGCCTGAGTGATGCCATCTAGCCACTCCTCAAATCCTTCTTCCCCTGAGGGCACAGGTTTTCTCCCTGAGAATATCCGGAGCTTTCTGTACCCCGACATTGGGTAATCTGTGGGATTCTTCTTGCACTGGGCCACAATCTATCCCAGTACAGCGCATAGTTCTGTGCTGAGGGTGGCCGGTGATGATCTGGGACTTTCTGTATCCTCCTGCTCTTGTGCCTTAGGGGATGGTGGGGGAGGTATCTGTGGAGATGATGACTTTCTTATTTGGAACCGATCTCCCTTATGTGGCAGCGCATGTGTCAGATGGTAGGTCTGCCCATCCATAGCTTGTATGCTCTGGCTTTTAAAATGCTCTGGAATTTCGTCTTTCCACTCTATTAATGCGTATGTACACGAAGCATGTGGTCTCACATCCATCACCCATGATTTCTGGCATGGTGATAGGGATGTCATTAACTGCTTTATCGCATCTCTTTGCCAGATCCCCGGGAGTTCAATAACTGCCGCCGCGGCCGGATCTGCTGCAGCCATTGTGTACCACTGTCCTACTTCTAGCGGGTCCATGCCGGTCTTTTGGCGTGTTCGCTTGCTGTATCAGGATCCCGGACGAGCCCCCACGTGTAGCGATACCTCCAACTAAGAAGGCCGCAGATTTGGTTTGGGCCCTGATGACAGCTCCGCCAACCCCCGGCAATATGCTCTACCCTCTGCTGGCACAGCTAGTACTAAAAGTAAACTATCTATCTTATACCTTATGAATAAGTGAGCATTGAGACAATACTAAAGAAAAAAAAGGGTATAAGGTTTTACTTAAGCTCTTAGTAAGAAAGATAATAACATTGATCACAGTTTACATTCAATCATTGGTAATGCAGAGCCCTGCAATGCTAACACACTAAAGAACTGACATGCAACAAGTGCGCCACACGGGCGACCGTTAGCTAAATGCCCTATGGCGCAATAACCCAAAACACATTAGTAACCCCACCTGGCCTGGTTTTTGAGGTCTATAACTTAGTCCTTTTTCTTCACCGGCAGGTCTTTAACGGTGGTGCACATTAACAAAATACAACTTTGTAATCCAGTGAGGTAGGTAGAGATGGGCAGGAACTTGGCTATCCCGACTACAAGTTCAGCTATGGTATGGCTCTTCTTCACTAAGGGTATCAGGAATAACTAGAGGGGGCCACGGCAGTCTATTGGCCTATATGCATTAACAGTATCTCGTTCTGGGCATATGCCCTCTCACCCGCCGGACTACGGATCCAGTCCGGGAAACTTCCACCGGCTGTGTCACACGCACTCGGTCTCTCCAGCGATTGGGTCCCCGATCCAACAAGGCTGTAGCTGAGCGAAGTCAGATGCCACCCAGGCTCGCAGAGGGGTGGAAGGCTCTTTGGTGCTGAGCAAGGCCTCAGGCTTCAGGCCTTGCACTCCGACACATCCGCACAGGAGGATCAGGCTGTGAAGTCTCGTGTCCCAAAGAGGCCGAGCCCAGCTTCGCCTCCTCCTTTTATAACCCCTCCCATGAGTCTCTGCGGTGGGAACATATGAAGAATGTGGTTCTGGGTGATGTAGTCTCTCTCTCTCCTCTGCTCTCACTCCAGCAATGTCTTTTCTCTACTTCCTCCTGACTCACCTCTCCCCTAGAACTTCTTGTCTCTCTGCATTAAAGGGGAACACCCCGCTACATATATACAGAACAGAGAGAAATCTTCTAGTGTGTACACTAGTTCTGATGACAACAAGGGATTCACTCACTTTGGAGGGATTTCCTCTCACTTCCTGTTTTGGCTATGGGACAGGAAGTCAAGAGAAGTTACCCCAATGGGACACAGATGGCAAAAAACTGACAAATATTATAAAATACCCTCCCTTACTATATCCAAAATGAAAAAAAAAAGGCATTTAGTTCTACTTTGAGTTTGGGGTGCTTGAAAAACTGTTATGCTGTGTACACACGATCGGTTTTACCGATGAAAACAGTCCGATGGACTTTTCTCATCGGACAAACCGATTGTGTATGGGCACCATCGGTCTTTTTTCCATCGGTGAGAAAAAATAGAACATGTTTTAAATTTATCCGATGGGGAAAAAAACGATAGCAAATTCCGATCGTCTGTGTGGAACTCCATCGGACAAAAAACCCACGCATGCTCAGAATCAAGTCGACGCATGCTCAGAAGCATTGAACTTCATTTTTCTCGGCTTGTCTGAGTGTTTTACGTCACCGCGTTTGGGACGGTCGGATTTTTGACTGATGGTGTGTAGGCAAGACTGATGGAAGTCAGCTTCATCGGATTTCCGATGGAAAAATCCATCGGATTAGAATCCATAGGAAATCCGATCGTGTGTACAGGGCTTAACTGTATCAGTGCTACATTGTATCTATTGTTTGTATATTTTGGATATACACGGATCAGCCATAAAGTTATGACCACAGACAGGTAATGGGAATAACATTGATTATTTCGTTACAATGGCATCTGAAAATCAGTGAATTATATTAGGCAGCAAGTGAACATGTTGTCCCTCAAGTTGATGTGTTGAAAGCAAAAAAAACATAAAGATTTTAGCAACTTTGACATGGCCAAATGGTAATGGCTAGATGACTAGGTCAGAGCACCTTCAAAACTGCAGCTCTTGTGGGATGTTCCTGGTCTGCAGTGGTCAGAACCTACCAAAAGTGGTCCAAGGAAGGAAAACTGGTGAGCTGGGGACATGGTCATGGGCGGCCAAGGCTCATTGGGAAGTGAAGGCTGGCCTGCGTAGTCCGATCCAATAGAAGAGCTATTGTAGCTCAAAATGAAAAAGTTAATGCTGGTTCCAATAGAAAGGTGTCAGAACAGTGCAATACAGTTTGTTGGGTTTGTGGCTGCGTAGTAACAGACCAGTCAGGATGTCCATTCTGACCTGTGTTCACAGCCAAAAATGTCTACAATAGATACTGTACATGAGCATCAGAACTGGACCGCGGAGCAATAGAAGAAGGTGGCCTGGTCTGATGAATTCAATAATAGTTTCACCACTTCAATACCAGGCACTTACACCCCCTTACTGCCCACACCAATTTTCAGTTTTGAGTGCTCTCACAATTGAATGACAATTGCGCGGTCATGCTACACTTTACCCAAACAATTTTTTTATAATTTTGTTCCCACAAATAGAGATTTCTTTTGGTGGTATTTGATCACCTCTGGGGTTATTATTTTTTGCGCAACAAATAAAAAAAAAGACCGAAAATTTAGAAAAAAAATGTTTTTTCTTTGTTTCTGTTATAAAATTTTGTAAATAAGTACATTTTCTCCTTCACTGATGGGCACTGATGAAGATGCACTGACGGACACTGATAAGGCAGCACTGATGGGCACCGATGAGGTGGCACCAATGAGGTGGCACTGCTGATGGGCACTAAGAGGTGGCAGTGATAGGTGGCACTGATATGCATCACTGATGGGCACTCATAGGGGGCACTGATGTGCACTCATAGGCGGCACTGAAAGGCTGCACTGATGATTACTTATGGGTGGCACTGATAGGTGGCACGGATGGGCACTGGTGGACACTGATAGGTGGGCACGGATGGTTACTGATAGGTGGCACCGATGGACACTGATGGGTAGCACTACCTGGCATCACTGACAGGAAGACATCTGGCAGGCATTCACAGTGGGCACTGACTGGCACCATTTGTGGGCACTGACTGGCATCTTTTAGGGCACTGACTGGCATCCCTGGTGGCCATGAGGGACATACCTGGTCATCCATGTGTGGCTGTTATCCCTGGTCGTCCTGGATGCTTCCCTGGTCCAGTGTGGGCATCCGCGGGGGGGGGGGGCTGCTCTGATAAACAATAAGCGCAGACCCCCCCCCATCAGGAGAGATGCCGATCGGCTCTCCTCCTTGCCTCTGTCAGACACGAGTGAGGAAAAGCCGATAAACGGCTCTTCCTGTTTACATCGTGATCAGCGATGATTGGACACGGCTGATCACGTGGTAAAGGGTCTCAGTCAGAGGCTCTTTACCGAGATCTGTGTAGCGGTGTCAGACTGACACGTCACATCAGCGATCGCCATGCTGCGCGCCCCCGCAGGCACGCCCCCGCAGGGACGCGTCGGCAGTTATCCTGCTGGACGTCAAATGACGCCCAGTCATGATAACTGAACCACCGCCCGGCCGTCATTTTGCTATAGGCCGGCAGGAAGTGGTTAAGGAACACGACAAGAAGTTTTTGGTGTTGACTTGACCTCCGAATTCTGCACATCTCAATCCATTTGAGCATCTATGGGTTGCTTTGGAAAAACAAGTCTGATTCATGGCGGCCTCACCTCGCAACTTACAGGACTTAAAAGATCTAAAATGTGAATGGGCCCTAAGAAGAAGTGTTTTGGTTCTTGCCCCATTGGGGAAATGTCCCCTTATTTCCTGTCCTATGACACCAAGTGAAGGAAACTATCCCTGACAGAGACACATTGTGCAAAAATTAGAATGCTGTGAGGTGAAAATTATGTCTTTGTGTAAAAAAAAAAAAAGAGTTATTTTGGGATTATTGGATTATCTACATGAATTTGAGAAGAGGTACCAGGATGGGGTAGCTGATGCCAACTCTTCATCCCAGCAGATCTCTTAAATTAAAAGATGTATGAGCTTGCAAGGCTGCTTAGTTATCTTTTCTCCAAGTTTCTTTTTAAAATGTATTTTGCCATCATGGTGTTCTTTCTTGCAGATTTCTTCACTTACACAGTCTGTAGTATTTTCTGCTCCACTGATGCGCACCCAAGGACAATATGATACTCATAGGCTGTTACCATGTAAGTCAGGGTGCAGGTACACAATACACGCTGGCAGGCTTTACACCCTAAGCACACAGGCTTTGTTTAATCTTTGCCTGTCAATACTAAAGAACATCAGCTGCACAAAGTGTCTGCAAAGCATTTCACAGGCTTTGAATTTCGTTTTTAAAGAGCATAAAGTAACGCTATAGTCATATAAGTGTAGAAAAACGTATTATCGAAAGTCACATCAAACTATGCTTTTTGCATTACCCCCTCCCTTTCCAAAATGTACCCATCAATCCTACCAGACAGTTCCAATCCTGCAATGGGGTGACAACACTTTCCTGCCACTTCTGAAATCTGGGCAGGGTTGTCACCCTCACGTCAGCTATGCTTGCATGGACTACAAGGAGGCGTGCTGACACAGCAGGGGGACTTGTACCTACAGTATCAGTGACTGGCCATGCCAAATGCCTTTTTTTTTTTTTAAATCAACAGAACAAGATCCTGGGAGTGCTATATCAAACTGGTGCTCTAACCTAACAATAAGAGGTGCCTCCCAGAATACATACTATACAAAAACACCATAAAGAATATACCTGCCTGAGCTACCAAAAAGTTTTTTTTGGACATAAATTGTATACAATAAAATGCAGTAAAAAAGGTCAACACCCCCTAGGGAATAGCTCCCCCTCCCTACACAAATGCAATCCCCCAACCCCCCACTACAAACCCCCCACCACACCTAAGCTCCCATCCCGCCTAAAGAGAGTCCTAAATCCCAACCAAATCCCCCCTCTCCTAAGTTCAAATGCCCCCACTCCCCTCTCTTCTTCCTCCCCTGGGAATCCTAATGGCCAGGTGCTGTTAAAAACCCCTATATATAGGAGGATACCTTGCTAACACAAATTCTTATATGTGGTAAGATGGAACTGACAAAAGGATGGGTGTATAGAAGCTATTTCACCTTTAGCTAGATTGTGGAGCCTGTAAAGAGACACAGGATAGTCGCTATAGAGGCATACTACGAAAGTCAGCTCATAAACATAGTCCATGCAGGTGATCCTGGATGCAGTCCCTTAATGCTAGCCAAAGTTCAGTCCCCAAAGGAAACAGTCAAACCTCTGGGCGGATTTAGCTAGTGATAATATCAGGTACAAATAAAATAGTGCAGCGCTAAATAACTTAATAAATTCTAAACAAGTCCAAAAAGAATCAAGGAAAAAATGGTCCCAAAATTCAGTATGAACAATAACAAATGAAAGGAAAAAAGTTGCTAGATGTAGAAAATCCTCAAAAGTGATCAAAGTGCTTGAAAACAATATATCAATAGTGCTTCAATACATGTGTTCCCGTCACCAACTTCACAGGCCGCTCACCTCAAAGATTGGGTCTCTGAGCTAACAGAAGACCAAGACACACATTCCCCACACATTGTGGGGTACATTAGACTTATTGGAGCGTAAGTTCTTTCAGGATGAGGTACAGATTGTTGAAATATATTAAACATCAAAAAATAGGGGGCGTGGTATTAGCTCTTGAAGGAGGCCGTATGTCATGATGACCACTGATAGGTTATGGTGAGTCATGTGATGGTGATTCTCCTCATTGTGATCATGTGACTACTGGGGGTGTGGCTTATAACAGATGGAAGGAAAGGGTATTTAAAGGATTGTCCATACGGGGTCCCCATAATACGCTGAGGAAGTTCCGCCCTGAGGAACGAAACGCGTGCGGAGGGGACCATTATGTGACATTCCATCCAGCAATACCCAGAAGCTTGCAACCAAAAGACGCTGTGTCTATAAAACAGGAGGCTCATGTTTCTAGCACTGGGCTCTGTGCTTTTTATGTAAGTGAGATTTTTTTAAAATAAATGTGATCGTTTTTAAATGAAACAGAGAGCACTATGGTTGTCTTTATGTCTTACATGAATACTGCTGAGAATTAATGTTTGGAGGAGCATCACCATTTGTTAATGATCATCTGAAGACAGGATTCATCTATAATTATACCCCTCCAAGGGGAATGTGTGTCTTGGTCTTCTGTTAGTTCAGAGAACCAATCTTTGAGGTGAGCGGCCTGTGAAGTTGGTGACGGGAACACATGTATTGAAGCACTATTGATATATTGTTTTCAAGCATTTTGATCACTTTTGAGGATTTTCTACATCTAGCAACTTTTTTCCTTTCATTTGTTATTGTTCATACTGAATTTTGGGACCATTTTTTCCTTGATTCTTTTTGGACTTGTTTAGAATTTATTAAGTTATTTAGCGCTGCACTATTTTATTTGTACATGTTATTTGCAAGGAGTGTGATATATTGACCTTGAGTGCACAGCTGCTTTAGGGAACCTCTTCTGGGGTTCCATATTTTCACAGTTTTTTTCTTTTGCGCTGACTGAACCCACCATTTTTTCAGTACCATTTCACAATATATTACGGTCTAGCAGCAATTGATTATGGATGTTTTTCAATATTTGGAAAAAAGAGAAATAAAAATAGATGTCTTCTCTAGAAACCCCATTACGGGAGAAGGTAACGATATAGCCCAAACCTTCAGAAAACTGGGGCATGTTTTCGAGAAGAAGGTAAAAACTTGGTGGGATATCGTTTCCTTTGAGCAGTATATAGCAGCCAAATTAATCCCAAGAAGCCTTAGATGGGATGTTCCCCCTAATGACGGTCTTGTTGATGATGAAGCTACAAAAGAATGGGGTGATTTCTTTATATGTAAGGGTCTAGAACTCCTAGAACTCTTGCATAGGAGGAAACAAAGAAAAATGAAAAACGTAGAGACCCAAATCTGAGAGCTCAGGAGTTCCCTTGAACCTCACAAGGAATCTGATGAGTTCTTGAGATTATCAACAGAACTAAAAAACAGATTAACTAAATGGGATTCTGAGTCTCAAAATAAAAAACGGAAGAAATACATTAGGGATCTAGAGGATTTCAGTAAGGGCAATGTGTTCAAATGGCAAACCAGCCCAGTTGATGTCACCATGACAATAACACAACCCGAACATTCCACTGTGGAAGCAGTCACTACTCCATTACCCATGACCAGTGGTAATAATGTGTATACATATGACCATTCTGAATATCCCTATGGGGGGACACCTCATGAGGAGAGTCAATATCAGGCCATACGGGGGAAAAAGGGTAAGAATAGGAGAGGGCGGGGAAAGAGAGGTGGTACACACCAATCCCCCCATAGGAATTATGACTATGGTGCATCTACAGGGCATAATGGACAATATAATGATTATAGTCAACAGGGTAATTACCAATATGCACCAGATAGAAACGGGACGTATACTAACAGAGGTAATGATTCAAATTATCACCAGAATGATTATTATCATACCTCGGGGTACGATACATATTCCAACAGAGGGAGAACTCCCCAACAATATGGAAATCATTTAACCACTTAAGCCCCGGACCATTTGGTAGCTAAAGGACCAGAGGTGAATTCAGAATTTTGCACTGCGCTGCTTTAACTGTAAATTGTGCGGACATGCAATGTTGTACCCAAACGAAATTTGCGTCCTTTTCTTCCCACAAATAGAGCTTTCTTTTAATGGTATTTGATTGCCTCTGTGATTTTTATTTTTTGCGATATAAACGGAAAAAGACCGAAAATTTTGAAAAAAAATGATATTTTCTACTTTTTGTTATGAGAAAAATCGAATAAACTCAATTTTAGTCATACATTTAGGCCAAAATGTATTCAGCCACATGTTTTTAGTAAAAAAAATGTCAATAAGCATATATTTATTGGTTTGCGCAAAAGTTATAGCGTTTACAAACTAGGGTACATTTTCTGGAATTTACACAGCTTTAAATTTATGACTGCCTATCTCATTTCTTGAGGTGCTAAAATGGCAGGGCAGTACAAAACCCCCCCAAATGACCCCATTTTAGAAAGTAGACACCCCAAGGAAATTGCTGAGAGGCATGTTGAGCCCATTGAATATTTTTTTTTTTTGTCCCAAGTGATTGAATAATGAAAAAAAAAAAAAAATACAAAAAGTTGTCACTAAATGATATATTGCTCACACATGCCATGGTTATATGTGGAATTGCACCCCAAAATACATTCTGCTGCTTCTCCTGAGTACGGGGATACCACATGTGTGGGACTTTTTAGGAGCCTAGCCACGTACGGGACCCTGGAAACCAAGCACCGCCTTCAGGATTTCTAAGGGCGCAAATTTTTGATTTCACTCCTCACTACCTATCACAGTTTTGAAGGCCATAAAATGCCAAAATAGCACAAAACCCCCCCAAATGACCCCATTTTAGAAAGTAGACACCCCAAGGAAATTGCTGAGAGGCCTGTTGAGCCCATTGAATATTTTTTTTTTTTGCCCCAAGTGATTGAATAATGACAAAAAAAAAAAAATTACAAAAAGTTGTCACTAAATGATATATTGCTCACACATGCCATGGTTATATGTGGAATTGCACCCCAAAATAAATTTTGCTGCTTCTCCTGAGTACGGGGATACCACATGTGTGGGACTTTTTAGGAGCCTAGCCGCGTACGGGACCCCGAAAACCAATCACCGCCTTCAGGATTTCTAGGCACAAATTTTTGATTTGACTCCTCACTACCTATCACAGTTTCGAAGGCCATAAAATGCCAAAATAGCACAAAACCCCCCCAAATGACCCCATTTTGGAAAGTAGACACCCCAAGCTGTTTGCTGAGAGGCATGGTGAGTATTTTACAGCTCTCATTTGTTTTTGAAAATGAAGAAAGAACATTTTTTTTTTTCTTTTTTCTTTTTCAATTTTCAAACTTTGTGACAAAAGATCTGCAAAATACTCACAATACCTCTCAGCAAATAGCTTGGGGTGTCTACTTTACAAAATCGGGTCATTTGGGGGGGTTTTGTGCCATCTGGGCATTCCATGGCCTTCGAAACTGTGATAGGCAGTGAGAAGTGAAATCAAAAATTTACACCCTTAGAAAGCCTGAAGGCGGTGATTGGTTTTTGGGGTCCCGTACGCGGCTAGGCTCCCAAAAAGTCTCACACATGTGGTATCCCCGTACTTAGGAGAAGCAACAGAATGTGTTTTGGGGTGTAATTCCACATATGCCCATGGCATGTTTGAGCAATATATCATTTAGTGACAACTTTGTGCAAAAAAAAAAAAAAAAAAAAAAATATATTTTTTCCGCAAATTGTGTCAACATATAAAATATTCCATGGACTCGACATGCCTCTCAGTATATAGCTTGGGGTGTCTACTTTCCAAAATGGGGTCATTTGGGGGGTTTTGAACTGTTCTGGCATTTTATACACAACATTAGGAAGCTTACATCCACTCTTCTAACCACTTGAAGACAAAGCCCTTTTTGACACTTTTTGTTTACATGAAAACATATTTTTTTTTGCAAGAAAATTATGTTGAACCCCCAAACATTATATATATATTTAAAGCAAAGGCCCTACAGAATAAAATGGTGGGTGTTGCATTTTTTTTTTCTACACAGTATTTGCGCAGCGATTTTTCAAACGCATTTTTGGGGGAAAAAATACACTTTTTTTTAATTTTAATGCACTAAAACACACTATATTGCCCAAATGTTTGATGAAATAAAAAAGATGATCTTAGGCCGAGTACATAGATACCAAACACGACATGCTTTAAAATTTCGCACAAACGCGCATTGGCGACAAACTACATACATTTTTAAAAGTCTTTAAAAGCCTTTACAGGTTACCCCGTTAGATTTACAGAGGAGGTCTACTGCTAAAATTACTGCCCTCGATCTGACCTTCGCGGTGATACCTCACATGCATGGTGCAATTGCTGTTTACATATGACACCAGACCGACGCTTGCGTTCGCCATTGGGCAAGAGCAGGGCAGGACAGGGTTTTTTTTTTTTTTTTTTTTTTAATTATTAATTTTGCTTTTTTATTTTATTTTTAAACTGTTGCTTCCATATTTTTTTTTATCATTTTTATTGTTATCTCAGGGAATGTAAATATCCCCAATGATAGCAATAGGTAATGACAGGTACTCTTTTTTGAAAAAACTGGGGTCTATTGGACCCTAGATCTTTCCTCTGCCCTCAAAGCATCTGACCACACCAAGATCGGTGTGATAAAATGCTTTCCCAATTTCCCAATGGCGCTTTTTATATCCGGGGGGGGACATTCCCTCCCACTGCTTGTAAAAGCAGTCCAGAGGCTAATTAGCCACTAGGATTGCTTTTACATGAAAGCCGGCCGCTGGCTGAAAAGAATGATACTAAGATGATACCTAAACCCACAGGCATCATTCTGGTATAAACATTCAAAGTCCAGCAACATACCAGTACGTTGCTGGTCCTTGTTGGACATGTATTGTAATCTTTTTTTTCATGCAGCCCGAAAAAAAAAGATTGATCGGTGGGTATGCCCACCATTAGAATACCGCCCTTCATCCACCCACTTCTAATGATGGGCATACATGCACCATTTATATATGCCGAAGCATGGGGGCATCTTCCCGCAAAAGTTATGCCGCGTACACATGGTCAGACTTTTCCACGGGCAAGCCTCCGTCGGAATTTCGACCGTATGTACGCGGCATTAGGAGCAAAATCGCTCCTCCGCCCCTGCTGCCCCAATGCTTCGGCATATATGCTTGTTTTTTTTACTGTGGTGGTGAAATCACCTCCTACAGCACTGGAGTCGCAGGGATCAGGCCTGTCTCTGCGAACGCTGCAGTTATGTGTGTTGTGTTTTGCAAGTGACAGTGATCGATCGATACTGCACTTGGGTGGCCTGGGCTGGACGGAGGGGCAAAACGCAGGTGCTAGCAGGAATCTGGGCTGATCCCGCTAACACTGCGTTTTTGGGAACCCTAAACTGCTGGGGACGCTAGTATAGATCTGATCAGATCAGATATTGATCTGTTCAGATACTATACCACTAAGGGGGGTGTATGCTTAACGCGTGGGTGTTAGCGCTACTGGCACTAACCTGACGCTGCCTGGGGTGTGACGCAGACCCTCTCTGACGCTAAAACCTAATTGATATCACCCGCCGGGCGATCAGGGGGTTAAACCTTTATTGGGTTATATACGGCGAGTGCCCTGACACTATAAAAAGCAAACTAACTAACCAGCGTCACCCGTAACACTTATATGATGATCACTGGTGAAAGTGTTAACTAGGGGCAATTAGGGGGTTAAAACCTTTATTAGGTAATATATGGGGGTACCTGACGCTATATAAAAACCTGACGGCGAACCTAAAAAAAAATTACTGGCTACCTATCGGCATCACCGACACTAAGACAACGATCATAAAAACGATCGCTTAGCGACAGTGGTGATAGGGGGTGAAAGGGTTACCTGGGGGGCGATCAGGGGGTTAAACCTTTATTAGATAATATATGGGGGTACCTGACGCTATAAAAACCTGCGGCGAACCTAAAAAAAATACTGGCTACCGATCTGAATCACCGACGCTAAGACAGCGATAAGAAAAATGATCCCTTAGCGACAATGGTGATAGGGGGTGAAAGGGTTACCTGGGGGGGCGATCAAGGGGGTTAAACCTTTATTAGGTAATATATTGGGGTACCTGACGCTATAAAAACCTGCGGCGAACCTAAAAAAAATTACTGGCTACCGATCTGCATCACCGACGCTAAGACAGCGATCAGAAAAATTATCGCTTAGTGACAGTGGTGATAGGGGGTGAAAGGGTTACCTGGGGGGCGATCAAGGGGGTTAAACCTTTATTAGGTAATATATGAGGGTACCCGACGCTATAAAAACCTGCGGCGAACCTAAAAAAAATTACTGGCTACCGATCAGCATCACCGACGCTAAGACATCGATCAGAAAAATGATCGCTTAGCGACGGCGGTGCTAGGGGGTGAAAGGGTTACCTGGGGGGTGATCAAGGGGGTTTAACCTTTATTAGGTAATATATGGGGGTACCCGACGCTATAAAAACCTGCGGCGACCTAAAAAAAATTACTGGCTACCGATCAGCATCGCCGACGCTAAGACATCGATCAGAAAAATGATCGCTTAGCGACGGCAGTGCTAGGGGGTGAAAGGGTTATCTGGGGGGTGATCAGGGGGTTAAACTTTTATTAGGGGGGGTTAGGGGGCTACACTGGACCTAAAACTAAATGTAGTGACACTTTTACAGTCACAAATGTCACTGATTGCAGTGATCACTAAATAAATGGTCACTGCAATCAGTGACACTGTGACTGGGGGCTGGGGGGTGATCTGGGGGGTGATCTGGGGGTGTCTGGGGGGCCTGGGGGGGCGATTTATGTGCCTATGTGTCCTGGTGTCAGTGTAGTGTTGTGTGCACTAACCTGCATCTTCTCCTGTACGGCGCTTGGTATATGTGAGCGCCGCAGGAGAGATGACATCACTTCCTCCTGCCTGTGTAAACAGTACACAGGCAGGGGAAGCTCTCATTCGCCGGGAGCGATCGAGAGGGGGGGCCGGAATCGAACGGCCGTTCCCTCATGCCGGATCGCTCCCGAAGGTAAAACGACCACTCACTGTAAAGAAGGGGGGTCCGATCGGACCCCCCAACTATACAAAGGCAATCACGTATATGTACGTGATTCTGCCTGTCGGTGCCATTCTGCCGACGTATATTTACAGTGGGCGGTCGTTAAGTGGTTAACCACATATAATCGTTTTTCCCCCTTGGCGAATCATGGTGCCAGGGGGGGGGATTTTCCCAGAGCCCAGAGAGGGGTAGGGAGAGGGGCGCCCTCTATGCCACCCAATCCAGGCGGTTGGCAGGGACCAATCCCTCCGCCATTCACTCAGGAGGGGGGAGCTTTCAGAAAAAGAAAAAATCGAGAGGAAGGAGGGGAGGAAGGCGAAATAAAAAGAACAAAGCCCCAATCGGTACAGGGATCTATAATCTAAGTGGCACGCCCCTTAATGATAATGAGATAAGGACATTGGACAGAGGTTTAAAATATGCTCCCATCAGGAATTTGAATAAATTTCAAACTTATGTCAGCCTGCAAAAATATGTACGGAGTTTGAACATTAAGAAATATTTTCTGTCCAACCCTGTCATTAAAAACAACGTCCCTACCATTAAGACCCCTTTTAACCAATACTCTAATCTCCGGAATAAGTCAGTGTTTAATCCCCCTAAAGTTGACACAAAAAACATAGATGTCTTCAAAAACATGGTGGCAAAGGATTTATAATCCCTTAAGGTACGGAAGGTTAATGACCCCGAATATATCAAAAAGGGAATTGACTCTTTACTGGAGAGAAAAGATTTGGTTATCCGCCCTGCAGATAAGGGTGGGGGCTTAGTAGTACTTAGCAAATCTTATTATAGGAACGAGATGGAAAATCTACTCAGCGATTATAATACATACAGTATTATGAACAAAGACCCATTGTTAGAATACAAAAGCGAGTTACATTTCCATATAGAAAGGGGAAAACACATAGGCGTTCTTAATACCAAAGAAGCATTGTATTTAGACCCTTTATTTTGCCGTACACCTATAATTTATTTTTTACCCAAAATGCACAAAGATAGCATCAATCCACCTGGAAGGCCAATAGTTAACGGGATAGATTCCGTTACCTCCAGGTTAGGTCAATATATCGATACGTTCTTACAGCCTTTAGTCCGAGAAACTGATGCATTTTTGAAAGACACCAAACATGCAATTCAGATCTTGGAATCCCTGATAATATCCCCGTCTACTTTTCTAATTACAGCAGATGTAAGTTCCCTTTATAGTATTATTAGTCATGAGGATGCCATTGCATCGGTAACCTGGGCCTTTAAATCCTTTAATCTTTCAAGACGGCATAAAAACTTCTTGACGGAAAGTTTGAGATTCTGCTTAGCCAAGAATTATTTTTGGTATAACAAGCAATTTTATAGCCAAACGAGAGGAGTGGCTATGGGAGCCCGATTTGCTCCCAGTGTAGCTAATCTCTTTAAGGCTCATTGAGAGGAAACGACTGTATTTAAGAATAGACCATCGGAACTGGTATGTTACCAGCGCTATATTGATGATATCGTAATGGTTTGGGATGGCGACAGGCCGTCCTTGGATAGGTTCATGAGGAAGTTAGATGCTAATAACCAAAATATAGCTCTTACTTGGAATGTCAGTACAGAGCATATGGTTTTCCTTGATTTGAATATATCTAAGGATGGAGACCATGTAAAAATGATCAACCACTTCAAAGCACCGATAGAAATGCGTTTATTCCGATAGACAGTTGCCACCATAGCAAATGGCTGTGCAACATTCCCAAGGGGCAGTTTATACGCCTTAGACGGAATTGCACGTATGAAAACGATTTCATATCTCAATCTAAAGTTCTATCTACCCGTTTTTTACAGAAGGGGTATGATGAAAATACTTTACAAAAAGAAATGGAAAGTGTACGGAAAATAGATAGAAAAAGCTTGGTTGCCAATATTCCCAAGCCTAATTCAAATACCAGCACGGTTTTGAGAATGTTTCTTGAATTTAACGTCCAATTCAGGAAGTTTGAGAAAATTATACAAAAACACTGGCCGATCCTTAAACAGGACAAGGTTTTGGGTCCAGCATTGCCTGAACGCCCCCAATTTGTGTATAAAAAGGCGCCCTCACTACGAGACTAGTTGGCTCCAGGGGTGATTGACCCTCCTGTTCTGTTTGAAAATAGGATTTTTAATTTCCTTACAGGATTTCATTCCTGTGGGAAATGCCCTCCATGTAGGCAGGCCAAGTGTAACGTTAAGAAGAGAAAAGAATTCACCGCATTTGCCACCAATAAGAAATACCAAATTAAGCAATTAATAACATGCAACACAGAAGGTGTGGTATATATGTTGGAGTGTGGATGCGGGTTGCAATATGTGGGAAGAACTTCCAGGCCCCTCCATGTGAGGATAGGGGAACACGTGACGAATATCAAAAAAGGCCTCATTACACATAATGTCTCCAAGCATTTCCGATTGTTTCACAATCGGAGCCCCGCAAAATGAAAATTTTGGGGGATTGAGAAAGTTACCAAGCATTGGAGAGGAGGAAATTTTATAAGACAGCTTAGTAAACGGGAATCATTCTGGGTGTATGAGACGAAGGTGGGGGTCCCTTCGGGCCTTAATGTTGAGTTTGACCTCAACTGCTTCATCTCTGATCGATAAGCGGATTGGATGGTTCCATGTTATTTAGCATTATTTTATTATGTATTGTTTTAATACGGTTGCAGGGTTTTGGGTGCTGATGGATGTGATGTCGGTATCTATTACTGTGTAGGGGGTTATCTGACGATTAGAGTCCGTTAATATCTGGAATATTTACTCTGGTCGTGAGAATCTTACTGTATGCAGTTGTTTATAATTATCTAGTTGGTTGTAAAAAGAATTTCTATATGGGTAGTGATGCCCTATTATGATTGGGTCCATTGGATTGGACCAACCTTCCCTTATAGTTCACCAATTAAAGATGCATAAATTTTGTAATTTTATTTTAGATATAAAAATGGATATTTAATTTAGCCACACCTCTTGTGTTAATATATTAAGGTCCCGAGTGTAATTATCAATCAATATTATGGATAGCAATACGGTATTATATAATATATATTGCTGTTATATTAATATTTTCGGCTTTATGGCATTGGGGTTGTTATGACAACCAATTGGTTCATGCTGTGCGTGCACGGATTGGTGGACGCACACCATGCGATCACTTATGATGACATTGCGGTAGAAATAGTGTGGGCCATCAGTTATGTGACACTGCTAAATTGAATAGCTTGCCAATAAGAACACATCTTGGGGAGTTGGTAGCTCGGTTTCCTTGTAGCCGTAGGTTGCACTGAACGCTTATGTGGGGCCTTGATGCTATTTGGCCGCAACGGTGCCCAGTGCAGTTCCGGCATTAAGGCGTCAGCGTTGCTATAGCGACGAGTCTGGCACAGACACACTGATTGGCCGACGCATGTCACGTGATCGCGTATGGCTGGCGTGCGTCATATGATCACGTATGAGGCCGTCACGTTAAACGCAGCGCCGACCAATAGAGAAGGACGCGCTCGAAGGGGTGTGTCCGATTTGCACCTCAGGATGGCCCGGGGGGGTTGTTTGCGGTCATGTTTTTACATGATCGCGGCCTTGGATGACTGCGGGTCACCTTCGAACACGTATGTGGGGTACATTAGACTTATCGGAGTGTAAGTTCTTTCAGGATGAGGTACAGATTGTTGAAATATATTTCACTCTCAGGGATTTTTGATCTATTGATTAAACATCAAAAAATAGGGGGCGTGGTATTGGCTCTTGAAGGAGGCCGTATGTCATGATGACCACTGATAGGTTATGGTGAGTCATGTGATGGTGATTCTCCTCATTGTGATCATGTGACCACTGGGGGTGTGGCTTATAACAGATGGAAGGAAAGGGTATTTAAAGGATTGTCCATACGGGGTCCCCATAATACGCTGAGGAAGTTCCGCCCTGAGGAACGATACGCGTGCGGAGGGGACCATTATGTGACATTCCATCCAGCAATACCCAGAAGCTTGCAACCGAAAGACGCTGTGTCTATAAAACAGGAGGCTCATGTTCCTAGCACTGGGCTCTGTGCTTTTTATGTAAGTGAGATTTTTTTAAAATAAATGTGATCGTTTTTAAATGAAACAGAGAGCACTATGGTTGTCTTTATGTCTTACATGAATACTGCTGAGAATTAATGTTTGGAGGAGCATCGCCATTTGTTAATGATCATCTGAAGACAGGATTCATCTATAATTATACCCCTCCAAGGGGAATGTGTGTCTTGGTCTTCTGTTAGCTCAGAGACCCAATCTTTGAGGTGAGCGGCCTGTGAAGTTGGTGACGGGAACACATGTATTGAAGCACTATTGATATATTGTTTTCAAGCACTTTGATCACTTTTGAGGATTTTCTACATCTAGCAACTTTTTTCCTTTCATTTGTTATTGTTCATACTGAATTTTGGGACCATTTTTTTCTTGATTCTTTTTGGACTTGTTTAGAATTTATTAAGTTATTTAGCGCTGCACTATTTTATTTGTACATGTTATTTGCAAGGAGTGTGATATATTGACCTTGAGTGCACAGCTGCTTTAGGGAACCTCTTCTGGGGTTCCATATTTTCATAGTTTTTTTCTTTTGCGCTGACTGAACCCACCATTTTTTCAGTGATAATATCAGCCAATGCTCAAGGCTCTATGTAATCAGTCACCAAGGTCCGAACATGTATGGGGGTCCACAGAATGATCTTCGAAATTGGCTGGCCGCTAATTAGATTGAAACCTTCACCCTGCATGGGCTTGTAGGACAATTGCATGTGTTGGTTCAAGCAAGATGTAATAGCTAGGTGTGTGGGTATACCACACCGCTCCAGTTGGGACATGAGGCAGACTCCTCTCCTAGAGATGTAGGGCCTCTTATTACAGCATCCAAGATAAAGCCACCCATACTTGAGCTATAATCCACAACTGAGCCGTGATGCAGGATGTCCATAGGGTGTCCATAAGGTTCACAACAAGGCGGCGTGCACTCCGATTAGGTGTGGGGACACATGCTACTGCTGGTAGCCACTCATTAATTAGTATATCAGGGAGGTCATGCGTGGTGGTTGTTCAGTTAAATTGGGCAAAGTGCCTAAAAATAGAAAGCAACTGAGCATGTGCAGAGCAGGGTGAGACAGTGGGGGTTATTTATGTAGCGGGTATGTACTTTTTTAAACTGGTGAGGACACCAGTGATGCATAGTTCCCTGCGGCCCAGCAGGTGGCGCTGTCACTTTGGGCCGGGGTTGAACCATCACTGCAGTGCCGTACCCTTTGTGACCTCTCGCAGCGGTTGTACGGCAGGGCGGGGAACCCACCCTGCATCCTGGGAGAGGGTATAAAGGGGGCGGACATCTTTGCCACGAGGTGGAAGTCCCGGGCCCCTTCAGCCTGAGGGCTGTTGTTGCGGTCGGTGTCCAGGCGGCCTAGGCCTGGGCACTTGGAGTTCGTGTTCCATCCCAGACACCTTCAGTCTGGGGTGAGGTACTCGGCCGGAGGCCTGGGGCCCAGTACCTTCCGCTGGGTCCCGCGAGGTAGGGATCATCCTAGGGGGCCCCGGGAGTGGGGCACCCAAATCCAGAGGTGTAAGGGACCGGAGGAGGGACTCACCTGAAGACCTGGTGCAGCAGATTGCCAGTGCCGGGTGTACCTCTGGAGACCGCCCGGAGGGATATCTTTCCCAAACAGGGGCCAAATTCAAAGAGGAAGTTCAGTCCACGTTCAATGACCGGTGGCAGCGGTCCAACTATTTCACTCAGGTCAGTGGCAGGGGCCTGCTATTAGGCCCGTGGCAGGGGCCTCAACAGTTCATCCGGTCTGTGGCAGAGACCACCCTCACGGTCGGTGGCAGAGACCGTGCACCAGGCCTATTCGCTAAAAAGGAATAGGAGAGCTTAGTTGTGCCTGGCCCTACTCGTTCCCACACCCCATGTTCATCTGTTATTGGAAGTTCAACTGAGTGTGTTCACCGTACTGTATGAGAAATAAAGGAGTGTTGGACTTTCGATTGGTGTGGGGCTCTATTATTGGCAGACACATCTCCATGGGACAACTGAGGCTTCGTATGCAGTGGACAGACCCGGAGGTAATTCAACTAACTTTGCTCAACCCTCTTATACACATGAGGGAAGAGCTTGGCGTAGTGTCCCTGCACTCTCCTCTCCCCGGTACCCCTAGACGCAAGCCATACACCATAGGAAAGAGGGGGAGTGAGGGTACCGCTGCACGTGGGGGCTCTGGTCCGGGATGTGTTCGTGCTACAATGGAGCAATGGAGCTCAGTTGTTGGAATTTGAAAGTGTCTGCCCGAAAGAGTACCGAGTAGGTCGGCCATATTGGCCACTGCGCCATCAGGCACACCCTCCCTGCTCAGTTCGTGGGCGTGACCCAGGGAAGGAGAAAGCACGTGGAGACTTTGGCGCCAACAAGGCAGTGTGCAATGGATCAGAGAATCGCCATGTTCACTAACGCATCGTGGATTCCTATTCATCCCACTACCACGAATCTGACTACCACTGCTCCAATAACGGATACGGGGATTCGGCTAAAGCCCCGGGGACGATTCGCCCTGTACTTATGCATGGACGTTGAGGCCCTGGGTTTGATTTGTCCCAGATGTTCGGGACTGGTGTGCCAGCTAAAGCCATTTGGACGCTGCGAGGCCTGCGGAGAGTTCTTATTTGAGGTGGAGCCAACCATTGAAAAACCCAGAACCATCTACCTCAACCGCGCTTCGGGCCACACCACTCATGAAGGAGAAATCGCTGCTTTTACAGCCATCCCTGTGCACACTGCAGCGACCGCAGGGGAGGTCGCAATTACAGAGGTACGGGAGAAATCCGAGGATGCTGACTCGGCCGCCACTGCTTCCCAACGTCCGCTGCCAAAGAGGCAGACCGGCTTGATTGCCCCGTCCTGCAGTCGCGGTGGATCACCCTGCTTGCCTACACCCGCCCCGGATGGATCCGGTAGGAAGAGTTCCGGACATCCCTTCTCAGCTTTGGGCCAAGGTAAGCCAGACAAAGGGACTTGGTGTTGGGACGGAGGTGTCAGGGAGTCACGGCCCTGTGTGCCCGGGGGAGGTAGCAATTCAGCCTCCACTACAGGCCACTTGCCCGCGGAGGAGTGTGACACCTCCGAACTGGAATCGCTCTCCGATCCGGGAGACAATGTCATCATTGATGAACTTTTTGCAAAGAAGGGCTGGGACAAGATACCTCTCTCCTCGTCCCGTAAAGTCAGGGATCCACCCATGTCTACAGGGGATAGTACACCCCGGGTGGAGACACCAGCGCCTGAGGAGGGATCCAGTCCCCAGTCTGCCCTCCTACCTCCGGTGCCTCCTGCATCTGGCACCGGGGAAAAGAGACTGATGTTGCGGCCGCCGATGCCTAGAGTGGAGGTGGTCAAGGCACCTCGCCACCCAGACGCCATCGTCCAACCGGGTGAGGGAGACCGGGCCACTATGCCTCCGCTGGCAAGACTTCAGCGTCTGTTCGGTCAAAAAATTGCTACCGAGTACGGGTGGGAGTACCCGTACTTACCTAAAGAGCTTCTGTATGAAGTGGAAGTCTGCCGGGACCGCTGGTACAACAAATTTGTGTGGACGCACCTTCAGGTCCCACACGCCCGCAGGTACCTAGCGTGCTCCCCCAAAGCCTCTCAGCGTTTCAAGGACTGTAAAGCAGAGTGGATGTTGGGTCGGCACATCCATGCTGATAAAGTGTTGATTCGACGGAAAGAAGGGGAGGATGTCGAATATCACATAGAGACTGTGGATAAGCACTTATCTTCCTTGGAAGTACATCGTCTTGCCGCATCCCAGGTTCTACTTGTAGGAGAAAAGACTCCTTGCCTAGTGTTTGTTGCTGCTGAACTTTCCGGGGTAGTTTCCCGGGGAACCCAGTGACTGTACCCGCGTTATGGGTGTTTGTGCCCTCTGGAGGAATTGAAGGACTGTTACCGTTGTTTGTTCTTTATTCTTCCATCCTGCAAAGTGATCATGGACTTTGAGGTAGTTAGAAAGTACAAAGAGAGAAGAAGATCTTCAACCAGTGCAGTTACCGTGACACTGTCACCAGGTGGCAGTGTTGCGCACCGATATTCACTGTTCACTCACACACTTAGAGAAGGAAAGGGTTTCTCTACGGAGAGGTTCTTTCATTCTTACACAAACATATGTGTCAGGGATATGTGTGTTTAACGTTCTTTTCCCCTCTGCAGGAGAACATCTCTCAAGACCACTGAGGATGGGGTGGATCTTAGCCAGGATAGGTGTAAGGGAATGTTG
This sequence comes from Rana muscosa, assembly GCA_029206835.1. Lineage (NCBI taxonomy): Eukaryota > Metazoa > Chordata > Amphibia > Anura > Ranidae > Rana > Rana muscosa. The sequence goes on from CM055121.1 coordinate 337,497,833, forward strand.
ATGTGAACATGTGATTCTGATAATGTGGTTATGTGTTGTTTGTTTCCTTCCCTTCCCTTCATGTCAGGTTCAGGCACAACTGTTTGGTTAGCTTTCAAAAACTTTTTTATTTTTGAAATTCGTTAGTCGGTCTCTGGATCAGGCTATGATGGCCCTTTTTGGGCATGGTTTGCTCCATACACTGGGGATCAGTGTCAAATAACAGGGGAGAGAGTGTAGCGGGTATGTACTTTTTTAAACTGGTGAGGACACCAGTGATGCATACAGTAGTTCCCTGCGGCCCAGCAGGTGGCGCTGTCACTTTGGGCCGGGGTTGAACCATCACTGCAGTGCCGTACCCTTTGTGACCTCTCGCAGCGGTTGTACGGCGGGGCGGGTAACCCGCCGTGCATCCTGGGAGAGGGTATAAAGGGGCGGACATCTTTGCCACGAGGTGGAAGTCCCGGGCACCTTCAGCCTGAGGGCTGTTGTTGCGGTCGGTGTCCAGGCGGCCTAGGCCTGGGAACTTGGAGTTCGTGTTCCATCCCAGACACCTTCAGTCTGGGGTGAGGTACTCGGCCGGAGGCCTGGGGCCCAGTACCTTCCGCTGGATCCCGCAAGGGAGGGATCATTCTAGGGGGCCCCGGGAGTGGGGCACCCGAATCCAGAGGCGTAAGGGACCGGAGGAGGGACTCACCTGAAGACCTGGTGCAACAGATTGCCAAGGAATAGGAGAGCTTAGTTGTGCCTGGGCCTACTCGTTCCCACACCCCATGTCCGTCTGTTATTGGAAGTTCAACTGAGTGTGTTCACAGTACTGTATGAGAAATAAAGGAGTGTTGGACTTTCGATGGGTGTGGGGCTCTATTATTGGCAGACACATCTCCATGGGACAACTGAGGCTTCGTATGCAGTGGACAGACCCGGAGGCAATTCAACTAACTTTGCTCAACCCTCTTATACACACGAGGGAAGAGCTTGGCGTAGTGTCCCTGCACTCTCCTCTCCCCGGTACCCCTAGACGCAAGCCATACACTGTAGGAAAGAGGGGGAGTGAGGGTACCGCTACATTTACGAAAGGCAAATCCACTTTGCACTACAAGTGCAAACTACAAGTGCAAAGTGCACTTAGAAGTGCAGTCGCTGTAGATCCGAGGGGGACATGCAAGGAAAATAAAAAACAGCATTTTAGCTTGCACATGATTGGATGACAAAATCAGCAGAGCTTCCCCTCATTTCAGATCTACCCCTCAGATTTACAGCTACTGCACTTCTAAGTGCACTTTCAGTGCATTTCAAGTGCACTTTGCACTTGTAGTTTGCACTTGTAGTGCAAAGTGGATTTGCCTTTCGTAAATAACCCCCAGTGTATTACTGGATTTTAAATAATATAGGCATTTATTTTTAATGTTTCACATAGCTATACCTGCAAAAGGGGTCAGCCTGAATTGATCTAGTAGGACTTAATTTTCTGACTAAAGTTCCACTTTAAGAAGCCATAACGGAGAGTCATCAATCTAATAGACATTATTAATAGGCAAAAAGATCAAACACTGTTACTCAGTTCAGACGCTGAGAAAGCTTTTGATAGGCTTGAATATCTGGGCTTCTGGGGACCGTTCCTCGGGGCAATTAGACACCTATACTCGACGCCATCCGCCTCTATCAAACACCCTTTGCGGCTTCTACCTCCTTTCCCATTTCAAATGGGACTAGGCAAGGTTTCCCGCCCTCCCCGTTGCTGTTTGCCCTGTGTATCGAGCCCCTGGCAGCCCAGATCAGACAGAACCCCAGCATTAGTGCCGTTATGGTTAGAGGTCGCAAATTCAAAATCTCATTGTTTGCAGATGACTTACTCCTGACCTTGACACGGCTGCATGTGACTCTCCCCAATCTACATAAACTCCTGGAAGAATATGGGTCCCTAAAGGGATACAAGACTAACCCTGGTAAATCAGAAGCCCTCCCAATTAATTTATCTTTCTTGGAAGTACATCGTCTCTCGGATAATTTCACATACTCGTGGAAATCCCATGCCATCAAATATCTGGGAGTGTATTTCACCCACGCTACGAATCCCTATACAATGCAAATTTTAAGCCCCTATTCACGTCTATTCGGTCCCTCCTGTCTAAATGGAGACATTCTCCAATATCCTGGTTTGGACGCATTGCCTCGGTCAAAATGACTATATTGCCTAAACTCCTGTATTGCTTTCTGACTCTCCCGGTGCCAATCCCGTCTGCTCATCTTAGAAAACTCCAGACTGACCTCTTAAATTTTACATGGAACTATCAACCTCACCGAATAGCCCGCACCGTCATGTTTGCCTCCCACACCTCCACCGTTACTACCGTGCTGCCCAATTAAGAGCTATTGCATCCTGGGTTACCCTCCCGGCTTATAAATGGTGGACCCAAATAGACAAATTATAGTTGGCTCCCATCCATCCAAACAATCTATTGTGGAACTCCAATGACGATGTCCCCTCCACCTCCCTACTGCACACTATGAACCTGGAAAGAACCATTTGGAGACAACTAAACCGCAAAACTCCCCTACAATCTGAGGCCTCCCTACTTTCCTTTCCGCTTTCCTCTACAACCCTAAACTACCCGACAGCTTAACCTCACAGATGATAGCTCCATGGTTACAGAGGAATCTTTTTCACTATGGACACCTGGTGGAACCGGTGTCGAGGGCCCTACTGCCCTTTGACAAACTCAGAACTAAGCATGACCTCCCCCATAATTCCTCTTTGGCTACCTCCAGATTCGGCACTACGCACTTACCTTCACCCCAACCCTTCAATTTTCCAAGCCATTGCCATTCGAATGCTTAATCCTATCCGGCCCCACACAAAAAGGACTGACCTCAGACATATATAAACTTTAAAACTCCTATGATATGGTTTCTCAGGGGAAACATAGATAAATGCGTAAATGGGAGGAACATCTTGGAGAGGAAATATCTTCAGCACAATGGTTCACTATATGGTCTTGGGCGGCCAAGAGCTCTATGTGTACGCTCTATAAGGAGAACATGTACAAGGTGCTCTTTTACTGGTACCTAACACCATCTCGCCTACATGCTATATACCCATCGGCCTCGGACCGCTGCTGGAGATGTCTCCAGGCCCGGGGCACGTTATATCATAAATATTGGAGTTGCCCAGTCCTTCAACCTTACTGGCAATCGGTTGGGGAGCTTCTCCATCGGCTGTTTGAGATGGATATCCCTCTCTCACCCAAATTTTTCTTATTGGGCATCCCCCCCCTAAATAACCCAGTTTGGCCACACATATAGTAACGGCGGCTAGATGTCTAGTGGCTCTTCAATGGAAACAATGTAATCCCCCAACACTTTCTGACCTTTATACCAGGATGTGGAGGTCATGGAGTCCATGTCGGCTAGATTGAGGGATCGGATAGATCTACACTCAGCGACATGGGATCCTTGGCATCGACGGATGGATCCACCCTGATTCTATGAGACCCCTCCCCCACTCTGTATACCATGTGCACTTGGAGCCCAGGAGAGACGAGCCCATTGGGGCCTTTTCTCGACATCTTTCTCTTCCTCCCTTTACTCCCCCATTTTTTCTTCCCCCCCTCCCCTTTTTTTTCTCCCTCTCTGGAAAAGCAGGCTATGCATTTTATCTATAACTGCACATGCTTATGGAATGTCTGACAAAAAAAAAATCTATTACTACTGCATTTCCGATATTGCGTTCCTGGGCTGTGCAGTGTTGTGATCTAACTAACTATGCCACTGGACATTGTGTTTGAATTGTTGCATTGAGACCATTTATGCCCTTACCGGAGATGTTTGTTTCTACTATCCTCCTCTTTTTCTTCACTCAACTGTGTTTTGTATTTTTTTATTGAAAACGCTAAAATTCAATAAAAATTGTCAATTAAAAAAAAAAAAGTAGCCATAACCTACCTTTCCTGTGCTCCACCTTCAACTGTGCATGAAAAATACCTGATACTCACAGGTATGGAGGACACGTGACTCTCCACTTACCCACAATGCTACGCTTGATGTCTAGTCAGTCAACTGTCTTGCTCATATAGTGCTAGAATACTTTGATAAGCAAGTACAGACAACAGCACAATGACAGCCAGACTTGTTTTTCTTGTTTTCTTGCATTCTCTCAAGCACTCCCATGGTCAGTGAGGGAGCAAAGCTCTGCTAGGAAGCTTAAAGGGGCTGCTGACATGGACTACACTTCCCAAGCTCCACCTCCAGCTGTGCCCAAGAAATACTTGATACTTCCCGATACACACGACTCTCTACCTATCCACAATTCTATGCTTGATGCCTAATCAGTCATCTGTCCTGGTCATATAATGCAAGAATACTATGATAGGCAGGTACAGACAGCAGCACAATGAAAGACAGACTTCACGTTAAATGATCTTTCTACCAAGCTGGACCTAGACCATTGGCCAGGATGAAATGAACTACAGTCCTATCAGCGTCGGGTGCCCTTTTTTACTTGTGGTGGAGCATTCTCTAAATCACTCATGATCAATGAGAAAGCTTAAAGGAGCTGCCAACATGGACTACACTTCCCAAGCTCCACCTCCAACTGTGCCTGAGAAATATCTGATACTTCCAGATATGTTGGACACACAACTCTCCACCTAACCACAGTTCTATGCTTGATGCCTAGTCAGTCAACTGTCCTGCTCATGTATTGCAATAATACTATGATAGGCAGGTACAGACAGCAACTCGGAAAGCCAGCCTTTACATTAAATGATCTATCTACCAAGCTTTACCACTGGCCAGGATGAAATGAACTACAATCCTACCAGCATTGGGGCCCTTGTTTACGTGCGGTGGAGCATTCTCTAAATCACTCTCATGATCAGTGAGGGAGGAAAGCTCTGCCTCGCAGCTTAAAGGGGCCATGATCATGATTAGTGAGGGATGAGAGCTCTGCATCGTAGCTTAAAGGGCCCATGATCATGATCAGTGAGGGATGTAAGCTCTGCCTGGCAGCTTAAAGGTGCCTCCAGCAGGGGCTACGCTCTCCAAGCTGAAAATTATATGGAAGCCTTTGGGGGAATAGTGAAAGAGCTGGCAAGCACTGCTTTCGTTAGATTCGTTAACTTTTCATAAAATTACGAACGTTCGTTATGATGAATTTAAAAAGAAAACCCAGGAAGTCAGCAGTGCTGCTGACTTCCTGGGTTTGCTTTTTAAATTCATTAAAACAAATGTTCGTAATTGTTACGAAAAGTTAACAAACCTAATGAAAATTCGTATTCAATCCAAATTGAATTTCGGACACGAATTACGAAATACGAACTAACGGCAACGGGCTACAAACAAACCCAGGAACTCAGCACAGAACAGGGATGGTGGGAGCCCCTCATAATGAGCACAGCACAGGGATTCTGGGAGCCCCTCATAATGAGCACAGCAGGGGTACAGCCCCAGGAGGAAGTCAGCACAGCACAGGGATGGTGGGAGCCCCTCATAATGAGCATAATGTGTCGACGACTGCCATATTGAGAAAGGTATTGTTGCCCGGGCCGTTAGTTCATATTTCGTAATTCGTGTCCGAAATTCAATTTGGATTGAATATGAATTTTCGTTAGGTTCGTTAACTTTTTCGTAATAATTGCGAACATCCGTTATGATGAATTTAAAAAGCAAAAAATACCTTTCTCAAATTCGGATCCGAAATTTGTAAAATTCGGAAGCATATAAATTCGTATTTCAGATGCTTCCGAAAGTACGAATTTTTGGAAATGAATCGCACATGTCTACCAGTGGGTGCAGCAGAGGACACATGAGACAGACACTTCCAGAAATGGTGGTTTCTGCAGAGACTTCAAGGGATATAAAATGTGAGCTTTTAATCTCTTCTTTGCAGGTAAACCTTATATTCTGGCATATATTTTTGACGACAGAGTCACTACAAAAAAATCTGTCAATTTGACAGGTTCTCTTATGAGAAAAATCCCCCAACCACTGATAGTGATCTGCGTCCAACCTTCCAGCTTGGAGAGCTCTAACAGCTGCTTGACCACACAGTGATATAATTTTTGGATAAGGTAAAACTTAAAAAAAAAAACACGTGCTTTTAACCAAACTATATTTAGTCACTTGAAACTTTATTAAACAAAAAAGACGCATGGCTTTTTTTTAACCTGGAGAAACCCTCCCTCCATATGGTGAAAGCAATTTTTAAATACATTGTGGTCCTGCCAGCTGGAGTGGTAAAACAAATGCGCTACGGTGAAGGAGCACGCGGCGTCTCAGACTCGATCACAATTTTCTTGTTCAGAAGAAATATAATTTCGGAAATGTGCTTCTGAGAATGCGCTCACTGAACCGTGTGCAAAAATGTCCTGACTATAAAGAACACAATTTTGTTTTAGCCACAGTAATGCCTCTCATAAATTATTCACAATGAGTGAGGAGTAGAAGTCGTCTAATGGAGAACCAGTGTCAGCCAAAATGTTTAATATCATTCCGCAGAGATTATTTACTAGGGGCTGATGGGAGCTTTCCAAGTTGGGGAAAAGAAAGTCCGGAGCTTCTCCTGTCGCTGGATATGATGAAGTCATGTTGGCCTGGAATGAAAGGGGATATTTTTATGGGATGGGGTACAAGCCTAAAGTGAAACTCCAGCCTTTTTAATAACATACTCAACCTATTCTCACCCCTGCTATTAGTGATGAGCCGAACACCCCCGGGTTCGGTTCGCACCAGAACCCGCGAACGGACCGAAAGTTTGCACGAACATTAGAACCCTATTAAATACAATGGATGCTAACGTTCGGATTCTAAAGTGCTAATTATAACGACTATTATCCATGTTATTGTCCGAAACAGAGTTTGGGAACCCGGCTTCTGCACCAGGGGACATGTATCAATGCAAAAAGAAGTTTTAAAAATGGACGTTTTCCGAGAGCAGTCATTTTAATGATGCATAAAGTGAAAAAAAAAAGTCAAATATTCCTTTAAATATTGTACCTGGGGGGTGTCTAAAGTATGCCTGTGAAGTGCCACGTGTTTCCCGTGTTTAGAACTGTCCCTGCACAAAATAACATTTCTAAAGGGAAAAAAGCCATTTAAAACTGCTTGCGGCTTTAATGCAATGTCTGGTAATATGGATGAAAATCTTTAGGAAAAATGGCATAGCTACCCCATCAACCCCCCCCCCCCTACCCCAGCCCATTACCAGCCCCTTTGGGTCTTGTATGGATATTAAGGGGAACCCCGAACACAAAATAAAAAAGGACCTATATACTCTGAACAGCCGTATACAGGCGGTGCATACAAGACAGGGACTGTAGGTTTGTTCTTATGTAGAATCTGTTTGTAATTTTGAACAGCTGCATTGTTTAAGTGGAGCTCCATGGCAAATTCCTTTTTTTTAGCTTTTTGTAAAACATAGGGAACGGTTATCACCCCTGTCACATTTTTTTTGCTGTCTGTGCCCCTGTTTAGAACATTTCACCTCACTTTGCGTCCCAATGACAACTGTTTTTGAAATGTGGTGTTTTTATTGAAACAAGGATTGGTGATAAAGCATCAGTAGAGAGGAGACACCTTTCTCCCATATTAATTCTTACAGGAGAGAATTTTCCTTCCAAGGGGTAGATTTCCTCTCACTTCCTGTTGTCTTCTTCCGTTTGCAAGTAGTAGTAGTTTGTAAGTTGGATGTTTGACAGTAGGGACCTTCCGTATATACTCTGCAGAAATTGGCCCCTTAGGTGTTGGTGTTGGCACAACACTGAAAGCACTCACAGTTATTCTTGGTGGGTGCTGGAACGCCCTGCTGTCAAGTATAATATCAGGAATTGTAATAACATATAATTGTTGATCAGTGGTAGTAAAAATTGGGCCTTTGATGGTGGTGCTGGTGCCACAACACTGTAAGGCCTGACAGTTACTCTTGGTGGGCGCAGCAATGGTCCCTGCTGTGAATTATTAGATCAATAATTATAATTGCATGCCCCTGTTGAACAGGGGCTGAAAAATTGGGCCTTTGGTGGTGGTGGTGGTGGTGGTGATGGTGGTGCTGGTGCCACAACACTGTAAGGCCTGACAGTTACTCTTGGTGGGCGCAGCAATGGGCCCTGCTGTGAATTATTAGATCAATAATTATAATTGCATGCCCCTGTTGAACAGGGGCTTAAAAATTGGGCCTTTGGTGGTGGTGGTGGTGGTGATGGTGGTGCTGGTGCCACAACACTGTAAGGCCTGACAGTTACTCTTGGTGGGCGCAGCAATGGGCCCTGCTGTGAATTATTCGATCAATAATTATAATTGCATGCCCCTGTTGAACAGGGGCTGAAAAATTGGGCCTTTGGTCGTGGTGGTGGTGGTGGTGATGGTGGTGCTGGTGCCACAACACTGTAAGGTCTGACAGTTACTCTTGGTGGGCGCAGCAATGGGCCCTGCTGTGAATTATTAGATCAATAATTATAATTGCATGCCCCTGTTGAACAGGGGCTTAAAAATTGGGCCTTTGGTGGTGGTGGTGGTGGTGATGGTGGTGCTGGTGCCACAACACTGTAAGGCCTGACAGTTACTCTTGGTGGGCGCAGCAATGCTCCCTGCTGTGAATTATTCGATCAATAATTATAATTGCATGCCCCTGTTGAACAGGGGCTGAAAAATTGGGCCTTTGGTGGTGGTGGTGGTGGTGATGGTGGTGCTGGTGCCACAACACTGTAAGGCCTGACAGTTACTCTTGGTGGGCGCAGCAATGGGCCCTGCTGTGAATTATTAGATCAATAATTATAATTGCATGCCCCTGTTGAACAGGGGCTGAAAAATTGGGCCTTAGGCACTGGTGGCACAACACTGCAACCCCTCACAGATACTGTACTTGGAGCACAGCAATGAGGCCTGTTGCAAAGTATTGCATCAAAAATTTTAATTACACGCCCCTGTTAAACAGGGGCTGAAAAATTGGGCCTTAGCCACTGGTGGCGTCACCCATAAACCAAAATGATCTTCCAAGCTATCATCGTTAATCGTATCATTGAGGAGGAGGAGGAGGATAGCCAGTCAACATAACAGCACAGGCACTCAGCATCAGCATCAGTCTTGAAGGGATGTGACATTTTAAAATCAATTAGTCTGTTATATCAGCATCTGGTGTGTGGTAGCTGGTGGTGATCCAAGACTGGTTCATCTTGATGAAAGTCAGTCGATCAACCGAGTCGGTGGACAGGCGCACCCTGTGATCCGTGACAAATCCTCCAGCAGCACTGAATGTGCGTTCTGAAAGAACGCTGGATGCAGGACAGGCCAGTAGCTCAATTGCATACTGTGCAAGCTCTGGCCAGTGATCCATTCTCAAGACCCAGTAAGCCAGAGGATTTTCGGTGGGGAAGGTGTCCAAGTCTGACCTTGCCCCTAGGTATTCCTGCACCATGTATATCAGACTCTGGCGATGGTTGCTGGAACCGATCATACTTTGGGGCTGCGGACTAAAGAATTGTCTGAACGCATCGGTCAGACGGCCACCTTCCCCACCGCTCCTTCTTTGACTGCCCGAAGCCTCAGCAACTCGTTGTCCAGGACCAGGAGTTTGTAACCTCCCAGTCTCTGGGAACGCGTTGCACAGACCTTTCTGCAAGGCCTCCCGGAGTTGTCTCATCCTCTGCTCCCTCTGCGACGGTACGATAAGGTCCGCAACCTTACCCTTGTACCGTGGATCAAGGAGAGTGGCCAGCCAGTAATGGTCCCTCTCCTTGATCCGAAGAATACGAGGATCCTTCCGCAGACTTTGCAGGATTAGGGAGGCCATGCAGCGTAGGTTAGCTGAGGCATTCAGTCCGGAGTCCTCTGGGTCACTAAGGACGACATGATCCGCAGCCACCTCCTCCCAGCCACGTACAAGTCCACTGGTTTCTTGGGACTGTAAATCATCCCTAAAAGACTGCTGCTGATGATGCTGAGTGCCAGCCTCCACCTCCATGCTGACACAATCCTCCTCCTCCTCCTCCTCCTCCTCTTCCTGTGCGATGGGTGGGACAGAAGGAACACTGTCTGGGTAAAGGGGGCCTTGAGAGGCAAGGAAGTCCTCCTCTTCCTGCCTCTGTTCTGCCTCAAGTGCCCTGTCCATTATTCCACGCAGCGTGTGCTCCAACAGGTGGACAAGAGGTACAGTGTCACTGATGCATGCACTGTCACTGCTCACCATCCTCGTGGCCTCCTCAAATGGTGCCAGGACAGTGCATGCATCCCTGATCATGCCCCACTGGCGTGGTGAAAAAAACCTGAGCTCCCCTGACCCTGTCCTGGTGCCGTAGTCGCACAGGTACTCATTGATGGCCCTCTGCTGCGTGTGCAGCCGCTGCAGCATGGCCAACGTTGAGTTCCACCTGGTGGGCATGTCACATATAAGGCGGTTCTTGGGCAGGTTCAACTCCTTTTGAAGCTCAGCCAGGCGAGCACTGGCATTATAAGATCTGCGGAAATGCACACAGACTTTCCTGGCCTGCCTCAGGACATCCTGTAAGCCCGGGTACCTGCCCAAGAACCGCTGCACCACCAGGTTAAGGACGTGAGCCATACAGGGCACATGGGTCAGTTGTCCCTGTCGGAGGGCGGAGAGGAGGTTGGTGCCATTGTCGCAAACCAACATTCCTGGCTTAAGCTGGTGTGGCGTCAACCACCTCTCGGCCTGCCCCTGCAGAGCAGACAGGACCTCTGCCCCAGTGTGGCTCCTGTCCCCCAAACACACCAGCGCAAGCACGGCATGGCATCTTTTTGCCTGCGTACTTGCGTAGCCCCTTGAACGCCTACGGAGCACCGCTGGTTCCGAGGACAAACCACAGGAAGAGGCCATGGAGGAAGAAGAAGAGGAGGGGGTGGAGGAGAGAGGTGTGTCACAACCAGTAGTAGCATTTTGGAGGCGTGGCGGTGGAACAACCTCCAACACTACTGCACCTTGTCCTGCATCCTTCCCAGCTGCCAAAAGAGTGACCCAATGGGCCGTGAAAGAAAGGTAACGTCCCTGTCCATGCCTGCTGGACCATGAGTCAGCGGTAATATGCACCTTACCGCTGACCGCCCTGTCCAGCGAGGCCAAGACATTGCCTTCCACATGCCTGTAGAGAGCCGGAATCGCCTTCCGTGCGAAAAAGTGGCGTTTGGGAACCTGCCACTGAGGAACCGCACATTGCACAAACTCACGGAAGGGGGCCGAGTCTACCAACTGAAAAGGCAGCAGTTGAAGTGCTAGCAATTTAGCCAAGCTAGCATTCAACCGCTGGGCATGTGGATGGCTGGGAGTGAACTTCTTTTGACGGTCCAGCAGCTGGGGCAGGGAAATTTGCCTGCTAGAATCGGACGTTGGTGTACTGCTAGCAGAGTGCCCGCAAGTACTTGCCTGTGACACACCTAATTCTACACCTTCATTCCTCTCAGAGCAGGTTTCAGAGAGGAGTGAAGGTATAGTGGGGTTGGAGATCCCAGCTGATGCGGTGCAAGAAGAGGTCAGCTTTGTTCTTTGGTGTGGGTCTTTAAGGTAGGCTTGCCAACGAGCTGCATGGCAGGTCAACATATGTCTGATCAAGCATGTGGTGCCCAAGCGGCTGATGTTTTGGCCACGCGATATACGCTTGAGACATATGTTGCAAACAGCAGCTGTGCGATCTGATGCACTCGCCTCAAAAAAGGCCCACACCAAAGAACTTTTTGAATGACGGGCAGAGGCAGCGCCCTGCACAGGCGGAGCTCTGCGGTGTGATTCCGTCGGTGTGCTGCCCATACGCTGGCCACTCAAGGGCATCCTGCCTCGTTGGAGATGTGCCTCCTCCTCATCCTCCTCCTCCTCCTCTCTCCTATTAGGCACCCACGTGGAGTCAGTGACCTCATCATCCCCTCCCTCCTCATCACTGGAGCCAATCTGGCAGTATGCTGCAGCTGCTGGAGCATGACTGCCAGATTGGTGTCCTTCTTGAGCATCCCCTCTCTCTGCTCTCACGCTGCTGCCTTCCTCTAGCTGGGTATCATCATCAGATCCTTCCAAACGCTGGGCATCCTCCTGGAGCATGTACCCAACACTGTGCTCAAACAGTTCGGGGGACTCCTCAGGAGGAGGACATGGTGGGTCTAGGGAAGGATTGACTAATGAAGATAATGATACCAGAGAAGAGGACGCTTTGGCAGCTGCTTTGCCAGTACCCTGAGCCTGGGTGAGAGAGGATGAGGAGGATGAGGTGGGCTTGGTCATCCACTCTACCAAGTCTTCGGCATGATGTGGCTCAACATGTCCAGCTGCCGAAAACAAGGACAAGCGTGTCCCATGGCCATGTGCTGATGACAATGCACCGCTTCCACGACCAGCACTGTTGCCCCCAGACACAGAGCCTGCTTGCCCTCTTTTTTTGCCTCCTGACTGTCTGCCTCTCCTTGGTTGCCTTCCAGACATTTTAATGGATGGCCTGCAGGGAGATGGGAAAAAGAGCAATAAGGGCTACCTTCAGGTGTATACTGTGCAGGAGGCTTAGCAACAATGACACTGACACTGTCCCCTGCCTATCCTTTTCTGTCCCTAAACACAAGGATTGAAAATATGGTTCAGCAAAATAGTTTTAGAACAGAATAGCACACTAACACTTTCCCTCACTGTCCTACTCTGTCCCTCCCTACAAACAAGATTTAGCACAGAATAGCACACTGATAATTTCTACGAGTGTCCTTCTCTGTCCCTAAACTCAAGGATTGAAAATATGGAACAGCAAAATTGGTTTAGAACAGAATAGCACACTGTCAGTTTCACTCACTGTACCTGTCTGTCCCTCAACTCAAGGATTGAAAATATGGTTCAGCAAAATAGTTTTAGAACAGAATAGCACACTGACACTTTCCCTCACTGTCCTACTCTGTCCCTCACTACAAACAAGATTTAGCACAGAATAGCACACTGATAATTTCTACGAGTGTCCTTCTCTGTCCCTAAACTCAAGGATTGAAAATATGGAACAGCAAAATTGGTTTAGAACAGAATAGCACACTGTCAGTTTCACTCACTGTACCTCTCTGTCCCTCAACTCAAGGATTGAAAATATGGTTCAGCAAAATAGTTTTATAACAGAATAGCACACTGACACTTTCCCTCACTGTCCTACTCTGTCCCTCCCTACAAACAAGATTTAGCACAGAATAGCACACTGATAATTTCTACGAGTGTCCTTCTCTGTCCCTAAACTCAAGGATTGAAAATATGGAACAGCAAAATTGGTTTAGAACAGAATAGCACACTGTCAGTTTCACTCACTGTACCTGTCTGTCCCTCAACTCAAGGATTGAAAATATGGTTCAGCAAAATAGTTTTAGAACAGAATAGCACACTGACACTTTCCCTCACTGTCCTACTCTGTCCCTCCCTACAAACAAGATTTAGCACAGAATAGCACACTGATAATTTCTACGAGTGTCCTTCTCTGTCCCTAAACTCAAGGATTGAAAATATGGAACAGCAAAATTGGTTTAGAACAGAATAGCACACTGTCAGTTTCACTCACTGTACCTCTCTGTCCCTCAACTCAAGGATTGAAAATATGGTTCAGCAAAATAGTTTTATAACAGAATAGCACACTGACACTTTCCCTCACTGTCCTACTCTGTCCCTCCCTACAAACAAGATTTAGCACAGAATAGCACACTGATAATTTCTACGAGTGTCCTTCTCTGTCCCTAAACTCAAGGATTGAAAATATGGAACAGCAAAATTGGTTTAGAACAGAATAGCACACTGTCAGTTTCACTCACTGTACCTCTCTGTCCCTCAACTCAAGGATTGAAAATATGGTTCAGCAAAATAGTTTTAGAACAGAATAGCACACTGACACTTTCCCTCACTGTCCTACTCTGTCCCTCCCTACAAACAAGATTTAGCACAGAATAGCACACTGATAATTTCTACGAGTGTCCTTCTCTGTCCCTAAACTCAAGGATTGAAAATATGGAACAGCAAAATTGGTTTAGAACAGAATAGCACACTGTCAGTTTCACTCACTGTACCTCTCTGTCCCTCAACTCAAGGATTGAAAATATGGTTCAGCAAAATAGTTTTAGAACAGAATAGCACACTGACACTTTCCCTCACTGTCCTACTCTGTCCCTCCCTACAAACAAGATTTAGCACAGAATAGCACACTGATAATTTTTACGAGTGTCCTTCTCTGTCCCTAAACTCAAGGATTAAAAATATGGAACAGCAAAATTGGTTTAGAACAGAATAGCACACTGTCAGTTTCACTCACTGTACCTGTCTGTCCCTCAACTCAAGGATTGAAAATATGGTTCAGCAAAATAGTTTTATAACAGAATAGCACACTGACACTTTCCCTCACTGTCCTACTCTGTCCCTCCCTACAAACAAGATTTAGCACAGAATAGCACACTGATAATTTCTACGAGTGTCCTTCTCTGTCCCTAAACTCAAGGATTGAAAATATGGAACAGCAAAATTGGTTTAGAACAGAATAGCACACTGTCAGTTTCACTCACTGTACCTCTCTGTCCCTCAACTCAAGGATTGAAAATATGGTTCAGCAAAATAGTTTTATAACAGAATAGCACACTGACACTTTCCCTCACTGTCCTACTCTGTCCCTCCCTACAAACAAGATTTAGCACAGAATAGCACACTGATAATTTCTACGAGTGTCCTTCTCTGTCCCTAAACTCAAGGATTGAAAATATGGAACAGCAAAATTGGTTTAGAACAGAATAGCACACTGTCAGTTTCACTCACTGTACCTCTCTGTCCCTCAACTCAAGGATTGAAAATATGGTTCAGCAAAATAGTTTTATAACAGAATAGCACACTGACACTTTCCCTCACTGTCCTACTCTGTCCCTCCCTACAAACAAGATTTAGCACAGAATAGCACACTGATAATTTCTACGAGTGTCCTTCTCTGTCCCTAAACTCAAGGATTGAAAATATGGAACAGCAAAATTGGTTTAGAACAGAATAGCACACTGTCAGTTTCACTCACTGTACCTCTCTGTCCCTCAACTCAAGGATTGAAAATATGGTTCAGCAAAATAGTTTTAGAACAGAATAGCACACTGACACTTTCCCTCACTGTCCTACTCTGTCCCTCCCTACAAACAAGATTTAGCACAGAATAGCACACTGATAATTTCTACGAGTGTCCTTCTCTGTCCCTAAACTCAAGGATTGAAAATATGGAACAGCAAAATTGGTTTAGAACAGAATAGCACACTGTCAGTTTCACTCACTGTACCTCTCTGTCCCTCAACTCAAGGATTGAAAATATGGTTCAGCAAAATAGTTTTAGAACAGAATAGCACACTGACACTTTCCCTCACTGTCCTACTCTGTCCCTCCCTACAAACAAGATTTAGCACAGAATAGCACACTGATAATTTTTACGAGTGTCCTTCTCTGTCCCTAAACTCAAGGATTAAAAATATGGAACAGCAAAATTGGTTTAGAACAGAATAGCACACTGTCAGTTTCACTCACTGTACCTGTCTGTCCCTCAACTCAAGGATTGAAAATATGGTTCAGCAAAATAGTTTTAGAACAGAATAGCACACTGACACTTTCCCTCACTGTCCTACTCTGTCCCTCCCTACAAACAAGATTTAGCACAGAATAGCACACTGATAATTTCTACGAGTGTCCTTCTCTGTCCCTAAACTCAAGGATTGAAAATATGGAACAGCAAAATTGGTTTAGAACAGAATAGCACACTGTCAGTTTCACTCACTGTACCTCTCTGTCCCTCAACTCAAGGATTGAAAATATGGTTCAGCAAAATAGTTTTAGAACAGAATAGCACACTGACACTTTCCCTCACTGTCCTACTCTGTCCCTCCCTACAAACAAGATTTAGCACAGAATAGCACACTGATAATTTCTACGAGTGTCCTTCTCTGTCCCTAAACTCAAGGATTGAAAATATGGAACAGCAAAATTGGTTTAGAACAGAATAGCACACTGTCAGTTTCACTCACTGTACCTCTCTGTCCCTCAACTCAAGGATTGAAAATATGGTTCAGCAAAATAGTTTTAGAACAGAATAGCACACTGACACTTTCCCTCACTGTCCTACTCTGTCCCTCCCTACAAACAAGATTTAGCACAGAATAGCACACTGATAATTTTTACGAGTGTCCTTCTCTGTCCCTAAACTCAAGGATTAAAAATATGGAACAGCAAAATTGGTTTAGAACAGAATAGCACACTGTCAGTTTCACTCACTGTACCTGTCTGTCCCTCAACTCAAGGATTGAAAATATGGTTCAGCAAAATAGTTTTAGAACAGAATAGCACACTGACACTTTCCCTCACTGTCCTACTCTGTCCCTCCCTACAAACAAGATTTAGCACAGAATAGCACACTGATAATTTCTACGAGTGTCCTTCTCTGTCCCTAAACTCAAGGATTGAAAATATGGAACAGCAAAATTGGTTTAGAACAGAATAGCACACTGTCAGTTTCACTCACTGTACCTCTCTGTCCCTCAACTCAAGGATTGAAAATATGGTTCAGCAAAATAGTTTTAGAACAGAATAGCACACTGACACTTTCCCTCACTGTCCTACTCTGTCCCTCCCTACAAACAAGATTTAGCACAGAATAGCACACTGATAATTTCTACGAGTGTGCTTCTCTGTCCCTAAACTCAAGGATTGAAAATATGGAACAGCAAAATTGGTTTAGAACAGAATAGCACACTGTCAGTTTCACTCACTGTACCTCTCTGTCCCTCAACTCAAGGATTGAAAATATGGTTCAGCAAAATAGTTTTAGAACAGAATAGCACACTGACACTTTCCCTCACTGTCCTACTCTGTCCCTCCCTACAAACAAGATTTAGCACAGAATAGCACACTGATAATTTCTATGAGTGTCCTTCTCTGTTCCTAAACTCAAGGATTGAAAATATGGAACAGCAAAATTGGTTTAGAACAGAATAGCACACTGTCAGTTTCACTCACTGTACCTCTCTGTCCCTCAACTCAAGGATTGAAAATATGGTTCAGCAAAATAGTTTTAGAACAGAATAGCACACTGACACTTTCCCTCACTGTCCTACTCTGTCCCTCCCTACAAACAAGATTTAGCACAGAATAGCACACTGATAATTTCTACGAGTGTCCTTCTCTGTCCCTAAACTCAATGATTGAAAATATGGAACAGCAAAATTGGTTTAGAACAGAATAGCACACTGTCAGTTTCACTCACTGTACCTCTCTGTCCCTCAACTCAAGGATTGAAAATATGGTTCAGCAAAATAGTTTTAGAACAGAATAGCACACTGACACTTTCCCTCACTGTCCTACTCTGTCCCTCCCTACAAACAAGATTTAGCACAGAATAGCACACTGATAATTTCTACGAGTGTCCTTCTCTGTCCCTAAACTCAAGGATTGAAAATATGGAACAGCAAAATTGGTTTAGAACAGAATAGCACACTGTCAGTTTCACTCACTGTACCTCTCTGTCCCTCAACTCAAGGATTGAAAATATGGAACAGCAAAATTGGTTTAGAACAGAATAGCACACTGTCAGTTTCACTCACTGTACCTCTCTGTCCCTCAACTCAAGGATTGAAAATATGGTTCAGCAAAATAGTTTTAGAACAGAATAGCACACTGACACTTTCCCTCACTGTCCTACTCTGTCCCTCCCTACAAACAAGATTTAGCACAGAATAGCACACTGATAATTTCTACGAGTGTCCTTCTCTGTCCCTAAACTCAAGGATTGAAAATCTGGAACAGCAAAATTGGTTTAGAACAGAATAGCACACTGTCAGTTTCACTCACTGTACCTCTCTGTCCCTCAACTCAAGGATTGAAAATATGGTTCAGCAAAATAGTTTTAGAACAGAATAGCACACTGACACTTTCCCTCACTGTACCTCTCTGTCCCTAAACTCAAGGATTGAAAATATGGTTCAGCAAGATTGGTTTAGAACAGAATAGCACACTGACACTTTCCCTCACTGTACCTCTCTGTCCCTACAAACAAGGATTAGCACAGAATAGCACACTGTCACTGACACTCTCCCTACCTATCCTTATTTGTCCCTAAACACAAGGAATCCAGGATTAGTAAAGGAAAAATAATGACACTGTCCCTGCCTATGCTTCTCTTTCCCTGCTCCGGAACACACTACACAAGGCCGCCGCGCTGGCGGCCTTTTATAGTGTGGGGCGTGTACTAAACCCCCTCAGCAATAATTGGCCACAGGCATCCTGCCTGTGGCCAATCATTGCTCTCCTCGCTGCCGGCGCTGTGATTGGCCAAGCATGCGTGGTCACAGTGCATGCTTGGCCAATCACAGCGCCTGGATGACACTGTGATGGCGTAGTGCATTGTGGGCCGTTCGCGTCACTCGAATTTGGCACGAACGGCCCAAATCGTTCGATCTTCGTCGAACGATCGAACAGCCGATGTTCGAGTCGAACGTATGTTCGACTCGAACACGAAGCTCATCCCTACCTGCTATATATACCAAAAAGCTGTAAACCCTAATCAAATGATATTTAGATTGCTACAGCAAAAATAAAATACTTTTCTCACCTTTGTTTTGATCCTCTGCTCAGAACTTCTGATCTTCTGATCTCCTTGCAGCTATTTCCTGCCTACATGCACTTCAACAATGGCTTACATAAAGAAAATGATAAAAATCACTGTGTCATTACCTCAGCTGGAGATATAGAGGAGAGTATCCTATAAGGAATCGGATACCTCTATCTCATGCACCATCGTCCCATACACAGCCAGATGATCCCCATACAATTAAAACAGAGAGTGGATGGTAGCGTGATCCTCTAGATCAGTGGTCTCCAAACTGAGACCCAAGGGCCCTTTGCTTGCCTTTATCTGGCCCTTGGTGCCCTTTTCCTTTCACTGACATCAACAGTGGGACACTATTCCTTTAAACACACCAATGATGGGGCACTTTTCCTCCCACTGACACCAATGATGGGGCACTATTCTTGCCACGGACATCAACAATAGGGCGCTAGTCCTCCCCCTGGTAACAAAGATGCATTACTTACTCCCACTAATGCCAGGACAATTTCTACTCCTAATGCCCACAGTTCGGCCCCCCTAAAGTCTGAAGGACAGTAAACTGGCCCTTTGTTTAGAGAGTTTGGAGACCCCTGCTCTAGATATATAAGCATATATTTAAGGAGGACAAAAGGTCCAAAAATAAATCTTCAAAAAGGATCAATCGGTCAATTTATTAACAGCTTTATTAAAGTATATTTAGTAAAAATAAAATATGAAAAATTGCAAAAACCTCCGACATAACAAAAAGTTAAAATAACATTGTCAAAACCAGATGTAGCGGGGTATCGTTTCCTACCCACGAAACTACAGTTCCCAGCACGCTTTGAGGCACCCAGGGTGCATTTTCCCGCGCAAGGACTGCTGGGGTGGACTGTAAAAGGGAGAAGAGGAGCCTCTCTCTTTCTCTTTGGACGCCGCCCTCCCTGCAAGAGGATCCCTGCACTTACCTGCTGCGCGTGCAAGGCCTGAGGCCTGGGCCTTGCGTTTGTTCCAGAGAGCCTTCCGCTCCACCGAGAAGCCTGCAGAGCATCCGATCCACCTGAAGTGCCACCATCTTCTGGAGGACCGAAGACCCGGCGCATCGTGGGCACTGTGAAGCGACTCACAGTAGCGGAGGTACCGGACAGGAGTCGGTCCGGTCAGGTGAGAGAGCGCCAGCTCAGAACCGCATCTGATTAACTTTGTTGCCTACTAACTTTGCCTAGTCCCATCAGTGATTACAGTTATATTCTGGAGAGACTGTTTGCTGAACTGAGTTTTTTTAGTCTCTCCAGCTTTACCAAGTTAGCGATCATCGCTATCCCTTTTGGATTACAGTTTGTTCTTTATGTGCACTACCGAGAGTTGCTAGCGAAGATTCTTCAACAAACTATACCCCAAGTTATAGTCAGGCCTGACTGGGTAGTATAGGACATTGCTGGGCGCCATTTTTTTGCTCACGAGGGAGGATAGCTGCAGCGGGGTTATTATACTATCATTGCATTGCTGAATGTTATATCCTATTGATGTGTACACCTATATTGCAGGGATCTGCATGAGATATTGTATACAAATTACCTTTTATACTTTTACCAATAGTAAAAAGTTATAGTTAAGTAATTTGGTTGTCAGTGTCAATTACTGCGCTGGGATAAAGGGGTTGTGCCATATAACAGTATAGATATAGTACAGTTATACCATCCTTCCCCTTTCCTAACTGTGCCACGAGAGGTTAGGGCCGATTGCCAGGGGTTGACAGCGGTGCGTTACAAGGCCCAAAACAAACAAGCAGCCCTCTTAACTGGGGGTATCGCTACACGTGGGGGCTCGTCCGGGATTTGTGTTTATGCAATGGAGCCGAAGCTATCAGAGTTTGAACTTTGCTGCCCAGAAGAGTTCCGAGTAGGTCGGCCATATTGGCCACTGCACCAGCAGGCACACCCTCCCTGCACAGTTCGTGGGCGTGACATGGAGAAAGCCTGCAAACTGGTATGCCAGAGGGGAGGAGTCCGGCCATGTGAAGAGATACACGTGGGGACTTTGGCGCCTGTTATGCAGTGCGCGATGGAGCAGCAATCAGTCACCATGTTCAGCAATGCCTCGTGGGTTCCAGTCTCAAATACTACGAGGATGACTTCAACTGCTGCTCCGATTACAGATACGGGGATTCGGCTCAAGCCCCGGGGACGATTCGCCTTGTACACCTGCAAGGATGTTGAGGCCCTGGGTATGATTTGTCCCGGATGTTCGGGACTGGTGGTACAGTTAAAGCCATTTGGGCGCTGTGAGGCCTGCGGGGATTTCGCGTTTGAGGTGGAGCAATCCATAGAGAGACCTCGGGTCTTCCACCCCAGCCCTACATCAGGCGCCGCCACTCAACAAGGAGAAATCAACGTTTGGACAGCCGTCCCTATGCGCACTTTAGAGACCTCAGTGGAGGTCGCGAACAAAGGGATTGAGGATGCAAAATCCGGAGATGCTGCTTCGGTCACCACAGTTTCCCTACTCCCAGCGCCAACAAGGAAGGTCGGTCTTGTGAGAGCTTCCAGCGGCCGAGATGGAGGACAACCCCTGCGCTTGCCTGGCCCGGACGGATCCGGTAGGAAGAGTCCTGGACATCCTTTCTCAAGTTTGGGTCGAGGTAAGCCAGGGACTGGGACTTGGTGTTAGGACGGAGGTGTCGGGGATTCACGGCCCCTTGAGCCCGTGGGTGGGAGTGATTCGGTGTCCACTACCAACTACCTGCCCGCGGAGGAGTGTGACACCTCCGACCTGGAGTCGGTCTCCGATGTGGGAGACAACGTCGTCATAGACAAATGTTTGCTGAGAAAGGCTGGGACAAGATGCCTCTCTCCTCATCCTGTAGAGCCAGGGATCCACCTATATCCACAGGGGATAGTACACCCCGGGTGGAGGCACCAGCACCTGAGGAGGGACCCCGTTCCCAGCCTGCCCTTCAGTCCCCGGTGCCTCCTGCACCCATCACTGGGGACAAGAGACTGTCGCTGCGGGCACCTATGCCCAACTTGGAGGTGGTCAAGGCACCTTGCCATCCGGATTCAATCATCCTGACGGGCGAGGGAGACCGTTCTACCATGCCTCCCTTGTCTAGGCTACAGCGTTTGTTCTGCCAGAAAGTTGCCAACGAGTATGGGTGGGAGTACCCATATTTATCTAAGGAGCTACTGTATGAAGTGGAAGTCTGCAGGGAACGTTGGTATAATGACTTTGTGTGGACACACATCAAAGTCCCACACGCACGCAGGTACCTCACTTGTTCCCCAAAGGCATCTCAAAGATTTAAGGACTGTAAAGCAGAGTTGATGTTAGGTCGGCACATCCATGCTGACAAAGTGTTGATTCGACGGAAAGAAGGGGAGGATGTTGAATATCACATAGAGACTGTGGATCAGCATTTGAAACCCCTTGTCTTGCCGCATCCTAGATTCTACCTGTAGGAGAAAAAGACTCCTTTCCTTTGTCCTGCAAGTTTGCTGAACTTTCCGGGGTTTGTTTTTCCTTCCCGGAAAACCAGGAACTTTACCCGAGTTTAACAGGTGTTGTGCTCTTTGGGGGAATGGGGGACTGTTGCTGTTGTTTCTCCCTTCCTCCCGCCTGCAAAGTGATCATGGACTTTGGGGTGTAGTTAGGGCCAAAGTACAGAAGAAAAAAAAGTTTGTTCAAGGATTCAACAAGTGCTTTTACCGTGGCACTGTCACTGGCAGTGTTGCGCAACGTTATTCACTTTACACCACTTCTTGGAAGGAAAGGATTTCTCTTTGGGGAGATATTTTTGTTCCAACACCCACACATGTGTCAGGGAAATTGTGTGTTTGATTTATTTTTTTGTTCCCTCTGCAGGAGAACGTCTGTCAAGACCGCTGAAACTGGGGCGGGTCTTAGATAGTGATGTGGGAGGGGGAGAAAAAAAAAGATATGTCAATGGTGTTATTGTGATATGTATGCTGTTATGTGTTGTTTCCCTTTTTCCTTTTCCCTTTCATGTCAGGTTCAGGCACAACCACCTCTCTGGATGGAGGTTATATTGGCTCCCTTTGGGGAATGCCTTGATTCAGACACTGGGGACCAGTGTCAAATTGCTGGGGGGAGTGTCAAATTTAGTGGGATGCATCTGGGCAATAGATGGCCCAGATACATTGATTTATAGGGATTTATGGACACTTTGGAGTGTGGGAGGTATGGATGGTGTCATGTTCCCTGCGGTCCCTAGGTGGCGCGGTCACCTGTGACCAGGGTTGAACTGCCATTCTAGAGCCGTGCCCTTTTTGTCCTCTCACGGCGGTAGTATGGCGGGGCCGGAAAACCCACTGTGCCTGCTGGGAGAAGATATAAAAGGGGGCGGACATCTTGCGCACGAGGTCCATTCCCCAGGCACCTTCGGCCTGGGGGCTGCTGCGGTTCGTCTGTGCCCAGGCGCACTCGGCCTGGGCGCGTGGAGTCGAGTTCCATCCCAGGCACCTTCAGCCTGGGGTGAGGTACTTTTCCAGGAGGCCTGGGGCCCAGTACCTTCGACTGGGTCCCGCGAGGGTGAAGCATTCCTAAGGTGCCCCGGTATTGGGTGCCTGAATCCAGGGCATAAGGGACCGGAGACGTGACCTCCCCGAAGAGCCAGTGCAGCATTTGCTGGTGCCGGTGGTGGATGTCTTCCTCTGACAGGGGTCGTTTGTTCTAAAGGAGGTAATTCATGTTCTCATGGTCTGTGGCAGGGACCCATCTTCCTCAGGTCAGTGTCAGGCCTCATCCAAGGCCTGTGGCAGGGGCCTCAACGTTCACCCAGGTCAGTGGCAGTGACCAAATTCACAGTCGGTGGCAGCGACTGTGCACCAAGCCTGTTTGCACTAAACGGAACAGGAGAAACTTTATTCATTGTGTTGTGCCTGGACCTACTCTTTCCCACACCCTGTCTGTTCTTTTAAAAGTCAACCAGTCTACCTATTGATCAAAGCAATAAAACAGAGTTGGACTTTTTATGGTGTGGAACTTGTGTTACTGGAAGCTAAGTGTCCCTGTCAGTGACAGTGGCAATCATCCTCCACAGAGGAAGCTGAGGCTCCGGCCTAAAACGCAGACCCAAAGGTAAACGGTTTAGCTCATATCTCTGCATCCTACATCAGAGAGCCAAGCTGGTGGTGTGCATCTTTCCCCCTTCTCCCAGATACCCCTAGACGAGTAAAACCAGCCATGAAGAGAGGGGAGAAGCTGGG
Organism: Rana muscosa; assembly: GCA_029206835.1. Taxonomy (NCBI): domain Eukaryota; kingdom Metazoa; phylum Chordata; class Amphibia; order Anura; family Ranidae; genus Rana; species Rana muscosa. The sequence goes on from CM055121.1 coordinate 337,521,576, forward strand.
GGAGGACTGCTACACAGACAAGAAAGCAGCTACAGACACCCACACAAACCACACATCCACCACACACTCATCCAATCCGATGGTTGAATCAAAGAGGCAATAGTGCAAGTGACTGCAGATAAGAGTATAATGTGGTTTAACCACAGTTGGCCAGTCTATGACTTCAACGGTAGTACAGGGCCAGACATGATGTGGAGTATATGAGGGATGGATGGATGGCTGAGTCAGCTGAAACAGAGTTAATCAGTGGTGCATTTGCATAGTACAGCAGTAGGTACAGGTAAAGGCTGAAAGGAGTCCGTGCACCGATATACTGAATGGTAGCCAAACAGTTAACCTAGCTGTGTAAAGCTGGACTGTAAGCAGGTAGATGGGTGCAGATAGGAGTGGTGTGCATGCAGTATCTTGCTAGGAGGCCGGCTACAGGTGGGTGAGTCTGTGTCCTATGGACAGTATAGACAAAGTAAATTAGTACGATCTCACCACTCCCCATTCATGCCGGAGGCTCCTAATGCCTTATGGACAGAATCTACATGGAGGAAGTCCACCAGAGCACTCTTCGTTTGTGCCGCTCCGAATGTACAGTGTCGGTCCACAGGTAGATAACGTGGGTGTGGGAGTCTGCAGGGTCTGGTTTAGGAATAGAAATCACAGGGGTAATGACGCCATGCTGACATGTTTCACTCGTGAACACGAGCTTCTTCAGAGCAAACTGTGTTTAAACCACAATATACTCTATCTGCAGTCACTTGCACTAGTGCCTCTTTGATTCAACCATCGGATAGAATAAGTGTGTGGTGGATGTGTGGTTTTTGTGGGTGTCTGCAGCTGCTTTCTTGTCTGGTTTTGAAAACATTGTCATTAAAAATTTTTGTTATGGCTGATGTTTTTGCAATTTTTCATGTTCTAGTTTTACTAATTATACTTTATTAAAGCTGTTTATAATTGACCAATTGATCCTCTTTGAAGATTTCATTTTGGACCTTTAGTCCTCTTTAAATATACTCCAACAATGGCTGTATGGAATTTTTCAGCATGGGTTTCCTGATGGCAACAACAGTGGACCATGCCTGCTAAAATGTGAAATAGCAGTTTGTAGTCTCCATTGGAAGTCCTTGTGGCATGGTGACAACACAGGAGAACAATTGGGAGACAGAACATTGTCACTCTATAAAAGGGAAGATGAACCTTTATACCTTTATAGTAGGATCACCAGGGATTCTTTTATTAAAAGCTTGGATTTTTTAATTTTCTTGGTGTTAGACTTTAGGCTACATGGACATGGGTGTTTTTGCCTGTGCAGTGTAAAGAGGCTGCATTTTTTTGGTTCACTTGATGTTCTGGGGCTGCGTACTGTTGCCCATAGAAATGAATGGGTGAAGGCAGCTGAGACAGCTAAGCATGTAAAGTAGCACACGTACCTAGTTCTAATGTCCTGAATGCACACTACCTGCATTTTGGACATGGCGTCTGTGAACATGTGCTATTTTACTCAAGTAGCAGCACGTAGCTGCACCTATTCATGTATATGGGTAGCTGTACGCAGCTCCAGAACATCCCAGGCACCAAAATTACACAGCCTCTTTATACTGCATAGGCAAATATGCCCATGTGCATGAAGCCTTAAAGTTTATAGTCAAGGATGAATACAGAGAAGCACTCACACAGCAGAGCTGGTTGAGAAGATAGCTGAGACCGAATTCAAGTTCTTTAGAAAATTGGTGTTGGGTTGTATAATATGTCTTACAGATGGTAAACCATGGGATGACCATAACACTGTGAACAGCAAGGAGAAATTAAATGGTCCATAGGGTTATCCTATTATTGAGATAGGAGTTATAATAGTATTTGAATGGGATATTTGCATTATGAGCTGGCAATTACTCTATGCCAAATGATTTCAACAGTTTCTTCAATTTGTGGCTGAAAGTATATGAGATTAAAGTGCTACATTGGAAATTTAAACATCCAGATTTCGATTTATTTCAAAATAAAGTCAAAAGATTTTTTTCACAGAGCCAACACATTTTGGGGATCAAAGTTCGATGGAAATTAAAAAAAGTCTCAATAGATAAAGTGAAAATATATAAGATGCTCATTACGGATAAATCAGAACTGTCAGGAGCGTGTAAATGCTCCTGTTCTTTGACAGCTGCTGGTCTCATTCCAGCATCCTGGTTTTGGTTGCGATACATTCTCTCTGCCTGTCCACCTGCTAGGTGATTGATGTGGTCAGTGTCTGGGTGGAGACCAAACCTGATTTAAGCCAGCCAAGCCTACAGCCTCATGCTTATGACTGCATTTTCTAAACGTGTTCCAAGCTCCCTGTTTCTCTGCCCTACTCTGCTAGATTATATTCCCTCGTTGACAACTTCGGATCGGATTTAGACAATTCTCTGAACTCTGCCTGCCGTGTACCTGGACAGTCATTGAACCACTCTGCCTGTCTGCCAACCACAAGTACCTGTGTGCTTTGCTCAGTTCGCGCCTGCCCTGGCATGGTGGCCAGGCACTATAGAATTGTGTGTAAGTCCTGGGGGCAACTGAGTACTGTATTTTTTTTGCCTAGCCTAGTTTATTTTGCCTAGACTGAGTGGCACACACATGCTTGCTTTATGGGAAAGAGGGATGCTATAGGTGAAGAACACAGAAGCTAACTATAGTGTCTGACCACGTGCTAGGGGTAGGCGTGACAAGAACCAATATTATTCCAACATATGGTAAATAACGATATAATTAAAAGCATGTTATCATTAAAGCTATCATTAAAACAATATATTTATACATAGTCTCATATACAATACTTTGGAATATATCTATGTTGGGGTCTTTTGTTCTTATTGACTCATTGCTATGTTTTCTGTATGCCTATAAATAAGTTTTTTTCAAAAAACAATACTTTGGAATATATTGATATTGATGCATCAGTATCGGGCATTTTTTTTATATTTTAATGTATCATACTTTTTCATATTATTTTGTTGTAATTTTTTCAGCCCTGGTCAAAAAGACGTTACCTAGGTTGGACTTGATGGACTTTTTTCAAACTCACCTAACTATGTAACTATGTAACCTGACCTGTGAAATGCAGTGGCTCTGTGACAAAATTCATCCTCCCCATGTTGAGGGCATGTGGCCTGGTACGGTTCTGGAGGGGGGGGCGCTCTCTCGTCCCGCTCTTTTCCTGCGGCCTGCCAGGTTGCGTGCTCGGATAAAGGGTCTGGTATGGATTTTTGGGGGGAACTCCACGTCATTTTTTTTTTAATTGATACAGGGTTCCCCTTAATATCCATACCAGACCTGAAGGGCCTGGTAATTGAATTTGGTGGGAACCCCACGCATTTTTTTTTATTTTTATCAATGACTTTTCTCTGTATTGCTGGGAGCTGACAATTCATTATAGCCGCGAGTGCTTTTGATTGACTTTTTTTCCTTCATAAATGACATTTTGTACAGGGACAGTTCTAAGCACGGGAAAGAAGCGCTGCTTTACAGGCATACTAGACACACCCCCTAGGTATGAAATTTAAAGGAATATTTCACTTTTATTGTTTCACTTTAAGCATTATTAAAATCACTGCTCCCGAAAAAACTGCAGTTTTTAAAACTTTTTTTTGCATTGATACATGTCCCGTGGGGCAGGACCCTGGTCCCCAAACACTTTTTATGACAATATAAGCCTTTAAAATTAGCACTTTAGATTTCTCCCATAGACTTTTACAGGGTGTTCCGCGGCTTTTCGAATTTGCCGCTAATACCCCAAATTGTTCGCTGTTCAGCGAACGGGCGAACAGGCAATGTTCGAGTCGAACATGAGTTTGACTCGAACTCGAAGCTCATCACTAATGGTGATCATATACTTCCTTATGTATTTATTCATGGTAAACATATCCTTACTTATGTATTTATATATAGTGATCATATCCCCCCTTATGTATTTATACATGGTGATCATATCCCCCTTTTTTATTTTTACATGCTGATCATATCCCCCTTATGTATTTACACATGGTGATAGTATCCCCCCTTATGTATTCATACAGAGTGATCATTCCACCCCCCCCCCCTTATGTACTGTATTTATACTGTACATGTTGATCATATCCTCCCCTTGTGTATTTATACATGTTGATCATATTATTATTATTATACAGGATTTATATTGTGCCAAAAGTTTGTGCAGCACTTTACAACATGAGGACAGACAGTACAATTACAATACTATTCAATACAGGAGGAATCAGAGGGCCCTGCTGGTTAGAGCTTAAAATCTAAGATATATATCCCTCTTACATATTTATACATGGTGATCATATCCCTCTTATGTAGTTATACATGATGATTAATATATGCCCCTTTAATCTCCTCTTCTCAAGAGAGGAGATTGAAATAAATAAATAAATTCAGTTCCTCTAATCTTTCCTCATAGCTGATCTCCTCCATGCCTCTTATCAGTTTGGTTCCCTGCACTTTCTCTGGTTACCTAATATCCCTTTGAGAACTGGTGCCCAAAACTGAACTGAATATTTCAGATGAGGTCTTACTAATTATTTGTACAGGGGCAAAATTATATCTCTCTCTCTGCAGTCCATATCTCTCATAATCAGAGTTGAGCAGACACCTGGATGTTCGGGTTCGACAGGTTCAGCCGAACTTCGCAAAAAAGTTTGAGTCCCGGACCCGAACTTGACCCGAACTTGACCCCGAACCTGAACCCCATTGAAGTCAATGGAGACCCGAACTTTTGAGGACTAAAATGGCTCTAAAAAAGTAATGGAAAGGGCTAGAGTGCTGCAAATGGCAGCAACATTTTGTTACGAGCATGGCAAGTGCTCTGCAAACAAATGTGGATAGGGAAATAACTTAAAATAACATAAAATACATAAAAATAAAAAATAATAATCTTGACCTAGGAGGACGAGGTCCATATGTGTCAAGACCTGGGCTTGAACCTGGGACCTCATCTGTGTCTGGTATTGTCTCTTCTCACTGAGCCATTTGGGATGATGGACAGCTACCTGCCTGATCTGCTAGATAAACCTGATCCAATGGACAACCCTGCCTTGAGTCTTGATTACTGTTGAACCTTGAACTCCTTGCTCTTCCCATGAACTTCCTATAAAGCCTTGTCTCAGCACTTCCTCTTTGCCAGGTTATTGTGCCTTCCCTGCCAGTGACTTGCTGTTGTCTTTCCTGCTGTCTTCTGTACCTACAACCACTCGTGATTGACCCTTGGCTTGTTCCTGGACTTCTCTACTGCCTGATCCCAATCTGCAACCACCCGTGTTTAAACCTCGGCCTGTTCTTTGACCACTCTACTGCTTGATCCCAACCTGCAGCCACTTGTGATTGATTCCTTGGCTTGTTTTCTGACCACGCTGCTGTTTCATCCTTGTTGTATAGAAGTGTAGAGGCCTCACCCCATCTCCTTTGTCTAGGGGTATGTCATACGACAGGGTGAGATGCGCTACGGCCCATGTCCTCCCCATAACTGTGGGTGAGGTGAAGGCCAGTATCAGATATTTCCTCGGGCCTATGTGCTTCTGTAAAGGATTAAGTCCTGTTGTGCCAACACTTCCCTCTGCTCCCATTAACCAGAGTTCCACACACTGATCACAGTCCAACTCTTGTTTTATTGTATGTCTCACAATAAACAGTGCTTCAGTAGCCAACTGGTTGCGACTTGATAACATTTTGATACAGGGAATGAGCAGGTCGAGGCACTATCCTGATTATCAGCTAAACCACTGCGATCTCGCCAGCGGTTACTATAGCATTAGCTAGAAAGGACTTAGAACTTGAGAGTCTCTACCAGCAACTCAAGAGAATGTAGATAGGAGTACCTTCGCTGCGCTGCGGCCCCTGTCAGGGGAAGATGTCCCTCCAAGGGAATTACCAGAGGCCCATCCGTCACTGGGTTGATGCTGCTCCAGACTCTCTGAATGGGTAACCTCCCCGGCCTCCTCACCTCAGACATGGGCCCCATCCACTTCAGGGACCCTCGGACTTCTCCACCCTCGCGGGACCCAGTCGAAGTCACTGGGCCCCAGGCCTCCTGGTTTAGAACCTCACCCCAGACCTCGTGGTTAGGGCGTCTCCCCCTTTTATCTCCTCCCATCGACACCACGGCAGGTTCCCCGCCCTCGCCGTACCATCTCCGGAAAGGGACAAAAGGGGTAGCACTGTGACGGCCAATCTACCTTGAGCCTCCAGGTACCCCGCCACCCAGAGGCCAAGGAGATTATTACACCGTCCAATCCTGCACGAACACAAATGGTCCATTATTCCCATACTTACACACCTGAGTGTCCTACCTAAATTTAGAGACCACGCTACAGAAGGAAGAGGCTTAAATGGACTATGTGGGCACCATATGTGAGACCAATGTACAGTCAATGGTATAAATATAAAAGGTTTTTATTACACAAATATAAAACAAATTTACCATGTACATGTTTATAGATTAAAAAATCGTTTTGTGACAAACATAAAACCACTCATATAGGCATACCATTGTTGCCAATGGATACATATACATATACAGTAGCATAGTATACAAGACTCAACATGTTTCGCGTTTTATGATTCCGTAGAATCCGCTTCTTCAGGAGCTAGATAACAAGCAATATTTTTCAGTAGATAAATATGAGTTTTGTCACGTGGCTATAAACAAAGAAACAACATGATTAATGTAAAATAGGAAAATGTGGATATAAAAAATTATATTTTACAATAAAAACATGTATCCATCACATGAACCATAAAGCCAGACAAGGCCCCAAAGTCTCACTATGGGAGCTGGGCCACATAGTGGCCGAGATTCGGATCAGTCAAGTGGGTCTGTCCTGGAGGACAAGAGGACCCTCACCAGAGACCACAGCTATCCAGAGGTATATATCTAAGATAGTAAAAAAGAAATAAATGCGCTACCCAAACACACATAAATATTAACCACCCTAAAGAGGGAAGTGAAGCAGCTGTACTGGAATGTGACAAAATTCAAACAAAATGGAAAATAATAGTGCAGCGCTACCTATAGACCAGTAAAACTGGACTGTAACTCAAATGTGACTATAAACATAAACACAACGGAAGGGGCAGGTTAAATATCCAACCCAATGTACAAAGTGTCCACAACACTAAACGAAGTGATGAGTGTCCAAAAAGGTGAATAAATGGCGTGGAGTGGATGGAGTAATTCTTGCACAGATCTTCACGTGAATGATGACATAAATGTGTGCTTACCGGAAATGTTGGACCCGAATGTCATACGACAGCGGATCAATCAAGCTTAAGAGTATCCCCAGCGGCTGTTCACAGGGACGTCACCGAATCGCTGATGGATGATGAAATATACCAGCTGGACAATCAGATGACCTCAATCCCGGATGGAACCAAACGGATCGGAAGTTTCTCAAAACTTCAAAACCCTCAGGGCTGGAGATCTCTCTCTGGATCCTGGTACTCAACCAGACAGTGGGGTACAATCGAGCTTGAATATACAAATACCCCGACGAGGGTATTGCAGGGAGACCGAATGGAGAAACTGAAAAAATCTTTTCCTCGCCGAATCATGCAAAGAGAAGAAAAAATATGGTGCTCCACTGGTGTAGGTCAAAACAATGGGTTTTTAATCAAAAAAACCAACATACAAAATAAAAAGTGATCACAGTTCGTACATTAAAAGGCAATAAGGGAAGCAAAATGCATAGCCCTATTAGGGTTAGGGTTAGGGGTTAGGGTTAGGGTTAGGGTCAGAGTCAGGGTCAGGGTTAGGGCTTAGGGTTAGGGCTTAGGGTTAGGGTTAGGGTTTTACATTTTAGGGGTCTCCACAACTTCAGAAATGTTATCAAGGGATCACTGCACTAGAGAGGTTGAGAACCACTGTTCTAAATAGACCAACTAGACTCAAATCAATATATAGCGTAGTGTTATTTAACATTCTTGCTATTTATTCTACAGCCCTCACTGTACCCAGAGGGGCTAATTACCTTCATTATCCCTTGCTCCGTGCGCTTGATGCCTCTGGGATTAATTGGATGTGTCGTCTTAGGAGGTATGGCTATACCTACATTGGGAATTAATACTCAGGGTTACTATCCACCATTTGACCTGCTTAGTTTGGCCAATAATGGAATGATACACTGATATGTATATTTACGACTTCTATCTTAGATATATACCTCTGGATATCTGTGGTCTCTGGTGAGGGTCCTGTTGTCCTCCAGGACAGACCCACTTGACTGATCCGCATCTCGGCCACTATGTGGCCCAGCTCCCATGGTGAGACTTTGGGGCCTTGTCTGGCTTTATGGTTCATGTGATGGATACATGTTTTTTTTTGTTTACAAAAGTTTATTGGAAAAAAATAGATAAGGCAGTTACAAAAAAATAGTGCATGTAAGGTTATGACAAATATAAGGCAGTAGATATTGTAGGATACAGCGTTGATTGTATGGATACAGCATATAGAAGATATTCTCTATGTATGTGGATGTGAGATGCAGGAAGAAGAGAGGAAGGTGTAATGATTAAGGGGGGGGGGGGCAGAAGGGGAAAAGTGTGAATTTTTTATTTTTTTTGGGGTTATCCGATGGGGATCTGGTCTATGATAGGGATATCCCAATAGGACCATTTTAGTACGTATATGTGTAACGAGTCGTTTAGGGTATGGAAGATTTTTTCTGAGAGTTTGAGCAACTCCATTCTGTCGAGTACTTGGGACCAGAGTAGTGTTTGTGATTTCCAATTAAGGGCTACCATCCATTGAATGGAGCTACATAGAGAGTGGAGCAGTCTTAAGCAGGGTTTGGGGATGTTAGGGTGTTTACCATAAAGGAGACATAATTGAGGAGAAGGGGAGATAGTGTGACCAGAGGAATCTCTAAACCTATCCAGAGCTGTGAGCCAAATCCTGTTCACTTGCAGGCAGCTCCAGAAAATATGAAGGATCGTTCCTTGTTCAGGGCAGCCTCTAAAACAGAAGGGGGAGATAGAGGGGTAGAAGGAATGTAGCTTGGTAGGAGAAAGGTACCATCTAGTGAAGAGTTTTAAAGGAGTTTCTCTAAAAGCAATTGCTTTATTGCTTAAGCGAAGGTTAATCGACATGGTGTTCCACTCCTCAACTGAGATGGAGATATCAAGGTCGGATTCCCAACTGAGCATTGGGTTGGATTTGTCTTGTAGTGTAGAGTTGTTGAGGTATTGGTAGAAACTGGAGATGAGACCTCTGTCTCTGGGGGAAGAGATACATATTTTTTCAAAAAAAGGGATTTTTATAACAGCTTACCTGTAAAATCCTTTTCTTGGAGTACATCACGGGACACAGAGCGACTTAGTCATTACTAATGGGTTATATAGATTACCTTCAGGTGTTGGCACTGGCCAATTCCAAACCGGAAGTACCCTCCCCTATATAAGCCCCTCCCATCCGGGAGCACCTCAGTTTTGTAGCCAAGCAATAAGTGTCCCAAAAAGAGGGGTGGGAGCTCTGTGTCCCGTGATGTACTCCAAGAAAAGGATTTTACAGGTAAGCTGTTATAAAAATCCCTTTTTCTTTTTCGTACATCACGGGACACAGAGCGACTTAGTCATTACTAATGGGACGTCCCAAAGCAATGCCAAATGAGGGGAGGGATACATAAGCTGGGCGCCATCAGGCATGAGGCTCTTTTGCGGCCTGCAACACACTGCGCCCAAAGGCGACATCCTCCTGACTTCTGACGTCTACCTGGTAGAATCTAGTAAACGTGTGTACTAAGGACCATGTTGTGGCCTTACAGACTTGAGCCAGAGAGGCTTGGTGATGCACTGCCCATGAAGTTCCAACTGCTCTTGTGGAGTGCGCCCTAACTTTGAACGGAGGCGGTCTCCTTTTCAAGCCATAGGCTTGTATTATGACCTGTCGAATCCACTTGGCTAAAGTAGATTTTTGATGCTGCCTGACCCTTTCTGGGGCCTTCCGGCAGAACAAACAAAGTATCCGTTCTACGAATCTGAGCAGTGGCTTTAAGATAAGCTTTAACTGCTTTTACTACATCCAAAGAATGCATTAACTTTTCCTCTACCGAACTAGGTTTGGGGAAAAAGGAAGGAAGAACCACATCTTGGTTCAAATGGAACCTCAATACCACCTTAGGAAGAAGGCTGGATGAGGACGTAATACTACTCTGTCCTTATGGATAACCAGATATGGCTCCTTACAGGACAAGGCGGCTAATTCCGATACTCTTTTAGCCGAACAAATGGCTACTAAGAAAATCAATTTCCTGGTGAAAAGAACCAAGGAAATGTGCCGCAATGGTTCAAATGGTTGTTTCTGTAGAACCGACAGAACCAGGTTTAAGTCCCATGGACATATGGGAATACTAACCATAGGGCTAATACGCATCACTCCTTGTATGAAAGCTTTGACTAATGAATGCAAAGCCAAGGGCCTTTGAAAAAAATATTGACAAGGCCGTCTGACCCTTGATAGTACTCATGGGAAGCTTCCTATGTACAGCCCACTGTAGGAAGTCCAGAATCCTACCTATTACGTACTTACGTGGATGCCATTTCCTGGCCTCACACCACGTGATGTACGCCTTCTAGATCCTATAATAGATCTGCCTGGATACCGGCTTCCTGGCATTGATCATGGTAGATACCACAGGATTAGAGAGCCCTCTCTTTTTTAGAATGTGGGCTTCAATAGCCAGGCCGTCAAACCTAGGGCTGGTAAGGAAGGGTAGTATATCGGTCCTTGCGAAAGCAGGTCCGGACGATGTGGGAGGGTCCAAGGACTTCCCACTGACATTTTTACAATCTCCGCGTACCATGCCCTTCGGGGCCACGCTGGAGCCACCAGAATCACTGGTTTCTTTTCTACCCTGATTCTGCGGATTAATCGTGGTGGGAATGCATATATCAGCTTGAACTGATCTCAAGGGAACACTAGGGCATCCGAACCGCAAGCTAGGGGATCCTTTGTGCGAGACACAAATCTGTCCACCTTTGCGTTGAATCTGGATGCTAGCAGATCTACATCCGGTGTTCCCCACCGCTGGCATATTGCCTGGAAAACCTCGGGGTGAAGAGACCATTCCCCGGGCATAATTGCTGGCGACTTAAAAAGTCCGCTCTCCAATTTTCCACTCCTGGGATGAAAACCACGGATATGGCTGTGACATACCTTTCTGCCCATTCCAGGATGCAATTTGCTTCCCTCTGGGCTGCACGACTCCTGGTGCCACCCTGGTGATTGATATATGCCACTGCTGTGGTATTGTCTGATTGAATTCTGACAGGTGACCCTTGGAGTTTGGATGTCCATGCTACTAGGGCATACCGGGCTGCTCGTATCTCTAAGAGATTGGTGGGCAGGGCCTTCTCTGCTTCTGACCACTTGCCCTGGAGAGACCATTGCTCTAGTACTGCCCCCCAGCCTATGAGGCTGGCAACTGTAGTGACCACCTTCCAAGAAACCGGACTGAAGGGTTTCCCTTTTTCCAGATTCTGGGGCACCAACCACCAATGGAGGCTCTTGCGAACGGAAGGGGACAGGGACATTGGTAAGTCTAAAGCCTGAACTTTTTTGTTCCAGGCTGACAGTATGGCCCTCTGCAAGTTCCTTGAATGGAATTGACCGTAGGGTACCGCTTCGAATGAAGCCACCATTTTTCCCAGCAGCCTTATACACAGGCGTATGGATGGTTTTTCTTTTTTGTACCCACTAAGTGGGTCAAATCTTTCAAAGACGACACCTTCTCTGGAGGTAAGAAAATCTTTCTCTGATTTGAATCCAGTCTTAGCCCCCAAGTATTCCAGGCTTTTGACTGGTTTTAGGGCTGACTTGTCTCGGTTGATAATGCAACCGTGAGATTCCAGATACTTGATTATCTTGTGAACGACCACTTCTAGTTTTTTTCACTGAGTGGTCTATCAGCAACAAGTCGTCTAGATATGCCATTATCGTTACACCTTGTGTTCCTAGTTTGGCCAGAATTTTTGTGAACACTCGTGGTGCCGTGGCCAGACCGAAAGGTAAGGCTCTGAACTGAAAATGGCGCCCTTCTACTGCAAGGCGTAGAAATTTCTGGTGGGCCGGACAGATGGGAATATGCAAATAAGCATCCCCTATGTCGATCGAGGCTAACCATTCCTGCCCTTGTAGGGCGGTGGCCACTGATCGGATCGACTCCATCCGAAAAAGTCCTGATATGTAGGAACTTGTTTAGCCCTTTTATATTTAATATGGGCCTCATGTCCCCATTTGGTTTGGGGACTGTGACAAGGTTCGAGTAAAACCCGAACCCGTTTTTTTCCAAGGGAACCTTCATGATTACCCTTGGGGCAATAGTTGCTCTAGTGCCAGGAGGAGGGATCCACTCTTCTGGGGATCGCTTGGCACGTTTGACCTTATAAAATGGGCAGGAGGAATGTCTTTTAACTCCAGCCTGTATCCCAGACTTACTGCGGAGATCACCCATCTCTGATGGTGTCCCGCCAGGTCTCTGTGAACAACTGAAGTCTTCCCCTCACCCGACTGAGTGGGGGCAACCCTTCATGACTTAGGGGGAGGTTTTGTACCTCTCTTGACCCAGGGTTTCTTGTTACCCTGTGATTGTCCCTGATTTCTGCCCCCTGGATTTGACCGCGGAGGCCGTCGGACTGTTTCACAGCCGATGTGCCAGGGACTGGAGAAGTAGGCCTCTTAAAAGAAGGACTTCTACCCTTGTTCTTAACCGGTAAGAGTGAACTTTTACCGGCAGAAATTTTCTGGATATATTTGTCCAGATCTTCTCCAAATAAGCGTTCTCCATGAAATGGGAAGCTAACCAGCAGTTTTTTACAGGGAGCTTCAGCAGACCAGTTTTTGAGCCACAGAAGCCTACGCATATGTACTATAGACAGCGTAAATCGGGAGGCCTGTTGGATTGTATCCTTTATGGCGTCCACCGCAAAACACAAGGCTCTAGGCAGGTCAGCTAGGGCAAGAGCCTGCTGATCTGGTAAGTCCCTTAAGACTTGTTTCAACTGATCTTTCACTGCTTGGCAGACTCCAATCGCTGCTACCGCAGGTTGTGTCACCATGCTTGCTGTAGAGAAAGCAGATTTTAGTAAAGACTCCAATTTTTTATCTATTGGGTCTTTGAACATTGGAACATTATCTACTGGACATGTCAGTGATTTGTTAACAGAAGAGATGGCTGCGTCCACTGTAGGGACCCTCCATTTTTTTATGAACTTATCCTCCACGGGATAGATCACCGGAAATCTCTTGGGGGGAGCAAATATTTTATCAGGATGCTCCCAATCCTGGTAAATAAGCCCTTCTAATAAAGGGTGGATTGGGAAGGAACAGACAGCCTGGGGAGCTTTTAGCGACCCCAGCGAGGAAACCGTAGTGGATGGTGGTTCCGCCAGAGGCATTTTAAATGCTGATCGGACCATGTTAGTCAGAGACTGAACCCATAATCTTTCAGCCTGAGATGCTGAGAAAGGTTCTTCCACTGTTGATTCCTCCATAACTGAATCAACCTCATCCTGATCCCCTTCAGGTAGGTCGATCTCTGTGTGGGGCTGTTCCTCCACTAACAGGCACTCTGAAGGAGGAGACGGAGATCGGACGCGCTTTTCCTGTGACAGGGAAGCAGCGATCAATGCTGTTAATCTCTCTTCCAATCCTCCCAGAGTTGAGGATAAAACCTCCTCTGTTATATATACACGAGCAGGTGGACTGGGGACAACCGCAGCACCAGGCACTCCTGCGGGGTTTCTACGGCTACTGACCTCTGAATTCTCAGGGGAGATTGGTGCAGTACAAGCATGCCCAATATCCTCAGAGCCCGATGGAGACCCCTTTGGCTTCCTGGAAGACCTATTTCCGGAGCGTCTGGACGACATATCCTTTAAGCACAAAGCTGAGGTATTCCCGTCGTCATACACCAATTTTTGCTGGTAATAGTCTAACACAGTTGCTGCTATATACCAGCTGGTGTCCACTAAAGTGCCTTTCTATGGGGATGCCTGCATCAACCGCCTCTGTGTGCCACTGTTTGTTGCTAGCTCTGTTTGCATCCAGCTGACACTTGTACTGTGTCTTTTAACCATGCTGGGACGCCTGCACATGCGCAGAAGCACCGCGGCGCGCACCGAGCGTCATCCACCCGCCCCGCCCCTTTTTTTTCATAGGAGGCGCGTGCACGCGCCCGCGCGAGCGACCGTGCGCCATTGGCGCCCTTTTCGAAATCAAACAGGGACTAGGAGCCAGGGCCCTTTTTGCCGGAGGGCCTGTGCGGTGGATGAGCGCAGCAACAGGGCAGAGGAAGTGGATTCCCACAGAGAAACTTACCAACTGCCTGGATCTTTTGACTTGAGAAAACCAAAGATCCAAATGACAAGAAAAATGGACTACAGCGGCCTCTAGTGGTTTAACACAGGTACCGCGGTCCCTTTTTTTTTTTTTTTTTCTTGACTACTATTAAAATTTTACATTTTCAGTAGTTACAGGCAAACACAGATATTAGCGGGAATACCGTTAGGTAACAGACAGAAAGACAAATTAGGCTTGGGGGTCCCCCAATAGAACCAAGTTCCTGGGGGCCCCCACTTACCTGATCCCCGCCGCAGGACTTTGTTTGGTCCACAGAAGTCCAAACTTCACCTATCACGGCAGGCATTGTAATTAAACCTTCAGGGACCAGGTTCCCAAGGATTCCACTCCCCTGGACCTGTATAGCACCCTGCACAGACAACATCTTGGTCGTGGGTATGACCAGAGCTCTGGATCCCAGGGTCCAGCCCTCCTAAGAGAGGCATTACAGGCAAAACCTTGCTCTTCTGCTGCAAGGCCCGGGTACCGACCGTTTAGCTATGAAGCTTTTTTGGTGGGATCCGGAACAGCTTACTAAGGCCCAAAAGAACCTGTACGCAAGCCCAGTGAAAACACATGTTACTCTTTGGCCAACACCTTAGACACTGGCAAAAAACTGAGGTGCTCCCGGGTGGGAGGGGCTTATATAGGGGAGGGTACTTCCGGTTTGGAATTGGCCAGTGCCAACACCTGAAGGTAATCTATATAAGCCATTAGTAATGACTAAGTCGCTCTGTGTCCCGTGATGTACGAAAAAGAAAGGGTGTTAGAGGTATCTGTTGAGAGCACATAATACTTAAGAAAGAAGGATTTAATTAGTTCATATTGTACCCGTTCGGATAAGGGTAAGTTAAATTTTTCCTGTAAGGTTGGAAATGAAATTAATTTCCATTTGGATTGTAGGGATTTTAGTGTGGTCAAGTTATTCATTAACCAAGGTGAGAGAGGAGATCTGTCTCTAAAGGCAGTACCAAGTCTAGCATCACCTACATATGATGCCAGGGGTGGGGGAGAGGAGGAAAGAGTGAATGTATCTTTGATTTTAAGCCAGAGTTGGTAAAGGTGTGCAACTATGATATTGTGTTTAGTGAGGTTTCGATATAGGATTGAATTGGACCACTGGATGATAGGTGATATGGTAATATGGAAGAGGATTCAAATCTGAGCCATGGAATGTCTGAGTTCTGAGTATACCACTGCCTCATTTGAGAAAGCTTTGTTGCGATAAAATAAAGCCAGACATTTGGAAGGCCCAAACCACCTTTTGGCTGAGGTCTATGTGCAAGGATATAACTATGTCTGGGTTTTTTTATCTGCCCAGATAAACTTGTTTATTTGTCTTTGAATACGAGTTATTTTATGGATACATGTTTTTATTGTAAAATATAATTTTTTATATCCACACTTTCCTATTTTACATTAATCATGTTGTTTCTTTGTTTATAGCCACGTGACAAAACTCATATTTATCTACTGAAAAATATTGCTTGTTATCTAGCTCCTGAAGAAGCGGATTCTACGGAATCATAAAACGCGAAACACGTTGAGTCTTGTATACTATGCTACTGTATATGTATGACATTCCATTGGCAACAATGGTATGCCTATATGAGTGGTATTATGTTTGTCACAAAACAATTTTTTAATCTATAAACATGTACATGGTAAACTTGTTTTATATCTGTGTAATAAAAACCTTTTATATTTATACCCTTGACTGTACATCGGTCTCACATATGGTGCCCACATAGTCCATTTAAGCCTCTTCCTTCTATACAACATTTGATTGGAGGAAGGCACCAATTTATATATTCTGATACCATCAGCACTTCCACACGCTGTTTCATCCTTGTCTGTTTATCCGCTATTGGACCCCGGCTTGCTCACACCCTGGTCGGGAAAACTTGAGGACCGTGACCTGGTACTAGCTTGCAGCTAAATCCATCTCCACCATCAGGAGCTTGGGGGAAAACCAGCTATTAATTAGACTCCGCACCTCAGGTGAGCCTGTGTCATCTGCCAGAAGTGACTGCCTGTATGCCTGTCCTGCCACTGCTATTACAATTGGTCTTCAAGCCTGACGCCTGATCGTGACAATATGGAGTAGGAGGTTGAGGTGGCGGTGGATGTGGTGGTGTAGGGGGAAGCGGCGGTGGAGGAGGACGAGGTAGCCAACACTGGTTTTTGTTTTAAAATGTATTTTTTTTTCAATTAGGGTACACCCCAAAAGAGTGAGAAAGATCAAAAATACAACAATGGCTGGGTAAGGTCTGGTATACATGTCTATTCTGCACAAGGTACGGACAAGTCCTGTGGGATCCATGCCTGGTTCATTTTAATGAACGTGAGCTTGTCCACATTGGCTCTGGACAGGCGGCTGCGCTTGTCTGTGATAACGCCCCCTGCCGTGCTAAATACACATTCAGAAAATACACTGGCTGCAGGGCAGGCCAGCACCTCCAAGGCGTAAAGGGCAAGCTAAGGCCATGTGCCCAATTTGGAGACCCAGAAGTTGAAGGAGGCAGACCCGTCATTCAGTACGTGTAGGCGTGTGCATTTTTGCCCTAATTTTTTTTTTTGAATAGCAGAATAAGGGCTCTTTCACACGGACAATCCGTTCAGGTCCGCCTGTCAGTTTTTTAGGCGGACCTGAACGGATGCTCCATGTACCCCTATGGAGCCACGGATGTCAGCGGTGACATGTCCGCTGACATCCGCCCTGCTCCGATCCGCCAAAGTGTGACGGAGGAAAACCCTATTTTTCCATCCGTCTGCGGATCTGATCGGATGACAACGGACTCTACGGTCCGTCGTCATCCGATCCCCCATAGGGGAGAGCGGTGCTCTGACAGGGCGGTCCCTGCATCAGTGTGCGGGGACCGCCCAGTCATCCACCGGCTCAGCGGGGATGAACGGAGCGATCCCCGCTGAGCAAGCGGAGGTTCACGGGCGGATCATGACTGATCCGTCCCGTGTGAAAGGGGCCTAAAACAACAGTATCTAAAGTATGTATCTTACACGTACAGATATGCAGGAAATGCACCAATTTTTTTTTATTTGCACTAAATATTTTTTTTTTGAATAGCAGAATAGAAGAACAGTATCTAAAGTGTGTATCTCACACGTACAGATATGCAGAAAACACTGCAAAATATATATTTTTTGCCCTAAATGGGTGTTTTTTGAACAGCAGAATAGAGAAATAGTATCTAAAGGGTGTATCTCACAGTAACATATGCAGTGCTGGTGCACTGAGCTTGCATAAAATGCCCGCCGACGCCAACCTAACTAACAGACGGATAAAAGTTATCTTTTCTCTGGCACTGGGCTCAGGGCAGGGTAAAAAGATTGTGCACTGCACCCACACAACAAAATCAAGGTAGATTGCTGAGTAATTTGACTTCTGAATCAGGACTCCTATCTAATTCTCTCCCTCAATGCAGCAGCAGCAGCAACCTTTCCCTACACTATCTAAAGCAGAGTGACGTGCTGTGCTATGTAGATCGCTGAGTAATTTGATTTCTAAATCAGGACTCCTATGATAATTCTCTCCCTCAAAGCAGCAGCATCAACCTTTCCCTACACTATCTAAAGCAGAGTGATGTGCTGTGCTATGTGCCTCTAGCTTATATAGAGACTGGGTCACATGCTGCACTGGCCAATCACAGCCATGCCATTAGTAGGCATGGCTGTGATGGCTTCTAAGGGCACACGAGTTAAACTAATGTTGATTGGCTGCCCTGCAGCGCGCCATTCCATTGCCGAACACCGAACCCGAACATGCAGTAAATTAACAGTTTGGGTTCGCTCAACCCTACTCATAATAAGAAAGGACTTTGCTCACTTTAGAAACCGCAACTTGGCATTGCATGCTATTTAATAAATCTGGACCAGAGTGCCCTGAGAATAGGGAAGTAAAGAAATCCTTCCTTTTATGGGGTATGGGAACAGGTTTAAGTATAGTTAGTATTTAAATTAAACTTCTACTTTAACCACTTCAATACTGGGCACTTTCACCCCCTTCCTGCCCAGGCCATTTTTCAGCTTTCAGCGCTGTCACAATTCGAATGAAAAATTGCGCGGTCATGCTACATTGTACCCAAATGGAATTTTTATAATTTTTTTTACCACAAATAGAGCTTTCTTTTGGTGGTATTTGATCACCTTTTGTGGTTTTTATTTCTTGCGCTATAAACAAAAGAAGAGGGACAAGTTTGAAAAAAACACAATATTTTTTACTTTTTGCTATAATAAATATCCATTTTTTTCCTCAGTTTAGGCCGATATGTATTCTTCTACATATTTTTGGTAAAAAAATCACAATAAGCGTATATTGATTGGTTTGCGCAAAAGTTATAGCGGCTACAAAATAGGGGAAAATTTATAGCATTTTTATTATTTTTTATTTTTTTACTAGTAATGCCGGCGATCAGCGATTTTTATCATGACTGCGATATTGCAACGGACACATCAGACACTTTTGACACATTTTTGGGACCATTCACATTTATACAGCGATCCCTGCTATAAAAATGCATTGATTACTGTATAAATATGATTGGCAGGGAACGGGTTAACACTAGGGGGTGATCAAGGGGTTAAATGTGTTCCCTAGGGAGTGATTCTTACTGTGGGGGGAGGGGACTGACTGGGGGAGGTGACCGATTGGTGTCCCTATGTACAAGGGACACACAATCAGTCTCCTCTCCCTGACAGGACGTGGATCTCTGTGTTTCTCTCTCAGAGATCCACGGTCCTGCTCAGTTACTGGGCAATTGCGGGTGCCTGTCGGCCATCGCGGTCGCTGGGCACGCGCATCGGGTCCCCAGTGACGCGGCGTGCGCGCACCCCCTAGTGGCTCGGTAAGGCGCAAAGTCATATGACATCCGCCCAGAACGAGAGAGTCTTTGTCCCGCCTTCATTTGACGTCGGGCAGTAGACTAGTGGTTAACTTACACATTAGCCATGTGTGAGGAACTGTGTGTCATGTACCTGGGTGTCCTCAAACCGGGATGTTACTGGTTCCACAGCTGCAGTTTTACCTGTTGTGCCACAGAGGAGCTCTGGAGTTGTGACAAGATTCTTTCAGTTTGCTGCATTGCCTTGGACTCACTAGCCCCACCTGCTGCCAGCTGTGGTCAATGTACAATCAAAACAGCCCATAAATAGCAGCACTTCCTTTCTCTCAGTGCCCGTTTGTGTGGACTAGCTCCCTGGGTGTTGTGAAAGCTTCTGCCTGAATTCCTGACTACTCTCTAGCCTGCTGATTTTGTACTTCACCACCAGCTCGTGCATGACCTCTGCCTGCCTGACCACTCTCTGGATTTCGATTGTGTACCGCTTTGCTTGATCTGTTGCCAACCTGACCTGCCTGACTAAGTTTTCGCCTGAATCCTCAGCACACAAGCTCCACTTCGGACACTACGGGTACATTACACTGTGTCAAACACTTTGGCTAGATCCAAGTATATGTCTACAGCCACCCCTCTGTCCAAGGTTTTACTTACCTCCTAAAAAAAAAAAAATCTGCTTTGTTTGACAACTTTTGTCTTTCCTGAATCCATGCTGACTATTGCCTAAAATATTTTTTTACAGCAAGAACTCATCTATGAGTTTTTTTTTTTTCCATTAAACTCTCAAGTATCTTCCCAAATAATGAAGTTAAACTAACAGGACTATGGTTACTTGGTAAAGACTTTGATCCCTTTTTAAAAATATGCACTGCATTGGTCTTACGTCAATCCAGTGGTACTATGCCAGTCATTAAAGAGTCTCTGAAAATTAGAAACCATGGCTTTGAAAATGTGTAGTGAGCCAACGACTTCCCACCTGCTGACAGAATTAAAGAGAGTCGTCTGAGTGCTCCTCAGCCATTTAGGCAAAGCCTTTTATTTTTATCAATGAATATAGAGCTTCCTCTGATTGGCCAAGTTGGAGGTCTTGATCAGTGGCGGCTGGTGCCCAATTTTTTTGGGGGAGCGGCAAACAATCCCCCCGCCAAGTCCGCACTCACCCCATCCACATTCACGGCTTTCCTGACTTCTCCTCCTGGCTAATTCGGTCTTAAGATATGCCACCTGTCCTAATTGGCTGGGAGGAGAAGCCAGAAGACAATAGCGAATGATTCGCTAATGTCACAAGTGGGTGGGTTCAGAGCGCAGTGCTCTGCGCCCTGAGCCCAACCTTTTTGAAACGAATTAGACCCTGACAAGCTTCCAATTTTTTTTAAAAAATCCTAGAAACCCTTGAGTCCTGTGCCCTGCATGGAAATTATGGGGGCCCTGGGCCCCTCATGTACCGGCCACCACTGGTCTTGATGCTATTTGCCTTCATTAGCTACCAACAGTAAACAGCACTGTGTTACAGCAGAAGTAGGAGGTGACTTCCCCTCTACTGCCAGATTTAATGGGAGTCAGTCTTGGTGCAATGGTGCCATTCAGGAGACGCCTTGCTTTTTTTATCAATAAATACAAAGCTGCACCTGATTGCCTCAGGTGGAGAGGCAGACAGATTACATCAAGATATCCAACTTGGCCAATCAGAGAAAACTTTATATTCATTGATAAAATTATAAACATTCTCATGAATGGCTGAGAAGCACTCAGACTGACTCTCTTTAATTCTGTTAGCAGATGGGAAGTCACTTGCACTGCTGATAGAGTTGCAACAAGACCGACTTCATTGGAGAAGGGGGAATTTACACTTTAGGGGAAACTCTGTTTATGGCCCACAAGATGATCTCAGTTAGGTAGATAAATCTGTCTCCTCTATCAGAAGGTCATTTATGATAACTGAAACTGTCCTCTTAAATTTAATAAAATCTTGGATACATGGTACAAATCTATATTCACCAGCAACCTAGAATAGTTGTCTCCAAAATGTGGCCCTTTGCTTACCTTTATCCAGCTCTTGGGGTGCTATACCATCCACTGACACCAAAAATTGGGCATGATTCCTCCTACTGACGCCAATGAAAGGGCACAATTCCAACCACTGACACACACTGGCAATAGTTCCTCCCAATAACACCGAGAATGGGGCACAAATCCTTCCATTGACATCAAAGATGGGGCACTATTCCTTCCAATGACACAAAAGATGGAGAATTGTGTACTCCCACTAATGCTAGGACATTTCCTACTCCCGCTGGCCACAAACCAGCCCTCCAAAAGTCTGAAGGACATTTGTTTTAGTTTTTAGTTTTGTATATTATGGATACTGTACAAGCACTATCATTACTGTATACGCAGTAGGACTGTATTAGACAAAGTCAGGGGAAGAAAGACTGAATCCCATCAGTGCCTTAAATTTTCAATGGGTTTCCAAAGAAACCCATGTGCAGAACATAGCCTGGCCTGCACCTGTACTTTGTATTTAAATTTGATAGGTCAAGGTGCAATTTTTTTGGTAATACCATAATTTTGGTAAAATTTTTAAGGAGAGAGACAATTCTCAATTTATTTGCACTGAAATCACCAGCAGGTGGAAAGCCATAAAGACAAGCCAATTTGCTTTGAAAGTGAAGAAATACAATTGACTCTTATGCTTGCTCTAAAAAAAAATGCCTTCAGAGGCATGCCATATGATCTACAAGTTATAAATACACATAATTTCATCTCTGCCGAGTGTATTTTCATAAGAGAAAAATCCAATTACTCTACCGTATCACCTAATGGCAATTGTCTGCTCCGTGTCCCGTTTCCCAAGGCTTTCTCATTTACTGAATGATATGCTGCAATAATAAACCGAGCAAGAATAAGCAAATGTCAGGAGGCTTTACGCAGAGGGGAATGCAATTCATGTAAAGAAAAAGTCAAGTATAGAAATATTACCTCCCCGTGGGGCTAATGGCTAGTGATTGCCGCCTGCCAAAAGGGCCAAATTGCTGTCAAATGGCAAATCGCTAGATAGGACATTAGGAATGCTGTAATAGAAAACCTTAATATTGTTTTAAAGTGAAAGTCTTGTCTATTTTCATAAACATTTTCAGCTGCTCTAAGCTTTTTCTGAAAGGATTTGCTACTGTATTTCTTTACTTATATGCTGTTCATAATTTATATGTTTGTAGTTCATATACAGATTTATAGATTGTACTGCTGGTGGCAGCACAGTGGCTAAGTGGTTAGCGCTTCTGCTTAGCAGCACTAGGGTTGCTGGTTTGAATCCCACCTACCTGGAGTTTGCATGTTCTCCCAGTGCCTGCGTGGGTTTTTACCCACACCCCAAAAACATGCTGATAGGTAACTTGGCCCTAGTATATGTATGAATGTAGATTGAGGGTAGGGACTGATGTTAATGTACTATAAATATGTAAAAGTGCTGTGTAAATTGATGGCGCTGTATAAGTACCTATAATAATGCTGGTATAAAAGTTCAAGGGGTGAGGTCGGTGCACTGAACGGTCTCCGCATACACTGTGCTAGCAATCTAGTCCTTCCCAGGGACCATAATGTAGAAAAATTAAAAAGGATTGCTGCACAAGAAAAATGTATTTGAAAAGTAAAAATTACATCAAATACCAGGTACGAACGGTAACGTTTCGGGCTGACATGGATAACGCCCTTCTTCACAACCACATACCTACAACTGTCTATGCACATCACTCAATATATATAGTTCATTAGCATAAACAATTCATCAAATAATTAGGATAAGCTGGAATCAATTAATTTGTAAAAAAAATACTACATTCCTTATTATATGTGTAGCAGGGTGTTCCCCTTTAATGCAGAGAGACTACATTACCCAGAACCCCATTCGGCAATGTTCCGCCGCAGAGACTCATGGGAGGGGTTATAAAAGGAGGAGGCGAGGCTGGGCTCGGCCTCTTTGGGACACGAGACTTCAGAGACTGATCCTCCTGTGTGGACGTGTTGGAGTGCAGGGCCTGAAGCCTGAGACCTTGCGCAGCACCAAAGAGCCTTCCACCCCTCTGCGAGCCTGGGTGGCATCTGACTTCGCTCGACTACAGCCTTGTTGGATCGGGGACCCGATCGCTGAAGAGACGGAGTGTGTGTGTGAGGACACAACAGGTGGAAGTTCCCGGACTGGGACCGTAGTCCGGGCGGGTGAGAGGGCATATGCCCAACCGATATACTGTTACTGCATATAGGCCTATAGACTGCCGTGGCCTATGAGTTGTTCTTAGTGCTCTTATTGAAGACCCCTTGTTAAAACTGAACCTACCGTTCACATAGTCAAGTTTCTACTCCATCTTTACCTACCCCATTGGATTACAAAGTTTGTACTCTGTTAATGTGCACCACCGTTAAAGATCTGCCGGTGAAGAAAAAGAACTAAGTTGTAGATATCAGAACCAGACCTGGTGGGGTTTCTAAGGTGGTTTGGTTACTGCGCCACAAGGCACTTAGCTAACGGTCGCCCGCGTGGCGCACTTGTTATGTGTTAACCCTATATTGTGTTAGTGTGGCTGGGCTTTACATTACAAATGATTATTCTGTAAACTGTTATTGATGTTACCCTTTTTCTTTACCAAGAGTTTAAGTAAAATCTTACATTTATATTTCAATTCAGTATTGTTTCAATGCTCAGTTATTCATACAGTATAAGATATACAATTTACTGTCAGTACTAGCTGTGCCAGTAGGGGGTAGAGCATATTGCCGGGGGTTGGCGGAGCTGTCTTCAGGGCCCAAACTAAATCAGCGGCCTTCTTAGTTGGAGGTATCGCTACACGTGGGGGTTCTCGTCCGGGATCCTGATGCAGCAAGTGAACGCCAGAGGTGCCGCCATGGATCCACGAGCGGTAGAAGAATGGTGCAAAGCCTCTAACGCAGAGCCAAACCAGTCGATAGTCATCAGCCTCCCTGGGGAGGCATGGTCGACTGAAACGGTAGAGGAGTTGATGAAGTCAGTGTCCCCAAATCACACACCGTGGGTGACGGAGATAAAGTCAGACCCAGACACCTCATATCAGTATGCATTAGTGGAGTACTGGAACGGGATGCCAGAGGCCTGTAAGCGCAAGTGTGTGCGGACGCCAGACAACAGAACTTATAGGTTGGCGCACGCAGTAACTGAAAGAAAGGAACCATCACCAACGGGATCACCGCAGGCTGCGGCCCGTACCCCACCGGAAGAAAGGGACAGGGCGACGCCCCCGGTGGCGCCTGCACCTGCCACTGTTATATCACCAGAACTGATACCTTGACACCTGGGT
Organism: Rana muscosa; assembly: GCA_029206835.1. Taxonomy (NCBI): domain Eukaryota; kingdom Metazoa; phylum Chordata; class Amphibia; order Anura; family Ranidae; genus Rana; species Rana muscosa. The sequence goes on from CM055121.1 coordinate 337,546,112, forward strand.
GGAGCAGGCATTGCAGGCAGTAGAGGCATGGGAGGTGCCTGAAGTGCAGAAGAGGCAACGAGTGATGGAAAGCCTTAAAGGCGCAGCAGCAGAAGCAGTGAAAAGCTTTCGGTTTGGGAACGCAGATTGCACGGCTCAAGACTGTCTAACCATGCTGCAAGAAGAGTTTGGTCAATTGGAAAAGGTGACTGAGATGGTCTACCAGTTTGAACACACTTTCCAACAACCGGAGGAGAAACTTTCTGAGTATGTTAGAAGACTGAACAGGTTGTTGTGCAAGATTGTGTTGAAGAAGGGGATGAGGCCCCAAGACACAGATGCGGCAAGAATGAAGCAAGTCTTAAAGGGAGCGCTGCGCTCGGATCCAGTCTGGTTGCACCTGAAAACCTCAGGAGGAGGAACGTTGCTGACTTATGCTGACTTGATAAAAATCATCAGAGATGAGGAGGCACTGCAACAGGACCAGCAGTTGATTAGGACAAGTGTTGTACCCGCACAGGTGCTAGTCAATCCAGTAATGACCCCTGAAAGAGATTCGGAGATAGACACCCTGAAAGCTCAAATGTCCAAGGTGTTAGAGATGTTGACCTCTCTGATGGAAAAAGACACAGAGGGTCCCAAGAGAGAAGTACCAAGGAAGGAATTATTCCCAGTTGCCTCAGCACCTGCATCTTTACAAGAATGGGGAGATATCGTCTGCTTTAACTGTGGAGGAATTTGGCATATTGTGGCTACATGCTCCAGTCCCAAAAAGAAGAAAATAGACAACCGCAAGCCGGCGGGAAACTTCAGAGGGCCCCGGTGAAGGAGTCAACCGGGTGCCCATCACCTTCAGTGAGCTCCAAGCTGAAAGCAAAGCAGAAAACAACAGGAGATAAAACGCCTCGGGGGAAACACAACATTTCTCAACAGAGATACACCCCAGAGAAAGGGGGTAAGACCCCTCAGAAGAGGCACAGCACTCCCCAGAGGGGGTGCACACCTAAGAAAAACAATAGTATCCCTCAGCGGGTCCCTACACCCAGTAAAGGGGGGGGAGTCAATACATACCAGACTCAAGAAAGACTGAAGTCCAAAGGGGATTGGACGAGAGGAGGTTCAAAGAAAAAAAGTCTGAAGAAAGCGACCCCTGCCGGGCCTTACCCGGAGAAGCTGGTAGGCCCATCTCCTATAGTGTCCATTCAAGTGGAGGGAGTCTACACCAGAGCAATCTTGGATACTGGGGCGCAAGTAACCCTGCTATACAGAGACTTTTACGATAAGTACTTGAGTCACCTACCCATCCGGAAAATAGAGGGACTAGAGATATGTGGGATTGGAACCCAGAACTTCCCCTACGATGGCTATCTGCCTGTCAGGATGACCTTTGACCCATCTGTGGCTGGGAAAACCGAAGTGTTTGACACCCTGGCAGTTGTGTGCCCTCGGCCACCAGGAGCCAACAAGAGTTCCCTGATAATAGGGACAAACACGGACCTGGTCCGAAGACTTCTGACCCCTCTAGTGTAAGAGAAAGGGGCAGCGGTCACCAAGATCCACCCCATGCTGAAGACAGCTTACCAAAGGCTAGTCTTAGAGCAGAAGACCCCAGGAGAGGGGATAGGGAAGGTGTGGAGACTTGGAAGAGGAGGGATAGTGTTGCAGCCCGGCGAAGTAACCTGTCTCAGAGGCACTGTGAAGCTTACTTGCGAGCAGCCTGGACCCTTTGTCATGTTGGAATCTGATCCAAGAGAAGGGTCCCATGGTCTGGAAGTGATACCAGAAGTGATTCCGCTGAAGGCCCTAAAGAAGGCCCATTGTAGAGTCCCAGTGAGTGTTAGGAACAATACGGATGGCCCCATGGAGGTCCCAGCCAGGATGCTGCTAGGCAAGGTGAGCCCTGCGGCCCCTGTCAACCTGTCAGAGGTGGGCGAAGGAGGAGATGCTTGGGAGAAGATATCCATGGAAAACCCGAATCTGCCCAGGGCTTGGAAAGAGAGAGCCAAGGCCCAGCTGAACAGATGGGAGAGGATATTCTCTAAAGATGAGTTCGATGTGGGATGTGCAAGGAGTGCCACCCATCGGATCCGCCTCCAGGAAGATAAGCCCTTCAGAGAGAGGGTCAGGCGGGTCCCACTAGCAGATCTGGAGGATCTAAGGGAACAACTCTCAGAGCTGAAGAGGACTGGAGTGATACGGGAATCTAGAAGCCCCTATGCATCCCCGATAGTGGTGGTCAGGAAGAAGAATGGGTCATTGAGGCTCTGTATCGACTACAGGACTCTCAACAGGAGAACCATACCCGACCAGTATACTACTCCAAGGATAGAGGATGCCCTACAGAGCTTGTCTGGAGCCAAGTGGTTCAGTGTTATGGATCTCAAGAGCGGGTACTATCAGATCCCCATGCACCCAGAAGACAAGGAGAAGACAGCTTTCATAACCCCAGTAGGGTTCTTTGAATTCGACCAGATGCCTCAAGGTCTGTCTGGAGCCCCTGCTACTTTCCAGCGTCTTATGGAGAAGACTGTAGGAGACATGAACCTTATTGAAGTCCTTGTGTACCTGGACGATGTCATAGTCTTTGGAAGAACCCTGGAGGAACATGAGGAGAGGCTGGAAAAAGTATTGAGGAGACTCAGTGAGGAGGGACTCAAACTTTCGCCTGAAAAGTGTCGGTTCTACCAGTCTTCTGTGAACTATCTGGGGCACATAGTGTCCGAAGAAGGGGTGGCCACAGACCCCGAGAAATTGGAGGCAGTTACCTCCTGGCCACGACCCACCACAGTAACAGAACTCAGATCCTTCTTGGGTTTCTGCTCCTACTATAGGAGGTTTGTGGAGGGATTCACCCGAATTGCTAGACCATTGAATGAACTGCTCAAGACTGAGGGGGAAGAGGACGACTCAGGGCCCAGGAAGCTGGGATAGTCAGTCAGAAATCAGTGGAACCAGAAGTGTGAAGAGGCCTTCCAGGCATTAAAGGAGAGCCTAACCACTGCCCCAGTCTTGGCCTACGCAGACCCAATCAAGCCCTATGAACTACAAGTAGATGCTAGTCATGACGGTCTGGGAGGAGTACTTTATCAAGAACACGAAGGGCAACAACGGCCTGTTGCCTATGTGAGCAGGAGCTTGACCCCCTCTGAGAAGAACTACCCCACTCACAAGCTGGAGTTCCTGGCCCTTAAGTGGGCGGTAGTAGACAAGCTCAAAGACTACCTGTATGGGGCGGAGTTCACTGTGAAGACCGACAACAACCCCCTTACCTACCTTTTCACCACGGCCAAGCTGGACGCCACTGGACACAGGTGGCTGGCCGCACTGTCTGGATTCAACTTCAGCCTAAAGTATAGGCCAGGGGCTGGGAATAGAGACGCAGACGCTCTGTCCAGGAGATCTCATGCCCCCACCAGTGATGTAGAAGATTGGACCCAAGTGGCACCGGACGGGGTGCGGGCCCTTTGTCAAGGAGCTGAATTCCAGGCCAGAGGAGGCTCCAGAGCAGAAGAAATAGGAGTTACCATGGTGGGAGTCCCAAAACACTACTGTGGGGTGACTCAATTGGACGAAGACAATCTGCCGAGATTGTCCAAGAAGGAGTTGAGGAGTGACCAATTGGAAGACCCCATGGGGAGATTGGTCCTGGAGGCCCTGGAGAATCAGGATCCAAACAAACTCCTGCGTCATCCCTCAAAGGAAGCTCGCCTGTTGAGGAAAGAATGGGACAGGTTGCAGGTACATCAGGGAGTGGTCTACCGAAGGGGCCCCTCTGATGACTCAGAAGATAAGTGGCAACTGTTCCTCCCAGAGAAACATCGAGAGACTGTTCTGATTGCCCTGCATGACTGGGGCTCAAAGGACCTTTCAACTTGTCAGAAGTCGGTTTTATTGGCCCTGCATGAGGGCAGAGGTAGAAGAGTACTGCCACTCATGTGCATGATGCATCCAGAGGAAGACTTTACCCCATCAAGCTGCCCCAATGGGCCATCTACAAAGTCAAGGTCCAATGGATCTGGTATGCATTGACTTTCTCTGCCTTGAACCCGACCTGAGTGGACTAGGAAATGTTCTGGTGATAACCGACCATTTCACCCGGTATGCCCAAGCTTTCCCAACCAAAGATCAGAAGGCCTCCACCGTAGCCAAGGTACTTATGGAGAAGTACTTTGTCCATTATGGGCTGCCACAGCGACTTCATTCAGATCAAGGAAGGGACTTTGAGAGTAAACTGATCCGGAAACTCCTGGATTCGTTGGGGATCAAGAAGACTCGAACTACACCTTACCACTCACAAGGAGATGCTCAGCCGGAAAGGTTTAACCGAACCTTGCTCAACATGTTGGGGACTCTGGAAAGTGAGAAAAAGCAACATTGGAGCAAACATATAGCAGCCCTAGTACATGCTTACAACTGCACCATCAGTGATGCTACAGGCTACTCCCCATATCGACTCATGTTTGGGAGAGAAGCGAGACTACCTGTGGACTTGGCCTTTGGCACCTCTCTAGACCATTCCTCAGCCACATCCCACAAAGGATATGTGGACAGGCTCAGACACAGCCTGAAAGTAGCCTATGAACAAGCTCAAGCGGCCTCAGATCAAAGGGGAGCTCAAAACAAAAGAAACTTCGACTTGAAGGTCCGGGTACAAGACCTACAGCCCGGGGATCGAGTACTGTTACGCAATCTGGGGGTCCCTGGGAAGCACAAACTTGCAGATAGATGGAGCTCTGAACCTTATGTCATCTGTAGGAAGTTGCCGGGCCTGCCTGTCTACAAGTTGAAGCCGGAAGGAAAGGTGGGCCCTCTGAAGACGTGGCATCGAAACCACCTGCTCCCTCTTGCCGAGGCAGTTAGAATACCTCCCGTGGGAGACTCCCCTGAACCGGCCTCTATCCTGGATACTCCTAGGCCGAACACTCGGTCGCAGGCCTCCCGAGCTGAAGATGGAGAGGCCTCTCAACTTAGTGGAGATGAGGATGGAGAACTTAATTGGCTGTGGCCTTCTCCAACTCCAGAAACTTCTACCATAGACCTTCCAACCACTGAGGACACCACAGATGAAACACTGAACCCAGAAGCCACAGAGTTCATCCCCTCTAGTCCTTCAGCAGATTACTGGGAAGATGCCCATGATGGTTACTCAGAGGAAGAGGAGCCTGTGGCACCAGAGCCAGAAATCCCAAGAGAGCAAAGGGCTCGAAGAGTCATCCGGCCTCCTAAGAAGCTGACCTACCCACAAATGGGGAATAGCTCAGAGGATTCTGTAGTTACTGCTAGGAGGAATGCTGAAAATCTGGATCCCTCCACTGTCCATTTAGTGGAGGGCAACCCCAGCTCACTCTCTGGCACAGCCAGGCAGGCCACCCATGATAATGTGACCTGTGGGCCAGGGAATTCTGCTCCTCAGTTTTGGTGGGAATTCCCTATGCCAACATCGTTTGTAGAATTGTCTAGAGTTGTACATAGTCTTTGTTAAGGTTTATCTTTGGGGACCAAAGAGTTCAAGTGGGGGGAGTGTGTATCGGGGTGTTCCCCTTTAATGCAGAGAGACTACATTACCCAGAACCCCATTCAGCAATGTTCCGCCGCAGAGACTCATGGGAGGGGTTATAAAAGGAGGAGGCGAGGCTGGGCTCGGCCTCTTTGGGACACGAGACTTCAGAGACTGATCCTCCTGTGCGGACGTGTCGGAGTGCAGGGCCTGAAGCCTGAGACCTTGCGCAGCACCAAAGAGCCTTCCACCCCTCTGCGAGCCTGGGTGGCATCTGACTTCGCTCGACTACAGCCTTGTTGGATCGGGGACCCGATCGCTGAAGAGACGGAGTGTGTGTGTGAGGACACAACAGGTGGAAGTTCCCGGACTGGGACCGTAGTCCGGGCGGGTGAGAGGGCATATGCCCAACCAATATACTGTTACTGCATATAGGCCTATAGACTGCCGTTGCCTATGAGTTGTTCTTAGTGCTCTTATTGAAGACCCCTTGTTAGAACTGAACCTACCGTTCACATAGTCAAGTTTCTACTCCATCTTTACCTACCCCATTGGATTACAAAGTTTGTACTCTGTTAATGTGCACCACCGTTAAAGATCTGCCGGTGAAGAAAAAGAACTAAGTTGTAGATATCAGAACCAGGCCTGGTGGGGTTTCTAAGGTGGTTTGGTTACTGCGCCACAGGGCACTTAGCTAACGGTCGCCCGCGTGGCGCACTTGTTATGTGTTAACCCTATATTGTGTTAGTGTGGCTGGGCTTTACATTACAAATGATTATTCTGTAAACTGTTATTGATGTTACCCTTTTTCTTTACCAAGAGTTTAAGTAAAATCTTACATTTATATTTCAATTCAGTATTGTTTCAATGCTCAGTTATTCATACAGTATAAGATATACAATTTACTGTCAGTACTAGCTGTGCCAGTAGGGGGTAGAGCATATTGCCGGGGGTTGGCGGAGCTGTCTACAGGGCCCAAACTAAATCAGCGGCCTTCTTAGTTGGAGGTATCGCTACATATGTTAATCAATTAAATAGCTGGAACGACTTTTGGTAACAGGTGAATTTGATTGCTCACTAGGCAAAGATATAGTTGATAGGATAATTCATCAATTCATCTACAGAATAAAAAATACGTGTATATAATCAACATTATTGAAATAATCTACTATTGACACTACGAAACTTTAAAAAGTATACGTGTGTGTGTGTGTATATAGAAATACATATAAGTGTATCAAATATATATAAATATATATATATATATATATATATATATATATATACATATATATATATATATATATATATATATATATATATATATATTGTGACGGTATGAGAGGTGAGATATATGACAGTCGCTATGTTTCACCTCACATTCGGTCCATTGTAAGGGACTGAACCAGAATCCGGCCCAGGTTTTTCCAGCCTCTGTAGTTGGCTTGGTTCCGGTCCAGATATTCAGGTTCACTGGAATCCATAGGCAGCTGGGCTTTAAAGATCCAGGAAGAGAGGACAGCAATGCTCTGGCCTGAGACTCAGAAGGGAATCTGAGTAAGAGGAGCGCTGTTTATTTGGGCTGAAAGAAAAAGGTTTGCTTTACTTCACCTTGTGTTTTGTGGGTGACGGGGACCAGCCCCTCACCGTATAGAGAGCGGTTACTGTATAGTTTAGCGCCGGACGGCAAGGATTTGTTTTACTGTTTTGTTTATTTTGTATGACTAGTGCAAACCACTCGTAAATAAAGCTGGCAATACGCCAGGTTTTAAAGAAACTGCCTGTACGCTGACCTTCATTCTGAGAAAAGGTGATCCCCACGAGCTAATCTCCCACACAATATATATATATATATATATAATGTGTGTATGTAGCAATACCCCCAGTTAAGAGGGCTGCTGATATAGATTTTGGGTCTGTAACACACTGCTGTCAACCCCCGTAACTGGCTCTGACCTCCCTTGGCACAGATAGCAGTAAATATGGGATTGTGAAACCCGTTAGCTAAGGGGATCACAATACCGCAATAAATATATAACCACACAGCGTATTTGCTTAACCACAAGTAACTTTTACTGAGTATAAAGCATGAAGTTAGACAATCGTACATATGCCTACACACACTAAATGTCAATCAACTACGCTCGCGAGCTTCCCCCTCAAGGGCAAAGATGGCGCCCAAACAATGTCTAATTGCTTTACAGTCAGGCCTGACTATTGCAGATATGATGCTCCGTTGGGAGAGATCTTCGCTAGCAATGGTGGTGCACTTTAAAAGGGTATTTGTAATCCACAGGTAAAAGAACAGTCATCTACTCGATATGCAATCAAAGATTCAACTATTGCTGCACAACACACGGTCCCACTTGCGTGCAATGCAACACTCCGGTAAATTGTGGTCCCTGAACAAGCGACACTGAGCCTAAAGATTAGTCAAATAATCCTTGAACAAGTGCTCTCTCACCCGACCGGACCAGTCCATACAACCGACTTCCGTAGCTGGGCTTCTGCACACAGTCTCACGACTCCCGTAGTCTCCGGTCCTCCCGACAGTCCTTGGAAGGATGATGAACAAGGTGACTCTTGGGTTCTCCCGTGAAGGCCGGAAGGCTTTTTGGATCACAAGGCCCAACTCTCAGGCCCAGTCCAATGACAGACTCAGCGCAGGCTTCACTTGCTAGTTGGGCGGCGTCCAAAGAGACCCGCGTGTTGCTCCGCTCCTCCTTAAATAGCCCTTCCCCAGCAGACCTTGCGCCGGGCAATACACTGTGGGTGTCCCGCTGCATACTGGGTAAAGTAGTCTTTTTAGCTCCTTAAAGTGACACCCTGCTACATATATATTTATATATATATATATATATATATATATATATATATATATTTCAAAAGTTCAGGATAGTGAACACTGTCATAGGAACAAATATAAATCAGTATTTAACCCTTTGGGCTGCAATGTGTCTAAACAGTTTATCCAATGCACATCTCTTTTTCTTAGTTCTAGTTCTCTGTTACCTCCTCGTCTATTAATTGGAATTCCATCTATAACCATATATCTTAATTGTGACACTATGATTCTTTTCTAAAAGTCTAGACAATGGTAACTTATCCAGTTTATCTCGAATTGAGTATTTGTGCCTTGCAATCCTGTCTTTTACTTTCTGTGTTGTTTCCCCTACATACTATAAATAAGTCATGGACATTTAATAATGTATATCACATAAGATGATTGGCAAGTAAAATAATCTTTAATATTTATATTATATCCTTTATGTGGGTGACAAACTTTTACCTTTAATCATGCTGGTGCACTGAATGCAGGAAAGACAAGAAAAAGAGCCATGGTTAGGTGGACCCAAAAACGTGATACGAGGGGTGGGAGTACTATACTGGTCTGATTTGACCAGTCTATCATGTAGAGTTCTTCCTCGGTGGTACGAGGATAATGGGGGATGGTAAAATTCAGGGACAGTCGGATAATTCTTATTTAATATAGACCAGTGTTTTTTAATAACATTGTTAATTTGGTTGGAGAATGGGTGGAATAGGGAAATGAATGGCATCCTGCGACTTGTGTTTGTTTTTTTTTCTTTGTTACAATGTAAATGTATGCGTTCTTGATGAACTATATCACTGGGATACCCACGTTGACACTGTCTGGCTTCCATTTCATCCAACCTTTTTTCTCTGTTAATAGATTTATTGGTGATTCTAGATACCCATTTTAACTGACTACTGGGTATTGATTTGAACACCCCCGGAGGATGAAATCTAGAGAAATGTAACTGATTACGATCTGTCAGTTTTCGATACAGATCACTGACAATATGGTCGTCTTGTATATACAATAGTGTATCTAGAAACGGGGTAGCCTCATTTGAAGTGGACATGTTAAATTTCAAGCCTGGAACTAAACTATTCAAATACGAATTGAATAATAATAATGTGTGGCGGACCCCCAAAATTGGGGTCACTATGCTCTAAATTTAGGGGCAGCCTGAGCAATAGTTTAGCTCAGGTTCTCCAATTCTGCTTAGTTTGGACTCTGCTCTGCTGTAATGTTGCCTGGAGTATGGTTCCCCTTGACCTGCGGGTGGCACTGTTGCCCAGGTCTTGAGGAAAACCACAGGTGGCGTTGTGGTGTGATTTGGTGTCCTCTCTCGGCTGCCGTGCGGTGGGTGGGTTTTGCCTGCTGTGCATGCCGGGAGAGGGTACATAAAGGGCAGACGCCCTGATCTGGGGTGGTGTGCCGGGGGGATTCAAAGGAGGACCCCTGGTGGTGAAGTCGCACCCGTTGGCCTTGCAGGCCTGGGGCGCGTGAACTGGTCGAGGAGTCTCTGGCACCTTTAGCCTGAGGCTACAGAGTTCCAGGTAGGCCCAGTACCTTCAACTGGGTCTACAACCAACCACTGGAGTCCCAGGGAACCCAAGGGAGGGTGGCCCGCTCTGAAGCAGAGGAAACCGGGGGAAGAACTGTCCGATGGATCGGTGAAGGAAGTCACGGTCTCTGAGAGGCCTGGTTGCCTATCAGAGGGAAGGATTCGTGAGTTGCAAGATAGCTCCTGTAGTGTGCCCCATTGGCACCTATGGTATCTAATAATCTACAGGGGTTTCAAAGTTCTAATTCAGTAACCAAGGGATTCTGTGGCAGAGGATCTTCAAACTTGTCCGTGAAGGGGATTAAATCAAAGTAACTGTTCGTGCTTCACTCCGGCTACTAAAACTGTGAGAGGGATCTATCCGGGTGAGCAATAACCACTCAGGCTTGAGTGGAGATAGGTTCAGGCACCGGCACCCAGTCACCCTATCTCCTTACTTAATCTCATTGCTGTCTTTCAACCTTTTTCCTAATCTGTTCAAGAAAGAGAAAATAAACTTGTTTGGAGTTTAAACACCGTCTGAACATTGGCCTTCTTTCGGGGGAAGAATAGACTTTTCCCTATATTCTAGGGACGAGAACCAACAGAGGGGAGGTAACTCGCTGCAGGACCCAAAATTGCAAGAACACCGCTCAACCTCTTATACCAGGAGGATACGGGCATGTGGCATGGTGTGCCTTTTCTCCTGCAAGTGAAGGTAGGCAGGAAAAAAGGGTCTGTGTGCTACACGTATCCAGGTCGCCCATCCATATGCCAAATGCGTCATCTATAAATCTAAACCACGCTATACAGTTGTCTGTGAACAACCTACAATGATAAATAAATGCATGTTCTAGCATGTCCATGAATGAGTTGACATTGGAACCCATCGCTGTGCTGGTGCGTTGAAGGTAATATGTATCCTTAATTGCTTGTCGACCGCCGCACACAGATATACGTCGACAGCATGGCAGTCCTGGGCAAATGGACATACCTGTACGTCCTCTTTAAGGAAGCGGCATTGTGGACGCGCGCGCCTGCCGCAAGCTCCGTGAGCCCGACCGTGGGTCCCGCGGACTCGATCGCCGCGGGGATGCCCGCGATCGTCTCACGGTGAGGAAGAACGGGGAGATGATGATGTAAACAAGCATCTCCCCGCTCTGCCTAGTGACAATGACAGTGATCACTGTCTTGTCACACACAGCCCACCCCCCTACAGTAAGAAGCACTCCCTAGGGCACACTTAACCCCTACAGCGCCACCTAGTGGTTAACCCCTTCACTGCCAGTGTCATTTTCACAGTAATCAGTGCATTTTTATAGCACTGATCGCAGTAAAAATGACAATAGTCCCAAAAATGTGTCAAAAGTGTCCGATGTGTCTGCCATAATGTCGCAGTCATGATAAAAATTGCTGATCGCCGACATTACTAGTAAAAAAAAAAAAAAAATATTATTAAAAATGCCATAAAACTATCCCCTATTTTCTAGACGCTATAACTTTTGCGCAAACCGATCAATAAACGCTTGTTGCGATTTTTTTATTTTTTTTTCACCAAAAATATGTAGAAGAATATGTATCGGCCTAAACTGAGGGAAAAAAAAAGATTTTTTGTGGATATTTATTATAGCAAAAAGTAAAAAATATTGTTTTTTTTTTCGAAATTGACGCTCTATTTTTGTTTATAGCGCAAAAAATAAAAACCGCAGAGGTGATCAAATACCACCAAAAGAAAGCTCTATTTGTGGGGGGAAAAATGACGCAAATTTCATTTGGGTACAACATTGCATGACCGTGCAATTACCAGTTAAACAGCGCAGTGCCAAATTGTAAAAAGACCTCCGGTCTTTAAGCTGACAAATGGTCCGAGGCTGAAGTGGTTAAAGAGGAAAAAATTCTCCCCTAATACTATTTTTTAAGCAGCTCTAAAAGAAATGCAATCTGAATGGTATCATATTGTCTAGAATTCTTTAACAAACGTTGGCATGCTTCGAGACCCAGAGTGTGTGGGATGGCAGTATAAAGATTTGCTACATCCCAGGTAACTAACATTGCTCCTGATGGAAGAGTTAAATTCTCAATTTTCTCTAAAAAGTCTTGAGTATCTTGAATATAAGATCGAGTATTCACAATTAAAGGAGTAAGGCATTTGTCTAAATGTTTGGCTATTGGCATGGTAACAGAATTAATGCTGGAAACGATTGGACGACCCGGAGGATTTTGTGGGTGCTTGTGTACTTTTGGTAACACGTAAAAAATAGGGGTGATGGGATGTTCTGGAATCAAAAAAGTTTCTGTATTAGTATCTATTATTCCTGCCTGTACAGCCTGTTTCACAACTTTTTTTATTTGATTTAAAACCCGTGTAGTGGGGTTACTATCCAATCGCATAGAAACATTAGTATCAGCTAACTGCCTCTGTATTTCTCCTTCATATTTGGCGGTATCCATAATAACTATGGAACCGCCTTTATTGGCCGGCTGGATTGTAATCTCCTTTCTAGTAGAAAGGGACGATAAAGCAGTAAGTTCTTCCCGATTCAGATTGGTCTATGGTCCCTTTTAGATTGGTCATGTAAAAATAGCTTGATATCCGCCTCAACCTTACTAATGAACAGTTCGGCAGCAGGACAAGATGTGGGGGGCACAAAAGTGCTTTTATTTTTAAGATCTACCGCATATACTCGAGTATAAGCCGACCCGAATATAAGCCGAGGCACCTAATTTTACCACAAAAAATGGGAAAACGTATTGACTCGAGTATAAGCCTAGGGTGTCCATCTGCATGTCTCACTGTGCCTCACTTTGCCTCACTGTGTCCATGCCTCACTGTGTCCATGCCTCACTGTGTCCATGCCTCACTGTGTCCATGCCTCACTGTGTCCATGCCTCACTGTGCCCATGCCTCACTGTGCCCATGCCTCACTGTGCCCATGCCTCACTGTGTCCATGCCTCACTGTGCCCATGCCTCACTGTGTCCATGACTAGACTGACGTTTAACATAGGAGTCTATGGAAGGGGTGCCCAGTTTGAAAAATCAGTGCTCCCCGACCGTAGGTCCCCCGGACAACAAACTTTGCACACTTGTAGAGGAAGAGTGGGGCTACATGTGTGCCTGTACCGCATCCCCAAAGTCCGGGAGATCAGGTGCAAAAAGGTGACTCGAGTATAAGCCAAGGGGGGCATTTTCAGCACAAAAAAATGTGCTGAAAAACTCGGTTTATACTCGAGTATATATGGTAAGTTGGAAATTGATAATGCCAATAAGCTGCCACTGTTCACTGTCGGTCTAGACGAATAAAAAGCTTTCAAACGTACATTTCTAAAAAAACGATATAAATCCTATTTCAATTTAAACATATCCATTCTCTCCTTAGGGCAAAAATTCAGGCCTTTATTCAAGACCTGCATTTCTATAGTACGTAATGAAAAAGATGAAATGTTATGTACCACACTAGGAATTAAGTCCTCTGCCTGTTCCGGGTCCTGGTGGCAATAGATCTTGTTGTTGCGCATTTGGTGCTTCTTACTGTCAGTACTAGGATCCCTTTAGGACCCAGCACAACTCACCTGAAACAGCCTTTGCCTGGGAAACAACAGTGATTGGCCAGCTCACCTTTTAAATCACCTTTATCATCATCCAATCAGTGCTCGTGATAGAGTTACTTTTGTGTGCCTCTGTTTGATACAGCTGATATCTGCTCCGTGTATTTTGTGTATGACCCAGCTCGTTTGACCCTGCTTGCTCGCTTCTGATTCGGTACCGTTTGGACTCTGATCTACCTGTGTATGACCCAGCTTGCCTATACTACGCTTTGCCTGATTCTACTGTAGTACCTCCATCTGCAGCGGTGAACTACAAGCACCAGCCAACATCCACCTGCAGAGGTGAACTACAAGCACCAGCTAACATCCACCTTCATCTGCAGCGGTGAACTACAAGGTCCAGCCAACATCTACTACAAGTCCCAGCAGACCTGCTCATGGTATGTGCTCTTGTTCTTGAACTCTTTGCATAATCAGCACACCTGCACTGTTACCTGTTATCTGCTCCTAGCCTGACATTATCATGAGCCATACATAAAAAGGGAAACCTATCATGGATCCTGAGCAGGCTCAGTTGTTTGCACAGGAACTTTGCCGTTTATCCCATCAAGTTCAGGAAATGGCCACAGAGCTCACCAAGGTGCAATCTCCTTCTACTACCACCGCTACAAAAACTCTATCTGAACCAAACATTCCTTTGCCTGACCGGTTTTCTGGTGACCGTAAAGGGTTTTGCAACTTTAAAAACAGCTGCAAATTATATTTCAAGTTAAGGCCATCCACGTCTGGCTCTGAAACTCATTATCTCTCTACTGCAGGGTGACCCCCAGGCTTGGACCTTTAACCTGGAACCAAACCATCCAGCCCTGCTAACAGTAGATGCCTTCTTTGAAGCCCTCGGTTTGCTGTATGATGATCCAGATCATGCTGCTACTGCAGAATCAACCCTGCGTAACTTAAAGCAAGGAACTACCACAGCTGAAATGTATTGCTCAGAGTTTCGCAGGTGGGCCCCGGAATCTGGCTGGAATGATGCAGCTCTCCGCAGCCAGTTTAGAATAGGCCTTTCAGATGCAATTAAGGATGCTCTGGTCAACTTCTCCTACCCAGCCTCACTGGAGGAGGCTATGTGTCTAGTCATTCGAATTGACCGACGCCAGCGAGAGAGGAGGCAAGAACAAATGACAGCTGTGGCAAACTATATACCTCCCTTGCCACCTGAGTATTCCACCTCCAGTGCCAGATCTGAGGAAGAACCTATGCAGTTAGGCTCCACCTGGTTATCTGCCCAGGAACACACACGCTGGCGTAACATGGGATTCTGCTTATATTGTGACCTCAAGGGTCATATGCTCCGTTCGTGCCCTACACGTCCGGGAAACTCCAGGACCTAGGTGATTGTGGGGAGGTCACCTTAGGTCTGCTTTCATCTCCCCAGGGGGACAATCGTATACTTTTACCCGCTGTTATTCGCTTTGGAACAGGGACTCATGAACTGCTGGCCTTGGTAGATTCTGGAGCCGCTGAGAATTTTATTGATAAGACTCTGATTACCTCTTTGTCCCTGGAAACTCATGCGCTAGATTGCCCAGTCCGCCTGATTTCTGTGGATAATCGGCCTCTCTCACAAAATCTAGTGCTTTAATCCACCAACCCTTTCCAGTTACAATTGGGGGTCTTGCATTGGGAGAAGATTTCATGTCTTGTCATTGACTCTCCATCCACTCCTTTGATCCTAGGCCTTCCTTGGCTTCAGAAGCACAATCCCGTAATTGACTGGCGAACAGGAAATATTCTGGCTTGGTCCAATCAGTGTAAAAAAAAACTGCATGCAGCACCCTGTTCGACTTGCTATGTGTCAAGTGGGAATGGAACAGATTCTGCTTTGTTATAAGGACTTTCAGGATGTGTTTTCTAAAGGGATTGCTGACACTTTACCTCCTCATCGCAGTTATAAGTGTCCCATTGACCTCTTGCCTGACACTACGCCTCCTCGAGGGAGAGTCTTTCCACTGTCTGAGCCAGAGAATCTTGCTTTGCAAGAATACATCCAGGAAAACCTAGCTAAGGGTTTCATCCGTCCCTCCACTTCTCCCGCAGGCGCAGGATGCTTCTTTGTCCCAAAGAAGGATGGGGGACTAAGGCTTTGTGTTGACTACAGAGGTCTAAATAAAATAACTGTTCCCAATCAGTACCCTCATCCGCTCATCACAGAGTTGTTCTCCCAAATCCAGGGAGCAAAAATCTTCTCCAAACTGAAATTAAGGGGAGCCTATAATCTAGTGCGCATCCGTGCAGGAGATGAATGGAAGACAGCCTTTAACACCAAGGATGGCCATTACGAATGTCTTGTCATGCCTTTCGGTCTCAGGAATGCACCAGCTGTCTTTCAAAACTTTATGAATGACATTTTCCGTGACCTGTTGGGTCGCTTCATGCTTGTATACTTAGATGATATTTTGATATACTCTCCCAATCTCGAAACACATCAGAGGCACGTCTTCTCAGTATTGGCCCGATTAAAGGCTCATTCCCTTTTTGTTAAGCCCGAAAAAAAAAATTATTTCATGTCAAACAAGTACCTTTCCTGGGCTACCTAATCTCTGATACAGGCCTAACCATGGATCCAGCCAAGATTCAAGCCATTTTAGACTGGGCACCACCTTCAGACCTGAAAGCAGTTCAGCGCTTCCTGGGCTTTGCAAATTTCTATCGGAAATTCATTAAGAACTTTGCCACCATTGCACATCCCATCACCTCTCTCACCAGGAAGACTCAGACTAAGTTTAAATGGACTACTGAAGCCCAGGCAGCCTTCACTCAGTTAAAGAAAGCCTTTACCTCTGCACCAATTCTACGCCATCCTGTTCCTGAGCTGCCTTTTATTGTCGAGGTAGATGCATCTGTAGTAGGGATGGGGGGCGCTTCTGTCACAAAAAGATCCTGTAAATGCTGCCATCCACCCCTGTGCCTTCCTGTTCTGTAAATATTCCCCAGCAGAGCGCAATTATGATATAGGCAACAGAGAACTGTTAGCCATAAAGCTAGCTTTGGAGGAATGGAGACATTGGCTGGAGGGAGCTCGCTATCCATTCATAGTTTTGACTGACCACAAAAACCTTGAATACATCCGTTCTGCTAAAAGACTGAACTCACGTCAAGCCAGGTGGTCATTGTTCTTCTCCAGATTTGACTTTACAATTTCTTATTTACCAGGGCCAAGAAACATTAAAGCTGACGCCTTGTCTCGCAGCTTTTTATCAGAGTCTCCACCTCCACTTCCTCCACAACCCATTATCTCTGAGGATAGGATTTTGGCTTTCACCCAGACTGACATCTCTGAGGCCTTGTTACCTGCACAGGCTGAAGCCCCTCCCTCCACTCCCTCTGGTATGCTTTTTGTGCCCCATGCTCTTCGTTTGCAGGTATTACAGCAGGTACAGTAGGTGCCGCCGATATTGTGTCAATCTCGCCTCTTCTAGCAGCAAGACTGACACCCTACGAGCTCCGTCGCGAGAGCCAGCGCCGAGCTGTCTCGTCATCGGGAAAGGAAAAATTTTGTTTTTCCTTTCACAATGAGCGACACGCATTGCCGGTAGACGGAGATCCGACGTGGATTCCCGCCAATACCAGGCACTGTTTGGTATGAATCCTGAGCGGGAACTCCACGCCAATTTTTAAATAAAAAAACGGCATGGGTTCCCCCTCCAGGAGCATACCAGGCCCTTGGGTCTGGTATGGATTTGAAGGGGACTCCCCTAAGCCGGAAAAGCGACGTGGGGGTGCCCCTCAAGGTCCAAAACAGACCCTTATCCGAGCACACAACCTGGCAGGCCGCAGGGGAAGAGGGGGGGACGAGAGAGCGGCCTCCCCCTCCTGAACCGTACCAGGCTGCATGCCCTCAACATGGGGGGGTTTGGTGCTCTGGGGCAGGGGGGGGCGACCTGCAGCCCCCCCACCCCAGAGCACCCTGTCCCCATGTTGATGAGGACAGGGCCTCTTCCCGACAACCCTGGCCGTTGGTTGTCGGGGTCTGCGGGTGGGGGCTGATCGGAATCCGGGAGTCCCCTTTAATAAGGGGCCCCCCAGATGCCGGCCCACCACCCTATGTTAATGAGTATGGGGTACATCGTACCCCTACCCATTCACCTGGTGGAAAAAAATGGCAATAAAAAAACACACAGCTTTTTAAAGTAATTTATTACACAGCTCCGGGGGTCTTCTTCCGACTTCGGGGGTCTCCGGTGTCGTCGCCGCGCTCTCCGGTTCTTTCTTCCTTCTGCCGGGCCACCGCTATCATCTTCCAGCTCTTTTGCTAGCGGGGCCCAGTCTTCTCCATCGCCTTCTTCCCTCTTCTCTCCGGTTCTTTCTTCCTTCCGCCGGGCCTCCACTATCTTCTTCCAGCTCTTTTGCTAGCGGAGGCCCGGTCTTCCCCGTCGTCTCGTCCGGCTCTCCGTTGTCCTTCTGCCGGCCCCTCCACTATCTTCTTCCAGCTCTTTCGCTAGTGGAGGGGCCGGTCTTCCCATCGTCGGCGTCTTCTTCCCTCTTCTCCTCCTCGATGTTGACACATCGCTTCCTCTCGCAGTGATGCTAAATCTTCGGTCCGCAACGATTTATATAGGCTTCTCATGACGTCACAGTCACATGCTCCCGGAGGGAGGAGGAGTAGCAGCCGGAAAAGCAGATGCAGAGGCGTGACTATAACCTTCAGGGCCCCAATGCAAAAAAACCCTACTGGGACATGGGGCGGACCTAACTTTCCTCCTTGTATGGACACAGCAGGCACCGGTCAGGGGATGTGGACACTGCTGTGGGTGGGTCAGTGGAGGTGGGGGGCAATGAATGCGGTCACTGCACCCTCGCTGACGTGCTCGTGGCCAATACACCCGTGCTCAGCACAAGTGCAGCTGCTGCAGGAAAGCACAATCATGCCAACTCGATAGTAACACACTCGGGACCAACGGTGCTCCTGACACTTTGGTGCCCCCTCCCCTCTGGCACCTGGGTTCAGAGCGCCCCGTCTCAAATCAACCCTGCTTCAGCACTTCTTGAAGCATAACCAAAGGGTAACCAAAGCACATAAACCCAAGGTAAGTATAGTAGCAAGTCCTAGTTGCAATCTGGGAACACCCAAGAGGATAGTATGTGACCGGTCAAAATATATTAATGCATTAAAGTGTCTGTTCACCAACGCCAGAAGTCTGCCAAGCAAAATAGGTGAGTTGGAAGCTCTGGTGCATGAGGAGAGCTATGATGTAATCGGTATTGCTGAAACTTGGCTTCATTCCTCTCATGACTGGGCTATTAATATTCCTGGCTATGCACTCTTTCGGAAAGACAGGGTAAAAAGGAAGGGTGGAGGGGTCTGTCTCTATGTGAGAAGTGATCTCAAAGCGAGTGTGAAAGAGGACCTGGTGGATGGAGAGTGTGACGAGTCTGAAGCATTATGGGTGGAACTGCATACAGATGTGCGTAGTTCAAAGCTAATCATTGGAGTTAGTTATAGACCACCCAATGTTAATGAGGAGTTAGAGACTCGGCTCCTTGCACAGATGGAAAGGGCTGCAAGGGCTGGGACGGTGATAATAATGGGGGATTTTAACTACCCAGAAATTGACTGGAGTAATGGAACTGCTGGGACAGTTAAAGGGCAAAAATTTATAAACTTATTGCAGGACAATTTTATGGTCCAGTTTATTGAGGCCCCAACTAGGAATGATGCTCTGTTGGACCTGGTAATCTCAAACCATGCAGAGCGTATTACTAATGTTCAGATAAAGGAACACCTGGGTAGCAGTGACCATAACATGATTTCATTTGATGTTAGTTGTAAGCAAAAATCACATACAGGAAAGATAAAAACACTGAATTTCAAGAGAGCAAATTTTCCAAGGATGAGCGCTGCTCTCCAGGACTTAGATGGGAAGGAATATTGGCATCAATGGGCACAGAACAGAAATGGGAATTCTTCAAAAAGACTGTTTGTGAACTCACTGCAAAGTATATTCCCATGGGCAATAAGTTTAAAAGGCTAAAAATAAAACCTATGTGGCTCACTGCCAAAGATAAAAAAGCTATAAACTATAAGAAAAGAGCTTTTAAAAAATATAAAAATGAAGGAACACTAGTGTCATTTAAATGTTACAAAGAATATAACAGGATATGTAAAAAGGAAATCAAGGATGCAAAAATTCAAAATGAACGACAGATTGCAAAAGATAGTAGGACAAACCCCAAAAAATTCTTCAAATATATTAATAGTAAAAAGGTCAAGTCAGAGCATGTAGGCCCTTTACAAAATAATCTAAAGTGGGTGACTGGGGACAAAGAGAAGGCTAATTTATTAAATACTTTCTTCAGTTCTGTGTATACAAAGGAGCATGGGGGAGCTCATGTCCAAAATGGGGGTGGTAGTGACACAGCCCCAAATCCACAATGGCTCAAAAGTGATATGGTCCAGAAATATTTAGATGGAATAAAGGTGGATAAAGCACCTGGACCAGATGGCATACACCCACGGATCCTAAAAGAATTGAGCTCTGTAATTTCAAAACCATTGTATTTAATTTTTAGGGACTCATTAATGACAGGAATAGTACCACTGGATTGGCGCAGGACCAATGTGGTGCCTATATTTAAAAAGGGAATTAAGTCTTTACCAAGTAACTATAGACCTGTTAGTTTAACTTCTATAGTTGGGAAAATACTGGAGAGATTAATAAAAGAACACATAGATGAGTTCTTGCTAGAAAAAAACTATTTAAGCAACAGACAGCATGGATTCATGAAAGACAGAAGTTGTCAAACAAACCTGATTTCTTTTTATGAAGAGGTAAGTAAGACCTTGGATAGAGGGGTGGCTGTGGACGTGGTATACTTGGATTTTGCAAAAGCGTTCGATACAGTTCCCCACACACGGCTCATGTGCAAGGTAAAGTCTACAGGATTGGAAATATCAGTTTGTAAATGGATAGAAAACTGTCTAAAAGACAGAATTCAGAGAGTAGTGGTTAATGATTCTGAGGCCTCGTACACACGACCGATTTTCTCGGCAAGAACCAGCAAGAAACTTGCTGGCAGAGAGGTCTTGCCGAGTAAATCGGTCGTGTGTACGCTGCTAGCGGGTTTCTCGTCGAGAAAACCGACAAGAAACCTCGACGAGAAAATAGAGAAGATGCTCTCTATTTTCTCGTAGAGATTCTCCTCGGCATGTTTCTCGACGAGAAAAGTGAGTGTGTGTACACTTACCTGTCCGCCCGGAAGCCCGCGCATGTTCGAAATGAATTCGACGCATGCGCGGTAGCTTCCTAGGCATACGTAGGGTATACCAAGATGGCAGCGACGGCATCGAATGTGACGAGCGCATGCTCGACGTAGTCGATGACGTCACCGCGTACACTCCTTTCAAAGAACCGCGGGTTCTTTGAAACGAGCGTGTGTACACTCGGCCGGGACAAGTTTCTTGTCCAAGAATCTCGTCGAAAAAAACGACATGTTTTTTTCATCGAGAATCTCGGCCGTGTGTACGAGGCCTTACTCTGAATGGTCTAAGGTTATCAGTGGTGTACCCCAAGGTTCAGTGCTGGGACCCTTACTTTTTAATATGTTTATAAATGATATTGGGTCTGAGATCAAAAGTAACATTTCTGTCTTTGCAGATGACACCAAGCTATGCAGTGGAATAACGTCCTTACAGGATGTCGCCAATTTACAAGCCGACCTCAATGCTCTGTCTAATTGGGCGACTATGTGGCAGATGAGGTTTAATGTTGATAAATGTAAAATTATGCACTTGGGGGCTAAGAATATGAATGCATCATACATACTAGGGGGGGTACAACTGGGGGGATCCATAGTGGAGAAGGATCTGGGGGTTTTGGTAGATCATAAGCTCAATAATGGCATGCAATGCCAAGCTGCGGTTTCCAAAGCGAGCAAAGTCCTTTCTTGTATTAAGAGAGGTATGGTCTCCAGAGAGAGAGATATCATTTTGCCCCTGTTCAAATCATTAGTAAAACCTCATCTGGAATATGCAGTTCAGTTTTGGGCCCCAGTTCTCAAAAAGGATATTGGGGAACTGGAGAAAGTGCAAAGAAGGGCAACCAAACTGATAAGAGGGATGGAGGAGCTCAGCTATGAGGAAGGATTAGATGAACTGAATTTATTCTCTCTTGAGAAGAGGAGATTAAGGGGGGATATGATCAACATGTACAAATATATAAGGGGTCCATATAGTGAACTTGGTGTTCAGTTATTCACTTTACGGTCAACACAGAGGACAAGGGGGCACTCTTTGCGTCTAGAGGAAAAGAGATTTCACCTCCAAATACGGAAAGGTTTTTTCACAGTAAGAGCTGTGAAAATGTGGAATAGACTCCCTGCAGAGGTGGTTCTGGCCAGCTCAGTAGATTGCTTTAAGAAGGGCCTGGATTCTTTCTTAAATGTACATAATATAACTGGGTATTGACGTTTATAGGTAAAGTTGATCCGGGGAATATCCGATTGCCTCTCGGGGATCAGGAAGGAATTTTTTCCCCTGCTGTAGCAAATTGGATCATGCTCTGCTGGGGTTTTTTGCCTTCCTCTGGATCAACTGTGGGTATAGAATTGGGTATATGGGATTGTACGATATATATATATATATATTTTTTTATGGTTGAACTGGATGGACTTGTGTCTTTTTTCAACCTCACTAACTATGTAACTATGTTGAAAGCCTGCTAGCAGCTTGCTTAAAGTGGCAATGAATGAATGAAACAATGCTTCAAACGCAGTCTTACCCGTGGGCCTCGATGCATATGACCATAGTGAGCAGGGAGATACTGAGATATTCTTAATCTAGCTCCTTTTACTGGCCAGGATGTGGTGAAAGACTTGTATAGCGCTACAATGTGAACTGAATTGCCTCACGGCGCTTTTTTGCTGCCAGTGTCTTGCTGGCTGGTGTGGTCATTTACTCCGTAGGATCTTGACACGCTTGGGACACACATCTGTTCACATATATTGTGGGACAATTTTAACCTACCAGCATGTCTTTGGAGTGTGGGAGGAAACCAGAGTACCCAGAGGAAACCCACGCAGACCCAGGGAGAACATGCAAACTCCAGGCAGATGGTGCCATGGTCGGGATTCGAACCAATGACCCTATTGCTCTCCGGTTCTTTCTTCCTTCTGCCGGGCCACCGCTATCATCTTCCAGCTCTTTTGCTAGCGGGGCCCGGTCTTCTCCATCGCCTTCTTCCCTCTTCTCTCCGGTTCTTTCTTCCTTCCGCCGGGCCTCCGCTATCTTCTTCCAGCTCTTTTGCTAGCGGAGGCCCGGTCTTCCCCGTCGTCTCGTCCGGCTCTCCGTTGTCCTTCTGCCGGCCCCTCCACTATCTTCTTCCAGCTCTTTCGCTAGTGGAGGGGCCGGTCTTCCCATCGTCGGCGTCTTCTTCCCTCTTCTCCTCCTCGATGTTGACACATCGCTTCCTCTCGCAGTGATGCTAAATCTTCGGTCCGCAACGATTTATATAGGCTTCTCATGACGTCAGTCACATGCTCCCGGAGGGAGGAGGAGTAGCAGCCGGAAAAGCAGATGCAGAGGCGTGACTATAACCTTCAGGGCCCCAATGCAAAAAACCCTACTGGGACATGGGGCGGACCTAACTTTCCTCCTTGTATGGACACAGCAGGCACCGGTCAGGGGATGTGGACACTGCTGTGGGTGGGTCAGTGGAGGTGGGGGGCAATGAATGCGGTCACTGCACCCTCGCTGACGTGCTCGTGGCCAATACACCCGTGCTCAGCACAAGTGCAGCTGCTGCAGGAAAGCACAATCATGCCAACTCGATAGTAACACACTCGGGACCAATGGTGCTCCTGACACTTTGGTGCCCCCTCCCCTCTGGCACCTGGGTTCAGAGCGCCCGTCTCAAATCAACCCTGCTTCAGCACTTCTTGAAGCATAACCAAAGGGTAACCAAAGCACATAAACCCAAGGTAAGTATAGTAGCAAGTCCTAGTTGCAATCTGGGAACACCCAAGAGGATAGTATGTGACCGGTCAAAATATATTAATGCATTAAAGTGTCTGTTCACCAACGCCAGAAGTCTGCCAAGCAAAATAGGTGAGTTGGAAGCTCTGGTGCATGAGGAGAGCTATGATGTAATCGGTATTGCTGAAACTTGGCTTCATTCCTCTCATGACTGGGCTATTAATATTCCTGGCTATGCACTCTTTCGGAAAGACAGGGTAAAAAGGAAGGGTGGAGGGGTCTGTCTCTATGTGAGAAGTGATCTCAAAGTGAGTGTGAAAGAGGACCTGGTGGATGGAGAGTGTGACGAGTCTGAAGCATTATGGGTGGAACTGCATACAGATGTGCGTAGTTCAAAGCTAATCATTGGAGTTTGTTATAGACCACCCAATGTTAATGAGGAGTTAGAGACTCGGCTCCTTGCACAGATGGAAAGGGCTGCAAGGGCTGGGACGGTGATAATAATGGGGGATTTTAACTACCCAGAAATTGACTGGAGTAATGGAACTGCTGGGACAGTTAAAGGGCAAAAATTTATAAACTTATTGCAGGACAATTTTATGGTCCAGTTTATTGAGGCCCCAACTAGGAATGATGCTCTGTTGGACCTGGTAATCTCAAACCATGCAGAGCGTATTACTAATGTTCAGATAAAGGAACACCTGGGTAGCAGTGACCATAACATGATTTCATTTGATGTTAGTTGTAAGCAAAAATCACATTCAGGAAAGATAAAAACACTGAATTTCAAGAGAGCAAATTTTCCAAGGATGAGCGCTGCTCTCCAGGACTTAGACTGGGAAGGAATATTGGCATCAATGGGCACAGAACAGAAATGGGAATTCTTCAAAAAGACTGTTTGTGAACTCACTGCAAAGTATATTCCCATGGGCAATAAGTTTAAAAGGCTAAAAATAAAACCTATGTGGCTCACTGCCAAAGTTAAAAAAGCTATAAACTATAAGAAAAGAGCTTTTAAAAAATATAAAAATGAAGGAACACTAGTGTCATTTAAATGTTACAAAGAATATAACAGGATATGTAAAAAGGAAATCAAGGATGCAAAAATTCAAAATGAACGACAGATTGCAAAAGATAGTAGGACAAACCCCAAAAAATTCTTCAAATATATTAATAGTAAAAAGGTCAAGTCAGAGCATGTAGGCCCTTTACAAAACAATCTAAAGTGGGTGACTGGGGACAAAGAGAAGGCTAATTTATTAAATACTTTCTTCAGTTCTGTGTATACAAAGGAGCATGGGGGAGCTCATGTCCAAAGTGGGGGTGGTAGTGACACAGGCCCAAATCCACAATGGCTCAAAAGTGATATGGTCCAGAAATATTTAGATGGAATAAAGGTGGATAAAGCACCTGGACCAGATGGCATACACCCACGGATCCTAAAAGAATTGAGCTCTGTAATTTCAAAACCATTGTATTTAATTTTTAGGGACTCATTAATGACAGGAATAGTACCACTGGATTGGCGCAGGACCAATGTGGTGCCTATATTTAAAAAGGGAATTAAGTCTTTACCAAGTAACTATAGACCTGTTAGTTTAACTTCTATAGTTGGGAAAATACTGGAGAGATTAATAAAAGAACACATAGATGAGTTCTTGCTAGAAAAAAACTATTTAAGCAACAGACAGCATGGATTCATGAAAGACAGAAGTTGTCAAACAAACCTGATTTCTTTTTATGAAGAGGTAAGTAAGACCTTGGATAGAGGGGTGGCTGTGGACGTGGTATACTTGGATTTTGCAAAAGCGTTCGATACAGTTCCCCACACACGGCTCATGTGCAAGGTAAAGTCTACAGGATTGGAAATATCAGTTTGTAAATGGATAGAAAACTGTCTAAAAGACAGAATTCAGAGCGTAGTGGTTAATGATTCTGAGGCCTCGTACACACGACCGATTTTCTCGGCAAGAACCAGCAAGAAACTTGCTGGCAGAGAGGTCTTGCCGAGTAAATCGGTCGTGTGTACGCTGCTAGCGGGTTTCTCGTCGAGAAAACCGACAAGAAACCTCGACGAGAAAATAGAGAACCTGCTCTCTATTTTCTTGTTGAGATTCTCCTCGGCATGTTTCTCGACGAGAAAAGTGAGTGTGTGTACACTTACCTGTCCGCCCGGAAGCCCGCGCATGTTCGAAATGAATTCGACGCATGCGCGGTAGCTTCCTAGGCATACGTAGGGTATACCAAGATGGCAGCGACGGCATCGAATGTGACGAGCGCATGCTCGACGTAGTCGATGACGTCACCGCGTACACTCCTTTCAAAGAACCGCGGGTTCTTTGAAACGAGCGTGTGTACACTCGGCCGGGACAAGTTTCTTGTCCAAGAATCTCGTCGAAAAAAACGACATGTTTTTTTCATCGAGAATCTCGGCCGTGTGTACGAGGCCTTACTCTGAATGGTCTAAGGTTATCAGTGGTGTACCCCAAGGTTCAGTGCTGGGACCCTTACTTTTTAATATGTTTATAAATGATATTGGGTCTGAGATCAAAAGTAACATTTCTGTCTTTGCAGATGACACCAAGCTATGCAGTGGAATAACGTCCTTACAGGATGTCGCCAATTTACAAGCCGACCTCAATGCTCTGTCTAATTGGGCGACTATGTGGCAGATGAGGTTTAATGTTGATAAATGTAAAATTATGCACTTGGGGGCTAAGAATATGAATGCATCATACATACTAGGGGGGGTACAACTGGGGGGATCCATAGTGGAGGAGGATCTGGGGGTTTTGGTAGATCATAAGCTCAATAATGGCATGCAATGCCAAGCTGCGGTTTCCAAAGCGAGCAAAGTCCTTTCTTGTATTAAGAGAGGTATGGGCTCCAAAGAGAGAGATATCATTTTGCCCCTGTTCAAATCATTAGTAAAACCTCATCTGGAATATGCAGTTCAGTTTTGGGCCCCAGTTCTCAAAAAGGATATTGGGGAACTGGAGAAAGTGCAGAGAAGGGCAACCAAACTGATAAGAGGGATGGAGGAGCTCAGCTATGAGGAAAGATTAGATGAACTGAATTTATTCTCTCTTGAGAAGAGGCGATTAAGGGGGGATATGATCAACATGTACAAATATATAAGGGGTCCATATAGTGAACTTGGTGTTCAGTTATTCACTTTACGGTCAACACAGAGGACAAGGGGGCACTCTTTGCGTCTAGAGGAAAAGAGATTTCACCTCCAAATACGGAAAGGTTTTTTCACAGTAAGAGCTGTGAAAATGTGGAATAGACTCCCTGCAGAGGTGGTTCTGGCCAGCTCAGTAGATTGCTTTAAGAAGGGCCTGGATTCTTTCTTAAATGTACATAATATAACTGGGTACTGACGTTTATAGGTAAAGTTGATCCGGGGAATATCCGATTGCCTCTCGGGGATCAGGAAGGAATTTTTTCCCCTGCTGTAGCAAATTGGATCATGCTCTGCTGGGGTTTTTTGCCTTCCTCTGGATCAACTGTGGGTATAGAATTGGGTATATGGGATTGTACGATATATATATATTTTTTTTTTATGGTTGAACTGGATGGACTTGTGTCTTTTTTCAACCTCACTAACTATGTAACTATGTTGAAAGCCTGCTAGCAGCTTGCTTAAAGTGGCAATGAATGAATGAAACAATGCTTCAAACGCAGTCTTACCCGTGGGTCTCGATGCATATGACCATAGTGAGCAGGGAGATACTGAGATATTCTTAATCTAGCTCCTTTTACTGGCCAGGATGTGGTGAAAGACTTGTATAGCGCTACAATGTGAACTGAATTGCCTCACGGTGCTTTTTGCAGCCAGTGTCTTGCTGGCTGGTGTGGTCATTTACTCCGTAGGATCTTGACACGCTTGGGACACACATCTGTACACATATATTGTGGGCCAATTTTAACCTACCAGCATGTCTTTGGAGTGTGGGAGGAAACCAGAGTACCCAGAGGAAACCCACGCAGACCCAGGGAGAACATGAAAACTCCAGGCAGATGGTGCCATGGTTGGGATTCGAACCAATGACCCTATTGCTGTTAGGTGAAATTGCTAACCACTACACCACTGTGCTTCCCATAAATCAGTACTCCTCATAAGATCTGTGTTCAGCATTTACAAACTGGAGCTAAATGGTACTTTAAAAGCTTCAACAAAGCTTGCTAAAAGCTCTGCAAATACTTTTTCAAAGCTTGCTGCTCTTATACAAGCTGAACCCCATGTGAGACATTTCACAAATTTTGTATTATCTTATGTCTCTTCACATGGCAACCAGAAACAGCAGTGCCTTGCTGAAAAGAGCCTAAAACAAGGAGAGTTTTCAGAGTTCCTCTACAGGTGGTACAGTAGAGGTCAGCAGAATCATTTTGCTGCAAAAAAAAAAAATGTGTGCAAGATTTCTCAAAGGCAGAAACACTTAAGCCTCGTACACACGACCGAGTTTCTCGGCAAGAACCAGCAAGAAACTTGCTGGCAGAGATTTCTTGCTGAGAAATTCGTTCGTGTGTATGGTTTCTCGTCAAGAAAAGCGACAAGAATCTCAACGAGAAAATAGAGAACCTGCTCTCTATTTTCTCGTCGAGATTCTCGTCAGCCTGTTTCTCGACGAGAAAATTGAGTGTGTGTACACTTACCTGTTCGCCGGGAAGCCCGCGCATGCTCGAAATGACTTTGACGCATGCGCGGTAGCTTCCTAGGCATAGGTAGGGTGAACCAAGATGGCGGCGTCGGCATCGAATGTGACGAGCGCATGCTCGTCGTATTCGATGACGTCACCGCGTACGCTCCATTCAAAGAACCGCGGGTTCTTTGAAATGAGCGTGTGTACACTCGGCCGGGACAAGTTTCTTGTCCAAAGATCTCGTCGTAAAAAACAACATGTTTTTAACGACGAGATTCTCGGCCGTATGTACGAGGCTTCAAACTCACTCATTGAGCTGCTGAATAGAAATTTGTGTGAACGAAAATATACTTTGGTATTAAGAGAGTGGGTTTTTTGGTAAGTATGTTTAGTAGTTACATTTATATAATTTAGTGTCCTGTATATTTTTACCTTTAGTTGCAGTTTCTGTTCATTACCGTAATAACAGTGCCTTAAAGATGTATTTATACCCTTTGAAATTTTCTACACCCGGGAACAGAGGAACTAGTTTCTCCCCAGTCTCTGGAGTGTTCAGGTATTTCTCCTCATTCCCACAGTTTGGCAAATAATGGACAGTCCCATCCTATTATAACATCATGTACCAAGTTCTTCACCACCCCCACCTCTTGAGTACCAGTGCCACATGCTGTGGAGATGGACACCGAGATGAGAGGGCACCCTCTAGTGTCCCCGTGAATACACACAACCCGTACAGTTTTCAAAGTTTTGCTTACCGGGCCGATTTTCCCAATTACTCTGGGATGAACCAGGGTTACCATGCTTCCAGAGTCCAACAAAGCCTGGCAGGGAGGTGATTCACTCGAACTGCACACTCAAATTTCCTCAGCAAGGTCAAGATGTGTTGTACATGCTTTATGGGCATAAAAAGACCTCCTCCGGAGAACCCTGCATTCCATGGGCTCCTCTTGCAGTGGGCTGTGTGCCCAGGTATGGCCCCAGAAATGACATCGCCAACATTGTACATCTCCTCCTCTCTGAACAGGAACAGAATGCTGAGGAGGTACCGGGAGTGACTTTTGGCCTTCCGGGGTGTTGGTTCCAGGGCTCCATGGGACGTCCTTTCGAAGGGCGGCAGACTGGGCCCTTGGCACTTGGTAGGGTCAAGCAGATCCTCCCCCACTGTATATCATTCCACTATCTCGACAATGAGGTTCACTGTTTTGGGGTCTCCATGGCTGACCCACCGTTGAAAGTCATCTGGCAGTGACCTTAGGTATCGGTCCAGCACGACCCACTCCACGATTTGAGGGCCAGACAACACTTCAGGCTGCAGCCATTTTTTTGCCAGTTTCACCAGGTCATGCATTTGAGACTGGGGTGGCCGATCTGGACGATACTTCCATTGGTGCACTTGTTTTTTTTTTTGTTTTGTTTAATAAAGGAATTGTTCCAAACTGTCTACTGTAATTTTTACTTTTTTTTACACTTTTTTTGGTGAATGTGTAGGGGTACAATTTACCCGATGCACATGGGGGGGCGAGATCTGGGGGTCCCCTTGTTAAAGGGGGCTTCCAGATTCCGACAAGCCCCCCGCCTGCAGACCTCCACAACCACCGGGCAAGGGTTGTGGGGAAGAGGCCCTTGTCCCCATAAACATGGGGACAAGGTGTTTTGGGGGAGACCCCAAAACACCCTCCCCATGTTGAGGGCATGTGGCCCGGTACGGTTCAGGAGGGGGGGCGCTCTCTCACCCCCCCCCCTTTTTCTGCAGCCTGCCAGGTTGCATGCTTGGATAAGGGTCTAGTATGGATTTTGGGGGGGAAACCCCATGCCATTTTTTTTATGTTGGCTCGGGGTTCCCCTTAAAATCCATACCGGACCTGAAGGGCCTGGTATGGATTTTGGGGGGAACCCCACGCCATATTTTTTTCCTTTTTGGTGCAGGGTTCCCCTAATATCCATACCAGACCTGAAGGGCCTGGTATGGATTTTGGGGGGACCCCCACGCAATGTTTACATTTTTTTGGTGCGGGGTTCCCCCAAATATTCATACCAGACTCAAAGGGCCTGGTAATGGGCTGGCCATTTTTTTAATGATTTTTATCTATATTGCCGGGATCTGACAATACATTACAGCCGCGAGCAGTTTTAAATTACATTTTTTCCTTTAGAAATGTAATTTTGCTACGGTACTCTTATAAATATGGGAAAGATGCACTACTTTACAGGCCGACTAAGTGGACCTCCAAGGCACGATATTTAAAGGAATATTTAATTTTTATTGTTTCACTTTAAGCATTATTAAAATCACTGCTCCTGAAAAACTTTTTTTTGCATTGATACATGTCCCCTGGGGCAGGACTCAGGTCCCCATACACTTTTTATGACAATAACTTGCATATAAGCCTTTAAAATTAGCACTTTTGATTTTTCATGTTCGTGTCCCATAGACTTTAACGGTGTTAGCACAATCTTTTTGCCTGTTCACAAGTTCTGGTGCGAACCGGGGGGTGTTTGCCCCATCCCTAGTTATAACATATAGCATAATAATATATTATTTAGCTTGATTAAAAAAGTAACTTTTCAGCAGCAGAAGATTCTCATTCTCCCTCTTAACTGTGTGAGAAAAACATGGGATTGTGGGTAAATCTTATACCCATAAACCTATGCTTTTTCCTTCTAGTTAAGAGGGCTGGGCTGGAAGGGAGCATTTGTTTTTTTAGACACATGCCCACTTCTATGACACTGCAGTGAGAGGACAGCCTCCACTGCAAAAATTTTATTGGACAGCTTGTCCCAAAGGTGATTTACCATTTGTCCAAGAAGTGAGGAGAGGCACTGTTAACACAACCTCTCAGTTTGCTGCAAACAGAGTGTGTCAGCTTCTATTTAACCTGGCTGCTCTGTATTTAGCTTCTGACAGGCTGCCCAAGGAGCCCCCTATCTCCT
Source organism: Rana muscosa (assembly GCA_029206835.1). Lineage (NCBI taxonomy): Eukaryota > Metazoa > Chordata > Amphibia > Anura > Ranidae > Rana > Rana muscosa. The sequence goes on from CM055121.1 coordinate 337,577,040, forward strand.
GAACTATAGGTGGCAGGAGCCCCAAGTTTTAACCAGTGGTGGGGTAGGACTTTTAGCTATTACCGTCGAAGCTGGATAATTTTTTTTTTTAATGTTCATGGCAGGTGAGTCTCTTCCTCACCTGCCTCCCCTGACTACACATCCCTGTAATGAAGCACACATCGTGTTCCATTAGCTGCTTCCCCTGCCAGCGATCCTGGTTCATGACAGTCATTAAAAGGCCACTGCACCCAGAAAGACACCAAAACCACTTTAATTTCCCCTTATCTACTGACTGCATTTCACCAAAGTTTTTGCCACAATCTCACGATTCCTGCTGAAATTTTCAGAGAATGGACACTAGCAGTTCCTAAAGATTTCAGTAAGCAATTCTCAGATGTTTTGGAGCTCTCACAGATGGGAGCCAACAGAGATAGGCTTCCTATGAAGTTTATTGCATTAATATTATTAGTTCGCTATTATCAGGTAATTGGTGCGGCCATCTGCTCCAAGCACAGCGCTCTCATCTTCTCTTCTAATGTAATTGCTGTTGGGCTTTCAAAGCCCTATTACCTTGTTTGCAGCTGCCGGGCAGTCTGCCTTCCATTTAGCTCTTCAGGGTATCCAGCACAGAGCAAAGTGGAAATGCACAGTCCATGTCTCTGGTGACCACGCAATAGGTGCCAGCAGTATGTGTAATGTAGATATCCTAACACACTGCGCTGTCTACCTCAGATCCATCTTTTCATTCCAAGTGATATTTTTTATTTCATTTTTCATTTTTTTTTATGGTTGAACTAGATGGACTTGTGTCTTTTTTCAACCTAACTATGTTACTATGTAACTATGGAGCTTTAACAATTTTCACGCTTATCAATTTAAAACTATAGTATCATAGAAACCACAATAATCCTTGTTTGTTGTAATAAAGAAAAATATAAATTGTTTTACTAGTGATCAAATGGCAATATTAAAGTGTTGTTTTTTTTTTACCCTAATTGCATTCTATGAATAATTGGATAATCCCCGTGCCCGCAGACCCCCACAATCACAGCCCAGGGTTGTGGGGAAGAGACCCTTGTCCCCATCAACATGAGGACAGGGTGCTTTGAGGTGGGGGGGCAGAGCCCCTCCCACCCCAAAGCACCTACTCATCCATGTTGAGGGCATGTGGCCTGATATGGTTCAGGAGGGGGGCTCTCGCTCACCCCCCCCCCCTTTCCTGCATGCTCGGATAAGGGTTTGGTATGGATGTTGGGGGGACCCCACACCATTTTTTTTTATTCTAGTGTGGGGTTCCCCTTAAAATCCGTATGGACTGGGGGGGGGGGCATATCATTTTGTTTTTTGTTTATTATTTTTACCAGCAAATAATTTTTTTATTAGTTAGCTGTCATCGTTTGTTAAGGATGCTGCGGCTGGCTTCCCTGCCCCGCTCCTTAACAATCAGCTTTTACTGCGCCCTGATTGGGCAAAGTTTTGCTGACTTAGACCCCTTTCACACTGAGGCGCTTTGCAGGCGCTATAGCGCTAAAAATAGCACCTGCAAAGCGCCCTGAAACAGCGGCTCCATTCACTCCAATGTGAAAGCCTGAGGGCAGCGGTGCGCTGGCAGGGCATCAGAAAAAGTCCTTCCAGCAGCTTCTTTGGAGCACATTAGGGGCAGCACTGATGAACCGTCGGCAAAGCGCCGCTGTAGCAGCGCTTTGCCGGTGGTTTTAACCCTTTTTCGGGCCGATAGCGGGGGTTAAAAGTGCCCCGCTAGCGGCCGAATAGCGCCGCAAAAACGACGGTAAAGCGCCGCTAAAAAGAGCAGAGTTTTACCGCCAATGCCAACTGCACAGGCACCAGGATTTCCATAACTGCTTTATTTCTGAGCGAGCATCTCAGTCCAGGGAGGAGAAAGTGACCCTGGACGATGCCTGAACAAAGGTGGCTCCATCCTTTTGGAGAGAGGTTAAGTAGGTCAAATGCAGCCTCATCTACATTCCATTAAAGTCAAGGGGAATCTGCTAGACATGTGCAGTTTGTTTTGTTCCGAATAAATAATCGGACTAATTTTTAATTATTCAGAGATTCGGATTTTTTCCAATACCCAAATACAGTATAAACGAAATTTACCGAATGCTCTGAATAATGAAACAAAATTTGTCCGAATTTCCGAAATTCTAATTGAAAATTTAATCAAATTTTACATCAAATTCCAGTCGAATTCGAACTGTAAACATGTTTCTGAAATCAGAAAAGATTGTTTGGTATTAGAGTACCATTTGGAAATAATGCTGTTTTTGTTAAGCCAAAGGTGATTTAAAGAGTCATTGTAATCATTTGATGAAGATTTTTCTTTTGTTTGTTAACTTATTCGAATCGAATTTTTTTTTAAAGTTTTCGATTCAAAATTTATCGATTCGAACGTTTCGAAACAATTAAAAAAAAAATCGGTAAATTCTAAGAAAATTTGAAAAAGACATTAATACGAATCCCGATTACAAATTGAACGAATCAACCAAATTTAAGGAAACAAAATAACTAGATTAACGAATCTAAACAAAACGAAACACATTTTTTTCATCAGTCTAGAATCTGCATACCTGTGTTTCTGGTGCATGTAACATTTAGGAAAAACAACACCCAGGTATACCACTTCACGGTGGACTGTACAATAATATTCTGCGTTAGGTCAGAGAAATTTGTTCAATCCCTCGGCTCCTATTTCTCCTGGGCTCAGGTGGATGCACTGCTGTGGATTAGGGGAAAGGTAATAATTCTGTTAATATCTTGCTGTTTACTAACAGAAATTATAATTAAGTACCACTAGAGGGAGCCAACTGGTGCCCAACAGGAACAGAACTATGAGCCCCATCCATATAGTCCAATCATATAGTACAAATCACTCCAAAACACTGTGACAAGTCACAGAAAATTCTGCAAACAATTTCATGGCACAGGACTTAGACAGCAGATAAATGAAAGCGCACGTATAGTCAAAAAATGTTTTTTAGTTGAGTATAGAGCTGTCTGGGGATTTTTTTTTCATTACTTCCTGTCCTGGATATGCAGGGGAGATCGGTCTTCACTTCCTGTCCTAGATATGCAGGGGAGATTTATCTTCACTTCCTGTCCTGGATATGCAGGGTAGATTTATCTTCACTTCCTGTCCTAGATATGCAGAGGAGATTTGTTCTCACTACCTGTCCTAGATATGCAGAGGAGATTTATCTTCACTTCCTGTCCTGGATATACAGGGTAGATTTATCTTCACTTCCTGTCCTAGATATGCAGGGGAGATTTATCTTCACTTCCTGTCCTAGATATGCAGGGGAAATTTACCTTCACTTCTTGTCCTGGAATGTAGGGGGGATTTAGCTTCACTTCCTGTCCCGGATTTGCAGGGGAGATTTATCTTCACTTGTCCTGGATATGCAGGAGCGATATGTTGTCATTTCCTGTTCTGAATATGCAGGGGAGATTGATCTTCACTTCCTGTCTTGGATATGCAGGAGAGATTTGTTGTCACTTCCTGTCCTGGATATTGCAGGGAAGATTTGTTGTCACTTCACGTCCTGAATATGCAGGGGAGGTTTATATTCACTTCCTGTCCTGGATATGCAGGGGAGATTTGCTGTCACATACTGTCCTGGATATGCAGGAAAGATTTGTTGCCTCTTCCTGTCCTGGATATTGCAGGGGAGATTTGTTGTCACTTCCTGTCCTGAATATTGCAGGGGAGATTTGTTGTCACTTCACGTCCTGAATATGCAGAAAGATTTATATTCACTTCCTGTCCTGGATATGCAGGAAAGATTTGTTGCCTCTTCCTGTCCTGGATATTGCAGGGGAGATTTGTTGTCACTTCATGTCCTGGATATGCAGGGGCAATTGGTCTTCACTTGCTGTCCTGGAAGTCAATTTATTATTATTGATATTATTATTATTATACAGGTTTTTTATAGCGCCAACAGTTTGCGGAGCGCTTAACAAAATAAAGGCAGACATTACAGTTACATTACAATTGGTACAAGAGGAATCAGAGGGCCCTGCTCAATAGAGCTTACAATCTAAAAAGGGAGGGTCAAATGATACAAAAGGTAATAGCTGTGGGGGATGAGCTAATGGAGGAAGTAAAACAGTGTTAGTAAGAAGCAGGCTAGGCTTCTTCAAAGAGAAGGGTTTTCAGGGATCGTATAAAGATGGATAGATTAGGGGACAGTCGGACAGATTGGGGTAGGGAGTTCCAAAAGATGGAAGAAGCTCTGGAGAAATCCTGGAGGTGTTATGGGAGGAGGTGACAAGGAAGCTAGAGAGCAGGAGGTCTTGGGAGGACTGAAGAGAGCGGCTTGGTTGGTATTTTGGGACTAGGTTAGTGATGTAGCTGGGGGCAGAGTTATGGATAGCTTTGTAAACTAGTGTTAGTACTTTGAATTTTATTTGTTGGGTGAGTGGAAGCCAGTGGAGGGATTGGCAGAGAGGGGTGGAGGACACTGAATGGTTGGTAAGGTGGATGAGTCTTGCAGCGGCATTCATTATGGACTGAAGGGGGGATAGTCTATGTAAAGGTAATCCAATGAGGAGGGAGTTGCAGTAGTCAAGGCGAGAGATAACCAGGGAGTGAATTAGAAGCTTGTGGTGTCAAGTTAAAGTTTAGTTAAAAAGGGGCGTATTCTGGAAATGTTGCGGAGGCTAAGGTGGCATGATTTGGACAGGGATTGGATGTGAGCCTGAAAGGACAGTTCAGAGTCTAAGGTTACCCCTATCACCCGGGCATGTGGGGAATGACTGATAGATGTGCCATTGATCTTGATAGAGAAGTCAGGGGAAGGGGAACGTGGGGGAGGAAATATTAAGAGCTCAGTTTTTGATAGATTCAGTTTGAGGAAGTGGTGTGACATCCAGGCTGATATGTCTGTTAGTAAATCCGTGATGTGTGAGGAGATTGATGGGGTGAGCTGAGGGGCAGAGAGATAGATTTGGGTGTCATCAGCATAGAGATGGTATTGGAAGCCATGGGAGGCTATCAGCTGATCCAGGGAGGACGTGTAGATTGAGAATAGTAGAGGTCCAAGGACAGAACCTTGGGGGACCCCAACAGTAAGAGGAGTTGGAGAGGAGGAAGTGGAGTTGTAAGTGACGCTGAAGGTGCGATGAGATCGGTAAGATTCGAACCAACGGAGAGTGCAGCCATGGAGACCAAGCAAATTGAGTTTTTTGAGGAGGAGGGGGTGGTCAACTGTATCAAAGGCAGCGGAAAGGTCCAATAGTAGGAGTACGGACAATGGGGAAATGGAAGGAAGCACTCACATTGCCACATCCGTAGAATAGTAGAACATAAATGGGATTGCTCAAAAGGAGCAAAAAGAAGGGTCGGACTTTACAGGCAACACACACAATGGAATAAGAAAAAATATAAAATTTAATAACAAAGAAAATATTGTACAATGTTCAGAATAAAAAAACCATACTGAATGAAAAACAGTATGGGTAGGTCCCTTGTACGTCTACGTTGACGGGTTTCGCCGTGAGACTTCGTCAGGACCAACAGATAACAAGAGAGTACAGAAATGGAACAAATCTCACTGTCTCACAGCAATCCACCTGTTGGAGACCTCATATAGAAGTAGGAAGTTCCGTAGATATTATAATCGAAGACATGTACCCAGGTAAGAGCTCTGCAGCTATGTAGTAGATAAGTTAAGGTGCCTAAATAGGGGTGTCTGGCCAAAAATCAGGGGTATCCATTCCCACAAGCAAATAGGGCTCTGCACCACTGCATCAGATTTATCCAAGTAGGTGTTGGTAGCGGGGATAAAGCATCCAATAAGAAAGAGGGGGCTATATAGTGTTCAACCCAAGTCAATAGAGGCACTTCAAATTGCCAGGCAACCGATCGAATACATCCATGTACAGTAGTACATACAGAGATCCAAGTATGGTCAGTGGACCTGTGCGGTATACCCCCCGGGAGACAGCCTCACGCTGTACATGTCTCCTGGGGGGTATACCGCACACGTCCACTGGCCATACTTTGAAAAACACTCCCCTAGCATTTGTGACCGTGGCCATCTTGAGTAAGGGCAAATGATTAATGTAGCATTTACTTCCTGGAATCCATCTGCCCTTAGCTCAGACATGCAGGCAGGAGAGTGTGCTTAGCTAAGCAAACCCCCTTCTCCTTTTCTGAAGACTACTGGGTTACTTAAATTGTAACCCAATAACCCTCCTGAAGACTCCGGGGATGTATGACATAATTTGCCAAGCCAAGAAACCAGGAATTGATATAAAAAAAAAAAAATGGCAAGAGAAAGAAAGACATACGGTAAAGGAATGGTTCAATAGGATTGCATATATATATATATATATATATATATATATATATATATAATATGGAATATTTAAGTTGGAGGGTGGAAGAACAAGCAGAAAGATGCGAATGTATATGGGAAAAATTGACTTGTTTTAAGAAAATATTCAGAGGCGGGGCGGAGGAATAGAAAGAGGAGGAGAGAGCTGGAGAGGGTTCATAGGAGAGGGAGGAGGAAGGGTAAGCACATTGACAGCAGCGGGAGCCAATGGCTGCACTGCTATCAATCTAATCCAATCAGGACCCGAGACACCGGCTGGAGCTGGTGTGCTTGTCCCTTTTGCTAGGAAGACCGGGTTCAGGTAAGTAAAAGGGGGGCTCTGGGGGGCAGCTGCATCACAGGAGGTTTTTCACCTTAACCACTTCAGCCCCGGAAGATTTGGCTGCTCAATGACCAGGCCATTTTTTGCGATACGGCACTGTGTCATTTTAACTGACAATTGTGCGGTCGTGCAACGTTGTACCCAAAAAAAATTTACGTCCTTTTTTTCCCACAAATAGAGCTTTATTTTGGTTGTATTTGATCACCAGTGCGGTTTTTAGTTTTTGCGCTATAAACAAAAGAAGAGCGTCAATTTTGAACAAAACACAATATCTTTTACTTTTTGCTATAATAAATATATATATATATATATATATATATATAATATTTTTTTTTCTCAGTTTAGGCCTATATGTATTCCTCTACATATTTTTGGTAAAAAAAAAATCGTAATAAGCCTACATTGATTGGTTTACGCAAAAGTTATAGCGTCTACAAAATAGGGGATAGATTTATGGCATTTTTATTATTATTATTTTTTTTTTACTAGTAATGCCGGTGATCAGCAATTTTTATTGGGACTGCGATATTGCGGAAGACAGATCAGACACTTTTGACCTATTTTTGGGACCATTGACATTTATAGAGTGATCAGTGCTATAAAAATGCACTGATTACTGTATAAATGTCACTGGCAGGGAAGGGGTTAACACTAGGGGGTGATTAAGGGGTTAACTGTGTTCCCTAGTGTGTGTTCTAACTATAGGGGGGATGGGACTGACTAGGGGAAGAGAGAGATATCGGTGTTCATACTTAGTATGAACACACGATCAGTCTCCTCTCCCCTGACAGAACCGGGATTTGTGTGTTTACAAAGCGATCGCGGGTGCCTCGGGCGGCGTGCAAGCTCCCCCTAGTGGTCAAAAGGTGAACCGACGTTCAGGTACGTCGTTTCGCCCAAGGGACAACTGCGGCGGCTGGTCGGGAAGGGGTTAATGCATAGAATGCATTAAGGTGAAAAACCACGAGGGCTTACAACCCCTTTAAATCTTGCCCTTATGCCGCGTACACACGATCATTTTTCCCGTCGGGAAAAATGACATTTTTTCCTTTGGACGAGAAAAATGATCGTCTGTGGGCTTTTGTTCTAATTTTTCTCATCGTTTTTTCCATCATTTTTTTCCGCGGCAGTTTTCCCATAGGGAGACACTGCCGCGGAGCCCACAGACGGTCGTTTTTCTCGACAAAGAAAAAAATTACGGGAAAAACGGTCGTGTGTGGGGGAAAATGCCGTTCCCTCGTTTTTCATTTTATTTCATGTCGTGATTCACGGCGGTGTTTTCACCGCCGTGAATCACGATCGTGTGTACGCGGCATAAGTCTCCTCCATTCGCTATGACTAAGCCCAATGGAGGGTGAAACACGTCAGCACGAGGAATTCAGACAAGTAATGGGACTTGCACTACTTAGTGGTTGACTTAGAAACTACACTACTGGTGGGAGGATATAGGAATGCGTCCATGTGTCTTTTTGGAGTAATTTGATTGGTGAGGATGGACCTTTTTGGAGGTGGGGAGAAGACATTGTGGAGACCTGGAGCTGAGCATTATGGGATTATGGGGTTGATTTACTAAAGGCAAATAGACTGTTATTTTTCCAGAGCTTAGTAAATGAGCAGAAGCTCTGCTGACTTCCATCATCCAATCACGTGCAAGCAAAAATGCTGTTTTTTTCATTTTCCTTGCATATGATTGGGTATTCTTTGCAAAGTGAAGCTTTAGCTCTGGTGCCACTGCACTTTGCAATGCAAAGTGCACAGTCTATTTGCCTTTAGTAAATCAACCCCTATGTGTCCCGACATTGTTACTTAGATTAGATGCCTGTCCCACCACCTCTTTGCCCTTAATAGTATTCCATCATTACAATGGGGGGGGGGGGGGGCGTGACTAGCCAATACCAAGGAACAGGTGGTGAAAGGATCCAAAGGTCCCTATTTGCATATTAGTAGGAAGGTTCATTTTAAATGCTAACAAGCCCAGCGCATAGTATTTTATTACACACAGACGCTCTAGTAGGTCTCTCTGCATACATTAATATATTATTGCATCACGCACTATAAATATAACATCTGATTTAGCATGCCGGGCTCAAACCCAAATTTTCTGGCAGGATAAATGAATTCCATAATTTATTCGATTAGAACTTGCTGCTTTATAAACTTGTTCAGCTACAAGCTACAACCATCTAGCAGCTGCTCAGTTACTCTCATAGTCTTCTATGTCTGATCTTTTCATGGCTCCCTTTAATAGGGCCCCCCCCCCCAAAAATGACTGCTCAGTGAGGGATAAATGCCGGAGGCTGAATATTATATCTAGCCCCTTCGATTGTGATAGGGAGCCCTGCCATGAGATCTTCCCAGCTCCACCCATATGATAGGCCTATAATAGGGGTCCCCATGGATGGGTTGTGCATACTTATTTTATCTTACAATTACGAGCTCAGAGAAGACAGTGGGTCAGTTTTCTGTCACAACTTACTGTACACCTACATTTTTTTAAAGCGGAGTGCACCTTTAAATGGCCAATCCACCCAAAATTAGGTGGAGTGGGATGGGCTGAATCACCTCTTGGCTTCTGGTGTAGCGGGGCTTTGAAATTTAGGGGGATGTTTGAGTGGTAGTTGTGCTCAAACACATTATTTGATAGGGTTCAGTAAAACCCAATTTTAGCTGCAGGCGGGATACTGGTGTGTAGTTCCTCGTGGCCTGTTTGTGGCGCTGCCATCGGAGGCCAGAGTTGAACCGCTGGTACAGTGATGTGCCTTGGATGTCCCCTGTCTGCGGTGGTATGGTGGGCGTGTTGGCCCGCTGTGCATCCCGGGAGGGGATATAAAAAGGGGCAGACCCTGTCTGTTGGGGGCTGAGTTCCTGGGGGTCCGACCCCGGGAGCGTGTGATTCTGTTCGTGGCCACCCCAGGCACCTTTAGCTCTGGGGTGGAGTTCCTGGTTCGGTACACTGGCGGATCAGTCCCAGGCACATTTAGCCCTGGGGCTGCAACTCGGGGCCTTGGGCTCAGCACCTTTGGCTGGGGCCCACAGAGGATCGAGGAATCCCAGGGTGCTGCCTTGCGAGGAGACCCGTATCTTAGATGAGGAGGCCGGGGGAGGACCGTTCCGAGGGACTGGTGTGGAAATCACAGTGAAGGAAGGGGCCCGGTAACTCTCTGAAGGGATGTCATCTCCCTGAAAGAGGCTTAACGTTGCCACCAAGTTCACCAGGTCTGTGGCAGAGACCCAAGTTCACCAGGTCTGTGGCAGAGACCCAAGTTCACCAGGTCTGTGGCAGAGACTGTGTGTATCTAGTTCGAGCACCGTTCCGGCTGCTAGGGCCCACTCCATTGGGAAACTATCCGGATGGGCTGAGTCTACCTGAAGATATGGGTAGTGAATAAGAATTTGTTTGTGCATGGACCTATTCCCACACCTTTTGCTGTCCTGCTCTTCTTCCAACCTTCCAACCTTCTCCTGTCCAGTTATCGTGCATAACAGAGAAAATAAACTCTACGTTGGAGTTGCAATTGCTGTGGACCTTAAAGTTATTGGGGAATAGAGACTTGTCTTTGTTACAGTGAAGACGGGAGCCATTCTCTGGGGGAACCTGATCACAGAGACCCAGGTACATTACACCGCTCAACCTCTTTATACAAGAGGGTACGGGCTAGTGGCATGGTGTGCCCCTTTTCCTGCAAGTGAGCCAAAGGTAGGAAAGGGGGTTGTGTCGCTACATAGGTCTTGAATGCTCTTGTTTGTTATACAAACATCTTAAAGTGTTGCTAAACCCAGGACCCTGCATTCACTATATCTGGTCTCCCACAGTACACAGAACATGGAAATGCAATTATTTTAGTAAACTGCTAAATACCTTTACTCATCAGCAGTGTATAGCAGTCTTGTGACTTTTATCAGTGTCTGGTTAAAGCATGTAGGAAGAGTGTTCATTCTACTCTGACTGTCCTATGAGGCTGCAGGACCCCTGACCCTCTGTCTGGACAGTGCTGATTGGCCCTGTGCTGATCACACGCACCCTCCCTAGTAAAGAAATCTCTCTAGCAATACGCACCAAACTGAGCATGTGCAGAGTGACTCCAAAAGCTCTGTTTTATCAGGAGATGGGTTGGGGATAGTAAAAGAAGGGGAGGATCAGAGATGACAGGATCAAACAGCTTTTTTACACAATGCAAAGGGTTAACCCCTTAGGTTCCACAGTGAGTATAACAAGCATGCTTTACTGCATATACAGACCGATTTTACTATTGTGGGTTTAGTTACACCTCTCTTACATGGGCAGGTGAGGGGGCTGTAAAAAATTAATTTCTTTTTTCGTTTGCCCATAAAAGTCCTGTTGTACTGGGGGGTACTCGTGCCCTTTTGGGTTTATTCCCTAAAAAATGGCCAGGACCAGGACCCTGCATTCACTATATCTGGTCTCCCACACAGTGGCGTACCGAGGGGGGTGCGGGGGGGCTGTCCACCCCAGGTGACACACATGGGGGAGTATCAGGCACTGCCTAGGGACCCCAGGGGCATCTGGGGCCCCTGCACTTTCCCTGTCATTGCAGCTTTGAAAAAAGTTGATCCGATCAGCAGAGAGCCCGGCGGTGTGGGGGAGGCTGTCTGTAACTCCCCCTGTCATCTCACCAAGTTAGGCTGTCCTTCGGGGACGTTCATTATCTCCCAAAGCAGCCGGAGGTGGTGGGCGGGGTTGTGGTGTGGCTGCCTCCTCCTATAGACTCCTCCCCTCAGGCTGACCCCCTCCCGCAGCTAAAGAAGAAAGAGGAGGAGAGACCACACACCACAACAGCCGGGGAATCTTCTAAGTGACTGAGCAATGCACATTGTCATTACATACAGACCTAACCTGGCACTTTATACCACCCAGACCTGGCACTATATACCACCCAGACCTGGCACTATATACCACCCAGACCTGGCTCTATATACCACCCAGACCTGGCACTATATACCACCCAGACCTGGCACTATATACCACCCAGACCTGGCTCTATATACCACCCAGACCTGGCTCTATATACCACCCAGACCTGGCACTATATACCACCCAGACCTGGCTCTATATACCACCCAGACCTGGCACTATATACTCACCTAACCCACAAGGGCACACGGGCACCGCCCCCTCTCTCCAGCCACCCCCTCCATCACCAATATCCATGGCCGCTGCTGCCACCCCCTATTCTGGCGCCTGGCGGGAGGTGTTTTTGAAGCACCTGATTAGAGCCATAGGCTCTAATAGGCTTCAAAATAGGTGAACTGTGAGCGCTATTGGCACAGTGGCTGCATTTAATGGCACAGTGGCTGCATTTGATGGCACAGCGGCTGCATTTGATGGTACAGCGGCTGCGTTTGATGGGCACTGCGAGGCTGCAATTGATGTTTTTTTTCAGAATTTTTCATTTGTTTGCACCAGCCCCCACTGCCTGGCACTATATATCACCCTGACCTGGCACAATATACCCACCTAACCTGACACTATATACCACCCAGATCTGGCACTATATACCACCCTGACCTGGCACTATATACCCACCTAGACTGGCACTATATACCATCCTGACCTGACACTATATACCACCCAGATCTGGCACTATATACCACCCTTACCTGGCACTATATACCCACCTAGACTGGCACTATATACCACCCTGACCTGGCACTATATACCCATCTAACCTGGCACTATATACCACCCAGACCTGGCACTATATACCACCCAGACCTGGCACTATATACCCACCTAACCTGGCACTATATACCACCCAGACATGGCACTATATACCCACCTAACCTGGCTCTATATATTACCCTAACCTGGCACTATATACCACCCTGATCTGGCACTATATACCCACCTAACCTGGCTCTATATACCACCCTGACCTGGCACTATATACCACCCTGACCTGGCACTATATACTACCCTACCCTGGCACTATATACCAACCTGACCTGGCACTATATACCCGCCTAACCTGTCTCTATATGCCACCCTAACCTGACCCTATATACCACCCTAACCTGGCACTATATCACCTGACCTGGCAGTATACTACCCTAACGTCACTTTACGTTGATGTGTGGTGCCAAATGCTCTAGGTACGCCCCTGCTCCCACAGTACACAAAACATGGAAATGTAATAGTTTTAGTAAATAAAAACTGCTAAATACCTTTTCTCTTTAGAAGTATATAGCAGTCTTGTGACTTCTATCAGTGTCTGGTTAAAGCTTGTAGGAGGAGTGTTCATTCTCCTCTGGCTGCGGGACCCCTGGCCCTCCCTCTGGACAGTGCTGATTGGCCCTGTGCTGGTCACATGCACCCTCCCAAGAAAAAAAAATACTCTTTAGTAATACACACCAAACTGAGCATGTGCACAGTGACTCTAAGGAGACTATCAGGAGATGGATTGGGGACAGTAAAAGAAGGCAGAATCAAACAGCCTTTTTACACAATGCAAATAATTAACCCCTTAGGTTCCACAGTGAGTATAACAAATATGCTTTACTGCATATACAGACTGATTTTACTGTTGTGGGTTTAGCAACACTTTAACTGCAGAAAGAATAGCGTTGTCACCCTATTACGTGAAATATCAACAGATAGGTGGAGTTTCTTGAATCTCCCTTATTTGTATCCTATTGAGATAGCTAGTCCCCGTCTCTCCTTTTCTTAAGCAAGCCATAGTTGGTTGAGACACCATGGTTACACAGTTACTGAATTTGATGGCAGACTTATATAGCGGCCCCCTCTGCTGGATGATAATCTACTGTTCCTTTTTTCTTCCCTTTTTTTTTTTTCTCTTCTTCCCATTTCTATCCTTTGGCTTATCCTGACTTCGTTTTTCTCTGAAAAAGTTGGCATTCATAGTAAATTTTTCTTTACTGAATATTATTTTGAATATATTTTGAATGTATTCGATGCTGTATGGCATGAGAGGATGATGAAACTCACCATATAGATGGATATAGTACTGACAATAAGTGCTGTTATTCTTATTACAATGCCATTTATATATATATATATATATATATATATATATATATATATATATAGAATATAATAAATATATTAAACAAAATAATAACAGATAATAAAATGATGCTAAAGACAGGACTCTGAAAACAAACCTGCCATTAAAGCCATGCGTATGCCATACACTTCAAGATCTCTTTTATGGAGGTCATACACACTGCCATAAACGATCGATTTCTATTATAATCTGATAGGAATAATCAATCTTTATCCAACAACCCAACCATAGGTGTGAGCAGTCTATACCATTAGGGTGTGCACCCCAAAGCTCAAACACAATTTACCAATATCGCACAATGTTCATTCAGAAAGGGAAGGGGCTGGTAAATTACATATTTACTGGCCCCTTCCCCCACTCACCCTAAAATATCTCCGCAGCAACAGCTGATGGGAGAGGAGAGGAGAGGAAGGAAGGGAAGTCAGAAGCGCGGTGGGAGGGGAGGGGAGTAGGGGGAATCTGTGCTGCACAGGATGATTAGGGTGTGCCTGGGCACACCTGGCACACCCTGTGTGCATGCCTATGAACCCAACCGATCAGATTCATGACCATAGGTGTGCGCAGCCTGTTGCATTAGGGTGTGCACCTGAAAGCTCAAAAACACGGTACCAATCTCTCGCTGTGTTCATTCAGAAAGGGAAGGGGCCGGTAAATGACATTACCCCTTCCCCCACTCATCCTGAAATATCATCTATGTGTGCCCACTGCAGTAGCCAATGGGAGAGGAGGGAAGCCAGCCATGCTTTGGGAGGGGACACCAGGCAGCAGGGGGAATCTGCACTGCTGGGAGTGATTAGGGTGTGCCTGGGCACACCTGGCACACCCTGTGCGCACACCTATGTTCATGGCTATGCCAATCGATGCAACACAGCCAAAAATTTTGCCCTGGCTCATCGATTTAGTTTGATCGAATCTGATCTAAATTTCATCTTAAATAGATCGGAAGGGAAGCCATGGCTGTTTGATTTTGCGTTGATGCGATCATTTTGATCGTATTGTGCATCAATTGGATATGATTCCTACTGCATTAAACTGGATTGTAATTGCATAGTCTGCCCTTATGTTGTAAAGCGCTGTGTAATCTGTTGGCGCTATATAAATCCTGAAAATAATAAAGGTTGCGCTTATATTTTCACGTTTTCTTTTTTTTCCATTATCTCCTTGTATCCAAGGAGTGGTAAAAGTGCAGCAGTCTACACTTATTATTAGTGCGAGATTTTCACACATATTGCTATATAAATCCTGTATAATAATAATAATAATATACAGTAAAACCTTGGATTGCGAGCATAATTAGTTCCAGAAACATGCTTGTAATCCAAAGCACTTTTATATCAAAGCAAATTTCCCCATAAGAATTAATGGAAACTCAAATGATTCGTTCCACAACCTATTATTCATAGGTCCTTCAGTTTATAGTCCATATAAAAACATTATAGCAATGTGATGGGTTGTGTAACCATAAAATGTTCATTTACAAATGGAAGCCTCTACAAGGGAATTAGAAGCAAAATCCAGCAGGAGCTACAGAGTATAAAAGAGAAGAGAGGCGCCTCTAAGTGTAGCAATATGTTGCTAAATGTTGTACCTTCATTAAATGTAACCATATTGCTACACCTAGAGGCGCTCTCTTCTCTTTTATACTCAGTTGTGATATGATACTACTTGTATATCAAGACATTGCTTGTATATCAAGTCAAGATTTATTAACAACATTTGCTTGTCTTGCAAAACGCTCTCAAACCAAGTTACTCTCAAACCAAGGTTTTACTGTAATCAGAGCATGTATGGCCACCATTAGATTACATTCAAATGTAATTCTCTGTCCAGGAGTCACAGGTGCAGAGTACAGTCTGCTGTCAACACTCTGTGAAAATCAATGACAGGCTGAAATACGCAGCGGCTGTACGCAGATATAGGTGCGTTCCAGCTGTACTTGCATGCAGGGATGTATGTGCTGCCCCATGTGTACATTGGCAATGCATCTGTGTTTTTAGCTGCTTCCTGGCATTCAGCTTTCATGCATATGTCAAATGTGGCAACCTCTAGCAACCAATAGGATCAGTCAGTTGTGAGCTGAATATTGATTGATTGATTGATTGATATGGCTTATTCATTTTATTTGTATTGCTTGTATGCACTGATGGTTTAAAAATCTGGCATTGCTATTCTTGATCTACAAAATTCTGTCTAATCAGAGAGCCATGCTGGGACCTGTAGTTCAGCTGGAATGCCAGGCTGTGTGGATTGTACTCTGGGGATGTACAGTATATGTAATGTAATGAGAACAGATGACATCTCCTCTGGCTGACCACCAGCTGCATGAGAGCAGTGACATGTGGCATCCCTGGAAGGACAAAGCAGAAATCCTATGTGTGTGAATACAGGTCACTGGAAATTTCTGAGCTTTCAAGAATTGTCAGCTCAATCCCCACCACCCCCCTCTTCCCTGTGCCCCCCCCCCCCTATTCTCCATCTTACTGTATCCATACCTTACTTCCTAACCTCCCAACCTATGGAGACAGACTGCCAAAGTCACTCAATCAAGAGACAGGTCACCTTCCTCCAAGAGACATCTCCGTCTTCCATCCTGCAAATAATGACTGCAAGAGAGAGCTCTGTTACTATACTGCAATAAGAGACTGCAGGAAACTGATCTATTACTTCCTGCAATAGCAGACTGCAAGAGACAGATCTATCACTTCCCTGCAATAAGAGACCACAAGAGACAGATCTATCACTTCCCTGCAATAAGAGACCACAAGAGACAGATCTATCACTTCCCTTCAATAAGAGACCACAAGAGACAGATCTATCACTCCCTGCAATAAGAGACCACAAGAGACAGATCTATCACTTCCCTGCAATAAGAGACCACAAGAGACAGATCTATCACTTCCCTGCAATAAGAGACCACAAGAGACAGATCTATCACTTCCCTGCAATAAGAGACCACAAGAGACAGATCTATCACTTCCCTGCAATAAGAGACCACAAGAGACAGATCTATCACTTCCCTGCAATAAGAGACCACAAGAGACAGATCTATCACTTCCCTGCAATAAGAGACCACAAGAGACATATCTATCACTCCCTACAATAAGAGACCACAAGAGACAGATCTATCACTTCCCTGCAATAAGAGACCACACGAGACAGATCTATCACTTCCCTGCAATAAGAGACCACAAGAGACAGATCTATCACTTCCCTGCAATAAGAGACCACAAGAGACAGATCTATCACCTCCCTGCAATACGAGAATGCAAGAGATAGAATTATTACTTCCCTGCATTAAGAGACTGCAAAAGACAGATCTATCACTTCCCTGCAATAAGAGACCACAAGAGACAGATCTATCACTTCCCTGCAATAAGAGACCACAAGAGACAGATCTATCACTCCCTGCAATAAGAGACCACAAGAGACAGATCTATCACTTCCCTGCAATAAGAGACCACAAGAGACAGATCTATCACTTCCCTGCAATAAGAGACCACAAGAGACAGATCTATCACTTCCCTGCAATAAGAGACCACAAGAGACAGATCTATCACTTCCCTGCAATAAGAGACCACAAGAGACAGATCTATCACTTCCCTGCAATAAGAGACCACAAGAGACAGATCTATCACTTCCCTGCAATAAGAGACCACAAGAGACAGATCTATCACTTCCCTGCAATAAGAGACCACAAGAGACAGATCTATCACTTCCCTGCAATAAGAGACCACAAGAGACAGATCTATCACCTCCCTGCAATACGAGAATGCAAGAGATAGAATTATTACTTCCCTGCATTAAGAGACTGCAAAAGACAGATTATGTTCCTGCATTAAGAAACTGCAAGAGACCGATTTAATACTTTCATGCAATAGGAGATGGCAAGAGAGACCCTGCTCCCCTGCAATAAGAGACTGCAAGCAATAGATCTATGATTTCCTTGCAATAAGAGACTGCAAGAGACAGATGTATTACTTCCCTGCAAGAAGAGACTGCAAGAGACAGATCTATTACTTCCCTGCAATAGCAGACTGCAAGAAACATTTTTATTTATGTCCTGCAATAGGAGACAAGAGACAGATCTATCACTTCCCTGCAATAAGAAACTGCAAGAGACAGATCTATCACTTCCCTGCAATAAGAAACTGCAAGAGACAGATCTATCACTTCCCTGCAATAAGAAACTGCAAGAGACAGATCTATCACTTCCCTGCAATAAGAAACTGCAAGAGACAGATCTATCACTTCCCTGCAATAAGAAACTGCAAGAGACAGATCTATCACTTCCCTGCAATAAGAGACTGCAAGCAATAGATTCATGATTTCCCTGCAATAAGAGATGGCAAGAGACAGATCTATCACTTCCCCGAAATAAGAGACTGCAAGAGACAGATTTATTACTTTCCTGCAATAGGAGACTGCAAGAGACAAAGTTAGCACTTCCCTGCAACCAGAGACTGCTTTCCTGGCAATAAGAGACTGCAAGAGACAGATCTATTACTGCCATGCATTTATACATGCAAGAGACCCTATTCCTTTTATTACTTCCCCACAATAAGAGACTGCAAGCAATAGATCTATGATTTCCCTGCAAAAAGAGAAAAGAGACAGATCTAATTTACTTCCCTGCAATAAGAGACTGCAGGAGACGGATCTATTACTTCCCTGCAATAAGAGACTGTAAGAAATAGATGTTTCCTTTCTGAAACACAAGGCTGCAAGAGAAATCCCTCCTGAAATATGAGACTGCAAGAGAAAGCTCTATGACTTTTCTGCCATAACAGACTACAAGAGACAGCTCTATTACTTCCCTGCTATTAAAGACTGCAAGAAAGAGCTACAATACCTTCCTGCAGTAAGTGACTGTAAGAGACAGATGTGTCACATTCTAAAGGAGACTGCACCTTCTCACCTTTCTGAAATAAGAGGCAGACAGCTATATCACTTCACTGGACTGGGACACTTCAATAAACAGATTTGTTACTTTCCCAGAAAAGACCTCCAACACATTGTTAGCTGAAAGACGAGTGCATGAGACAGCTCTATGGTTTTCATGCAATAGACAGTTCTATTGTGTTCCTGGTGTAGGATTCTACAAGAGACTGTTCTATCACCTCCAAGGAGAGTGCAAGGAATGTTGCAGTCACCTTCTGCAAAAAGAGGCTGCAACAAACAGCTTGGTCCTCTGGCTGTAAGTAGACTGCAAGAGACAGCCCTGGCATCCTCCTCTGACTGTAACAGAAAGCTCTCTGTTCTTTCTAAAACAGACCTTCTTTCTACAAGACTGCAAGAGAGAGAGTTTGGCTACTTTCCAGCAGGAAACTACTTGTGTCTCCCTCCTGCGATAAGTCTGCGACATAAAGCTCTGCATGCTCTCTAGTACAGACAGTCCTGTCTCCTTCCTACAAGGCTGCATGAGACAGCACTGGTACTTACCTGCAATTAGAGTGAAAGAGACAACTATTATCTTCTTGTGAGAAGAGACTGATGTTTGCCTATAAGAGATTGCTGTAGAAAAGAATACAAACCTGTCTACCCCCCACCCACCCATTCACCCCAACACCCCCCTGCAAGAGACAGTTCTGAAACGTTTCCTTTGACAAGAGACTGCAAGAGACATCTCTGTCACTCCTGCAAGGAGCAGCTTCATCAGCATCATTCAGGAGAGGGGCAAGGGGTATCTATTACCTTCCTGCAAGAAAGACAGATCAGAAAGGACAGCAGTAGACAGCTCATCACCTCCTTGGAGAGGACACTGCAAGGCTCAGCACTGTTACCTCCTTTAAGAAGAGACTGTTAGAGGCAGCTCTGTCACCTGTTAAGAAAAGACAGCAAGAGACAGCCCTGAGACACTTTCTTTAAGGAGAAATTTGAAGAGACCGCTCCTTCAGAATAGACTTTTGGAGACAGCTCTGACGTCTCCAAGAGGAGACCGAGACAGATAGGGACAGCTCTTGCATCTCTTTCAAGAAGAGACTGTTAGAGGCAGTTCTGACATTTCCTCTAGGATGAGACTGCCAGCGTCCAGCTCGTAGTCTCCTTCAATTAGAAACTGTTGGAGATAGCTCTGACATTTCCTCCAAGAAGAGACTGCTAGAGACAGCTCTGACATTTCCTCCAAGAAAAGGCTGCCAGGGACAGCTCCATCGCCTCTCTCAGTAAGAGACTATTAGAGACAGTTCTGACATTTCCTACAAGAAGTGACTGCTCCGGCATCTTTTCCAAGAAAACAGCTCTGCATCTACTCCAAGAAAAGGCTGACGGGGATAGCTCCATTGCCTTCTTCAGGAAGAGACTGTTAGAGATAGCTCTTACATTTCCTACAAGAAGAGACTGCTCCGACATCTTTTCCAGGAAAAGCTAGAGACAGCTCTGACAAATATACTCCAAGAAAAGCTTCCAGGGACAGCTCCATTGCCTCCTTCAGGAAGAGACTGTTAAAGACAGCTCTGACATTTCCCCTAAGTAGAGATTTCTAGGGGCAGCGCTTTCACCTACCTCAAGAAGAGACTGTCTGAGACAGTTCTGACATCTTCTCCAAGAACAGGCTAACAGGAACATTTGTGTCACCTCCTTCAAGAAAAGACTGTCAGAGACACTTTTGACTTCTACCCACAGAAGAAACATCCCTGACATCTCCAAGAATAAGCCACCAGGTACAGTTCTGACAACTCCTTCAAGAAGAGACTGCCCTGACATCTCCTTCAAGAAGAGACTGTCCTGACATCTCTTCCAAGAAGAGGCTGCCCTGACATCTCCAAAAAGAGACTACCCTAACCTCTCCTTCAAGAAGAGTCTGCCCTGACATCTCCCCCAAGAAGAGCCTGTCCTGACATCTCCAAAAAGAGACTGCCCTGACATCTCCTTCAAGAAGAAACTGTCCTGACTTCTCTTCCAAGAAGAGACTGCCCTGACATCTCCAAAAAGAGACTACCCTAACCTCTCTTTCAATAATAGACTGCCCTGGCATCTCCTTCAAGAAGAGACTGCCCTGACATCTTCCCCAAGAAGAGACTGTCCTGACATCTCCTCCAATAAGAGACTGCACTGACATCTCCTCCAATAAGAGACTGCCCCGACATTTCCCCCAAGAAGAGACTACCCTAATATTTCCCCCAAGAAGAGACTGCCCTAACATCTCCCCCCAAGAAGAGACTGCCCTGACATCTCCTCCAAAAAGAGACTGCCCTAACATCTCCCCCAAGAAGAGACTGCCCTGACATCTCCCCCACAAGAAGAGACTCCCCTGACATCTCCTTCAAGAAGAGACTGCCCTGACATCTCCTTCAAGACGAGACTGCCCTGACATCTCTTTCAAGAAGAGACTTCCCTGACATCTCCTCCAAGACTAGACTGCCCTGACATCCCTAAGAAGAAGCCAATAGAGACAGTTCTGACACCTCCTTCAAGTAGAGACTGCCCTGACATCTCCTCCAAAAAGAGACTGCCCTAACCTCTCCTTCAAAAAGAGACTGCCCTGGCATCTCCTTCAAGAACAGACTGCTCTGACATTTCCCCCCCAAGAAGAGACTGCTCTGACATCTCCCCCCCAAGAAGAGACTGCTCTGACATCTCCCCCCCAAGAAGAGACTGCTCTGACATCTCCCCCAAGAAGAGACTGCCCTGACATCTCCCCCCGAGAAGAGACTGCCCTGACATCTCCCCCCAAGAAGAGACTGCCCTGACATCTCCAAAAAGAGACTGCCCTGACATCTCCCCCCAAGAAAAGACTGCTCTGACATCTCCCCCCAAGAAGAGACTGCCCTGACATCCTAAAAAAGAGACTGCCCTGACATCTTCTTCAAGAAGAGACTGTCCTGACATCTCCTTCAAGAAGAGACTGTCCTGACATCTCCTTCAAGAAGAGACTGTCCTGACATCTTCTTCAAGAACAGACTGCCCTGACATCTCCCCCAAGAAGAGACTGCTCTGAGATCTCCCCCCAAGAAAAGACTGCCCTGACATCTCCAAAAAGAGACTGCCCTGACATCTCCTTCAAGAAGAGACTGTCCTGACATCTTCTTCAAGAAGAGACTGCCCTAACCTCTCCTTCAAAAAGAGACTGCCCTAACCTCTCCTTAAAAAGGAGACTGCCCTGGCATCTCCTTCAAGAACAGACTGCTCTGACATCTCCCCCAAGAAGAGACTGCCCTGACATCTCCAAAAATAGACTGTCCTGACATCTCCTTCAAGAAGAGACTGCCCTGACATCTCCAAAAAGAGACTGCCCTGACATCTCCAAAAAGAGACTGCCCTGACATCTCCTTCGAAAAGAGACTGTCCTGACATCTCCAAAAAGAGACTGCCCTAACATCTCCCCCAAGAAGAGACTGCCCTGACATCTCCTTCAAGAAGAGACTGCCCTGACATCTCCTTCAAGAAGAGACTGCCCTGACATATCCTTCAAGAAGAGACTGCCCTGACATCTCCTTCAAGAAGAGACTGCCCTGACATCTCCTTCAAGAAGAGACTGCCCTGACATCGCCTTCAAGAAGAGACTGCCCTGATATCCCTTCAAGAATAGACTGCCCTGACATCACCAAGAAGAAGCCACCAGAGACAGTTCTGACACCTCCTTCAAGAAGAGACTTTCAGAGGCACTTTTGACATCTCCCCCCAGAAGACGTTGTACTGACATTTCCTCCAAGAAGAGAGTAAAAGACAATTGTGACCTCTCCTGCTGATGACTTGTGGACTCCTCTCCAGGACAGTGTTGGCTCCCTATTAGCGGAGGCTCCTGGGATATCCATCCCTGGTCTGTAGGTCCCATAGACAGGAGGTGTCAGGAGACAATTTGGATCAGAGTAGATGTGCTCAGCGCTACCCGCCCTCCTCCCCTTTTCTGAGCACAGAGCCTTATATGGCCGGTGCCGGCTGTCATTGAGCCTCCTGAGGGTGGTGCTGAAGGGACAGCTCCCATAGAGCAGGAGAAGAACCCTCCGCTGGCCAGCACTTGTCAAGCTCTATGGACGGGCGCTGCAGCCATGACCTGGTGGAGCTCCGCTGTACAAGGACAGCAGAGCCCTGAGAGCCAAGCGACACCATGAAGAGGCAAAACGTCCGGACCTTAGCCCTCATCATCTGCACCTTCACCTACCTGCTGGTGGGAGCTGCTGTCTTTGACGTTCTGGAGTCCGATGAGGAGACCACCGAGAAGAAGAAGCTGGAGGACAAGAGGAATGAGTTGCGGAGCAAATATAACCTGACAGAGGACAACTACAAGGAGCTGGAGTGGGTGGTTATAAAACTCAAACCTCACAAGGCTGGAGTGCAATGGACTTTTGCTGGTTCCTTCTACTTTGCCATCACTGTGATCACCACTATAGGTAGGTGAACCTTGTCCTATCTTTTCTGCTTGTCCTGTTTAAGAAGCTGGGGTGGGCAAAGAGATACATTGTATAAGATATTCCTCTGTCCTGTTCAGGGGATCAGAGATACATTGTATAAGATGTTCCTCTGTCCTGTTCAGGGGCTCAGAGATACATTGTATAAGATATTCCTCTGTCCTGTTCAGGGGCTAAGAGATACATTGTATAAGATGTTCCTCTGTCCTGTTCAGGGGATCAGAGATACATTGTATAAGATGTTCCTCTGTCCTGTTCAGGGGCTCAGAGATACATTGTATAAGATATTCCTCTGTCCTGTTCAGGGGCTAGGAGATACATTGTATAAGATATTCCTCTGTCCTGTTCAGGGGCTAGGAGATACATTGTATAAGATATTCCTCTGTCCTGTTCAGGGGCTAGGAGATACATTGTATAAGATATTCCTCTGTCCTGTTCAGGGGCTCAGAGATACATTGTATAAGATATTCCTCTGTCCTGTTCAGGGGCTCAGAGATACATTGTATAAGATATTCCTCTGTCCTGTTCAGGGGATCAGAGATACATTGTATAAGATGTTCCTCTGTCCTGTTCAGGGGCTAAGAGATGCATTGTATAAGATATTCCTCTGTCCTGTTCAGGGGATCAGAGATACATTGTATAAGATGTTCCTCTGTCCTGTTCAGGGGCTAAGAGATACATTGTATAAGATGTTCCTCTGTCCTGTTCAGGGGCTAAGAGATACATTGTATAAGATATTCCTCTGTCCTGTTCAGGGGCTAAGAGATACATTGTATAAGATGTTCCTCTGTCCTGTTCAGGGGCTAAGAGATACATTGTATAAGATGTTCCTCTGTCCTGTTCAGGGGCTAAGAGATACATTGTATAAGATATTCCTCTGTCCTGTTCAGGGGATCAGAGATATATTGTATAAGATGTTCCTCTGTCCTGTTCAGGGGCTCAGAGATACATTTTATAAGATGTTCCTCTGTCCTGTTCAGGGGCTCAGAGATACATTTTATAAGATGTTCCTCTGTCCTGTTCAGGGGCTAAGAGATACATTGTTTAAGATGTTCCTCTGTCCTGTTCAGGGGCTAAGAGATACATTGTATAAGATGTTCCTCTGTCCTGTTCAGGAAGCTGAGATAGGCTAAGAGATACATATTGTATGGATTATCATACTGACCACATATGACTTTCTTCTTCCAATGTGGGCTCTGTCCTGTAAACGCAGGAAAGTGAGGCTGGGCTCACACTTGAGGTAGGTGAACCCTATTCTGTCTTGTCTCTTAGTCCTCCCCAGAAGTGGAGATGGGCTAAGAGATACATTGTATAGGATGTATGTTCCTCTGTCCTGTTCAGGAAGCTGAGATAAGCTAAGAGATGCATTGTATAAGATGTACCTCTGTCCTGTTAAGGGGCTAAGAGATGCATTGTATAAGATGTTCCTTTTGTCATGTTAAGGGGCTAAGAGATGCATTGTATAAGATGTTCCTTTTGTCATGTTAAGGGGCTAAGAGATGCATTGTATAAGATGTTCCTTTTGTCATGTTAAGGGGCTAAGAGATGCATTGTATAAGATGTTCCTTTTGTCATGTTAAGGGGCTAAGAGATGCATTGTATAAGATGTTCCTTTTGTCATGTTAAGGGGCTAAGAGATGCATTGTATAAGATGTTCCTCTGTCATGTTAAGGGGCTAAGAGATGCATTGTATAAGATGTTCCTCTGTCATGTTAAGGGGCTAAGAGATGCATTGTATAAGATGTTCCTCTGTCATGTTAAGGGGCTAAGAGATGCATTGTATAAGATGTTCTTTTGTCATGTTAAGGGCCTAAGAGATGCATTGTATAAGATGTTCCTCTGTCATGTTAAGGGGCTCAGAGATGCATTGTATAAGATGTTCCTCTGACATGTTAAGGGGCTAAGAGATGCATAAGTTGTACCTCTGTCCTACCCAGGAAGCTGATATATGTGCCAACAGATACATTATATAGAGTATAATGCTGGCTCCACATGAATTTCTTCTTCCAATGTTTGCTCTGTGCAGTTAAAGTTAGGAAGGCTAGGTTCGCACTGGAGCTTGAGGTAGGTGAACCCTATTCTAGCTTGTCTGTTAGTCCTCCCCAGAAGCTGAGATGAGATGCATTGAGATACATTGTATAAGATGTTCCTCTGGCTACACATGTTACAATTACATTTTTTTACTGTTTGCTCTGTGCTGTAAAACATAGTATTGAAAGCAAGGCTAGACTCACTTATGAGCTTGATGTAGGAGCACCTTGTTCTATTTTGTCTGTTAGTCCTCTCTGGAAGCTGATATGGACTAAGGAAACATTGTATAATGCCGCGTACACACGATCATTATTCACGGCGGTTAAAAAACCGCCGTGAATAATGACAGGAAAAACGAGGGAACCGCTTGGTTCCCTACACACGGTCGTTTTTCCCGTAATTTTTTCTCTTGACGAGAAAAACGACCGTCTGTGGGCTCCGCGGCAGTGTTTCCCTATGGGAAAACTGCCGCGGAAAAAAATGCTGGAAAAAACGATGAGAAAATTTAGAACATGTTCTAAATTTTCTCGTCGTTTTTTATGCCGTTTTTGTAGACGAGAAAAACGACATAAAGCCCACAGACGATCGTTTTTCTCGGCGAAAAAAAAAATGCAGTTTTTCTCGTCGAGAAAAGCGGTCGTGTGTACACGGCATGAGGTATCATACTGGCTGCATACCTTTCAATTACATTATTTTTCTAGTGTATGCTCTGTGCTGTAAAACATAGTTTTGAAAGCAAGTCTGGGTTCAGGTATGAGCTCCAGGTAGGAGAACCTTGCTCTGACTTGTCTGTTACTCCTCTCCAAATGCTGAGAGGGTCTAGGTCTAGGAGATACATTATATATGTATTTCAATTGAATTCTTCTATCTGGGTTTGCTCTGTCCTGCCTTTAAAACCCAGTTTATTGAAGTAAGGCTAGGTTCTTATAGGGGCACCTTGTTCTGTTTTGTCTGTTAGTCCTTTACAGAAACTGAGATGGAGGGAAACATTATATAAGTTATCATACTGGCTCCACACATTATATTTTACTTCTAGTGTTTGCTCTGTCCTGTTAAACACAGCTTTGAAAGTAAGTCCGGGCTCCCACTTGAGCTTGGGGTAGGTGAACCTTCTTCTGTCTTGTCTGTTAATCCTCCCCAGAAGCTGAGATGGGCTAAGAAATATAATGTATATGGTATCATACTGGCTATACATGCATTTCTACTTCCAACGTTTGCTCTGTCCTGGTAGACGCAGGAAAGTACGGCTAGTCTCCTTGAGCTTGGGGTAGGTGAACCTTCTTCTGTCTTGTATGTTAGTCCTCCCCAGAAGCTGAGATGGGCTGAGATACATTGTATTAGGTGTTCCTCTGGCTACACTTAACAATTGATTTCTTCTTCAGGTGTTTGCTGTGTGCTGTAAAATACAGTTTTTGGAAGTAAGGCTGGTTGACATATGAGCTTGAGGTAGGAGCACCTTGTTCTGTGTTGTCTGCTAGTCCTCTCCAAAAGCTGGGATGGACTAAGAAAACAATCGTTTGGTGTCACTCTGGCTACACATGTTACAATTAAATTATTATGGTAATGTGGAGATAATATTGTGCTAGTCTAAACAAATAATAAAAACTAAGTGAAAGTGATAGAGCAGCTGCATAAAATGTGACCAATATATAGTAGAAATGTGAATAGGGATGC
Organism: Rana muscosa; assembly: GCA_029206835.1. NCBI lineage: Eukaryota > Metazoa > Chordata > Amphibia > Anura > Ranidae > Rana > Rana muscosa. Next base: position 337,603,795 of record CM055121.1, read on the forward strand.
AGCGCTAAATTGAAAAACCCAATGTGTGAAATTGAGAATAACCAAAAAAAGGATTAATAATAAGCAAACAAATAAGTCCACGTAAACGTCTTTAGCATTAATATCCTAGAAGTGAAGAATGAAATTGTGGAAAACATCCGCTACAGGCTAGGGTCTTGAAACCAGACGTGTGACTATGCAGGTTATCAGTGTACAAATTCTGAAGCAATAGTAGGATGAAGTACTCTTACCAGATCTGGTGGATCTGCTGATTAGGCAGATCATAAAGGCATATAGAATTCTGATGGTCAATGGTGACTCCTTCTCCGAATTCTCCAACTGGACCAAAATGGATCTCCAAAAGCCACTCCAAACGTCACAACCTCGGGGGAGACTTTGGGTTTAACGAGTATTCCCAAGTGGTGCAGGACCCCTCCTCCCTTGAAAAGATCACAATCTGAATTGAAAAATGGTAGACAGGTGGAGGAAACTCCAAGGGACAACTCAATCAACCCCACATGTAAAAAAGAAGATGAAGGAGGTGCTCCAAATGCAGGTCAAATGAGGGTTTTATTAAAACCAACAAATAAAAGTGATCACAGTACATACAAAAATAGTTAAAAAAGGGCCAATAAGTGGGCAGGTAAGCCAAGACCCGACGCGTTTCGTACAATGGTACTTCAACAGGGGCATGTTGGTTTTAATAAAACCCTCATTTGACCTGCACTTGGAGCACCTCCTTCATCTTTTTTTTTTTTTACATGTGGGGTTGATTGAGTTGTCCCTGTGTTTTTGGAGTGGCACAATTCATTTTGAATGGGTCTTCCTCCACTCCAATAACGTGCCAAAGAGGCTCATGTACCAAATTTTGCCACTGAGCCAGGCACATTTGGTGTTGCAATTTATTTTTTATTTTTTGCTGAGATTATCATGCGACAAATGGCACTGCAAATGTGTCCCACATTTTGCTGCGATATTGGAATCGTAGACAGAATCGCACAATTCTGCCTGCAATTCCAGCCCGTCCAAGTGTGAATGGGGCCTACAGCCTCATACACACGATCAGATTTTTTGCGGACAAAGCGTAGGACTTTTGGCCGAAGGGCATTGTCCAGGAACTTGTCTTGCATACAAATGGCAAAGAATTGTTGGCCAACAAAAACGAAACTACGTGGTTTTTCAGCTCTTTAGCGCCACCCTTTGGCCAACTTCTGCTAATGTTGTGTTATGGTGAGCATTGCTTTCGAGCATGCGTGTTTGTACTTTGGAGTTTTGTCCGACGGACTTGTGTACACATGATCGGAAAATCCGACAACACATAATTGTTGGCGGACAATTTTAAAGCATGCTATCCCACATTTGTCCGTGGAAAGTAAGACAACAATTGTCCAATGGAGCATACAAACGGTTGGATTTTCCGCCAACAGCCTGTCATCACACAATTCTCGTCGGTGTGTACGAAGCTTAAGTCATCTCTAGGAGCTGGGATGGGGTAGTAGATACATTGTATGCAGTGTTCTTCCGGCAAAACTTTACAATTAACCACTTCAGCCCCAGGAGGTTTCACCCCCTTCATGACCAGGCCATTTTATGTGATACGGCATTGCATTAATTTAACTGACAATTGCGCAGTCGTGCAACGTTGTACCCAAACAAAATTGATGTCCTTATTTTCCCACAAATAGAGCTTTCTTTTGGTGGTATTTGATCACCTCTGCAGTTTTATTTTTTACTTATAGACAAAAAAAGACCGACAATATTGAAAAAAAAACAACAACATTATTTTGTACTTTCTGGTATAAAACATATCAACATATAAACATATTAACATAAATAAAAATTTAGGCCAATATGTATTCTTCTACATATGTTTGTTAAAAAAAAATCCCAATAGGTGTATACTGATTGATTTGCGCAAAAGTTATCGCGTCTACAAACTATGGAATATTTTTATGGCATTTTTATTTTTACTAGCGATCAGCGATTTTTTAGTGGGTCAGCGACATTGTGGCAGACAAATTGGACACTAAGTGACAGTTTTGGGGACCAGTGACACCAATACAGTGATCAGTGCTAAAAAAAAAATGCACTCTCACTGTATAAATGACACTGGCAGGGAAGGAGGTTAACATCAGGGGTGGTCAAAGGGAGTGCTCCTAGGTATGGATGAGCTCCGGCGTGTTCACACAGTCCATGTGCAGATCCCGCCAGGAAGTCGGCACGGCGCTGCGATAATCACAGACAGGAGACATGTCCCGATGCGCAGCTGCAGAGATTGGGACATGTCTCCCTGTCTGTGATTAGCGCAGCACCGTGGCGACTTCCTGGCGGGATCTGCACGTGGACTGTGTGAACACGCCGGAGCTCATCCTTGCTCCTAGGGAGTGATTGCTAACTGTGTGGGGGATTGTTTAACTGGAGGAAGACAGAGATCTGTGTTCCCGATTAGCAGAAAACACAAGATTTCTCTCTTCCTCTCTGACAGAACGGTGGTCTGCCTGGTTTACATTGACAGACCGTCGTTCTGCCTCTCCTGTCAACGTTTGGCAGGTCCCAGCAGACATGGCGTGCCCTGGACACACTGATTGGCTGCCACTGTGTCACCAGGACAGGAAGTGAGAGGGTGGGGGTGTCACCAGGACAGGAAGTGAGAGGGTGGGGGTGTCACAGGGACAGGAAGTGAGAGGGTGGGGGTGTCACCAGGATAAGTAGTGAGAGGGTGGGGGTGTCATCAGTACAGGAAGTGAGAGGGTGGGGGTGTCACCAGGACAAGTAGTGAGAGGGTGGGGGTGTCATCAGTACAGGAAGTGAGAGGGTGGGGGTGTCACCAGGACAAGTAGTGAGAGGGTGGGGGTGTCACCAGGACAAGTAGTGAGAGGGTGGGGGTGTCACCAGGACAGAAAGTGAGAGGGTGGGGGTGTCACCAGGACAGAAAGTGAGAGAGTGGGGGTGTCACCAGGACAGGAAGTGAAAGGGTGGGGGTGTCACCAGGACAGGAAGTGAGAGGGTAGGGGTGTCACCAGGACAGGAAGTGAGAGGGTGGGGGTGTCACCAGGACAGAAAGTGAGAGGGTAGGGGTGTCACCAGGACAGGAAGTGAGAGGGTGGGGTGTCACTAGGACAGGAAGTGAGAGGGTGGGGTGTCACCAGGACAGGAAGTGAGAAGGTGGGGTGTCACCAGGACAGGAAGTGAGAGGGTAGTGGTGTCACCAGGACAGGAAGTGAGAGGGTAGGGGTGTCACCAGGGCAGAAAGTGAGAAGGTAGGGGTGTCACCAGGACAGGAAGTGAGAGGGTGGGGGTGTCACCAGGACAGGAAGTGAGAGGGTGGGGTGTCACTAGGACAGGAAGTGAGAGGGTGGGGTGTCACCAGGACAGGAAGTGAGAAGGTGGGGTGTCACCAGGACAGGAAGTGAGAGGGTAGTGGTGTCACCAGGACAGGAAGTGAGAGGGTAGGGGTGTCACCAGGGCAGAAAGTGAGAAGGTAGGGGTGTCACCAGGACAGGAAGTGAGAGAGTGGGGGTGTCACCAGGACAGGAAGTGAGAGGGTGGGGTGTCACCAGGACAGGAAGTGAGAAGGTGGGGTGTCACCAGGACAGGAAGTGAGAGGGTAGTGGTGTCACCAGGACAGGAAGTGAGAGGGTAGGGGTGTCACCAGGGCAGAAAGTGAGAAGGTAGGGGTGTCACCAGGACAGGAAGTGAGAGGGTGGGGGTGTCACCAGGACAGGAAGTGAGAGGGTGGGGTGTCACTAGGACAGGAAGTGAGAGGGTGGGGTGTCACCAGGACAGGAAGTGAGAAGGTGGGGTGTCACCAGGACAGGAAGTGAGAGGGTAGTGGTGTCACCAGGACAGGAAGTGAGAGGGTAGGGGTGTCACCAGGGCAGAAAGTGAGAAGGTAGGGGTGTCACCAGGACAGGAAGTGAGAGAGTGGGGGTGTCACCAGGACAGGAAGTGAGAGGGTGGGGTGTCACCAGGACAGGAAGTGAGAAGGTGGGGTGTCACCAGGACAGGAAGTGAGAGGGTAGTGGTGTCATCAGGACAGGAAGTGAGAGGGTAGGGGTGTCACCAGGGCAGAAAGTGAGAAGGTAGGGGTGTCACCAGGACAGGAAGTGAGAGGGTGGGGGTGTCACCAGGACAGGAAGTGAGAGGGTGGGGTGTCACCAGGACAGGAAGTGAGAGGGTAGTGGTGTCACCAGGACAGGAAGTGAGAGGGTAGGGGTGTCACCAGGGCAGAAAGTGAGAAGGTAGGGGTGTCACCAGGACAGGAAGTGAGAGGGTGGGGGTGTCACCAGGACAGGAAGTGAGAGGGTGGGGGTGTCACCAGGACACTAAACCTTTTTTTTTATCTCTTCCAGTATGTATTGTCAGCTCAGAAAAGCCCCTTTGCTGTTCCAGCCTCCTCCAAATTCCAAAATCCTAATTTTTTCTGCTGTGATTTGACTTCCTGTTAGAAGGTGTCTACATTCGTTCTCCATGGCCCTACTGTATGTAGGATTGTAGCCTCCCTCTCTTGCTTGCTCCTGAAATTGACTAGGGACTATGTGATTTGTAGTGTACAGAGAGCAGTGCATATGATGGCAACAAAAGTGCACTGCTCCTTCCAAAACAAACAAAAGTGAGGGAGGAAAAGGAGAGGTCCAGGAGCCTATGGTGGGAGCAAAATAAAACACGGTAATAAACAATTTCATGAAGATCAGATTGCGATAGTGGATGTGTATGTATTATTTTTTGGGAAAATACGAATATCATTTATCATTTATTTGTCATTTCTTCTGTTTGCTCTGTGACTCAGTTTTGAAAGTCAGGCTAGGTTCACATACGAATCTTTATCTTCTGTTTGATATGTTTGTCAGCTTTGAGTGTTTTAATTGAAGCCCTCCGGTCACACTGGTGCGACTTGTCATGCGCTGCGATTTGACAGGTCCAAATCGCATGACAAGTCGCACCCTATAGTCAGCAATAGCACTGTTCAAATCGGTGTGACTCCGTTTTGAAAAAGTAGTTCCTGCGCTACTTTTGCAGATTTCAGGGGCGACTTGTCTATTATAGACATTTGTGCAAGAAATCGCACAGATGTCAGTCAAGTCGCACTGACTGACATGCGGCTTTGAAATTGTGCTATTTCAAGTGAAGTCAACGATTTCAAAGTCGGATTTGGTGTGACTGGGGGCTCAGCCAATAGGAAGCTAGTTACTAGGAGAAAAGGCAAGAAACGGCACAATAAGAGCACATTACGCACGTTATTCAGGCAGTCTTCAGGAGCTCCCAACTCAAGTCTAAAGCGACCAAAAACCCATGAAACCAAGGCTCAGGTACTCTTCATACATAGCCCTGCATTGGACTTGAGGATGCCGAGGGACAGTCCACCTCAGAGCATAGGGGAGCAGAAGAGAAAGTCATCTGCTGGGGAGGGGGGAGTTGCGGAAGTAAAACTGCTTTTCCCAGTGGAAAGTCATTTAACCCATGCAGTGCAGGATCAGCCCCACGGCAAGGGAAGACGTATACTGTCCCTGGAGATAGACTTTAATATGCATTCACACAGGCAGATACACCCGCAGTGAATGTCACTTTCATTGCTTTATACTTAGCAAAAGTAAAATTTGATATCAAGGGATATACAGTGTCTCTCACATAAGTGAGTACACCCCTCACATTTATGTAAATATTTTATTCTATCTTTTCATGTGACAACACTGAAGAAATGACACTTTGCTACAATGTAAAGTAGTGACTGTACAGCTTGTATAACAGTGTAGATTTGCGGTCCCCTCAAAATAACTCAACACACAGCCATTAATGTCTAAACCTCTGGCAACAAAAGTGAGTACACCCCTAAGTGAAAATGCCCAAATTGGGCCCAAAGTGTCAATATTTTGTGTGGCCACCATTGCCTTAACCCTCTTAGACATGGAGTTCACCAGAGCTTCACAGGTGGCCACTGGAGTCCTCTTCCACTCCGCCATGATGACATCACAAAGCTGGTGGATGTTAGAGACCTTGCGCTCCTCCACCTTCCGTTTGAAGATGCCCCACAGATGCTCAATAGAGTTCAGGTCTGGAGACATGCTTGGCCAGTCCATCACCTTTATGCTCAGCTTTAGCAAGGCAGTGGTCGTCTTGGAGGTGTGTTTGGGGTCGTTATGTTGAAATACAGTCCTGCGGCCCAGTATCTGAAGGGAGGGGATTATGCTCTGCTTCAGTATGTCACAGAACATGTTGGCATTCATTGTTCCCTCAATGATCTGTAGCTCCCCAGTGCCGGCAGCACTCATACAGCCCCAGACCATGACACTCCCTCCACAATGCTTGACTATAGGCAACACACTTGTCTTTGTACTCCTCACCTGGTTTCTGCCAGACACTCTTGTCATCATCTGAACCAAATAAGTTTATCTTGATCTCATCAGACCACAGGACATGGTTCCAGTAATCCATGTCTTAGTCTGCTTGTCTTCAGAAAACTGTTTGTGGGCTTTCCTGTGCATCATCTTTAGAAGAGGCTTCCTTCTGGGATGACAGCCATGCAGACCAATTTGATGCAGTGTGTGGCGTATGGTCTGAGCACTGACAGGCTGACCCCCCACCCCTTCAACCTCTGCTGCAATGCTGGCAGCACTCATACGTCTATTTCCCAAAGACAACCTCTGGATATGACGCTGAGCGCGCGCACTGACCTTTTTTGGTCGACCATGGCCAGGCCTGTCCTGAGTGGAACCTGTCCTGTTAAATCGCTGTATGGGCTTGGCCCCCGTGCTGCAGCTCAGTTTCAGGGTCTTGGCAATCTTCTTATAGCTTAGGTCAGTGATGGCGAACCTTGGCACCCCAGATGTTCTGGAACTATATTTCCCATGATGCTCAACTACACTGCAGAGTGTAAGAACATCATGGAAAATGTAGTTCCAAAACATCTGGGGTGCCAAGGTTCACCATCACTGGCCTAGGCCATCTTTATTTAGAGCAACAATTCTTTTCAGATCCTCAGAGTTCTTTGCCATGAGGTGCCATGTTGAACTTCGAGTGACCAGTGTGAGAGAGTGAGAGCGATAACACCAAGTTTAACACACCTGCTCCCCATTCACACCTGAGACCTTGTAACACTAATGAGTCACATAACACTGGGGAGGGAAAATGGCTAATTGGGCCCAATTTGGACATTTTCACTTAGGGGTGTACTCACTTTTGTTGCCAGAGGTTTAGACATTAGTGTGTTGAGTTATTTTGAGGGGACAGCAAATTTACACTGTTATACAAGCTGTACAGTCACTACTTTACATTGTAGCAAAGTGTCATTTCTGCAGTGCTGTCACATGAAAAGATATAATAAAATATTTACATAAATGTGAGGGGTGTACTCACTTTTGTGAGATACTGTATATCCCTTGATATCAAACTTTACTTTTTCTATACACCAGTGGCCGCTGGAGGGTTTTATTTTGGGGGGAGGGACAACCTCCCCACCCGCTGTCTGCCGGTTGGTCCGGCACTTACCCCATCTACGTGGCGGGTGGCGGGTAGCGGGCAGCAGCTCTGGTGTCCTCGAGCACGGCGGACCCCATCTCGGTGGTGGGTGGCGGGCGGTGAGTTGCGGGCAGTGGCTCCGGTGTCCTCTCGTCCAGCACGTCGGCTTCTGCCATGCAAGCCGCCGTGCGTCTCCTCCTCCTAGGCGCTAGGCGTCCAATAGGATCACCTGACGTTTTGGCCAATCGGAAAACGGGTCTCACGATCCGCTTCCATATTGGCAGGGAGGAGATTTAGTGTGAAAATAGCAAATATTCATTCACTATTGTCACACAACTGGGTGGGATCGGGGCTCAGTGCTCTGTGCCCCAAACCCACCCTTTTTTAAGCCTATTAGGGCCTCTGGCTCTAATCCCGTGCTTCCAAAAAAACACACCCCCCCCCACTGAAATCCATAGTCCGGCGCCCTGTATGTAGATCAGGGAGCCGGACGCATAGATGGGGGAGGGGCGGCGCCTGTGCACCTCTAATGGACGGGCCACCGCTGCTTTACACAATCTAAAGGGAACTGAGGAAGGGTCTACTGTACACTTTCTTTTAAAAGTGCAGGTTCCTGGACTGTCATCCTGATGTTGTCTTCACTACTTAGGCCGGCCATACACGGTTTGAATTCCTGCTGAACCAGCCGAGATTCAAACCATTAATGGGCAGGCTGAATGTACCAAGTTGATCGATCAACTTGGGTACAACCAACCTGCCGGATTCGCTTGCAATTATCGCTAGCGGCTGCTATAGCCACTAGCGATAATCACTGTTTCCCCCTCCCGGGAGAAGACTATTGCTTGGCAGGAGGGATTCCCCTGTCAGCACTGTCTGTGTTGATGGGGGAATGGTACACATTTTTTTGGGTTGCAGGAAGTTTGCACTGTCTATGGCCTGCTTTAGTCAGTTACTGCCCTAGGTATGCAGCTCACATTTGTATCTTTACTGGCTGCACAGTTGTTCCAAGGTAGTCAGAATCAAGATACATTTTTAAAAGTTAGCGATGGCAGTTCTCAATGTTGGTTCACTAGAATGCAGCAGGATAAGCGAGACTCTGTGAGTGCAGGAATTAAGGGAGGTCTAGTTGCTGGAGTCCCTGAAAGGCATAAAAGCCAGGAGGAATTCATTAATGATATTTTGGGGCAGAGAGAAGTACCTTCTCCACCAGTTGGGGAAATGTGAGACCCCAGTATGCCCAGTCAGGGCCGCCATCATTGGGGTACAGGCAGTACACCTGTAAGGGGCCCGGATGGCAACCCCCTTTTTTTTTATCTTTTTTTTTTCATTTTTTTTGTAAGGGGCCCGGAGGTCTCCAGGGCCCCGGATGGCAACCCCCCTTTTTTGTTTTTTATAATAATTTCTTTTTTTTTATTTGATAGTTTTTTTTCTTTCTTTTTTTTTTGTAAGGGGCCCAGAGGTCCCCAGGGGCCCCGTATGGCAACCCCCCCTTTTTTTTTCTTTTTTTTTTCTTTATTTTTTGTAAGGGGCCCAGAGGTCCACAGAGGCCCGGAGGTCCTCAGGGTCCTGGATGGCAACCCCCCTTTTTTTTTCAGCACCCAAAGCCCCCCCAAAAATTTGCGGCACCCCCTGCTTCTCAATTCGCTGCAGCCCCCCCGCTTCTCAATTAGCGGCGGCAGCCCCCCCGGTTCTCCTCTGCTCCAGGGGGCCCATGCCTGAAGCTGTGTAAGGGGCCCCAAAATTCCTGATGGCGGCCCTGTGCCCAGTCCATGCTTTGTGCTGGAATCCCAGTCTGCTCATTATTAGTTGCTGTCTAATTATAGAATTGCCTATTCTCAGTAACATATGGGCACACATGACTACTCGTGTGGGAGAAAACGATTCGTATTTCAGAACGCTAATCGTATGGCTTCACTGAATAAAAAAACATGGCTTGGAAAGCGCTCTGCTCGTATGACCGTATTGTAGAGCTCACTGATTGGACGCTTCCCTTCATATGATCCTAGTTTGTATATGCATTGAATGTTCTTCTAGTCTCTGAGACAGGATCCATTATTATTTAAGTGACTTGAATTATAATGCGTTCCATGCTGCATGTGGCGCTATTTTTAGGAATCATGAAATAAGCCGGTTGACTGCTAATATAATAAAACGTGTGACCGGCATAGAGAGGTATGAAATCCGGCTCCTTTGTAGGGTTGAGATGAGGCGCCTCCTGCCCCCGGTAGAACTACAAGTGTTGGAATGCCCCTAGAATAGGAGACCCCTAAAGTTACAGGGTGTAATCACAGGTAATTATGAAGTGGAAGCAGAACTCCAGCCAAAAATAACAAGATAGAAATAAATAGCTCATTAAAAAATGAAATAAGGAAACCAGTGTTTCCTGCAATATTTACCTTTTAATTCAGAGATTTCCCCTGCAGTACTTTACTTCTGACACCAGATGTCCTCAGTCTGATGGCCAGCATCACTAAGCCCAGTTCAACCTGGACCCACCTCAGCCTGTGACTGGACAGTGAACAGAGAAGTAGCACAGTGATAAGCTAATTTCTCTGTCACTCTGCTCTCTCCTCCTATAAGCATACTTCTTCAGCATATGAACCAGTTGGCTCCTTGTGCTATTTCTTCCTCTTACACTGCAGCCCTGCTGTACAGGGATTTTAAGAGGCAGATACTAGGTCACATTCAAGTTTGTATTAAAAATAAATAAATGTAATGGTGTATTAATAAATGCAGAGCTGCATTAACTTGTGTCCTTTTTTGGAGTTCAGTTTCAAGTGGGTGTGCAACTGTATATTTAGGCCTGCAGAAGGCTTTCTGTCTATTGTGGAACTACAAGTCCCAGCATGGCCAGATCTGGGTAAAGGGACCCATTGCAAGGATATTCCTTTAGGCTGGGTTCACACCTTTGCGAATTGGATGCGGGATCCCAGCATCCAATTTGCAATAGCAGGAGATTTTGACCCGCTCTCTATGGAGCCAGTTCACATATCTCTGCAGCGGGTCCAGTGCAGAGTCCAAGACAAACAGGAAAAGAGAGTAACCGCTCAGGTGTAGCTGATGGATGCTTCACAGGGTCCTAGAGCCGTGGGTGCAGGCAGTGCATATCACAATGCAGAGAACAGGAAAAATGCTTGGACAGCCGCACTACAAAAAATGGTTGTTTATTAAAACAAAAACGTGAAATACATATCACAGCATGGAAAACAGCGAACAGGAGTTGACGCGTTTCGCACTGCGATTCAGTGCTTAATCATAGCTGAGTGTGAAACGCGTCAGCTCCTGTTCGCTGTTTTCCATGCTGTGATATGTATTTCACGTTTTTGTTTTAATAAACAACCATTTTTTGGAGTGCGGCTGTCCAAGCATTTTTCCTGTTCTCTGCAGCGGGTCCGGTGCGCTTTGCACAAAAACATGGTGCGTCTTTTTGTCAGTTTCAGGTCCAAATTCAGCCTGAAAGTTGAGCTGAAATCGGACCTGAAACAGTGAACCAGCACACACCGGACCCCTGCTGTGAGCCGCATGCGGCTCATATGTGAACCGAGCCTTACTCAGGATAGTCCAGGGTATAAATATAGGATAGATGTTTTAGGACAAGCTTATTCTGACAGCCGGTGCTGTAAGCCATGGCAGTCAATCAAAATGACCTTTTTAGTGAAGTGTCTTCAGTAAACCGACATAATATAAAGGAGAACGTGACTCTGTTTTTCTGGGTAGGGGGCGTGCACGCGTGCGCCCACTGGCCGGGCTGTGCAGTGATTTGTCACAGCACAAGCCCATCACCAGCCAACGATTGACCTCCGGCAGCTGGTGATCAGCTCTGATCTTCCCCCAAACACAGCTCTGTGAGTGTAAACAACACAGAGCTGTGTTCAGTGACAGGGGGATCTAGTTGTTTGTTTATTCCCTGCTAAGCAAACTAGATCCCCAGTAAATACAGCACACAGTACACACAAACACTTGTTTGGCATACATTTACCTCCTTGGTCGCCCTAGATGTTAACTTCTTCTTGCCCAGTGTCATTAGTACAGTGACAGTGCATTTTATTAGCACTGATCACTGTAATCACGTCACTGGTGATTTCAGTGGCAGTTAGTTCCCAGCTTCAGTTAGTGTCAGAATGTCGAAGTCCCGTTATAAGTCACTGATCACCGGCATTACTAGTATAAAAAAAGAAATAAATAATACAATTTCCAGTATAAAGTGCCTTCAAAAACTATTCATACCCCTTGAAATTTTCCACATTTTGTCATGTTACAACCAAATACGTAAATGTATTTTATTGGGATTTTATGTGATAGACCAACACAAAGTGGCACATAATTGTGAAGTGGAAGGAAAATTATAAATGTTTTAATTTATTATTTTTTTTTACAAATATGTGAAAAGTGTGGGGGGCATTTGTATTCACCCCCCCTGAGTCAATACTTTGTAGAACCTCCTTTCACTGCAAATACAGCTGCAAGTCTTTTTGGGGATCTCTCTACCAGCTTTGCACATCTATAGAGGGACATTTTTGCCCATTCTTCTTTGCAAAATAGCTCAAGCTCTGTCAGAAAATGTCAAGGGGTATGAATACTTTTTCAAGGCACTGTAAACGTAGTGGAATACATTTTGGCCAAAATGTATTGAGAGATTCGATTTTTTTTTTAATGGGATAAGGTTTATAGCAGAAAGTTTTTTTTTTTCTTTCTTTTTAATTGTTGGTATTTTTTAGTTTATATAATAAGAAATAAAAAAAAACCCAAAGGTAATACAATACCACCAAAAGAAAGCTCTATTTCTGTGAAAAAAATGATATAACTTTCATGTGCGTACAGTGTTGCATGACCACGCAATTGTCAGTTAAATTAGCACAGTGCTAAATAGCAAAAAATGGCCTGGTCACGAAGGGGGTAAACAGACCACCTTCTTCCATTGCTCTGTGGTCCAGTTCTGATGCTCACGTGCCCATTGTAGGCACTTTTGGCTGTAGGCAATGGTCAGCTTGGGCACCCTGACCAGTCTGTGGCTACGTAGCCCTGTACACAACAATCTGCGATGCCCTTCTTTTTTTTTTTTGCTTTCAACACATCAACTTCAGGGACAACATGTTCCCTTGCTGCTGAATATATCCCACCCACTTTCAGGTGCCATTGTAGAGAGATAATCAATGTTATTCGCTTAACCTGCCAGTGGTCATACAGTTATGGCTGGTCGGTGTATGTCTTGGATGCTACAATACATTCTATCCACCTCTGAGTTTTGAGTGTTCTCAACCATCTTTGTCTGGTCCAGGTCCTCCTGTTATATTCTCCATAATATAAAATGATTAATAAATCCAGAAAGGATGGCGGGAACCCCTAATAATGGGCAAAGCCGATGTACAGGCCTGGGAACTCAGAAGCATGGAGGGTGGTCAACCTTCATAATGGGCACAGCGGCAGCGCCCAGGCTACAAGGGCTAATTTCTCATTTAGTCTAACAGAGAGGAGAAATGCTTTTACATAACCGATCCTCCACTCCCCTGGCACACTGTGCCCCCCCCCATAAACTCTGCTGGACTGTCCCTTGGCATCATTATATTCATCCTGCCCTGATCTTGATGACATCAGGACCTTAGACTGCTGGAGCATGGGGTAGAAGATGCAGTGGTGACCAGTCTAGCAATGCTAAGGAGCAGAGGAGCCGGTAAATAGAAGCCTAACAAAAACCAAAAACAAATGCAGTCACCACATCGAAGGACTGGTAATCTGCAATATAATAAAAAAAAAATCTTAGGTTTTAATACATTTTAATTGGCAAATGCAGTAACCTCAGATTTCCTTTAGAACGTTGCACATTATTTCTGCTTTTTGCTGGACCCCACTGAACGATCCCATCGCCACACGCAGGCTACAGCCTCCGATGTGTGACCAATTGTTTCCAAATAAAAAGCGTCTCGGTTCAGGCTCTCTCCTGTTATGAAACAGTGTATGTAAATAATGAAGACTGTATTCACAGCGAATAACACTGTCTCTGATCCAGAAATACTAGGCGAGCTATATTTAGTCACATTTTCTGGCGCTTTTCAGCAAAGTGTAACAAATTAGATGAAAGGGGCTTCACGAACCAGCTTGATGGGTCGGGTGTGAGAGAAAAGGAGAAAAATAGATAACCTGTGACTGACAAACCCCCACGGGCCACTGTTACACATCATGTGTGAGCGTTATTTTGGGAAATGCAAGATGTTCATGCAGAATTCACGAGCTAAGTCTGCAGCCTGTTCTATAGAAAAAAGACAGGAAGGTCCTCCGAGAGGGTTTGGGGGCACTCCAAGGAGTAGACTCCAAAACAGAGGTGACCAATTAGGGAGTGGATTCCCAGACAGAGGTGATCAATAAAGGAGTAGACTTTAAGCCAGAGGTGACCATTCAAGGAGTAGACTCCAAGACAGACGTGACCATTCAAGGAGTAGACTCCAAGACAGACGTGACCATTCAAGGAGTAAACTCCAAGACAGAGGTGAGCATTCAAGGAGTAAACTCCAAGACAGAGGTGAGCATTCAAGGAGTAAACTCCAAGACAGAGGTGAGCATTCAAGGAGTAGACTCCAAGACAGACGTGAGCATTCAAGGAGTAGACTCCATGACAGACGTGAGCATTCAAGGAGTAGACTCCAAGACAGACGTGACCATTCAAGGAGTAGACTCCAAGACAGAGGTGAGCAGTCAAGGAGAAGACTTCAAGACAGACTTGATCATTCAAGAAGTAGACTTCAAGACAGAGGTGACCATTCAAGGAGTAAACTCCCAGACAGAGGTGAGCATTCAAGGAGTAGACTCCCAGACAGACGTGACCATTCAAGGAGTAAACTCCAAGACAGACGTGACCATTCAAGGAGTAGACTCCAAGACAGACGTGACCATTTAAGGAGTAAACTTCAAGACAGAGGTGAGCAGTCAAGGAGAAGACTCCAAGACAGGGGTGACCATTCAAGGAGTAGAATTCAAGACAGAGGTGACCATTCAAGGAGTAGACTTCAAGACAGAGGTGACCATTCAAGGAATAGACTTCAAGACAGGGGTGACCATTCAAGGAGTAGACTCCAATACAGAGGTGACCATTTAAGGATAGACACAGGTCCCCATTAAAATGAGTACAAAACACACCAAAAACACATTGGCACTGGAAATTAATCAAAAACACAGCAAAAACGCATATGTCTTTTTTTGATGCATTTTTTCAGAGGACCAGTGTGAAAGCAGCCTACGTTGTAATATATTTTTTTTAACAAATGTACAGGTGATACTCGAAAAATTAGAATATCGTGCAAAAGTTAATTTATTTCACTAATGCAACTTAAAAGGTGAAACTAATATATGAGATAGACTCGTTACACGCAAAGCAAGATAGTTCAAGCCGTGATTTGTCATAATTGTGATGATTATGGCTTACAGCTCATAAAACCCCAAATCCACAATCTCAGAAAATTAGAATATTACATACAAATCAATAAAACAAGGAATGTACATATAACAATATCGGACCTCTGAATCTCAGAAAATTAGAATATTGTGAAAAGGTGCAATATTCTAGGCTCAAAGTGTCCCACTCTAATCAGCTAATTAAGCCATAACACCTGCAAAGGGTTCCTGAGCCTTTAAATGGTCTCTCAGTCTGGTTCAGTAGGAATCACAATCATGGGAAAGACTGCTGACCTGACAGTTGTGCAGAAAACCATCATTAACACCCTCCATAAAGAGGGAAAGCCTCAAAAGGTAATTTCAAAAGAAGTTGGATGTTCCCAAAGTGCTGTATCAAAACACATTAATAGAAAGTTATGTGGAAGGGAAAAGTGTGGAAGAAAAAGGTGCAGAGCCAGCAGGGATGACCGCAGCCTGGAGAGGATTGTCAGGAAAAGGCCATTCAAGGAGTGGACTGAGGCTGGAGTCAGTGCATCAAGAGGCACCACACACAGACGGATCCTGGACATGGGCTTCAAATGTCGTATTCCTCTCGTAAAGCCACTCCTGAACAACAAACGTCAGAAGCGTCTTACCTGGGCTAAAGAAAAACAGACCTGGTCTGGTGCTCAGTGGTCCAAAGTCCTCTTTTCTGATGAGAGCAAATTTTGCATCTCATTTGGAAACCAAGGACCCAGAGTATGGAGGAAGAATGGAGAGGCACACACTGCAAGATGCTTGAAGTCAGTGTGAAGTTTCCACAGTCTGTGTTGATTTGGGGAGCCATGTCATCTGCTGGTGTTGGTCCAATGTGCTACATTAAGTCTAGGGTCAACGCAGCCCTCTACCAGGAGATTTTGGAGCACTTCATGCTTCCTTCCGCAGATGAGCTCTATGGGGATGATGACTTCATTTTCCAGCAGGACTTGGCACCTGCCCACAAGCACCAAAACCTGGTTCAATGACTGTGGGGTTACTGTGCTTGATTGGCCAGCAAACTTGCCTGACCTGAACCCCATAGAGAATCTATGGGGCATTGCCAAGAGAAAGATGAGAGACATGAGACCGAACAATGCAGAAGAGCTGAAGGCCGCTATTGAAGAATCCTCGTCTTCCATAACACCTCAGCAGTGCCACAGGCTGATAGCTTCCATGCCACGCCGCATTGAGGCAGTAATTGCTGCAAAAGGGGCCCAAACCAAGTACTGAGTACATATGCATGCTTCTACTTTTTAGAGGTCCGATATTGTTCTATGTACAATCCTTGTTTTATTGATTTGTATGTAATATTCTAATTTTCTGAGATTGTGGATTTGGGGTTTTATGAGCTGTAAGCCATAATCATCACAATTATGACAAATCACGGCTTGAACTATATTGCTTTGCATGTAATGAGTCTATCTCATATATTAGTTTCACCTTTTAAGTTGCATTAGTGAAATAAATGAACTTTTGCACGATATTCTAATTTTTCGAGTATCACCTGTATTTCCTAAAATACAGTAGATCTAGTCCCAATAAATTTTAGTGAAATGCATTGGAATCAACAGGGAAAAATAAATGAAAGTGGTTTTAAAGGGTGCAGTGAGCTTGAAATGACTCCCAAAGGGTTATGAAGGATTGTTCTGGATCTGTTCTTGTGCCAAAAAGGAGACCCGCCTTAACCCCATAATTTTTTTACGTTTTTTTTGTACAGAATGAAAAAATAAACAGACTGAATCAATAATAAAATAACTAAATAAATGTAAAGCAACATCATAAAGTAATATACATACAGCACACGGCACCCTTTCTCTCCACTGTCTTTGGCTCGCTCACAGGAGAAAAAGGCGCACCATGGCCACCATGCCCGTACCCCCTGGTTTGCAGAGGTTAAGCACACTTGTTTTAACTTACGGGTCTTGCAGCAAGGTTCTCCTCAAAGTTGGTTTCTGTCCCTAGAATGTAAGGACAAAGTCTCTATACCCCAAGTAACTCCAAGGTCCACACCAGTGTCAACTCCAACGTAGAGTTTATTTTCCTTATGCAAGAACATCCACAAAATTGAGAAGAGAGAAAGGTGTTAGGAAGACAGATCAATTCAGGCACTCCTAGGTTCTTAGCTAATCGATCCCGAGTGGGTATAGCTCACCCGGATAGTCACCCAATGGCACTAGCAGCTGGCGTGTTGCTCAAACAGTCTATCAGATTCCCTAATGGATGCGTTCAGGAGATCCTCTGCCACAGAATCTACAGTATCCCAAACCTCCTAATGGCCAAGATGTTAGGCCCCTTTTCGGATGGATGACATCCCTCCAACATACCTCCCAACAGGCACAGATTCTGCGGGTTTCTCCCGCATAGGCACCTCCTTCCCGCATTCCCGCGATAGTTGTATAATTCCCGCAGAGCAGGCACAGCAGGAAGTGGAGGAACACATTTTTTTCAATTTCAATTTTAAAGTCAAATATTTTTTTTTAAATTCGCCCTGCTGCACCCCCCCCCCCCCCACCCCACTCAACAACTTTCGTTTTAATGTCGATTTTTTTTTCCAATTTACCAACTCTCCCCACTGCACAAACCCCCCCCCCCCCCCCGCTCAACAACTTTCGTTTTAATGTCGAAATTTTTTTTCAATTCTCCCACTGCACAGCCACCCCATGCCACCAAGCCAACCCCCCCCCCCCCCACCCGCTCAACAACTTTCGTCTTAAAGTCGAATTTATTTGCAGGGGAGAGGGGAGCTCATCAATGTCCCGCGGTGGGACTTTCAAAAGTTGGGAGGTATGCTCCAAAGAGTTACTGGGCCCGATCCTTCACTGTGATCTCTCACCAGTCCTTCGGAACGGTCCTCCCCCAGCCTCCTCTTCTAGAAACGGGTCCCCTCGCAAGGCGGCACCCTGGGATTCCTCCTCCCGAAGTGGGCTCCAGCTAAAGGTGCTGGGCCCAGGACTAAAGGTGCCTGGGATTGAGGCGCACGTGGCCCCATGTCCTGGAGGGCCATGCACTCGAACTTGGACCTGGAACACTCTTCCCCCCGGGTACAGGTCCCTGGGGTAGTAGCTAGAACAAAAAAAGAACCCCACTCGCATGGCGTCTGCCCCTTTTGTACCCTCTCCTGGCATGCACAGCGGGTAGATCACGCCCACTGCACGGCTGCCGAGAGAGGACACCCAAATCGCCACTCCATCACCTGTGGTTCAACCCCGAGTACAAGTGACAGCGCCACCCATACTTCTTAGGGGAACTGCATGCCAGGTGAAACAGCAGCAAGGCAGAGTCCAGTAAATTGAAAGATTCGAGCCAACTACCACTCGAATCACCCCTAAATTTAGTATAGCAATCCCTAACTTTGGGACCCCAGCTACATACACAAAAAAGAAAAGCACAAACTCAAGGAATGTTAAACAAAATGAACGAAACTTCTCCAAATATACAAAAAAACCGACACCACACTAAACAAATACATTCAATCCAGGACATGGTGCTGGAAAGGTGTGTTTCCCACACGTGAATGTGGTGCCCTTGCTTAGACCATTTGTAGGTGCCATTATTGGTAATGGCACCCCAAACGCAGCATGTTTGCAGCCACCAAACTGCATGGTACCACAGTATTTGTAAAAGTAGCAGCTGTAGTACTTTCTGCATGTTCATGTGAGTTTGGCAGCCCATTAAAATGAATGGACTGTAAAAACCAGAACACTCAGGAACGAGAGCATTCTAGTGTGAACTGGCCCTACAAGAGTAAATTTGTTATTTTGCTGTGAAATCAATTCATCTAAAATCACTTCAGCCATCCCTAATGAATACTCCCATAAAATGAACCTATTACCTTGTCTTGTATGTGAAAGGCACTTAAAGCAGCTGTAAGATCAGTAAATCCACATTAACAATTAATAAGACACTCACTGGCTTATTAGAAGGCAGGACGACATTCGTCTCTCAGTGCGGTCACAAGTAGGGAATAGCTGCTATTTTAGCAAAGATCACGGTGTAATTGAGCAGGGCTACAATTAAATTATTCTCATTAAATAAAGCACATCCATGTATTGCATCTATTACTGCTGGAGCAAAACGTCGCACTTAGTTTGCATACAGATGTGCCTCATAATGAAGAAAATTTATACAAAGTGGGAAATATTGTGAAAAAGACCAATCAGGAGATTTATAACATTGAATACAACTTAAAGAGACATTGTGACTTATCCATTCTTTTCAGAGGGACAGTGACCCCCATCCCAGCAAGGTGTACCCACCCATTAGCACTTCCATGCAGACTTCCCACTTCAGGAGTCCACCCTGAATAGGGTCTGGTTTTGGAGGGTGTCGGTGCTTACCTTGGCGAATGATATCCCTGACTAGGGATGAGCTCGGTGTTCGAGTCGAACATAGGTTCGACTCGAACATCGGCTGTTCGCCAGCGTTCGGTGAACAACGAACGATTTGGGCCGTTCGCGCCAAATTCGAGTGACGCGAACGGCCCACAATACACTGCGCCATCGCAGTGTAATCCCGGCGCTGTGATTGGCCAAGCATGCACTGTGACCCTGCATGCTTGGCCAATCACAGCGCCGGCAGCGAGGAGAGCAATGATTGGCCACAGGCAGGATGCCTGTGGCCAATTATTGATGAGGGGGTTTAGTACACGCCCCACACTATAAAAGGCCGCCAGCGCGGTGGCCTCGTGTAGTGTGTTCCGGCGCAGGGAAAGAGAAGGATAGGCAGGGACAGTGTCATATTTTTTCTTTGCTAAACCTTGTGTGTAGGGACAGAGAAGGATAGGTAGGGAGAGTGTCAGTGTCATATTCTTTGCTAAACCTTGTTTGTAGGGACAGAGAAGGATAGGCAGGGAGAGTGTCAGTTTCATATTCTTTGCTAAACCTTGTGTGCTGAACCATATTGCTAAACCTTGTGTGTAGGGACAGACAAGGATAGGCAGGGAGAGTGTCAGTGTCATATTCTTTGCTAAACCTTGTGTGCTGAACCATATTGCTAAACCTTGTGTGTAGGGACAGACAAGGATAGGTAGGGAGAGTGTCAGTGTCATATTCTTTGCTAAACCTTGTTTGTAGGGACAGAGAAGGATAGGCAGGGAGAGTGTCAGTTTCATATTCTTTGCTAAACCTTGTGTGCTGAACCATATTGCTAAACCTTGTGTGTAGGGACAGACAAGGATAGGCAGGGAGAGTGTCAGTGTCATATTCTTTGCTAAACCTTGTGTGCTGAACCATATTGCTAAACCTTGTGTGTAGGGACAGACAAGGATAGGCAGTCGAGAGTGTCAGTGTCATAATCTTTGCTAAACCTAGTGTGCTGAACCATATTGCTAAACCTTGTGTGTAGGGACAGACAAGGATAGGCAGTCGAGAGTGTCAGTGTCATAATCTTTGCTAAACCTAGTGTGCTGAACCATATTGCTAAACCTTGTGTGTAGGGACAGACAAGGATAGGCAGTCGAGAGTGTCAGTGTCATAATCTTTGCTAAACCTAGTGTGCTGAACCATATTGCTAAACCTTGTGTGTAGGGACAGACAAGGATAGGCAGTCGAGAGTGTCAGTGTCATAATCTTTGCTAAACCTAGTGTGCTGAAACATATTGCTAAACCTTGTGTGTAGGGACAGACAAGGATAGGCAGTCGAGAGTGTCAGTGTCATAATCTTTGCTAAACCTAGTGTGCTGAACCATACTGCTAAACCTTGTGTGTAGGGACAGACAAGGATAGGCAGTCGAGAGTGTCAGTGTCATAATCTTTGCTAAACCTAGTGTGCTGAACCATATTGCTAAACCTTGTGTGTAGGGACAGACAAGGATAGGCAGTCGAGAGTGTCAGTGTCATAATCTTTGCTAAACCTAGTGTGCTGAACCATATTGCTAAACCTTGTGTGTAGGGACAGACAAGGATAGGCAGTCGAGAGTGTCAGTGTCATAATCTTTGCTAAACCTAGTGCGCTGAACCATATTGCTAAACCTTGTGTGTAGGGACAGACAAGGATAGGCAGTCGAGAGTGTCAGTGTCATAATCTTTGCTAAACCTAGTGTGCTGAACCATATTGCTAAACCTTGTGTGTAGGGACAGACATGGATAGGCAGTCGAGAGTGTCAGTGTCATATTCTTTGCTAAACCTAGTGTGCTGAACCATATTGCTAAACCTTGTGTGTAGGGACAGACAAGGATAGGCAGTCGACAGTGTCAGTGTCCTATTCTTTGCTAAACCTTGTGTGCAGGGAGAGAGAAGGATAGGCAGGGGACAGTGTCAGTGTCATTGTTGCTAAGCCTCCTGCACAGTATACACCTGAAGCTAGCCCTTATTGCTGGTTTTCCCATCTCCCTGCAGGCCATTAGAATGTCTGGAAGGCAAACAAGGAGAGGCAGACAGTCAGGAGCCAATAAAAGAGGGCAAGCAGGCTCTGTGTCTGGGGGCAACAGTGCTGGTCGTGGACGCGGTGCAGTGTCATCAGCACATGGCCATGGGACACGCTTGTCCTTCTTTTCGGCAGCTGGACATGTTGAGCCACATCATGCCGAAGACTTGGTAGAGTGGATGACCAAGCCCTCCTCATCCTCCTCATCCTCTCTCACCCAGGCTCAGGGTACTGGCAAAGCAGCTGCCAAAGCGTCCTCTTTCCTGGTATCAATGTCATCATCAGTCACTCCTTCCCTAGACCCACCATGTCCTCCTCCTGAGGTGTCCCCCGAACTGTTTGAGCACAGTGTTGGGTACATGCTCCAGGAGGATGCCCAGCGTTTCGAAGGGTCTGATGATGATACCCAGCTAGAGGAAGGCAGTAGCGTGAGAGCAGAGAGAGGGGATGCTCAAGAAGGACACCAATCTGGCAGTCATGTTCCAGCAGCTGCAGCATACTGCCAGATTGGCTCCAGTGATGAGGAGGGAGGGGATGATGAGGTCACTGACTCCACGTGGGTGCCTAATAGGAGAGAGGAGGAGGAGGAGGATGAGGAGGAGGCACATCTCCAACGAGGCAGGATGCCCTTGGGTGGCCAGCGTAAGGGCAGCACACCGACGGAATCACACCGCAGAGCTCCGCCTGTGCAGGGCGCTGCCTCTGCCCGTTATTCAAAAATTTCTTTGGTGTGGGCCTTTTTTGAGGCGAGTGCATCAGATCGCACAGCTGCTGTTTGCAACATATGTCTCAAGCGTATATCGCGTGGCCAAAACATCAGCCGCTTGGGCACCACATGCTTGACCAGACATATGTTGACCTGCCATGCAGCTCGTTGGCAAGCCTACCTTAAAGACCCACACCAAAGAACAAAGCGGACCTCTCCTTGCACCGCATCAGCTGGGATCTCCAACCCCACTATACCTTCAGTCCTCTCTGAAACCTGCACTGAGAGGAATGAAGGTGTAGAATTAGGTGTGTCACAGCCAAGTACTTGCGGCCACTCTGCTAGCAGTACACCGACGTCCGATTCTAGCAGGCAAATTTCCCTGCCCCAGCTGCTGGACCGTCAAAAGAAGTTTACTCCCAGCCATCCACATGCCCAGCGGTTGAATGCTAGCTTGGCTAAATTGCTAGCGCTTCAACTGCTGCCTTTTCAGTTGGTAGACTCGGCCCCCTTCCGTGAGTTTGTGCAATGTGCGGTTCCTCAGTGGCAGGTTCCCAAACGCCACTTTTTCTCACGGAAGGCGATTCCGGCTCTCTACCGGCATGTGGAAGGCAATGTCTTGGCCTCGCTGGACAGGGCGGTCAGCGGTAAGGTGCATATTACCGCTGACTCATGGTCCAGCAGGCACGGACAGGGACGTTACCTTTCTTTCACGGCCCATTGGGTCACTCTTTTGGCAGCTGGGAAGGATGCAGGACAAGGTGCAGTAGTGTTGGAGGTTGTTCCACCGCCACGCCTCCAAAATGCTACTACTGGTTGTGACACACCTCTGTCCTCCACCCCCTCCTCTTCTTCTTCCTCCGTGGCCTCTTCCTGTGCTTTGTCCTCGGAACCAGCGGTGCTCCGTAGGCGTTCAAGGGGCTACGCAAGTACGCAGGCAAAAAGATGCCATGCCGTGCTTGCGCTGGTGTGTTTGGGGGACAGGAGCCACACTGGGGCAGAGGTTCTGTCTGCTCTGCAGGGGCAGGCCAAGAGGTGGTTGACGCCACGCCAGCTTAAGCCAGGAATGGTAGTTTGCGACAATGGCACCAACCTCCTCTCCGCTCTCCGACAGGGACAACTGACCCATGTGCCCTGTGTGGCTCACGTCCTTAACCTGGTGGTGCAGCGGTTCTTGGGCAGGTACCCGGGCTTACAGGATGTTCTGAGGCAGGCCAGGAAAGTCTGTGTGCATTTCCGCAGATCTTATAATGCCAGTGCTCGCCTGGGTGAGCTGCAAAAGGAGTTGAACCTGCCCAAGAACCGCCTTATATGTGACATGCCCACCAGGTGGAACTCAACGTTGGCCATGCTGCAGCGGCTGCACACGCAGCAGAGGGCCATCAATGAGTACCTGTGCGACTACGGCACCAGGACAGGGTCAGGGGAGCTTGGGTTTTTTTCACCACGCCAGTGGGGCATGATCAGGGATGCATGCACTGTCCTGGCACCATTTGAGGAGGCCACGAGGATGGTGAGCAGTGACAGTGCATGCATCAGTGACACTGTACCTCTTGTCCACCTGTTGGAACATACGCTGTGTGGAATAATGGACAGGGCACTTGAGGCAGAACAGAGGCAGGAAGAGGAGGACTTCCTTGCCTCTCAAGGCCCCCTTTAC